>JACMZG010000008.1:24724860-25364246 GCA_018340805.1 Microvelia longipes
CTTAAGTAAGGTCTGAGAAATACTTTAATCTGTATGAAAAAAATTTGAAAAATTTGACTTAAGTGCTTTTTCCCGCTGACCCTAGAATTAACAACCTTCAATGATATCTTCAGTATATTAGGTAATAACCTAATAATATGGAAATACTAATATACCTGTAATATGGAGTACTAATTATTATTAGTATTCCATATTACACTAAATGTTTATATTTTATTGGATTGCTATTACTGTCTATTAATAGCTAAAGTACATACAAGTCATAAACAAAGTTAATGGCTATGTAGTATTAATTATATTATCATATAGTTAAAAAAATAAGTGGGCTTCTACTCCTCAGCTGCTGAGCTCCGTAGGTCATCTCGCGGTGAGAGTTTTCGTTAATTCATTTGCTTCATTTTATTTTCACCATTGTTGATTAAATCAAAAATGAGCATCCGTTCATTGATAATTTTCTGATTTTTAATAGTTTTTAGTGGACTACTTGAGGTACTAAGTCAAGTATTGGTCCAATAGAGAATAACCTAGTTCTCATAGTATTGTTTTGTCTAGAATGGGTCAAAAAGCTCTACACGCAATTCTTCCTGTTGTACCCGAGTCATATGTCCAGCCAAGGACATACCACTCACTTTATTTTACTTTAGTCTAAAAGGCTCCAAACAAGGTTGTTCATTTTTTTTTAAATTATATTTTTTTACTTTAACGGTCTTTGTAATGACTCTGATTTTTTTGTTCAGTTGCATAATTCGTTTTAGCTAGATTTTCCCGAAGAATTGTATGCGCTTAAAAGAAGTGAACTTGTGGATAATATCTCATAAGAAACTTATAATCATTATGAAATAAAATAATCAATAACACTAACTTCATGAGTGAGAACCTTCCTCTATTGCTTATTTATAAGGCTCCTAAACTGTCTCTTAATCATTATTATTGTTTGGCAAAGATGATGGGAACTTAAGAAAAATAAAAGAATTAATGTACTATATTTCGTATTTCCGCAAACCGAATCTTAATAAATTTTATTTTGTTCAGCCAAGTAGGTGGAATGCAAGATCTATAATTTGTACAACTCACCGTATCTGGGCATATATTTGGGTACATATATATGTGAACATATTTTCCCACCTCTATTTTCAGTCTTGTTTTTAACGCTTACTTACTTCAAAGATAAGCAATAACAGAATTCTTATAATACCCTGCTGAACGAAGACCTGTTGCTATCTTCTAGGGAAGGTTTCAGGTTCCCGCAGCCTCATATATAAGTATACATATACACAAACATACATATATATACATATCACATCACACATACATACATATCACTAATACATGCCATCCTTTAAAGTAGGGGTTTTCGCATTAACTGTCTTTATAAATTGAAATAGATAAGTACCGTATAATAATAATAATATAATAATCCATTTATTGCAAAAATACATGATAAATACACATAATACAAATCTTAATTTAAAATTTTAATATTATACAATTTTGCAAATCGCAATACTGCGTGGAAACGATAAGTACCGTACTCTTTTAAAATATATGAAATTCATATAATTTGCTTAATTATGCAAACATATTTTAATCAATTACTCTCTTTTTAATCCTGAATTAGTTATGTGTTTGTTTGACAAATAAGAGGGGGGTATCTAGATTCGTCACCATTCAGGGGGGTAACTCCTAAAAATTAGTACGGCTTTCTGGTTTTATTTATTACTTTGTATTTTTTATCTACTCTCTTATGATTTGCATTATAATGTAATTAAGTATGAAATTCATTGGGTGTTAAAATACAATTGAGTTTTCTTATTAATGTTCTCAAATAAGTAGCATATTTATTACTCGATAGTTTTTGTTTTCGAACTAATTTGTGTTTTAAACCTTGCTTGGGTTTAGTTTTTATCACTCTAATGTCAAAATAACATATTTATTTGTATTTATTGGGAAATGAAAATTCTGTATTTAGTTGTTCAACTACAAGGCATGTCAAGTGATAAGAAATGTAAGAAATACGTCTTATGAAATGTTTATCTCACACTCTTTAAAGACGGTATAATTTATTTGTATTTAACCACCTGTTATTTTTATTTCCTTGCAATACATTTTTAAGTTATCTTAAACTTTTTTAGAACAAAACTGCGTATTAAATTGTTAATATTTAATTGTATATAAGTGTTATTGCATTTTACAAAAATGCAATTTATTTAAAGTTTAATTAATTTTTCAAGTGGACTATATTTTTTATAGTTTTGCTAAAATATAGTTGGCCTTGAATAACAGCAGGTTTTTACAATTTATTGAGCATTAATGACCAATGAGGATAGAGGGTCTGGGTTGAAATCGGAAATTAATAGATTTATAAAGCACCGAATAAATAAGTGTGTTCAGAAACACTTATCTGTTGGCACCAGTTGAATTTATATGATGGCCTTTACTGGTTTTAACGAATTTCCAAAAATATTATTCCGCTTATTTGGTTATGATAGTGTATGCTCCTTTTACTTTTGTGTTTTTCCATTTTAATTTATTTATTAATATAACATCAAGTTATTTATAACTTGGTGAAATATAGTGAACTACGGGTTTTATAACATAATATGTAAATATGACGAACAATAAATATTTAGATAAGAAAGAAGATAAATAAACAATCGGGAAAAAAATTAGCAGTATCTCTGTTAGGTGTACCTAATTCTTTTTCCTGTTCCATAAAAAAAACGGGCCGCTACGCGCCCACGGCGCTTCGCAGGATCTTCTACACTTGACATATTGATTTGATGTTCTGCACCTCTGACAGCGTTGTAGTGGAATCAGTGGAAACGAAACGTCGGGAGCATCAATGTCCTTGTCGAAGCGGCTTATTTGGTTGTTTTAGGTTGTATTTGATAAATTGGTGGAATATTATGGTTAAAATTTTTATTTAATAACAACCAAAACACATCCAGCTCGATCTTTAAGAAAGATATAATGCACCCTTATTTGTAACCATATCCTGATTTTCTCTTAATAAGTAATAATAGTAAAATTAATTACTAATTAATTTTATTTTGTTGTGTGCAGTTTTGTCATTGATGAATTAAACATACAGTATTAATGAGTAAAACCAAAGTGATGTTTAACATGGAATTTTAATCAGCCAAAGTTAAAGTAGTAATTAGATGGGAGTATTATATGATAAATTCCCTCGAAGATAATAGCTAAGAACAGGATCATCTGCAATCATTCAAACGGTATATAAATACTTCAGATTTATTTCATATGTGAAGTGCGTGACCTAGAAAAGTTTTATATACTTTTGTCATCATTCTTCATTCCGATTAAAATTATAGCTTAGCTTTATACATTGTATTAAAGTTATTCACTCATCCAACTTTATTAGTTGAGAGTTTAATTGTTGCTTTAACCGACGTGTTATATCGGCCAATAGCATTTATTTACGTATTTAGTATACCAAAATCTTAACCAACTATTGTCACTTATTATAACTTCCGATTTACTTGACTATACGAGTTAGTATATTAAAATGTCAATTCCACTTTATATAGCACTTTATCTGTTTTTACTCTTTGGATATCCACAGCTATTTGCTGATGACCCATAAATTAACCACGTTGATATCAATAGCCTCAAAACCTCATGACAGATATTATTTGCCTTTGTCACTGTCCAATGCTCTTGCTTAATTGACTCACAGATATATAATATGAGTAAACACGACGGAGTTAGTTGTGATAGCTGTTCAGCAAGCAGTTTTTCTGGTAGAAGATTCAAATGCTTAGTGTGTTCAGATTATGATCTCTGTTCAACGTGTTATGATAAAGGTGAACACGGTCACTCTCCTCATCCAATGCAATGCCTTCTTAACAAGAAAGATTTTATGGTAATTATCAATTCATCACTTACAAAATAATTAATTTTTTTTTTAAAGGGTTGATAATTTTTTAATAGATTCTTTTTAGTAGATAATCGAGTAATAGTCAACTCATGAGCCTGCATCAAGGTTTTATAGAATTGATGAATGTGATTTCTTTATGATGTGGTTTTTTAACCACTTTTCGTTTGAAATTTTAGAGAATGGTCCTAAATTGGATTGATTGAACCAACCTGCTTTTATGAAGGGAGAAAAGACACCTTGTTCTTATTTTTCCGTGATTGATATTTTCAAGAAGAATTGTAACCTTTTTTTAAGTTACTTCTCGGCTAATTCAGCTTTTTCTCCCTCTTGCGATGACACCACACTCTTAATAGTTAACCGCACTTCATATTAAAACCAAATCGCTTTAGTTCCTTCTTACGTTTAGTGGAAAAAAATAAATGATTAATGATAATTAAAGGACTGTAGAAATGTGCTAAGCAACGAATTTCTAACTATAATAGCCAATATTGTGATTTATTTACAAAAATATTTATATACCACGATAAAATTAGAAGTGTTGCTTATGCTTAAATTTAACTTTGTCCTTGTGGTATTCTTACATTATCACATTAATGCGTACGTGTACGACATTTCAACTCGTTCCCATAACTGAGTGAGTTTAAGTAAATCCTTGAAATTATTGTTGATTAATGACGTCATACATATTTCATAATCAATACGCTTCGGAATATTTAGCTTTTTGTACATAGTTACATTTCAATCCTATCTAGCGTTCAAAATATTGTGTGCTATATAAACGTCTGGGAACAAAATCTCGTACATACGTACTTGGATATTAAATCAATAGATATTCCATAATTAATTGAATATATATTGTATTTTACTGATTTAAACAATTCGGGCCTTTATACCATATTCTTATATACATCTATTATATTAGTTATCTCAATTGCATATAAAATAAGGATTGATTAATTATCATTATATTGCACGCACGAAAAAAAATCTATTTATTTCTTCAAATTCCGTGTAAAACAATTAATGCTAACAGATTTATTATTTATAGTTATGTATTGACTTTAATAATTGATTTGCATGGTAAAGTCGCAATAGTCTATGATCTCACCTAGCTGGGTATTGTCATGCTTATTTGGAATGTATAATATAAAATAATCAATTATAAGAATTACATCGATTTTACGTTACTGCATGTTTTACGTCGTGACATGAGATTTGAGTAAATTGTTATAATAAATAATACAGTGTGTACAATAATTACATTGTTGAATCGAAAATTGATAAATCGTGAATCTGATAATATAACGCAATGTATATACTTACTTCTCTTTATTGCTTCATATGTAAAGCGTCCTTTAAATATTCGAAATTGCGACTTGATTTTGAATGTATTATTATTTAAAAATGCGGTTAAGTAAGTGCTTATTGCCAAAATGGGCCTTACATGAAGCATTTTTGAAATTTTTGTCTTTTATTTCTTATATATTATTTCTGTTGCATGTAACATTTTTCTTGAGATAAAACAAATTTGTAATTCCTACAATTGTTATTTGAAATTTATTAATATTGTATAGTAAAGAATAATGTATTATTACATTAGTCTTATTGAAGCCTTATTAATACAATAAGGCTTTATTGGAGAAATGATCAATAAAATTCACGAAATGGAAATCAGGTTCTAAGCTGGATATGACAATTTTAAGATGGATTTTGTCTTAGTTTACACTTTCCACACTTAAGCTCTTGTTCTAAATCTTAATGACTTTATAGAAGATGTGGTATTGTCAGTTTTTTTCTAATCGAAATTTTTCTTTTTTTACCCTTAATGTGTGTTAAGATTAACCTAAAATTTTGGGGTTTATTAACATATAGTTTAACGTAATCGCCTCGATGGCCTATGAATATGCGTAAACATAAAACTATGGTATACTTATATTTGCAAAGTTAGTTTAAAGTAACGGTAATTTCTTGATTATTACGTTGAATTGCCCAGTTGTGTTGAAATTTATTTAAAACCAAGTTATCTATCTTTCCTTATAGAAATCACGTTCTCTTACAACGGCTCAGCTTATAAAGTTATGTATAAAATTTCTTTAGCAACCGATTTTTGAACAGCATTTTTATCTTATCTTCATGCCTTCAAGTAGCTCTTTTTATATTTTAAGGACGAGTGGTGTGATTTTAATGTGGCGAGAAAGAATTCCAAGATACCCTGTACTTTAATTAAAAAAGCAGTTTTTGTATTTCTAGGGTCGGCGGGAAAAAGCACATAAGTTATTATTATAATTATTATAATTTTATCAAATCGATAAAAATTTGGATATTGTCATAATGTATTTTTTACTCATTTATATTATTTGACGAGTTTTTACGTTTGTTAAGTAAGGTCTGAGAAATACTTTAAATTTAATAAAAATTTAATCTTATGTGCTTTTTCCCGCTGACCCTAGATAGTGATAGTAAACGCATTGTCATGTGTTATATAAATATATATACATGTCTCTTCTCTAATGGTGAACTTCTTCTCTCAACTCACTTATCATCAACTCAACTCACTCTTCTCTCAACTCACTTCTTAACTCTCTTATCTCACTCACTTCTTCATTCTTATCTCAACTCACTTCTTCTCTCAACTCACTTCTTATCTCAACTCACTTCTTCTCTCAACTCACTTCTTCTTTCAACTCACTTCTTCTACATTGTAAGACTATAAAGATTTAACTTTTGTAACGTAGATGAATTAATTATTACATCTTATGTTTAATCTATCCCTTGAAAATCTTAATCTTTTACCCTTTACAAAATAATCTAGGTCAAGTACGTAGCTAGAAAATGCGAGAGTTAAGAGGTTACCAAGCCGGAAACACGTCTCTGGTGTATTCACTAGCTTTTCTTACTTCCTAGTTACTAATCCATAGTTTGACTTTTAGAGTCTTTTCCATAGATTTTAACGTAATGATAAACTATTTATGCGTTTACTATTTTCTAGATAACTTTACATTATATGCTAATTTATAGAAAACTAACTATTCTACTGGCTAATTATTATTTATACTTTTTATTGGTTGAGAGTATAACATTAGTATTCGGATATTTGTTTTTTAACCCTCATAAGTATTTTTTCTTTATCTTTGCTTTATGTATGCTTACTCTACATTTTTATCTTAGAAATTGTCGATAACTTTCGCTATATAACCATGAGTATATGGGAAAAGTATTGAGTTTCACCTAAATCATCCGTTTTAGATGCTTTAAGACCTCGAGTGATTCTTACAAAGTTGTGTGTGTGTATCTGTTATCATCGTAGCTCTCAGTGTGTGTATGCTAAAGAATTGAAACTTTATAGGAACATTTAAAATGTTTCGATCCTCAGCAAAACACGGAAAATTTTCGATGATTTGTAATTTAGCACGAATGTAGTTATAAGAGCAACATATATACCAAGGTTTATCTCAATATTTGCATTAGTTCAAATTTTTACCATAACATGCACGTTTTTTAATAAATTTTTAATAATTTATTAAAAAACGCATAAAAATAGAAAAATAATGGAGTTCAAATTCGGAACAAGTGTATCCCTTTGTTTAATAAATAGGTATACTATGTTTCATTTCAATACGGCTAGTATATTCCTCATTTTAAGGAGCATCTAGAGAGGTCAGTACCTGGATGGGTACCCTTTAGGAACAAAAAAGAAAGGTGAGGAAACGTTTCGAGGTACCCTGTACTTGATTTTTTAATATACCCCATTTATTTTTGACATAGCTTGTTTTTTTAATCTTTTCTGATTTATGCAGATCGCTTATAATTAAAAGCATTGTCCTGGTTTGTCTGGTTATTGAACTTAGATCAGTGGGCGTTGTTTAGAGGTATAAATAATTTACTTTCTCTTAAGAGTTGATCTTACCCAACCCTTTACTAGTTGGCCTCTTATGAGGTTTCATTCCATATATTTCATCCCTAAGTTTCTTTCTAGAATTTGAATAAATAGTTCCTCTCATTATTTACAATCTAAAAGTATATGATTAATTTAGATTAGCAGAAATAAATTTTAATCAACATGAAGTTATCCAATAGTAGTAAAATTGATGTGTTACTAAAATTTATCAATAGAAAACATAATTTCCAGTCCTCAAAATTTACTAGTTTTGCGTTTATGATTTAATTTTGTTGTTATTGCCTTAAGCTGTATTTTGGAGAAACACACAAAACGAAAGCAGTTTCTTACACATGTCCATGTTGTGGACTAATGGGATTCAATTTGGACTCGCTGATAGCCCATGCAAAGAGTAAACATAGTGAGTCTCATGTCAGAGTGTTGTGTCCTGTTTGTGTCGCTAGCAGGCATGCGTTACATCCTTCTGCTACCCAAGATATTAACTCTCATCTTCAGGTGTGCATATATTTGTTTTTAATTGTTTACTGTTATACAACCTATCATAATTAAGTTTCATGGAGAGTTGAATACAACCCATCATAATTAAGTTTCATGGAGAGATGAAAAGTTTAATTTGTATTTGTTAATAAGTGACTGTTGACTATCTGATCAAAGAGATAATATAACACGACTAGTAATAATGTAAACAATCTCGGGCACAAGATTTGATTCGAGATTGTTTGGTCTGCTATAAATAATTAATGTTTTCATTCATTAGTGTCGCGTACGAGCCCTGAGATCATGCCTCACAAGTGGTTAATATCGATTATTTAATTAAATTAATTTATTTTTGTTAAAAAAATTGTATATAATAGAAATAAACAATTAATTATTATTGAATCCAATAAACGATTCTGTATCTATTGATCTAGCGTGAACATTCACTTGGAAATGGAGTTCGGGATATTGTAGCCTTACTAGAAGAGCCGACCACTAGAAGAAATAATCTTCAGCTCAGATTTCCTGATACATTTTTAGATAGTTCCTCTACAGTTTCTACTGGACAGTCATTTGAGTCAGTTCGACATCTTAATGATCTACTGTCTCATGTTTCCACTAGGTAATTTAAAGGAATACTGCTGTTTTAAATATAAAAGTCAATGATATTCTTATTAGTATTTGCACTCTAAAGTTTTGATACTACATGCTTCATTATCTTTGGTCATTTTACCATTAAATTTTAAAAATTCTTTGGCGTCACCAAAATTCTTTGTCATGTATACCATAATCATAAAGCACCTCTTATGAAATGGATTTTTTACTGGAAAACTTATTCTTAATTATTTGACTAGGATCTTGTCTGATTACAACTTCTTCAGCTTTAAAATTATACTCATTACATGTCACACAATTCCGCCAAAAATATAATTTATGGGTCTGGTGACCAATTTTGATAAAAGTCGATGAGAGTAAGATGTTGGTTCCTTTTCAGAAGAGAAACCAGTTATTAGTATAAAATATACAGCCGGTAAAATTATCTGTTCCTTATTCGTCTCAATTTATCTCTATCTATGTGCATCTATGCATGTGTTATTAATTACCAATACTTTCTTAATTGGTTTAGGTATAACGAAATAGGACCGATAGTTTTACCTCGTTCAATGTCAAGAAGTCAATCAAGGGTTAGACAACGTAATAAATCTACTACTTCGGAATCTACTAAAACCAATAACACTTCTTTACCAACGACCAGTGTTACACAAAATAATATTGGTACTTAATTTGTAATACTTTACCCTAGTTTACCTTTACCCTAGACCCTAGAACTGACGGATTTTCACTTAGGCAGCATAACTAGGCTAATAAGAAACCTTTCAAGGATAAAATAAGGATCTTCTGTTAAATTGTTTAAATGTTTCCAAATAAATAAAAGAAAATGTTATTTAATTAAAATGCATGAAATATTGCTTAGTAATTGCTGAGAAATTTAAATTATTTAAATTTTTTACTAAAACCTTTAGTAACGGGGTTTTTTGGAAAACGAAAAGAGTGTAGTGTGCCTTTACATCAGTCCTGGCAACCATCTTCATCAATTTAGTATAGATGTCTATTGAATGTAATGTACAGTTGTTGTTTCAGTAGTATCTCGCTCCTCACTATTACTGATTTTGGTAATGACTTTCATTTTTTGTTTTATTTAAATTTAAGGTACTAGGCAACCAAAATTGGTATTTTGCAGTAATTTCAAGGCTATGTGCAGCATATAATGAACAAATATGTTCGCTCTTGTTCCTAGTCTTAGTGATAATTAGCACCGTTTAGTAATGTATTTGTTTTATATTAGCTTGTTTACTTTGTTTTTAATTTCTAGATTACTCCGATCGTTATATATCAAAAAATATGCCAATCATACCAAAAGTAGAACTAGAGTCAAACCTTAAAGATGAGAAAAGTCTTTTCGTGCGAGATTTACTTTTAGCTAGTTTGGATCCTCGTCTTACGAATGATATCTTAAAAGAAATTGACACAAAATCTCGAACCCCACCACCTCCTCCATCAAGCTTAAGAGGAACTACCATTCACATTATCAAACCTGTAGAGCGATTACCTCCTTCTGTTGAAGCAGATGAATTAGATTCATCGTATCCATCGTCAAGACGAAAGCAGTTTAATAAAAGTATTTATCGTCGTGACATAACTTGATTTAACTTGTGTGAAATAAATAAATTTTATCTCCAGACGGTGTATAATGTAAAGTTTATTGATTAGTTTTTAGGGAGTAAAGAAGCACTTTTCACTCCCTAAGAGAGAAAAAGTTACTTTTCACTCTCTTGGGAGTAAAAAGTAAATTTTTCTCCCTTAGGAATGAAAAGTGTTTTTATTATTGGGTTATTAGAGCAAATTATATATTTTTTTAGGGGAGTGTTATTCTCTAAATTTATACTTGTGACCGATCAATTTTTGTATTTTTCCCGGGGGTGGCACCCCCAAAGTTTATAAGGGGGACTATGAGCCAAAAATTATTAGCTCATAATCCGTTTCAGGTCAAAAGAAGTCATTTTGAGAAATAAAAACATGTGATTTTTTGGGGCAGCATTCCCAATATATAAGAGGAAGCCGACCAAAAGAAAGTTTATTGGCTCAAAATCTATTTTAGGTCAAAACAAGTTGTTTGGAGCAATTAAAAATTTGTTTCATTTGTTAGAGGCAGCACCCCTGGACTTTATAAGGGGTCCGACTCAAAAAAATTCAACAAAACGTATTAAAATAAAATCTGGGAGTATTTTTTATTTTCCCCCTTGCAATTACCTCCCTCAGCTTTGCCTTGGGAGTTGAACACAAAAAATTTCTCGGCTTCGCCTCGGGAGTTGAACCCGTATGTCACCGGAAATATTTTTTATTTTTATTAATTATTTTTATATTTGCATTAAATTCATATACATTTATTATTATATTATTATTTGTGAAGTCATTTTCGTTTTACCATTTTTAAAAAACGTAACAACCGTGTTTGTTTTTAAAAAATGGTAAAAAATCGAAAATAATCTAATTAAATTGAAATTTGGTGCAAGTGTATTCCATTACATAATAAATAAGTACACCAAGTTGCGTTTCAATATGACAAGTATATACGATTTTTGTTTTATCATAAAAGTTAAGCAGCATCGAGCGTGGTCAGTGACTGGACGGGTGACCACAGAATAAAACGAATATATGAGCTAGTGAGGACAAGCGAAAAGTGTCCGAAAAGTTCTTGCAATATACATTTAACGAATTGTATATCCTAAGGACGAGCGAAGCGAGTCTGAAGTAGGGAGGTTAGCTGAAAGGGAGGCTAAGCTGTTGCTAAGCTCAACAGCTTAGCAAATCCGATTTGATGAGAAAAAGTTCAGAGAAATTTATTTTACAAAATTAAAGACCAGTTGAAGTTACTAAATGTTTGTATAGTTTATTACAATAGAAGTATATAATAGCTTATATAATTTAACTGTTACTTTCGGGTGATGCATCAACTTTAGATCCTGATTTGCACTTAGGTTTAATCGTAATTAGACATTCGCAAATTTCTGTTTTTATATTGCCTGTCCCACATTCTGAAAAGGAGGGAGAAGGGTTTGATTTTCTTTTACAAACTTTCTTGAAGACAGCTCTGTCGTCACAGGATGGAGGATCTCTCGCCGGCTGACAACAAGGCAAACATATTTTCTCACATTCATCCAATGAACATGGTGTTACAAATTTCTCTTTCTTTCTATTGCCTGGAATGCAATTGATTTTCATGCACACTTTTTCTGTTTCCTCTTTTATTTTCTTTTTAGGGCAGCAAAAGCCTTCTGCGGGTTCAAAACATGTTTCGCAAGCAGCTTTGTTACACGATGTACAACCTTCTTTGTCCATTCGAAGTGCAGTTGTATGATAAGCACATTTTTTACCTTTTTCCACGAGACTCATTTCTGGTCCACCAAGAGCAGTAATAAATTTCCACTGTGGCCCTACAAAAAAGTGATAGTTTTAGCAATTTTTCTTTAGAAAATTTTGCTAGTGAGGTTTTGGCGAATATGAAACAGCCATCTGGAGCTAAAATTATTCGTAAATGCAGACGTAAGTGTATATATTTATCTGTGCGAATGTTTCTACCCTAAAGTGTTGCACACTATAGCAAGAGGGTTTTTTCTCGTTACACATTTGTAAAAATAGGAGATAGCGTTGCGCAAGTGCCAACATATAACCTCTTTTTCGGTGCCACATGATAAAAATTTGCTGTAAATTCAGATAAATGCTATTACAAATAATCGTAGAATAGACCGACGTCGCATAGCGCCTTGAGGCTAAAGGTTCGTATTTTTTTCGTTTAGTTTTTCTGTCTTTCTTGGTTGAGTTTAATATTCTTTTTCATTTAAAAAAAGGTATAGAAATAAATTTAGGCGTTTTGAATAAGAGACTACGGATATAATAACCCGTGGTTAATGTCTTAACCACTTCTGGTGGTTGTGAACATGGTTGTGGTAGGTAGATGAGGTGGATCACCCTGCAAAGTGTATTTTTGCGCAAAAACTAAATGTTTCAAAGGTGTCCGAACCTTTAAATCATTTAAAACGATTTGGTGATTTTGTTTTCTGGAACAAACCATGTTTTTGGGCCATTACACGGGGATATATTGTATTTACAAGCTTGTTGAAAAAAAAATTCTTTACCTAAAAGCGATTTGATTAGTACATACTTTTGAATAAATTTGCCCTGTTGCTTCTATTTATTACTGATGTGTGGTAGTTACATTTTTGTTCTTTTCTTCCTGTCCAGTAATTTTGACCTAAACTCAATTCTTGTCGCTCTATCGTTGTTATAAATGGTTTTACAGGTCCATTCAGAAACGAATCACATGGCTTTTTCTGCATACAACACTCATGGGGTCTTTCCTTTATAAGTTCTGTATTTCTTAGACATTCAGAAAAAGCTGGACATATATACTGGGGGTTCTTTGAGAATGGAAATTTTGGTTTGGGACCTTTATCACAATCCATCGTTTGAGATCTTGGGTGAGGTGGATCGCAACCACATAATGTAATTTTTGGACAGCAGGGCCATTTAAAACCTTCTGGTTTTGGACATTTAGGTAATTTTACCTCTGGCTCACATATTAAACTTTTTGGAGGCATGATACGCGGACATGTCTTGTTATTACATGCCGCACAAGTTGAAAACATGTGAGAGAGTTGGACTTGACTTGTTAAAGATGACTTGGAGAACATATGAGAGAGTACATGTGGAGTTTTGTTGAAAATTTGGAGAAATTCGTGGTTTTTCGAATGAAACCTTGAAGGTCTATTCGTATTAGCTATCTCTACTCCCTCTTCATTACTGTTAACTGTAAGTTCTTTAAATTTAGTTTCTCCAAGCGTTCCCGCGTTAATAGCTACTTCTTTTAGGTAATGATTTACTTCTGGTCTTAATGCATCCTGAAACCAATGTTATAGAGATTTAAAATGTATGTTTAGCTTTATTTGGTCTTAAGAATCCTGTTAAAATAATTATTCAGTGTTATTTAAACGTTTAGAGGTAGAATTTACCGTGTTTCTATGGCTGTTTGTATTATAAGAATAACAAATACTTATATTTGACTTCTGTTAAACTTTATTTTGAACGTTTATTAATGGGTTGGTGGTTAGACCTAATTATTTTTCTAGAGCGATTTAATTTCGAATAGTTTTTCAAATTAACACGAAATTTTGCACTTAACGTAAGCTTATAGACACTCCCGAACATTTTGTTTGTAACAATTATATGTCTTTATTCAACTACTTTATGACGTTATCAATATTTAAAAAATTCCACTATACTTAGTAGAGTGGAGAAAATAATGTTCGTCAAGTCTGGTAGTATTTTTTTTGGGTCCCTGAAGATATTAAGATTACTTAATTAGACCAATCGTCTAGCTGGAGAATCCGAAACGTTTCTATATTTGTATTGAAAAAATTAAGGTCCTAATTTAAACTAAGAGGCCCTAAAGAGATACGACCAACACTCGGGCAAGTTGAGTGGCTGATTGACACGTAGCTACCTGATGGTCTGCAATGTAGAGTCACGCATTTGAAAATAAGGTTATTACGTGCGCGTGGCTTGGCCACAGGACTACATAATTCTAATGAATATCCGCTTTTAAAACGGGCTTGCGAGGCGAGAGCCCTAGACATTAGAAATAACTTTACCAGCCAACCTATAAAGTTCATTAATAACATGGCGAGATGCATTAGAACAATAAATATGACAAAACCGACTTTTAATTAGTGCGTACAATTTTGTTCGGGCCTGATTTTTAATATAAGACCATTATTTTTTAAAACCTTGCGCATTCCTTTAAAAATTTAGATATCACTGTTAGTAAAAGCTATATAGTTTGGTAATATGCGAGAACTGAATATATCTGCTAATATTAGCAGTATGTAATAAAATCTTACAAAATAGATAATTTGTTATGAGAAATTCGCTAATTTACTTAGCTTTAAAATCTTTTAACTGTAACATCGAGTACTAACGTGGTTAAAATCTGAACATTGTCTAATTTTATCTTCATTATGTGCTAACAATTTATTTTTTATTTTGCTCGTGCTATCTCCTAATGCCCATATCATCCTTTGGGCATTCTGTAACTTCTTCGCCACTTCTCCATTGTTAAGTCTCCTAAAATAATGACAAAAAAGCTTAAGATTTACCTTTAGTGATTTTTATATCTATTGAACATACTATGTGGCCCGAATATTCTTATTTATATTCGTACATAAGGGATTACTATCAAGAAAAATATCGGTACGAGACTATGGTACTTTTAATAGTTAGACTGTCTACTCAATGGTGGAAAAATTTGGATTCCGATCGACGGATTACGAGGTAATGTAAACTTACCTGCCATCATTAGCGTTCTGAGACGGCATCATGACAACGGCAAACCATTTTATTAAGTTAAAAAAAATAGAGGGGAAATAATTTTGTTATTATAATAAACATGGCTGTCATCACCAAAAGCTTCTTCAATGGACATAAATTTAAATTTTAAAATTTAATCAGTCTTTTTGGAAAGCTAC
The DNA here is from genome assembly GCA_018340805.1 of Microvelia longipes. NCBI lineage: Eukaryota > Metazoa > Arthropoda > Insecta > Hemiptera > Veliidae > Microvelia > Microvelia longipes. Next base: position 24,740,216 of record JACMZG010000008.1, read on the forward strand.
TGGGGTTAATTCATGAGTAGTCGCACTGGTTCTCTGCAGCGCTGCTTTCTAGTAGCTTGCGTTAGCCGAATCCAATATTTCCCGATTTAAGTTAACCAAATAACTAAAAAGGGGGGTATAAAGGGTCAACTAAACTAAATAAGTGGCTTGAAGGTTAATCTAAAGCTGAACTTCCCTCTCAATGCGCATGACCTTTAAACTAATAAAATAACCTAATGTCGAGGACACGAGGGGTTAATTTAAATGGGAAAAAGTTTTAAATCAACTATCGGATCTTAATCTTCGATTATCTGCTAGATTCTTATTTAGCGTTGCGAAGGACCGGTGTGGAGAACTCATGAATTATCCCCGGTTGCTTTCCAAAACTGACCGATTATAGCCACGGCAATTATTATTTATGACAGTTACATGGCTACTTATTGTAATAATAAAATTATTTTTCTCTTTGTTTCTTCTTATTTTAATCTAACAAACATGTTTCGCCGTTTTTATGTTCTGTATTGTGAAAATTCAGAAACTAATTAAACCAGTTCTTTATTTAAATAAAGGAATTTAAAAAAAAAAAAAAAAAAATTATAAAAATAAGTTTTTTAAACTTCCGCAGAACGCAACTGATAAAAGGTAAGTTCATTTCATCTGATTAATTTAATTGATTTAATCACATGTGCACAGCATCTTAACGATGTAATGTAAAAAAGTTTTTTGAATTGACTGTTTGAAATTGTATTAAATGCCAAAAATCTATAGATTATTTTTATTATAAACGTGTAGATTATTTAGCCAATTTTGCTCAATATTACCTGATTAAATCGATAAATTAATAGAATGAAATGTTACTTTACATGTGGAAGTTTATAGACGACAAAGCCAGCGCGAAGCGCTTCGGCTTGTTATCATTCCAACTTATCTTATAAAATATGAAAAGTTTATTTCAAACTAAATGTGAGCAACTTGCAGGAAATTAAGCCACGCCCACTCAGTTGAAAGGTAGGTCCAACGCCGCTCTAGCGTCGTCCGGGATCCAAATTATCCCCTCAACAAATCGACAGTATTACTGATGTCTGTAGTTTCTGGTCCAGGGTATTACAACTTGGGTCTCACTAGGCTTGACCTTAAAATAAAGCAGTTAGCCAAAGATATGGATAGTATGGCTTCAGACTGACTTCGATCGTCCTTATAATGTAATTGTTTAATTTCTAAAGTGGTATTTCTATACCAAGGAAAGGTCGACTGCAAAATTACTTAATCCTCTCTAGCTATCACTTTTCATTCCTCGTTCATCGGACCTTAATATTATTTTAGGTTGTTTCGTCTAATTCAATGCGGTTTATTTATTTATTCAAAACAAATATGCCTTGTACCTCAAACTGTTGGTCTTTAGAACTTCACTGTAAAGTCTAATTGCTGAATTAGCTTGATATACCTTGCTCATGACTTGATTTAAATTTCTTGTTTCTTGATCTCTTGGAAGTCACTTGAAAATATGTGTACTGTACTTGTTTTTAATTAAGATGTCAACTGATAATGTCAAATTTTACATAAATAATAATTAAATTTCTTGAACATTATGTTTTTTATTTGAATTCTTATCAATTAAGACAAGGGATGTTTTTCAACTCGGCCTCTTCGTGGCCCCTGAAACATAGCTTTTGAATGGGGCCTTCGTTAGTAATTCACAGCTAGCTTACAGCCATGGCGGATCATTTGCCTAGGGTGAGCTGTGTTTTAAGATTGCACCGCTGTATACGTTTTAGGATGCTGAACAATGGAAAACGATTAGTAGCTATCAATAAAAGCTAAACGTTATGAATAATATGGCTGAATATTATGGCCTGCTAAATAATAAGGCTGAATAATATGGCTATGGCTGGCCTGCTTCAGCTATTTCTTTGTCCGTAGCAGCGCCGTTTCATATTTGTTTTACACAAATTCATTCAATACATTTTAAACACAGCTGATCGGCCAGTTTCTTAAGTCTCCAGAGAGCCATTTTTCCTTTGGTACATTTTTTGTTAATGGAAAATAAAACAGAAATTACGGTACTCTGTGCCGTTTTGGAATGTCCCAATACAGCTCGAAAAGCTACTATGTGCTAGTTTCCAGATATTCAAGTAAAGGTTTGTAAAAAGGGTTTTACAATGTGTAAGAGCTTGTGTTTCCATTTTTCGCCGCTATTTTGGGGGCCAGTGCTAGTAAAGTGTCAAAGGTAGATGAAGAGGGAAGGCGACAATCTTGCCGTACAGGGTTATGTTATCAGTGGATTACACCGTGGTGTCTTATTGGGTTACGTAATCTTGTTTGTTGTTCGACAGCGGATTTTTAATTGAAAATGACGGTTATGAACATCTGCTCAAGGAGAGGGAGTCTAGGAGATCAATTATGCTTGGGCTCCTAATTTAAAAAAAATAGTTTATTTAGTGGCCCCTCAGGCTAGGGGGTTGATTGTGGTCCTGAAGTCATTGTCACACGTCGAGTGAGACCTGAATGTTAAAAGTTTGCTAATAATATAAACTATACAAAACGAGGACCACTGAGACTTCTTCTTAGCGGGCCGAAGGTACACTGCAAAGTGGCCGAGGTATGAAGCGGCTAGATTACTTTCTAAACTCCATGTTTAATCAATAAGATATTACTAAAATTTCTTTTAACATTGGTAATTTGAGATCCACTGTTTTGGTAACTTACAAAGAATTTAACTGCGTGGCCATCTATGTTTAAGGATTTCATTGCACTTATTAATATTATATAATTATCGTGTCAAATGCTTTCTTCACATCGAGGTAGAAGATTGTTTACATAGATTTTTTTTCTATTGTCTAAGGAAATAGAAAAAACAGGGTTTGTGCATTGCATGCTCTGTAGTTAATTCACAATGATCATTTGGTTTTTGAACAAGAGATTATTTTCTAAGTATCCATCAAGCCTATCTTTTACATCTTTCTAGAATTTTTGCCATTGGGTAGAAAGGCAATAAGTCAAAATCGGAATTTCACCTGAATTATCTGTTTCAGGTGTTTTTAGGACCTCCTATTACTATCGTTGCTCCCTGCGTATAAGAGTTGAAACTTAGTACGACAATCAATCTTTGGGTCTAATTAGGTTTATTTACTATCTGAGGACGAGCGGAGCGAGTCTGATTGCATGTTACAGTATGAATTATATTATGTTCAAATTCTGAGTACAAGAGACTTGGAAGTTGTGATGAGGAAAAGTTCAGAGGGACTCTGTACTCGATTTTTTATAAATTTATTTTAAAAAATTAAAGACCAGTTGAAGTTACTAAATGTTTGTATAGTTTATTACAATAGGAGTATATAATTTAACCGTTACTTTCGGGCGATTATTCAGATTTTAAATATAGAATTAAATATAGAAGACTTGGATTTTATCCGATTTAAGTCATCAACTTTAGACCTAATTTTTTGTATTCATTTAGTTATATATTATGTCTTCATAATTTGTAATTTTCTTGGTTAAATATTTTTGACTCATATTTATATTTCAAATATTGGCTTTTCTCTGAGATGCAATTGACTTTTATAGACATTTTATCTTCTATAATTTGCTATTTCTTGTACTGTATCATTTCTTCATTTTTAAACCTTGTAAATCAAATCCCTTGACCTACAAGCGATTTGATTAGTACGTACTTTTGAATAAATTGGTCCTGTTGCTTCTATTTATTAATGACGTGTGGTAGTTACATTTTTGTTCTTTTCTTCCTGTCCAGTAATTTTGACCTAAACTCAATTCTTGTCGTTCTGTCGCTGTTATAAATGGTTTTACAGGTCCAACGAAAGAATCACATGGCTTTTTCTGCATACAACACTCATGGGGTCTTTCCTTAATAAGTTCTGTATTTCTTTGACATTCAGAAAAAGCTGGGCACATATACTGGGGGTTCTTTGAGAATGGAAATTTTGGTTTGGGACCTTTATCACAATCCATCGTCTGAGATCTTGGGTGAGGTGGATCGCAACCGCATAATGTAATTTTTGGACAGCAGGGCCATTTATAGCCTTCTGGTTTTGGGCATTTAGGTAATTTTACCTCTGGCTCACATGTTAAACTTTTTGGAGGCATGATACGTGGACATGTCTTGTTATTACATGCCGCACAAGTTGAAAACATGTGAGAGAGTTGGACTTGACTTGTTAAAGATGACTTGGCGAACATATGAAAGAGTAAATGTGGAGTTCTGTTAAAAATTTGGAGAAATTCGTGGTTTTTCGAATGAAACATTGAAGGTATATTCATATTAGCTATTTCTACACCCCCTTCATTACTGCTATTTCTATTTTCTTCAAATATAGTCTCTTCAAGCGTTTCCAAACTTGTCGGGTTCATCGATTGTCCTGTTTGGCTAGAGTTGACTTCTTGTCTTGGCTTGTTTGCATAATTTGATCTGTTATATTGTTTGTATCCGCCGTTATTACTCTTGGTTACTTGATTTATTCTTGATATTTTAAACATTCCCTGGTCAAAATAAAAACAAATGATGTAATAGTTACTTTTCGGTCTTAAAAAGCTTATCTTTTTATTATTTAGTGAAAAAAAATAAAAATTAAATTAAATTAAATTAAACATGTTAGTAATAGAACGTAACAGTGTGTATATCTGCTTATATTGTAAAAGTAACAAAACTTTTATAAAAAATTTATTGTAAGGGGTTGCCCCTGGGATGACGACACCGCGATGTGTTTTTATTGTCCAATCTCTATGTTATATGGGAAATATCATGGAACTACGATGCCTTAACTTGTGATAGTTTCGACTCTTATGTATCATGGACACTTTTCGTTGTCTCAATACTCCGTTTGTCTTGGCCCTTGATAATTAGTTTCCGTTTGTCTCAATCATTTTAATTAGACCCTGTCGATCTTACGTAGTGTCAAAACATTTGTGTGTCAAGAAAACGTGGAAACTTGCTAAAGAGTTGCCGCTATAACATCGACACCCCGTCCCTTCTTGTCTGTCGATGCAACGTTAAGTCGTGACTTAACGTCGATGCATAGTAAAACTATGATATTGTTAATATAGCAGAGTTCGGAGAGTCAAAATATTGCCATAAGACACCCATTTTCTCGTTTATACGTACGATTGACACCTATGATTGTGTCGAGACATCGTAGTCAGTACCACATAAGGACCCAAGATATTTATTATTTAATATTCTTATTTTGATAAGGTTCTACATTGTGTTGCCGCATCAATGTCCCCACAATGGTCCAGTTAAGATTGACTCATGATTCTGTTAAAAGAGTCGACAAATGGGTATCAAGAGAACGAAAAGTGTCGATGTTGCATAGTGACGTGCGACATCCGTGCGTCACGATTGTAAGAACTATAAATGGGGCTAGTTGGTATAGTTAAACAAGTATTTAGGTTAACTTGCTAATGCGGTTCTATGATGAGCAATGGCCATTTTAGCAACAGTATTTCTGCTTTGATATTTGGCAGTCATCTTAGTGATGATCTTAGTGACTAAACAAATTGCAATAACTATTTACCAATTCAACTGGTTTTAGTGTCTTGTTTTTTCGAGTTTCCTTGTTTAGTTTTCCTATCACAAATGGTTTGTCAACTTGATTCAGTAATTCCTAAAAACATATTTTTTTTTAAGAACCAACAAAACAACGAAGAGAACCTGTTAAACATTTGTTTAAATAACATACGCCTAGTTCAGCGCTACTTTGAAACATTTTTTTTTTAAATTAAATAGTAAAAATTTGGTTCTGTTAAATGTTAATATTTTAAAGAGTTCTAATGAACTATAATCAGAAATTTTTTATATTAAAATTACTATATGGGATAGTGGTGATTGTTTCTTGTAATTTCTTTGGTGAGAGTAAAACTCTCTTGTAACAGTTATATATTGTATATATCTGTATATAGATCATTTAGTATATTCCGATTGAGACGAACGGGATTTGATTAAGAGTGCCGAAAACCTTTAAATATTAAACGCCCTTTCAAAATTAATCAGCTTCCAACCTCTTGCGTATCAGGTGGGTCTTCCCAAACCTTTGGATCTACCAAAAGTGGCGTACAATAACGGCAATCAAAGCAGACCAAAGTGGGGTCACTTTGAAAGTTTGCTAAAACATAAACAACTATTAATAAAAGCTGTCTAAATGTTTACAGGTATAACTTTACAAACGGACATTGTTGTTGTTCCATAATACTTTGCTAAATACATGGCAAAGTATTATGGAACAACAACAATGTCCGTTTGTAAAGTTATACCTGTAAACATTTAGACAGCTTTTATTAGTAGTTGTTTATGTTTTAGCAAATTTTCAACGGACAACTGAGCCTATGAGGTTAGGATTATGGAGAGGGAAGGTGAAGGCGGGTTTTTATAGGGAGATTCACTCATCAAGAATGCATTTGTGTTGTTGAAGTACATATATATTACATTTCTATGGTACACGATAACTTTCGAAACCTTGATTCTGAATGAAACATGGTACAAAAAGCGATCGTATTATTGTCCCGAATTCTATTGTTTATGAAATTTGTATGAAGCCATTAATTGAGCCACTGTTATGATCTAAAATTTTAAAAATTCACAAAGAAGCGAAAAGCAATTTTATTGGACTTAGCACATACACGAAGTTAAAATGATTATCAGCAGTAGTTCTGATTTTATCGTTTGACTTATTATGTAAAAATATTACGTTTCTCGACTAATTCATTTGGAAATTCGCGTATATCGTGACAGTATACTATTTACAAAACTACTAATAAGACGAACTGCTACTGGAACAACCTTTGGTTGAGAAGTGGCCAAGGTTGGCGAGAAGGCTTGCAAGGTAGGCGAGAAGGCTGCCTAGCGGAATTTACAATATTATAAGAACTTTTCTTACTTCAGTTTCTTCGACTCTATCAACATAGTAATTCTTAATTGAATCCTTTAGTTTCCTAAACTTAGTTTTTAATTTCTTAGCAGGTATTTTAGGTTCTTCAGATACTTTGTACATTGTCCACATGCTGATATTTGGATCTCTATTTATCATTTCTTTTGGTTCCTCTTGAAATGTTAAATCATCTGGTCTTGCAACCTAAAGTAGCACGAACATGTTTTCTATATACGTTTAAATATATGTTTCTTCAAAGATCATAAGGGAGCTCTAAACTGTGTTTAACTCCCGCCAAGCTATTCACTTCATTAAGTGATTAAACAATTAATTAATAAGTAGTAATGATACTAATCAGGCTATGAATAAGAAACGATTGAAAACTCAAGAGTTTGAATGGAACAGGAGACGACTCGTACAGTCAAGTCTACCAGGGAAAACAGGTCATTGAAATAAATAAGAAAATCTTCTTTGATCTTAACCAGTTTATTCACTAAATAATTTTTGTGGTAAATATACAAGCACTAGCAAAAACAGCACATGTAATTAAACCGTTTGAATACGTGTGCTGTTTAAAAAAAGTAACTTGAAATGACCTTATAACAATGAAATATAAAAGCTCCCTGTAAGCCTCACTAAAATATCAAACACGATAATCTTTTAACTGTAAAATTGATAACTAACGTGTCTCAATAGATCTGTACATGGTCCGATTTTTTCTTCATTTTCTGCTAATAATTTATTTTTTGTTCTGCCTGAACTATCTGCTAATACCCCCATCATGCTCTGCGTATCCTGTAAATTCTTCGCCAGTACTCCATCGTAGTTTCCATTGTGGAGTGTCCTGAAATATTGAAAAAAATAAATCTTGCTCTTTTATATTGTAACGTGTCAAAAAGATATTCTTATTCATATTCGTACATAAAAGGTTTACTGTCCTCAAGAGGAAAGTCAGGAAGGAAAAGTCAGGAACAGGATACATTAAGATGGTATTATTTCGGTCTCTTAGCCCCTGAATTCAGAATAAAAAATTAACCTTATGTCTGGGGTGATACAACTTCTGTTTTAATAAATAAAAAAAACTCGGGTGCGGGGTACTTCGGGACTTTTCTTCATTACATCGGATTCTCTACGCTCACCCTCCCAGCTTAGGGCTCGCTTCGCTCGTCCTCAGAATATACAATTCGTTAAATTTATACTGTAACACGTCATACAATACACTGCAACATATGTTAGTCTTATACATGGCTAAATGCGTGCCAAATTTCAATCGGATACCATCATTTTTCCGTGTTTTATGATTTTTCGAATTTTTTGCTGAGTCATTATTGCGGGTTAATGACGTCAAAAAAAGTATTTTCTAAATACTGCAATTACAGCGATAACTGATTTTTGTACAAAATTTCAACTCTCTTGCTCAAATACCCTGGGAGCTAGCTACGATAATAACAGACACACACACAGCCAGTCAACTTGGCGAAAACCACTCAGGAGGCCTTAAAAACGCCTAAAACGGACAATTTCGGTGATCCCTATTTCGCATGTTTTTGCGAACACAATACTTTTCCTATATACCTACTGTATAAATGAGGAAAAGTAATAAAATGATTAGGGTTGTATGACTTATTGAATTATCATAATACATAATGCCTAACGTATTTCTGATGTCAGGCTGTAGAAGCTTTACAAAGTTTTAGTACTTCAGTCTTGATAATGCTCTACCTTGTAGTTAATTAAGCTGAGGAAAGCATTCCATAGCATGTAGATAGCTATTTAAACAAGTAGTACAGGGTTATATGTTATTATGTTCATGAGTGCTTAATAAAATACCATAGGTCATTTTTGGCAGTCTAGCTTTTATTAATCTTATATATTCAACAAAATAATAATATATTTCATTATTAAGTCCTAGTCTGATGTTTTGAATGTTGAAGTCCAGATCATTACTAAAAGAGTCTCCAGTTACTATAACTAGAGAGAGCCGTTAATATATTAATTTAAAAGTGAAGATTATTAATATGGTAACTGATATTCAAGATGCCTCTTAGAGAGGTACATTTGCGTCAAATTTTTACTTGATTAATCAAATTCATAATGACTTAGTAAAATAGTTAACATGGCAAAAAATAGTATCCCACCATAAACAATACTAGCCTTAGGTCTGACTTTTGTTTCAACTTGAAAATTCTAGTATCAATTCTACAAGAGTTATTCGCGAAACAGACACACTCGACCTGATGATAACCACTCTGAACGCCTTAAAAATTATACAGAATGTCTTATGATAAATGATGATTTATCATCATCACGCATGTACTGACAGACAACAACAAAAACAGATAATTCAGTTGAAATTCCGTTTTCGAATATTGAGGGCTAATACATTACTTTTTCTATGTTTGTATAAAGAATTCTATAAGGCTTTGGTGTTCTATAAAGAATTCTAATTAGGAAAATTGGTTTCTTTTGCATAATTATGAAAGTTTTTTTTTCTTGGAGCCCCAAAAAGGCCACCCCACGGAATAGGCCCTTGTTTTGTTTTTTAACTGAAACAAGAATTTCATTCTAATTTCCTGGATGTAAATTTTTGATGAACTAAGATTTTTTATCTAATAGATGTTAATCAGGAACGGAGTTCGAAAAAAGTTCTGACAGCCCAACCATGTAGCTGAATTAAATTCAGTATCTGTTTTTATCAGGTGTTAAGTTAGCATGAATATTGAAAAAAGTGCTTCTAAAATGGTTATAAGAAAGGCAAATTGTCTCTATTCCTCGTTTATATTGGATTAAATAGAAGATATTAAAATCGAATGACAAACGCCCCAATTGCTCATCATGCAATCATTCATTCTGAAAAAAATATTTATTATTACTGATAAATTCTTTAATACGTTTATCTGAGGATACAGCCGAGTTTGGATCCTCAATTATCCATAAACTATAATTTATGGAAATTTATTTTTAGCAAATCCTTCATTTACAAATATATTCTAAGGTATTATGTAGGCTTTAACTTTTGCATGTTTCATGCAACGGTTTTGTCTAAACATATTCCACGAAGGCGTGCTTCGATTGCTTTTTAACCCTTTAAGCGTTAAATATGTATGAAGTTAGTTTTTAGATGTTCTACATTTGGTAGGTTTGAGTTACTTGAAACTTTTTACATCGTGTCAACTTAAATAAATATTTGTTTTTATATTGAATTGTGGTACATAATGGTCTCAGTTAACTTTGGTTTAATCAATTATAAACATCTTAGGTAATTAACATTTAATTTTGTGAATTGAGGATTCGTGATTTCCGTACTACTACTAACTTCAGGTTATTTTTCAATGGTTGGTAAACCTAGGAAGGGCTGACTTCAATTTGCGTTAACACCCTTGGCTGTCCTCTTTTCATTTCTTATTCCTGGTACAATTGAATTTATCTTATCGAATTTATTGCCTTGATTTTTACGCTTACCTTTATATAAGTTCAAGTGCGTTTTTCAACTGAGATGACGGAATTATAAGTAAACAGAGATAAGAGATGTCAGTAATTCTTTTTCCACGAACACATTTTCTACAAATCTATTTAAATGAGTAGAAAATGTGTTTACCAATCCATGTTTACCGTTAAAGGGTATATAGATTCTGAAGAGTGTTTAGTTTCTATATTAAACAAGATCAAATAGCTTATCAATCACGATAGGATCTTGGCAAATCTTTTAGTAATTATGTTACAACAACTCCCTTACTTGTTTAGTTGCTTGCTATCAAACAACGAAGGAATTCATTAGGTACAATAGGGCATTAATTTATTAAATTTGTTTCAAAATAGATGAAAATTATAGAAGTGTATCTGCTCCATATAATTCGATAAACAGACCGTTGGGCCTTACAGCTGGTCTTAATCAGAGTACAGTGGTTAAGTAATACTAAAGTATATGACTGTCAAGGAGGTTTGCTTTCATATTAAGCAAATTGGCTGTCTCAAGGAAAATATATCTGCCTCTTACCTTGAACTGTTGATCTTTAGAAAATCGAAGAAAATTCTAAATGCTGAATAAACTTGTTGTACCTTGCTCATGGCTTTATTTTATTCTTGTTTCTTTGTCCCCTGAAAGTCACTTATAGGTCATGTGGGGTGTTCTTGTTTAAAATTACATGTCATACGCCAATGTCAAGCTTTACATAAATCATAATTAAATGTCACAAACTTGTGGATATTTTTTGCATCCGTTTTATTAATTGGGATCAATCCTGTTTCGAAACGCGGCCTAAAGATCTTTCTATGGCCGCTTCGTCATAGTTTTTAATAAGACCTTCGTGTACGCAAACACCAGCTGTGTACCAAGATCCTTTTTGTTTTTAGTAATGGTAGCAGGCATCATTTTCTACGATGCCTGAATCCCAGATTTTAGTTCCTTCTTATTCTTATTGTGTCTTCACACAGACTCTTATCTCTTTAAGTGATTTGGACGAGGATGGAAGGAGAAGAAGAAGACTTCTCACTCTCAAAAAACACGGCCAAACTAAACTCTATCGAGCGCACCTTTTTTCTGTGAAATTGATGTCAAATTTTTTTCATGTCAAATTTTTGTGAAATCATATACAAATTATATGTTATTATTTCTTAAAAAATAATGAAATTTAGCAATTCTGACAGATAGAAATAGCTGTGAGCACACCTCCTAAAATAAAAACAAAACATTCGAGGTCCCCTTTTATTATTGAGTGAGTCCTTATAGAGTGAGTGGACTTCCCCTTCTCCTTTCATCCCCTCAAAATGACCTAAGTGTAGAGCAAGCCTTCCCAACCCTTGGGTCGCGACCCGGATTGGGTCGCGAACGAAATTTTTTGGGTCGCCAAATTTTTCTATTATTAACAATCCAAAAAATTACAAAGATTTATGTATAAAGATTATTATTAGCAAATAACAGATTTGCTTAAACAGATATTACTTAGAAATTGATAATACTTTAAACATGCGATAACAAAAAAGCCGCGGCCAAAACATTTCTTAGAAGTCCTTTACCGACATAGGCACCCCCGCCTTTATCTAATTCTTGCTAACTTTAATGATTGTTATACCTATGATAATACTGTGTTTAAAAGTTTCTTATTACTTCTTTTATAGGTTCGGGTTATTAAAATTATAATGTTCAATTATATGTGAATTTGGTTCTAACATACATCAACGTAGTTTAATTTAGCGTACAAGTTTTATAATTATAATTGTTTCACCAGTTTATTTATTTTAGCGATTTCCTTTGGGAATAAAATTCGCTCATGGAATCGGCGTCATGGCGGAAGTCGAACCTCGGACCACGACACAAATTCGTTTCAGAGGTCCCTAATGACGAAAACATACGTTTCACGAGACTTTATATATGTATTTCTAGACACTTTCTTGTAAACACTCTATCTTTCGAACTGATTAATATTTTTTAATCAAACTTAGTACAAACTTAAACCTTCGGGAGGACAGGTTTTCAACCCTATTGAAAACCAGGTTTTTTGTGACGTCATTAACCCGTTTGCTGAGTCAGCGAAATTTTCAAAATCGCATAATTCAGGGTTAATATTTTTCACCGCAAAAGGTCAATAGTTATGTTTTTTTGAGACACTGGATCAAATTAAACCGGTCCGAAGTCGATACGACCTCTAAGTGACCAAAAAATCGAAAAAAACCCCAATAAATTATCGAAAACCTTCTGGCGCGGTGGTCCGCATGTCGGGCGAATGTCCTTTGGATGCGTGTTTCCGTGCTAAACAACCGGTTTCTTGCTTAAGGTTCCGATTCATGCTTAGAACCTAAGCAGTTACTAAATGTCAAGCACTGCTCCTAACAAGTTCGGCAATAAATAAAAACGCCTGCAATATTCAGGTTATACAAAATAAGTTCATTTGGGTCGCCAAACTTTAGAAAAGCAAAAGGTTCGCGTAACTGAAAAGGTTGGGAAACGCTGGTGTAGAGGATAACTTTACGTGTTTAATATTACTCTTACCATCATAAAAAACATTAGAAATACTGAAAAACCAAAGTATGTTGACAATAAGCATGTCAGACATAAAGAGTGTAAAAACAAAATGGGGATTCTCCAATACTTCTTGTATTTTCAAAAGTTGTTTGAGTCCCTACATTTTCCTCTGAAACGGTGACGACACGATTTTGTCGGTATAATCCTCCCTTGGAAATTTGCCACTTCCTAGACGTTTGAAGACACAACATATGTATTTTGTATTATTTCAATACAACAAAGTTGTAATTCATTTGTAATTGAAACAAGTTGTCATACTACTATATTTGTTGTCATTGCGTTATTTAGATCGTCACATATTATTGTAATTACAAGTAATTTGACCGTGAAACTTGTCGAATCATATTTTTAACATATAAAGCATAGAAAAGAGAGAGTATATAAGAGTACATAAAGAAACGACATAAGATTTTTTTAACTCCACAGCCAATAATATTTCACCAACTCAACCCGCTTAAAACTCCAGGAATAGAGTAGGCCACGTTAGATGACCCTCCCTGCGTAGTTTCATCACTTTGTTGTTTCGCATTATTTGTTATTTAGTCATAGAGATACATACTAGAGGAGGCATAGCCTATCTCAATACATTGACAAGCCTGTAACATTATTTTGGGGCTCTGTCTAACCTCAATGAAACCTCCTTCTAGAGTAAGGAGGTATAGGTTATAATGAATTGATTGATTTCGGCTTCCCGCACATTGATTGTGTTTTAAATTGTATTTTTAACGTTCTACTATATAATTTATTGTAATTTTGTACTGATTATTTTATTTTATTTCTATGCAAATGTGTTCAGGTTACTTTTTTGATGTTTCAAAATATAACCTATAGGGCCTCTCTAGTAATACTATCTCTATGTATATAGTACTTGGCATAGAGATATTATTACTATAGAGACCCTGTTGGTTGAAATTTAAACACCGATGAAGTAATCTGAACACCTTCAACTATAATGATCTCTTTCGAAATAGATCATTATAATTAAAGATGATAAGTTTCATCCTTGATTAATTATTCTTAGGCTGATCGTTCTATTTTTATATTTTGTTCTGCATTAATATTTGTTTTTAACCTGTATCCAGTTTATCTAGTTTGTTTACTGTCTGCTGGTGAACCCAAAGACTACTATATAATAAACTGCTAAACTATATAACAAAGTTTTTTTGCTATAGTTCTATGCTAAACTGGTTACAACGTTACACTGGTTTAATCACTGTTATATATAGTGTTATATTATCAGTGCTGCTGCATCTATAGCTGTTTTGACAGCTTATGATTTAAATAATGACATTTACTTTAAAATTTATTAAAAAAACTAAAAAAATATAAAATGTGAAGTAAATTTTTAGGTGTCGCGTTTTTAAGTTTTATCTAAATTTTCCGTAGAACTTAATGGCATAACTTTTTGATATAAATTACTAAATTTTTCGTGTTTTACAAAAAAAAAATAAACATCCATCTCAAAATTGTGAGTTAACTTTATAGTAGAGTATAGATAGCTATATAGATAGCTATATTTACTTTTATGAAATATACTCTATTGATTTCCTATTTCACACAATGAGAAGGATATTTAAAACATAAAATTTATACTTGAGCAGTTGATTACTATATAGGTATATGTAAAGTCTTACACGTATTAAAAGTTGCTTATCAAAGACCTCTTAGAGTAAAACGATTCTACTGTACCTCGGACCGAATCCAAGATAGCGTACTGATACAAAATCGTTTGCCTATCATATTTTGGCACTATTGAAGAAGGCAATTCTTAATATTGGTATTGAAAGTAGTGACACTATTTTAAAGGTTTTAATGGTGCTCTGTCGCCAAACTATAGTGTATAGAGCTGTATCGTATCCAATTTTACTTTGAAAGCAATCATCAACTTTAAAGTATATGCGATACTAACGCAGTATGTATAGAAACCAAAACTGAAATTAACTATTAGAAACAGAGAATTCATATAATATTAATCTTTAGAATTATAAACTTTATAAATTCTTTAATACAAAAACACCTCTATAAAAATAGTTTTTCGAATATGCTTGGTATTTAATTTCTAATTGGATCTTGGTTCGTTATCTTTTTATTTTTTGCAAGATTAAGCCTATGATTTTATCTTGTAAGTTTTTAAAGTCATAAATCCCTATTTTAAGAGAATTTTCATGAAGAAAATTACGCTTATGAGGTTGTCCGGATGACGGAAGTTGAGATTCCTTACTCTCAACTTCCGTCATCCGGACAACCTCCCTTACCCTTGTAAGGGAGGGGTCGATTCCTATTGGCTTCATGATAACAAAAAATGGGCAACAAACATAGGAAGATACTAGGGAGTAACAAACAAAAGACCGGTTTGTTTGTGTCTTACACACACATATGTATGTGTAAGAGTTTCTACCCTTATACGGTTTCTTACCTTCTACGCTTATGAAGGATGACGGAAGTTGAGGGTAAGAGAGGAGGAATCGATTCAAATTGGCTTCCTCATACCAAAAGAACTTCGAAGTAGTATTTATATGGTCGAAGGCTTTCTAAAACGATTCCGAACGGTTTCAGCTCAATCAAGTCTGTTTTAGTGGGGCAATCGCTATATTTAAAAACTAAATCATGATTATATTTATTTCAACCTAAAGAATATATATCTAGAATTAGTCCGAAACGTGTTTCATTGGTCTGTTTTGAAAAAATGAATTGACAAATTTTATGGAAACAAAATCTTTTTGATCAAATGAGAAATGACTTTTAGTTACCTGATTCCTACGATTTCTTATTTTTTTAACAATATCCATTCGTTTTATTATTGTTACAGATAGTGAACTTACAGTGCTTAAGAAGTGAATAATGCCGTCACTACTAGAAGGGATAGAAGCAAAGTACGGATGTGGTGGATCTATGATGGAACTACCCATGATGTATCCAAGGAAAGCACCTGACAGGCTTCCACCAGTGATTGTTTTCAATAATTTTGGCATTGATTCAGCAGGACATGAGGATACTCTTAAAACTAAATGCCAGCATGTTCAGGAACTGGATCTTGCCCAAAATTCTCTTTCACAGTGGAATGAGGTATTTTGATGACTATTGTGCGAATATTTTATTTATAAAGATTTTTGGTATTATAATATTTTGGATTTCCTGTCATTTTATAAGTGCTTGCTCTATTAGTTAGTATGACTACTTCTAATACTTTTGACTCTTCGGTGAGATCCTGATATATTCAAGACGTATATGACAAAAGTTCTTGACTTTGTACAGATCAGACCATGTACTTACAATAGACTTGCGTCCCTTTGGTTTAGAAGAAATCCATATGTAATAACTGTTTTCCTTTTGTTTAGAAATACTTGAGGCTCGACCGGACTTTAATTTGAACTCTCGGCACAAGACTAATGCTTTAAATGCTTTTTACTTTTCTTCATTTATTCTGTAAATATATAAGAAAAGTATTGCGTTTACACTAAATATCCAAAACCGGGATTTCACCTATATGACCCGTTTCAAGTGTTGTGTAGACATTCTGAGTGGTTTTTAAAAAATTGTCTATCTGTATTTGCCTGTATAAGCAAAGTGCTAAACTGCATCTGGTTGAGGCTATGTCGGCGCCATGATGAGTTAGAAGAAACCAAGCAGAGCCGGGACATGACATTTTGTCTAGCCATTAGTAATATGACGAACGTTGAATGATGGTACTTGTTACATTTCTAGGTGTCTTTGGTGCAATCATATTGGGTTTTGTAATAATTTACTCAAATTTTTGCTTGAGTACTTGAGGGAACTGCATGGATAATTTGTGTCTTGTATTGCTTGTCATACTAAAACATTAGAATACTTAAATGATCTCCAGTGGATAACCAAAGAATTTTGTTATGATGTTTGTTAGAAATTTGTAAGGATTGTTAGGAATTTAACAAATTAAAAAAATAAAACTACAAATTTAATCAAATGCATATTATATTTCCCATACATTTTTATACAACATAATTTTAAACAAAATCAGCTATACTCTCAATATGGTTGTTTGTTAATTAAGTTTAGTATAAGCTCGACTTTACGTCAGTTAAAATTCATAGCCTTGACCTTCACTTATTATATCCTTTTTAACTTATTAAGTATTTATAAATGTATTACAGCTCACATGCATATTAGGATAAGTTTTAAGTAATAATAATAGTATTTATTTTATACATTTGTGTGTAATAAGTTTGCACAGCAGGGCCTGCTCTGCTTGATTTCTTGTATTTTTTACGAAGAACAAAAAGTTTTTTTTTTTGTAAGTACTTGAAGTACTTACAAAAGATCTTTATAGACACCACTAGTTTTTCTTGGAAGGGAATTTTTAACGCTTCCAATGAAGTTTCTAGTGTTGGAGCAGGTATTGAAGAGCCCCAATATTGGTGCGAGCCAGAACTTAGCTGATCCTATCCGCTGTTCCTTTGACATTTGGTAGATAAGCTTTCCTCCTGTGTTCTTGTCTCTCCTTCAGCAGAGACAATAACAGTAGCAACATATTTAGTTCAATTTGGTAGAGCATTTGGTTTTCCATCATGATGTCCTACATCCCTAAAGATCTGGTCTCTTCTGTGTCATAAACAGATTCTCATTTCCTTTACTAATAAACATTTCCCTAACGAAATGATGTGCTTAAGGATTCCATCATGGCTATTTATTTATTTTATTTGTTTTTATTTTCCAGGTTCTTACAATTCTATATCACATGCCTAGCTTGCAGTTTGCAAATCTAAGTTTCAACTCCCTGACTGGATGTCTGTCTGATAGCCATTTGAGGGGATGTTTTCCTCGTCTCAAGAATCTGATATTAAATGGTACTAAAATAGATTGGGCTTCCATTTGTAAACTTGTCTCCAATATACCATGGTAAGTTAAAATATTTACAAGTAATGTTAAGGCATTAATGTAGTTAGTCTACCCCATTGTAATATCTAATTTTTTTTTAGTTTGTAAATAATACATATTTAAACTCAAATACAGGGTGAACCAGCTAAGTTGGAACAGCTAAATATCTTGAGAACTAGAATAGATAGAAACTTTAAAGCTTCGGTTACCATTAAGACCCATTTATGAGCAGAGTCTCATGACACATTTTTTTTGTAGGAAATTCGCTCAAGTTAAAATGAGAAAATTAAATAAGAGTGTACACTTTTAAGACTGAATTTTCATTTTATGGCTAAAAGAATGTTTACTCTTAGATACTCAACCTTAAAATTACTTTTTATTTACAATTAGATATTTTTTATTAACAAGAAAAAATAATCATTTTAGTAAATATATTTATATAACTTCTAAACTATTACCAAAGATGATGATCCTATGTAAACTATAGGATTGTAGTATATGGTCTTTGCTAAACTCTCCATTGATAAATTTTTTTTTGTGACAACATGTTAAAAGCATATTTAGGTTACATGGTATTTTCTGAGCATGTAGGGCTTTTATAAGCTTTTGATATTCGTTTTTGACCAATTCATTTTCTTCTTTTTTTCAAAGTAGAAAATGAACTGATCAATTATTAATATTATTATTATTATTAATATAATGTATCAATTATAATAATAATATATTTAATTGTTGCAGTTTAGAAGAACTTCATTTAAGTCTCAATGGATATAATGAAGTTGTATTAGAAGATAGGGAAAAGAAAGAACCAATTTTACACAACGGTGTCAAAAGATTGTATTTTACTGGTATTGTATCATTATTATTATTATTTTGTAGCTAGTTTTATCAAATGTCATCTGTCTTAATTTTTTTTAATTTAAATGTAGAATTTGAATTCTTAAAAAAATGGAGTAAGGGAAAAAAGCTAACTGTAGACAAAAAAGTTTAATAAGTTACTAAGTTTAAAAGATATGAAATGTCTGTTTTTATAAATCTATTGCATAGATTAAGGACTTGTTCTGACAGATTATACAAATGTTAATCATCAAAAGAAGTTTTTACTCACTCATTTTTCTTGCACACTAACAGCACAGATTGCTTTTTAGACTGTTCTTAACCTTACCTGGTACTTGTTAAGGGTTGCCAGATTTTAGCTTAGGGCTAGCGGAACAAATCTGGCAAGCGGGGGGTCATATTATTTACTGAAATCATAGGCAGATTGTTAAATTAGATAGAATAATGATTATGCGACTTGGTAGTGTAAAGTGTGATATTACTGCTGTAGAAATTTATTGATAAGTGAAGTTAGGCAATGAAAAATTTCAAAAGCAATAATTATCACCTTATTGCATTTACAAAGCAGTTCCCCCCCCCAAGTCTAGAGGTCACTGTCATACCATCCCTTTACTGGAAGCATCTATTCTATTTATTAAGAACAAAAAATAGATTGTAATAGCAACTATAAGATCTTGTTGAGCCTGACCAATTCTACTGAATTTCATCTCTTTGCCATTCAAAGTTAATGAGATATGGAGGCTCAAAGCTACACAGTTTTGACCCTCACTCACTCATCAATATTCTAAGGCACTCAAAAAAAACTTAAATACTTGAAATTTGGTATATTGATAAATTTGATTTGACCTATCAGAATTTTGTTTTATTAAAGAAATTGGTGACTGTTTAGTAATAAATTAATGCTGTAATATACTTAAACTAATTAATTAATTTAATAATAAGGCATACGCTTCAAGTTTACAAAAAGGAATAAAATCCTAACAATAACACATATGTGTAAAAAATGGAGCCAAGACTAGCGTAAAAGTTGTGAGATCATTGGATAAGCCAAGTCAAAAGTTCCTAAATATACGAGGTCTTGGCAGTTTCACATTATGACTTGGCCATTACGCAGCACACACAGAAGTCTATAGTGAACTTATTAAATAGGCTAAATGTATTTTTATAATTTATGTCAACTGTCTACACTCTATACTAGATCTTCAATACCACTCTACCTCAAGCTGCGTAATGGCCACGTCACAAAGTGAAACCGCTTAGACCTCGTTTATTTATAAGCATAATTAGGAAACTTTTGACTTGGCTTAGCAAATGATCTCACAACTTTTTACGCTAGACTTGGCTCCTTTTTTACAGGCATGTGTTTTTTTTGGATAAACACATTCTCTTCCTATCCCTAATTAATATATATTGATATATATATATTGATTGATATATATTTATTTATTATTATCTAACTTATCTAAACTATAAATTTAAAACTTCACTAATCAATGTGGTTAATGTCTTTCATTAAACAATAAAATTGTCCTTATTTATGTAATAAATTTTTCTATTGTTTATGTGGATATCATCTATGCAAATGATAGAGCTACTTTTGTCTCCAATAAAGAAAGAGAGATACAACATCGAAATGTGAGATTAATCCATAATATATTCAAAACTTTATATTTACAATATTTTCTTACATCAGTTTTCCATTCAAGCTTGACCTTTTGTGATGGATAAAGAAATTGTGTTTTAGATTCAAATAATTGATTCTTGCACATATATTTCAGATAATACAATACAAAAGTGGAAAGAAGTTTGCAAACTTGGCCTATCGTTTCCAGAGTTAGACACACTTATTTTAGCTGATTGTCCGATTGAATCTCTTGAAGATACCTTAGAATCACGATTACAGCCTTCCCACCTTGAAAAGGTAATCCTAATTATTATTTGCTTATAATTTAAGAAAGGATAACCAACTGCAAGTATTGAAAGCAGCTGATTCTTCCATACATTCAATTACTTATATGCACAGACATCACTGAAGAAATATTCTTTTTATATTCTTTGTATAAAGAAATCAGATAAAATTAAAACATGCATTAAAATGTATCATAAGTGAAAACAGTGCAATAATAATAAATATCTAATCAATAATTAATAATTACTGGATTCTAGGAATACTAAATAACTAGATTGTTTATTTCCTTTTTTTGGGGTGAAACTAATTAATGTCCCTATAGGTGGGGTTATTGTAATTAAGTTTTTATTTTAACATGTAATCAAAGTAATTTTCCATTATAATTTTAAGGTTATACAATACAAATACTTTTATTTCCAATAGTACAAAATTTACAAAAGAATTACAAAATTTACTCACATATAAATTATATTTACAGTGTACAGAAACAATTATGGTTGGTGTTAGTGTAATAAAATAGATTTGTGGGGCTAAAGAATTTTAAATATGAGTATACATGCGACGGCACATGAGTGCCGTTACATGCATATGTTGTCAATAAGACTATTACCATCATATGGTAAAAAGAAGATGGTTGTAAGAGTAAGCTCAGGGTCAGTTTTGGAACCCACAAGGCAGAGCCTGTTGTGGGGATTCATCATTAAGGTTTATTAGTAGCAACACTGGTTTAAATAGAAAATATTGAACAGGTTAGTTAAGATAGAAAAATTGACGGTAAAAACAGATTAAAATATCACAATTGTTTATCAAGCAAGGTTTATAACCTTGTCATGATATGAAACTCATTATTTTACAGTAAAATTACAGAAAAGAATATACAATATAATAAAAGGTAACAAAAGATTAGAATTGTCCATTATTAAGCATTAGTTCAATTTTTATGTCCATTACTAGCATTAGTTCAATTTTTATGAAATGAATAGTGTACATTTTATAAAAATAAATGTGAAAATGGGGAAACAATCTAATTGAGTTAGAATTCAATTAACCCTACAGTATAAATGAAGAAAAGTAAAAATTGTGCAGAACAGTGATCAAAATTAATTATATTGTTCCACTGGCTAAAATCTTAATATAATTATATTTGTTTTTTTTTTATGTTAGTTTAGTGACGAGCCAATTACTGCAGCTTTGGCTTAAATGATATTTAGGACTAAGGTTAATTTGCTTGTTAAATGAAGATTTGTTGTCAAAATTGTTTTATTTTAATATTAATCTAAAATGTTTGTTTCTAGTGTGATTCGGGTTCATCGTCAGAAGATTCCTCAAATGAAGACAAGCCAAATAGTCAAAATGAGGGTTCTTACTCGCGAAGTGAAAGCGAGTGTGAGGGGTGCCAAGAATATGCCACCAAACATTCATCTCATCATTATTTTAGAAATTTAAAGTTCCTTAATTTAAATAATACACATATATCTTCATGGGTTGATATAGATAGGCTAGCATGCTTTCCTAACCTTCATCATTTACGAGTTCATGCCATACCATTATTAGAGGTAATATATAACGCTTACTTACTGTCATTTATTTTTCAGTACATATTTGGATGTTAATTTAATAAATGAAGAGTTTTATTATTTTTTAAAAAAAGCTTTAATTAACTGATTCCTAGTTAAATGTGTTGTAAAGACAAATTAAGTGGTTTAATATACTTTGAAAATTAACTAAATTTTAAATAATTTATTTTTAGGGTCTCGAAGAAACTGCTCATGAAAGACGTCAATTACTAATTGCAAGGCTGCCAAATATCACAACTTTAAATGGTGGAGGGGAAATCAGTAAAGATGATAGAGAAGATGCTGAAAGAGCATTTATCAGGCATTTCATGGACAAACCTGAGAGTGACAGGCCTGATAGGTAAGCCTTTGTTCAGTTTGTTTCAAATAATTGTGAAAAATATTTCATGTTTGCTTAGAGCTAAAATGTAGTATTAAATGTTTTTAATTTTGTGTCTAATTTTTTAAGATTTAAGCTTTAATGCTTTAAGCTTTTAAGCTTTTAACATCTTTCAAAGTAAAATGAAAAAACTTATATGATGTCTGTTATAATTATTTTTTCTTTTTGTTTTAGGTATTCCGATCTGGTTGCTATTCATGGTAAACTGGATCCTCTAGTAAATATAGATCTCTCTCCTGATCGTTATGTTAAAATATTATTCACTTGTGGTGCCAAAACAGAAATGCGCTCCCTTAACGTTTACCAAACTGTTTCCGAACTGAAACAAAAACTTGAAAACTTTTCAGGAATACCTGCCTCCAAAATGAAACTATTCTATGCTGATCAAGAAATGAGAAGTGCATTTGGACCTGAAGAGATGAAATTTCCAAATAAACAATTATACAGCTACAATATTGCATGTGGGGATGAAATAATTATAGATTCTAAGAGATAAGCTATATTTTTTAATAATGAAAAAGTTTTAAAAAAACAAAAGTGTATATTTTTAAACAAAAATAAGTCAGTAAAGTTAGAAAAAGTAGTCCAAGATAAGTTTATTTTCAACTATTTAATTGTTTAAGGTTAACAGCTAATTTATATTACTATATAATGCCTTCCTGACATTGATTTCATTTAAGACTTTATTCTCTGATTGCATTAGTGTATGTTAAAAATTCTTAGATATATAACATACTGAATAGATATAATTCCATAACATCACTTAACTTAAGTATTACTTAATTGTTTAATATATCATCATTGATGTCAAAGATTATTAGATATACCTATATAATCTTTGATTGATGTCTTCATCATTGATAAGTTTCCATTTAATTTTTTATGAAAATATATATATATATATATATATATATATATATATATATATAATATATATATATATATATATATATATATATATATATGAGTAGATATCAGATAGTATATATAGTAGATAGCAGCTTTAGACTATACTACTTCTTTTAACTTTAAAAAGAGTGTAGCCTTCTGTATAACACAAGATAAATCTATTTAGCTCCTACAGTATATCTAGTTGTTTTTGGTGGTCAGTGCCATATTTAAATAGAAAAATGGTCGAAATTGCCATCACCCTTGTATAAACTAAAAGTCTTCCAGTCTAAATTCATCAATACTGAATGGTCACTTATTTTTGCGAATTTTCATAGAAAAAATGAGGGGGTCATAGAGGAGAGTAGAGGTGGGGTGGATTTTTTTTGGAACTCACTGATTAATATATATATATATATATATATATATATATATATATATATATATATATATATATATATATATATATATATATATATATATATATATATGTGTGGTGTGTGTGTGTGTGTATGTGTGTGTGTGTGTGGTATGTATGTACAAGATTTTTGTTCCTAGACATTTCTATGGGACGCTTTGAATGAATTCTCGGATCGAAATGAAACTTGTACAGAAAACAACCTATTTCAAAAAATTACATATTAAATTGTACTACAGTCTATCGTTTAGTTTAAAAATCTTGACAGGTCAGTTTAGACATCACTGATTCTTAAGAAAAAAAGTCCCTGCAAGAAGGGAGCGGGAAAAATCTATGTAAACAAATCAGGTTATTTTACCCGTATTTTTTAAGTGATGTTTTTTTACATTTCTTTTGTGTAGTTTTATTTTAAAATATAATTTTAAGATTAATTTGATAGTAGTTTTCAAAAACGATGTAATCAAAAGAAGAACCGCAAACAAAGTGAACTATTGCTGGAAGAAGGTTTTATCCCTACAGCGGTTATTGTGGTAGGGATTTTTTTTCTCTTTTTAAGTGAGAGGTTGGCAGCGGCTTCTTTGATTGGTCAATGCCCAAAATACTTATGACCTTGGGGATTTTTAAAACTAAACGATAGACTTTAGTTTGTATGGTTAACAAAAATGCATAGTTGCATTTTATTATCAGCCTTAGTTCCGGTTTTAATGATTGATATAAAAAATAAAAAACATTATGTAAACAAATCATGGTTTTTATTATTATATTTAAAAAAATTGCCTATATCGTGACAGTATGCCACTTATATAAGCTAAGTTCTCTATTCTCTCTATTCTAAGTACCTCTATAATGTCACCTTAAACTGGGGCTATTATTTTTAGCCATTGTTGGTAGCAGTGTGTTCCCACTAAGGATTATTGGTGGGAACCAATCAGAGCTGAGAGATCTCCCGCAATCTGTGCATTGAAAACTACTAGATATACCATAAGGACTTTTCATATCTAATATGTATATATTTATATATAATGTGTGCTGATACATTCAAGGTACTAATTAAATTTCTTAGTTTAAATGTTTATCATTAATGTAATTGAAAATGTTTTATGTGAAAAGTTTCATATTTATATCACATTTCAGTATTAAGAAATTGAAATCATTACAGGATTTAAAAATGTCTTTCTGGCTTGAATATTTTCTAAAAATATTAAACAAATTAGTGCCTGATTTAAAGTTATATATTTGTAATATGCTGATTTTAACAAAGAAATTATTTTGATAAAAAGTGTTGAATAACTATTAATATGCTATCCATGAAGCATTTGCTCCATTGTCTCATGTACATTCATTTATAAATCCTCTCTTCTGTGCTCATTAATTTTTACACAAACATTAGAGGCACTCAATATCTTGATGATTAAATAAATAATTAAAACTTTGTGTTATCCGAAATTGATTTGTGTTCAATCCAAAAACTGATTACAAAGTGTGACAGTATACTTCCGAACAGATTAATATTTTTAAATCGTACTTGGCACAAAAATAATCTTGGGAGGACACTAAACCTATTGAAAACCAGGTTGGAGTGGCATAAACTTGGTTTGCTATCTGCAAAATGTTTTAACAATTTGTAGAATTTAGGATTAAATCTTTTTGTTGGGTTAAGTGGCAAAATGTTTAAACCCAGAGGTGAAGCTAAGGGGTTTATAGATTTGGTTCCTGAGGTAAAGCTGAGAGGACCATATGGCTTTGTTTTGAGACAAAGCCAAGGAAGTTAAAGGTTAAGGAAGTTAAGCGAGGGTGTAATGGCTGTTAACTCCCGAGGTAAGTACAAGATTTTTTTGAGAGGGGTTAAAAAGTACATAATACTAATCTTTCTGTATAGTTTCCCTAAAAATGTAATCCAAAATTATGTTTTTGGGGCTCTGATATAATACTAGTTTAGAGTTGATATGAGCACTTAAATCCAGAGTACCCTGTTTCATTTACATTATACAAAATTAACTACCATATAATTCTGCATGGTGGTCCGCATGCCAGGGGGAATTTTTTTAGAATTGTTTCCATGCTTACCAATCCATTTCTTGCTTAAGTTTCCGGTTTGTGCTTTATAACTTGAGCATTGGCATTACTATTGCTAAAAATGTTAAATGCGCTAAAAACTTTCATTGATAGCATTAATAGATATTGAGTGTTGTCTTTTGTCTTGTAGTGGTAAAATATTTTTTGTGTCAAATAATTAATTAATGTGATTTGTGATTACCTATTGATTAACAATTAGTAATCATTGATTTGCAAACAAAAATTATATATATATATATATATATATATATATATATATATATATATATATATATATATATATAATATAATATATATATATATATTATATATATATATATATATATATATATAATATATATATATATATATATTATATATATATAATATATATATATATATATATAATAACATATATATGTGTGTGTGTGTCCTTTTAGTACCAAACAGTAGAAAAAATACTTAATTTTCAGCTAAGATGAAACAAGAAAATAAAACATCATAACAGAATTGATTATTACTCTCAGTTAGTAGATTAAAATTTGCTTTTAATTTTTTTGTCTTGTAGGCCAAAGAGCGTTTGTTACTCATTTTTTTTCATTTTATATTGAAATGATTAGGTACTTATATCAAGATAGGTATAATTATTTATGTGATAAGGCAGTGTTCAGTTTTTAGGTTCATCAATGAAAATATAAGTGGTTTTTAACATTTTTACCATTAAATTGTCTCATAGTGAACATCGTAATTATTTAAAAGCGAATTACTTACAATTGTTACAAGTTGGTACACAATGCTGTATTCTGTAAGTGGCAAATTCACAATCATAAATTATTTTACTCTTAATTCTTTAATTTTCAATAAAATTGTAAAATATATTGTTTGGAGAACATTTTTTTTTAGTTTTAAGTTTACTAATTTTAAATGTAGTGTTTTTAAATAAATTTGTTGATTTAATATGTATAAAGGCAATTTCTAATATTATTACGTAGTTACAGTTGTGTTTTTGTGCAAACAAATTTACTTAAGTGTCATATCTTAACATTAGTGTACTATTAAGCATCATTGTGATTTTAATTATAGTAATTTTATTTGATTTTGTTTTATCCATTTTTCCTTGACTCACATTGTTTTACAAAAAATTTGTTCGTTAGCAATTTATTAAACTTTAATTAAAAACACTTGGGCCCATATTCACCAACCTAGTTTAATCTACGGTTAAGTGAAATCTTTTTAAACCTGAAATGATAATTACCAATGCAGTTTTTACTGCCGAATCGAGACTAAAGTAAAGATTAACATAAACCTTCGAAATCGGTAGGTTAAACTACATTTTAATGCATTAGCATGTTTTTTTTAAGAATTATTTACCTTAACTTATCTCATTTTACTTTAATTACACTTCTTAATAAATATTAAAATTTAATTTTAGATTGCTTAGAAACATTTTATATGTTAGTTTATATCTCCTTATGGATATCACTTACTTGTAATTTTTTTTTAATGTATATTTTAGTAATAAAAATAGTGAAATATTGTTTTTGAGCTAAGGTAACTTATAATATACAAATCTTACTAATTGTCATTTCTAAAATTAATGAATTGTGATCGTCAGATATTAGTGGTTGTTTATATAACATTTTAATATGTAAAATTAGTTAACATTTTTAACAAAAAAAAAAATGTTTAAAAATTGATAACTCATTACATCTGTTATGAAATTAAAAAGAGATAAAAGTCAGTGTCTCCAACATAACATGACTAAAATAAATAACTGAATGTTTCATTTAAATTGAATGAGATTTAATCCAGCTTTGTGAATATAATATAGATTATTGTAAAACCAGTTTAAGTTAATCAAATTTAAGTTGGAAATTGAGAATACAGGCCTTAAAAGTTAATTTCTATACTTTCTGATGCTTTCACACACCACTTATATAAGCCAATAATTACAATAAAAAAGGCCAATTAAAAGTCCTGGCACTTATTTACTTGGTTCCCAACCTCAATTTATCTGAAAAAAATCGAGTGGATTTAGGTATAGGAACTAGGTCTGTCTAGTCTCCATTAAAATCCCTTAGTTTCAATTTGTAATGGAGTTAAGACTTTAAGAAATCCCAAGTTTTTTGCTAGGAGAACAAAAATATTTTGTAATTTTCCTTCCAAGTAAATTGCCTAATTTACAAAGTATAAAATAAGTAATTTATAAGTATAATAATTATATTTTATAGTATAAATTGCCTAATTTACTTGGGTCCCAATTTTATGTTGGGAACCAAGGGTACTTTCGCACTATATCATCTTATTCACTTGATTATCAATCTGTTCTATCCCACTTGTCGGTACCCAAGTGAATAATTGCCCTATATCGCCATATTTACTTGGGTCCCAACTTTATGTTGGGAACCAAGTAAATAAGTACCCAAGTCCTTAAAATATCTGAGAAATTTATTAAATTAAGTAAAATATTTTTTTATAAAATTAAGTACATTAATTGTTACTTATCTCAATTAAGATTCAGTAGAGAATACCTGATGTATGTACAAATTATATAAAAATATGATTTCTAAACAATTTGCTGGACCTCACAGGCAGGCTCTATTTATTATAAAGGGCCAGATGGGAACATTCCCCAAATCACCATGCCCTAAGGGGGGGGGACCAAATTGTCCCTCTCTCTTTATGAGATAAGGAAACAAATGTATATTTCTGTTACTTACATTTAAATTTAATAAAATCAAAACAAATTTTTTGTAATGCTTTTCTTACATTTCATCTTTTAAATGTTTAGTTAAAATACCAAAGATTTCATGAAAGTAGGATTTTATATTTTTACTCAAAATTACACAAAACAGGACGTATACAATATAATAAGACAGATGTATATGCAACTTTTACATCAACAAGTTTCGTCTTTAGTTTTCTTTTCTGGGCACTTTGGTTTGCTAACTACATCACATTCACAACCTATGTGTTTCATGGCAAACGACTTTTTACACTCAGAGAATGAAGGTCTTGGATTATCAATTTTATTACATTCCATAGGTTTATGCAATTTGGAACTATCACATGTAGGTGGAACCCTGGCTGGCTCACAGCAAGGCATGCATATCTTTTCACAAGAACCTTTAGCAGTTGATGCCTGACTTGTCTTACCACCTGGTTTATGGCAGGGTAATCCTTTCTTTTCTTTGTCACATCCTTCCTTGTCAGCATCTTCTGCAAACTTTCTTGCTGACATGTGATAGGAACATTTTTGAGTTTTCTTTGCCGTCCAATATCTTTGCCCTAAACTCATTTCTTGACGTTCTAGTGCTGTTACAAATGGTTTTCTCGGCCCTATTAACATGTCACAAGTTTTCTTGCTCCAACAACACTCACTTCGTCTTTTCTCTACAAGTTCTGTGTTTCTCTTACACTCTGAAAAGGAAGGACATATGTAATCTGGTCTTTTTGCCAAAGCAAGTAGAGCCCTTTTTTCATTGTCACCACAATTGAGTTTACAAGCCCGAGGATGTGGGGGTTCGCATCCGCACAAAGTAATTTTTGGACAGGGAGGCCAGTCATATCCTTCTGGTTTTAAGCATTTTGGTAGTTTTTCTCCAGGCTCACAAACATTTACCTGAGCTGGTAATGGCGGGGGCCTGCATCCTCCAGAAATAAAATGTCGAGTGAAAGTACTAAATGATCTTTGAAATGCATTATCTGAGGCTACCATTCTTAATAAATGTTTGTATTTATCTCCTAACCCATCAGCTTTAAAATACATTGCAGATGCCATCCCTCTTATATCTGAAAGTCCTCCAGTTCCTCTCTCATTGACTTTTTCACTTTTGACCTGAGGCCTTTTTCTCATCCTATTCTGCTCAGGTTCTGAGTATCTCTCATTTCTAGAGGCCTCTAAGTTAGCATTCTTAGCCATTACTTTTTCAGTTTTTGTTTCCATCTCTTTTTCTGCATATTCATTAGAGGGTCTACTTGTATAGTCTGACTTGTTGAACTGTCTGTAACCTATGCTTTGTTGCTGTGTAAGTTGCTCTTGAATTATGTCTTCAGTGAAGTTTTCTTCTATTTGATTTGCTTCTAGATTCTCTTCTACTTTTGTTTGAGGCTGGTTCATAAGGTTAATGCGCTCTCTCATTGCAGGTCTCATCATGGGGGGTTGAACCTGTAAGTGTTAATAGTTCAAATATTTATTATCTGTTAAGAGATTTCCTACCCTAAATTTATGTTTGTTAAGAAAGTTCCTACCATTGCTTATGACACACAATAACTCTCATAGGTTCTGTCAAACTAAAACATAGCTTTTTTGATATTATTGTTTGTTATAATTTATGACATCATTAATCCGACCTTATGACGTCATCAAAATTGGAAAGAGGAGTTAAAACAAGATTGTTGACACGCTGAATTAATTGAGACTGATCCTTAGTGGTTTAAATGCTAATTATACATATGTTTCACAAATACAGGGTGTTTCTCCAAAATATCCCACCATCATATCATGTTAATATCATATCATATTAGTAAAAATCCATTTTTACTATATAGGGGTTGCAAGCTTCACCTACTCGCAGAGGCTAACTTCTTTGGTTTTAGAGTTGGGGAAAGTGTTTCTTATTTGCAAAAACATTTTAATAGGAAAAAAGTTGGATGAAAATTGCATTTTCATAACTGCTGAGTTTGTCCTGTGTAAAAATATCACAAAAATTATGACTCTTTAAGCTCATAATTTTCAAGCTTGCATATTAAAGAAGGCATCAAATACTAAGTCTTGGTGAAAATTCGATCAGAATTGGATAAGTCATTTTGTTAAAAAGAAATAAGTCTCAAAAATTGACAAAAAAAAAACATTCAAGAAAAGTGGTTAGTGGTATCTTTGGTTTTTGATTTTGACCGATATTTATTAAAATATCAAAATAAGAGAAATGAAGAATGCAGAATAATAGATATAAGAACAATGGTCAGATAGTAAACAGTTATTTATTTTATCCTAGAATCAGAATCAATTGTAAAGATAAATTTTTTGAGGTCAAAACTTAGCTCAATAAAATTTTGCAGGACTTGACAAAAATTATTTATAAGATATTATGTTAATAAGAATACATTCTAATTGTATGGACCACATATAACCCCCACAATGTGGTTGACCTCTGACATCTATGTATAACAGGAAATGAATCTCGGAAGTACTATAAGTCGCCTGAAATGGCCATGGTGAGCTAGGAACCAGCTGGGAGGATATATTTGGAGTCACACTGAATTTTGGCCCATGAAAATTTGATAAATACATGTAATAATAAAACAACCAATACATAGGGTCTTCTGAGCAGGCTGAAGGGCTACAAAGAAGTTACTGTGTATTTACTTACCTCTTCCAACATGGATTCCATATCTTCCAAGTTCTCTCTATACTTAGAGCTGCGATAATAATCTTTTTTGTCTAATTTCCCTATTTTAAATGTTTCTTCTACTTCAGTAAACAAAATCTAGAAGAATAGTTACATATTTTAACTTTACAATTTTTAACAAAAAAAGGGTTTTTTTTAAAAAATTAAAAAAAAATAAAGCAAGGCTTTTATTTTATAAGGCTTTTTATTTATAAGACACTGCTTTACAGTGTGTCTGTCTCCACAGAGCTACCAGTCAAAGAATATAATAGGAATAGAATGTTGAAAGGTATATGAGAGCGTTAGACAGAATGTAGGGGGTGAACTCGGTGCTGGTCTCTAGCGGCAGCTCTGAAATTAACCCTCCTTATCTCCCACTTAAATAAATTATTATTAAGAAATCATTCGTAGTTTTAATAAAAAAAAACGTGGAAAATAATAAAAACCCAAAATAACGGCCAGTAAAAAATAATTAAGTAGAGCGTCGTTTATAATAAAATAATAAACTGGTCCGGAGGGAATAAGACTACTCAAAGCTAAGGTTCCCTAGTTCGAATCTTGGTACCGGCACTAATTTTTTATCTTCATTTTTTCAGTATTAAAAGGTATAACTTCTTAAATAATTCTGGCGCTGAGGTCCGCAAGCCAGGCGAATGTTCTTTGCAATACGGCTTTCTAGCTTATGAATCCAATTTTTGCCTGTTTTAACTTTTCCTCATTTATACCGTAGGTATATAGGAAAAGTATTGTGTTTGCAAGAAAATCCGAAACCAGGATGTCACCGGAATTATCCGTTTTAGGCGTTTTTAAAGCGTCCTGAGTGGTTTTTGCAAAGTTGTCTGTCGGTATGTATGTGTGTGTGTGTTAGCACCCAGTGTATTTATGCTAGAGAATTGAAATTTTGTACAAAAATCAGTCTACCGCTGTAGTTGTGCTGCTCAGAAAATCATTTTTTTAAAGACGTCATTAACCCGCAATAATAATGCAGCAAAAATTTTTAAAAAAATCATAAAACGCGGAAAAATTATGTGATCGCATTGAGATTTGGCACGATTGTAGTAATTTATAAGACTAACATATGTGCTAAATTTCATCTCATTATCACCATTAGTTTAATTTTTTCAAATGATTTGTATACGTTTTTTAAAAAATCGGAAAATAATCCAATTGAGTTGAAATTTGGTTCAAGTGTATTCCTTGACGTAATAAATAAGTGGACTAAGTTTCGTAATAATGCAACAAGTCTATCCATGATTTTTGATGGCACTGACCACGCCGGTCAGTGCCTGGATAAATGACCACTGGGAATGAAACAAATGTATTAAATATCTGAGGACGAGCGAAGCGAGTCCGAAGACATGTTGCAGTATAAAATTAACGGCTTGTATATCTGAGGACGAGCGATAATGTAATGAGGCAAACTTTCAAGGTATATACACGAATTTTTCGGTATATAATAAATAACCCAAAGACACTAAAACTATAGTTTTAGTTTCTTTGTAATAACCTAAGCAGTGCTTAGGTTATAGCTTGCTAGTAGCATAAACTGAGATGATTGCAAATAATGCTGTGCTGTGTAGAGTATAATCTATAGATTAAATATGCGCATTTTCTTTGAAAAAAATAAATAAAACGTTGTGACGTTACTGCTCAGTTTATTTAATATACATCGAAAAATTAAGCGATAATCAGATCGATTAGCAAGAAAGCGCTCATTTCAAAGAAAATTTGCCCGGCTTGCGGACCTCCGCGCCAGAATTATTTCTTCTCCTTTATTTTTTGCTTTCTTCTTTCATTTCCCTCTTTTCCTTTATTAAGGATCCGGTTAAAGGATCCTTAGTAAAGTAAGAAAGGGCCGGGGGTGTTTGGATCAGGAATCCAAGAGATAAAAGATTCACTTGAGTTGAAACCCCATATACACAAATGCAATAAATGCACTAAAGAAAATAAGTATACACGTTTTTAACAACTCTCTATGCATATGATATGACCCTTGCCAAAGCAAACAGACATTAGGAATTCTAGCTCGTAATTCATGCAAGAACCAACTCTGCATATCCATATAAAAGCTGAATTATTTTTGTCTCTTGTCAGGGCAAATCCCCGAGTTGTTTTACACCTTTGATAAAAAAATATGCAAGTATCTGATTAAGGAAATCTTAAAGATGAGTAACCAACTGATAATAGGAACCTGCTTTGTAACATCATTGGTTACAATGCAACACTAGTAACATGTTACCCAGATAGCACAGCATATAAGGATTATTTAGGGGAAATATCCATACATGGGGGAAATAAAGATATGAGGCATAAAAGAGTAATTTACAAAATAAATTAATAAGGCCCAGATAAAAAAAAATAGTCATTATTTTACACATATAAATATTGTATGGGCCTTATCAGGATTTTAAGATAACAAAAATAAAGGGGGAATTAATAAATATCTAATTCGGGCATTATCAGGTAAATATAAGTAAAAAAGAAATCAGGAAAAAAATAGGCAGACTCATTAGGCCCATATCACATTTTTTAAAGAAACTATATGTAGGGGAAAAACTAGGAGTATTTACAGGGGCATTATCAGGACTATATAAGTTATAAGATAAGAGGGATATAAAGGGGAAAACATATAAGGCCAATATCAGGATATTATAAGAAACTATATGTAGGGGAAAAACTAGGAGTATTTACAGGGGCATTATCAGGACTATATAAGTAATAAGATAAGAGGGATATAAAGGGAAAAACATATAAGGCCAATATCAGGATATTATAAGAAACTATATGTAGGGGAAAAACTAGGAGTATTTACAGGGACATTATCAGGACTATAAAGTAATAAGATAAGAGGGATATAAAGGGGAAAACATATAAGGCCAATATCAGGATATTATAAGAAACTATATGTAGGGGAAAAACTAGGAGTATTTACAGGGGCAATATCAGGACTATATAAGTAATAAGATAAGAGGGATATAAAGGGAAAAACATATAAGGCCAATATCAGGATATTATAAGAAACTATATGTAGGGGAAAAACTAGGAGTATTTACAGGGGCATTATCAGGACTATATAAGTAATAAGATAAGAGGGATATAAAGGGGAAAACATATAAGGCCAATATCAGGATATTATAAGAAACTATATGTAGGGGAAAAACTAGGAGTATTTACAGGGGCATTATCAGGACTATATAAGTAATAAGATAAGAGGGATATAAAGGGAAAAACATATAAGGCCAATATCAGGATGTTATAAGAAACTATATGTAAGGGAAAAACTAGGAGTATTTACAGGGGCATTATCAGGACTATATAAGTAATAAGATAAGAGGGATATAAAGGGGAAAACATATAAGGGCAATATCTGGATATTATAAGAAACTATATATAGGGGAAAAACTAGGAGTATTTACAGAGGCATTCTCAGGACTATATAAGTAATAGGATAAAAGGGATATAAAGGGGAAAACATATAAGGCCAATATCAGGATATTATAAGAAACTATATGTAGGGGAAAAACTAGGAGTATTTACAGGGGCATTATCAGGACTATATAAGTGATAGGATAAAAGGGATATAAAGGGGAAAACATATAAGGCCAATATCAGGATATTATAAGAAACTATATGTAGGGGAAAAACTAGGAGTATTTACAGGGGCATTATCAGGACTATATAAGTAATAGGATAAGAGGGATATAAAGGGAAAAACATATAAGGCCAATATCAGGATATTATAAGAAACTATATGTAGGGGAAAAACTAGGAGTATTTACAGGGGCATTATCAGGACTATATAAGTAATAGGATAAAAGGGATATAAAGGGGAAAACATATAAGGCCAATATCAGGATATTATAAGAAACTATATGTAGGGGAAAAACTAGGAGTATTTACAGGGGCATTATCAGAACTATGTAAGTAATAAGATAAGAGGGATATAAAGGGGAAAACATATAAGGCCAATATCAGGATATTATAAGAAACTATATGTAGGGGAAAAACTAAGAGTATTTACAGGGGCATTATCAGGACTATATAAGTAATAAGATAAGAGGGATATAAAGGGGAAAACATATAAGGGCAATATCTGGATATTATAAGAAACTATATATAGGGGAAAAAGTAGGAGTATTTACAGGGCCATTATCAGGACTATATAAGTAATAAGATAAGGGGGATGTAAAGGGGAAAACATATTAGGCCAACATCAGAATATTATAAGAAGAATTTAACACAGGGTCTTATTTGACAGTGTTCTCGGGGAATAAAAAAATATTCGAGTTACGGAGGTTCTAGTTTTCGAGGTTCCACTGTTGAACTTTTTTTTATACATTTTTTACAAAACCTGGTAATAATAAGGGAAACCACCGGAGTTAACTACGTATTAACTTAGGTACTAACTAACTCTATAGGATTGTTAAGAAAAAAATGTAGTAAGTTTAACAGCATAGCTTCTTATTCTGATAAAATTTTACGTCCTTTAAGTTTTTACATTCGCAATATGGAAGTTATACTAATAGGTTATAAAAGTAATAATTATCTTTATCATATGCATATGTATCATAATAAGAATATCAAGTAACAAATTGATTGGCTCTAGGGGCGTAACTATATAGAACCCGAGCCCAGCAGAGCCAGCCCGCGGGAGTGGGGGATTTGCAAGCCTTCAGGGGTGCAAAATTAATACTTTATCTTTATCTTTTATTTTTTTAAATAGTAATACCCAGCTAGCACAGATTTATAGTTAAATATTATATGGTCTATAATATCTAAAATTTAACTGGATAATAAACGAAAATGTAACGGGCATTAGATTAATGATTAATAAAAGTTTATGCATAATAATAACTAGGGCCATATCAAAAAGGTTTTTGTTAAAGGCCATTTTAAAAGGTTCTTTTAGGAGACGCATTGTCTGAAAAATGGTATTTATTAAACTTTTTATGTTGCAAGCGTAGCGAGCCAAAGAAAATGTAGAATTTGTTATGTAATGAGTGCAATTGGCAATTTATTTTGCTTTTTATAGCACCTAAAAATGGAAATTATACTACTACGATTATGTCTTTCTGAATATACATATTTAAAATAAAAGATACAATTTTTTCGTGTTTTAGTGTGTGTGTTTTTAGTGTTGGTCTCTGTAAACGAAGTGTTTTTAAAAAACGGAGGGTTTTACTATTTTGGGGAGTTGGCAAACGGGGGAATTTTCCCTGAGTAAAAAACGTGGTTTAATATGTTGGTAATATGGTAACTTTATGTGGCCCTTACGTTTAAGGCCGTGATAAGTTATTTGTTATTTTACTCGTTGTATGTTAGGAATGTAGAAGTAAAATTATTATGAGGACCAAATCAGGACCCCATATGTGTTAATATCAAGCATGCGCAGTCGCTTTACCCCCACCCAAGATACGTACCCAAACCCAAGCTGAAGCATTCTCATTCCTGCACGTGCCAAACAAGTGGTTGTACGGGACACGGATACTTCTCCATCTTATATTTTTCAAGTAAGTTAATTATTTTTGTAATCGATTGAAGAATTTTAAGATACCCATTTAATTAATTAGCTTTACATACTGCTAACATTTATAATGTTATATGTAATTATGTTTTTAAAGAATACAATATTGTAACTTTACAACTTAATTTATTTATCCCATTTATTATTCTACTTTATTTATTATTACTTTACTTTATTTATTTTTAATACTTAGTTTTGTAATGGAAAGTTAATTTGTAACGTGTTTGATCTCTGGATGAATTACTTTAATCAGTTTTCTCGTGTAATTGTGTTGTCAGTAAAGTAGAATAGATTCTATTATACTTTAGTTGTTAGTCGTCTGATAGTTTTTTCCTTCTTATATAGGGGTAATAATGGTATGAGGCATACAAAGAACATTTACAAATGGAATTATTAAGGCCCAGATAATATTCGGGAATTATTACAAGAGCTATTTTGCTGGTTATTTTATTTAATTTTAATAGCTCAAAAATTAAATATAACTGTAAAAAGATCTGCAAATCTTTAAAAATTGGTTTAAAATTGTGATTGATTTTATCACATAACGTCTTGTTAAGTTGTTAATTAGTACGTTCACACACACTCTAGATCCGCGGATCGTATAGAATACGTATACACTACGGTCAACTAACTTCAAGGTTCTTACAGCGTATTTGTTTAGTCGATCATGTGATAACTGATCCTGCCAAAACATGGAGCCTATTATAGTTAAGGTTCACTTTTGGTTATAAGAAAGTTTAAAACATAAAATATATTGAACTCCTTCAATTCCAACTTAAATGTATAATTGTTTATTATTTTTGTTGTTTCAGGAGCTCTTGAATCGCAAAGATTTTTTTTCAGAAGTGACGGAGCAGGAGGTAGCAAAGGCTCTCCAACTTTTTTTCAATAACGTAAAGGACAAGTGTGGAGGAAAAGAAAAACGAAGGCGTTTGTCTGCTGCTCAAACTTAAGTACTTTTTTATTCCATGTGTATTTTTTTTTAATTATTTCCATAAGTTAATTGCGTTGTTTCAGATTACTTTTTTTTAATGAATAGTGTATAAAAAGAATTAAACACTAATTTAAGTTCCTCTATGATTTTAAATTGAATGTGACATACTTATTTTTCTTTTTGAAAGTGGCTAAAACTCTCAGCACAACCAGATATAAATTTTATCAGGCTAGTTAATCAATCTTTGACAAATGCAAGTACCTCATTGTTTTTTAGTTATTCTTCTTTTCTGTTTATTATTTAAAATGGGAAAAAGTGACAAAAACCGACAACATAAACACCGAACAATCAAAGAAATTTTGAAAAATATAAGGTATCCCTTTACTGAAAACATTGCTTTAAACAGTACATCTGAAAGTAACAACCACTCCAGTTGTTGTCTTCTCAGTGAAAATGATATATCCACTGAAATGGTTTCTATTAGTGAGCCTAGTGAAGAGCCCAATTTAGTAGAACCAAAGTCTAATGATGCTTTGTTTATGATTCTAATAAAAACTTAACTACATTCCTATCTCATTGGGCATCAGTTCACAATATTAGCAATAAAGCTTTATCGCACTTGGCCAAAGGATTGAATGAGCACTTATAGGGCCTTCCGTTATATTGCCTAATGATGCTAGAACAATTATGAAAACTCCTCGATCTGTGAAGGTAACTGCCATTGAAGGAGGATATTATTTTTATTTTGGCTTACAAAATGTATTAATTAAAAAAATTCAGTCTAACTGTTTCAGTAACGATGATCTTTGTCCTCTTAAGACAAATATTCCATAAAAAGTTAAAATTTTCAAAATTCACCTATTTTACCCCCCTCCTAAATTATTTAACATTTTGGAAACATTAAAAGTTGTTTAATCTGTATAAATGATACATCGTTTGGAAGGTTATTAATTAATTAACAAAATAGTTATTGGTCTGTTAATAATTAAATTCTAGGTTAATTAATGAAGACTAATTAACCTAGAACCTAAGGATTATGGTCTTCATTAATTAACCTAGAAGTTATTAATTAATAGTGGAACAAAAATGGTAGTAACAAAATAAAGCCCACTACACTCTTCTTTGATTTTTCGAAAATTGTAGTTTTGAGTCTTATGTTGAAAATAAAAAATAACATGCTAAATTTACTTTGAAAACATTGAAGAATGACTTTTTATTAAAAAAAAATTTTTTTTGTCACTAACACCTTTTGTTAAGTCTATCCGGGTACACCCCTTATATGTTGATCTGATTGACTCCATCCCCTCTGCTTAGTGTTATATTTACTATATAGCCCCTTATAATTGTATAAGCGACCCTATTTTGTTATTTATATATATTTTAAAAATACAGCATAGGCAAAAAAACTATTTTATTTTTTTTTGTTTACCCTGTTTATGCAACTTTCATTAAAATATAAAATAAATGACATTGAGGTATTGGTCTAAATAAGTAAAAACACAAGTTTCACCGAGCTTTCAACACATATATTAAGTCTTTATCAATATAACTATAGAAATACAAGTCAATAGACAACTCTGTTCAAAGTATTTGCCCAGCTGTTGACTTGTATTTTCTATTGTTACCTTGATAAAGACTTAATATATGTGTCGAAATCTTGGTAAAACTTGTGTTTTTACTTATTTAGACCAATACCTGAAAGTCAATTAGTTTATATTTAAAAAAAGTGATCTCTTAACTTAATATTTTTAATTTAATTTTAAAATGATAAAAATAGTATGTTAAGGAAAATAGTATTTGTTGTAAAATTATTTATTGTAAAAAAGTATTATTATTTGTAAAAACAATTATTGTTTGTGAAACATGAGCTTATGTGTATTTACTAAATGTACATAATATATTTTCTGTTATTATGTGGGTTTCAGACCCTTTTCTATTATTTGTAAGATATACAACTTTTATTAAAGTAATTTTGAAATAAATGTGGTTGAAAAAAAGAACTTTTTTTTGTCAAATTATCATTGTAAAAATGTAATTTGTTAAAAATTATTGTTTCTTTTCTGTTAATAAATATTTTTAAAACATAATATAGTTTATATGTATTTATTTCTTTTATGTATAAATTAAATATATTTCCTTAGGTTTTTGCTGCATTTATACTATGTATAGTGTATAGTTTGATTTTTTAAACATATTCCTCTTATGTAAACCAAAAGAAATCAGTATAACGGTACAACACATTATTTATGGTCCATAATTTTTAAACTTTTAAAATTTAATTTTTTATATGTGGTATTAATATGGTCAACATTTTGCTTACAACCAGTCCTAAAAAGCGCTTGTAAATATAGACCTGGTTAGGAGAATGTATGAGAGATTATAAGGCATATATTTGCAGTATTAATATGTATATGCCTTTATAATTAATCATTTTACAACACATTTTCCTAACAAGGTCCTTATTTACAAGGCATTTTATGGTGTGGGCCTTATATGTACCACATTAATACCATATGTAATTGTTATAGGCCATAAATAATACCTTACAATGATTTGTCCGGCTTGCATGAGGGGAATATGTTTCAAATTAAGACTATATTAAGGGTAAATGTAACAATACCTACTTGGCCATGGTATAAAAAAGGATAATTTACCTGTTTACATACTTGGCCCTGTAATTTGCCTTTTATATGGACAATATGACAAAAATATGGGCCAGATGTCCTTTAAAATGTGTTAAGGCTTACAATTGGGGAATATAGTAAAAAAACTATATAATATAGGGAAAATAAGTGAAAAAGATATTTGGCCCTTTGTTTCCAGTTGTGACAAAACGGATATTTGCCAGATTACTTATTTGGCCCTGTAATTTGCCTTTTATATGGACAATATAAGGGCCAGATGCCCCTTAATATGTGTTATAAGGCTTATATTTGGGGAATATGGTTAAAAAACTATATAATATGGGGGGAATAAGTAAAAAAGATACTTGGCCCTTTGTTTCTGGTTGTGACAAAACGGATATTTGCCAGATTACTTATTTGGCCCTGTAATTTGCCTTTTATATGGACAATATGGCAAATATATGGGCCAGATGCCCTTTAAAATGTGTTATAAGGCTTACATTTGGGGAATATGGTTAAAAAACTATATAATATAGGGGGAATAAGTAAAAAAGATATTTGGCCCTTTGTTTCCAGTTGTGACAAAACGGATATTTGCCAGATTACTTATTTGGCCCTATAATTTGCCTTTTATATGGACAATATGGTAAATATATGGGCCAGATGCCCTTTAATATGTGTTATAAGGCTTACATTTGGGGAATATGGTTAAAAAAGTATTTAATATAGGGGGAATAAGTAAAAAAGATATTTGGCCCTTTGATTCCGGTTGTGACAAAACGGATATTTGCCAGATGTGTTAAAAATTATAAGGCCCAAATATTTGCCCCTTATCTGTGCTATCTGGGTA
This sequence comes from Microvelia longipes, assembly GCA_018340805.1. Lineage (NCBI taxonomy): Eukaryota > Metazoa > Arthropoda > Insecta > Hemiptera > Veliidae > Microvelia > Microvelia longipes. Next base: position 24,781,337 of record JACMZG010000008.1, read on the forward strand.
TGTTACTAGTTTTGCCTATTTTCTATGTCAATTTTACCTGATTTTCTTCAAGTCTCGCTAAATAATAATTCTTAATATTATCTTTAAGTTTTCTGAATTTCATCTTGAGTTTTTTGCCAGCTGTTTCATTTGTGTCTTTGCACATATTCCACATGCTTGTATTAGGATCTGGTAGTACATTAGTATTTTCTTCATTTTTTACTTCTGATACGGCTTCTCCAATTTTAGGTAGCTGAAATTATTTTGTATTAATCTTTAATAAGTTTGTTAACTAGAACTTTTAATAAGTTTGTTAACTTGAACTCCATCTTGTTTGCACAAAAGGTTAACTTCAGTTCAACAAATTACTTGTTTACATTTAAGTAAACATTGTTGAGAAACTAAACTTTAGAAATAGTACTTTACTACACCATCCAGTGGTTCCATCAAGTTATGCATGATAATCTGAGGATGACCCCTTTAAAAAAATTTTAATTCTGAAGTCAATAAAATTTGAGGACGAGGTGTTAGCAATATAATATTTTTAGAGATAAGAAAATAGACTATCAAACTGTTATCTTATTGTATTGCGAGCTAATAAATATATATGTCCATCAATAACTTACAAACTATAATTTTTATACCGATGGAATTTCCCATATATACTTATTATAAGTTTCGATATGTGATGATATGTCGAAACTAAAGTAATATATAAACCAAGTAGGGAAAGGCCTATACTAACCTATGTAAAAAATCAGACATGCGTGATCAGTTGGGTCTAAAATATAAAAACGCTAAAATTGGAATAACTGCGTATGAGCTCTCTAGGATTTACCTTTTTTGTGTTTTATTTGATTGGCAACACTGATAATTTAAGGTGAGTTTTAATTTGTATCGTGTTTTCGAACATTAATATGGTTAATATGTTATATGTTGGTGTCAATTTAAAGGTTTTGTATTATATTCAGTGAAATAATTGTTTCAATCATTTAGTTAAGGATAAATAGGAACTATTAAGGTAAAGGTAAATCACATAATTTTTTTAAGTTTTGATAAATATATAGACGAAAGGTTATTGCCTTAAATATAACTTAAAATTAAGATTACCATGATTATATAAAAAACTTTATATAAAAACTAGGATAATTATTCATACATAATCAATAACAATAAATGTTTGAAGGGAAAAAACTATGATCACTTGCAAAAATATAAAAAGTTTAGCATTTAAGTAATTAATTAGCCGCTCGTTTTAAGTAATCAAAACAAACCTATTATTCAAAGAATCACTTAAACCTCTATTGGATGTGACAAAATATATTTTTTACACAAATTATAAACATTTTATACTAAAAAGTAAAAAAGCAACGCATTAACAGTAATGTAAAGTCGAGTGCCATAAATAGTTTTACATTTACGAGGGTAAAACCATGGAGATATATACTAGAGGTGGCATAAACTATCTCAAAACACTGCGAGGCCTGAAATATCATATTGGAGCTCTCAGGGGATCTGTGTAACCTCATTGAAACCTCCTTCAAGAGTGAGTTAAGGTTGTAATATATCAATTGTTTTCGGCTTTTCGACACATTTTTATGTTTTTAACATTATACATCTAAGTTATCCGTAATTTTGTACTAATTATTTGATTATATTTATAAGCGAAAGTGGTCAGGTTTCTTTTTCGATGCTTCAAAATTATTTCTATAGGGCCCCTCTTGTAATAATATCTCTTTGGGTAAAACAAAATGGCTGGGTCCATAGGAAAATTTGAGCCAACTTCCTTGTGGACAAAATGTGAACTACATGCCATGTCTGACAGATATCGCGTTGTTTCCCTACTATTACTACTTTAGTCGAAACTCAAAAATATTGAAATAAGTTATGGACTAACTTTTAAATTTCAATTGGAGTCTTGGATTTGGATTTCAATATAAAACTTATTTTGGTTGTCAAAGTTTGAAAATTCAAAGGCAATATTTTCAAAATGTTTTATTCATCTATAGTTTTATTCCGTATGGCCACCTATCCAGGTACTGACCTCGCTCGATGCTACATTTATGATCCAAAACAATGAAAATACTATTCGTTTTGAAATGTAGCTTATAGTATACTTATTTATGATGTAAAGGGATACACTTGTACCTGATATCAACTGCTGATAATAAGATGAAATTCAGCAGATATTTTGGTCTTACATATGACTACATTCGTGGCAAATTTCAGATCGATCGAAACATTTTCCTACGTCGTATGCATTGTCGAAATTTGTGCTGTCATTATAACCGGTTAATGACGTCATATATTTTTTCCGGATAGCGCAACTTTTAGTATAGTTAATTGATTTTCGTACCAACTCTTTAGCATAAATAATCTGAGAGCTACGGTAATAAAACACATGCACGCTCGCACACACATACAGACATAAAACTTTGTGAAAACCCCTCAGGAGATCTTAAAAACACCTGAAACTGATAACCCAGGTGAAATCCCGGTTTCAGATTTTTTTGTAAACAATACTTTTCCTGTACACCTACGGTATAAATGGGAAAAAGTAAAAATTGTTCATCGTTAATTTCTTTTAATATTTAAAGAAAATATTTAAAGAACATACCTGCTTAAGTAAATTAGTATTTGGACCTATTTTACTTTGATCTTCTCCATTTAGTTTACTCTTGGATCTTCCCATACTGTCAGCAACCAGTCCAATAACACTGTCAGCATTGTGTAAAGTTGCTGCTGATCCTGCTCCACCATCATGAAGTAATCTGTCAAATCATAGGCTATTGTAACCGTCATAATTAGGATATTAAATTAAGCAAACCCTCCCTATTTGCTTATTCTTAAGATGTATTGCTGGTATTACAAATTTTTGAAGAGGAATTGATTGTCCATGTGTTATTGCTTTTTAATTAGATCTATTTTTTATCAGTTTTAGGGTTTAATGACAAATTACATGTGACGAATGGACAAAAACCTAAAACAACTTAGTCTTTTAAAATAAAATAAAATTTACTATCAGGGAAATAACGACTTGAATTTTGCAATATCAATAAAACTGTTAAATAAACAGTTTCTCTAATAAGAAGTTTAAAATATAATACCGAGGAGTTTTTACGCCCCCTGGCCAAAACGAAGGGGGGGGGATTCCCTCCTCGCCTCTCGCTATCTAACGAGATCTTAATGTGAGATAGATAATGTGTATATACATATGCAATTAAATGTATATAATGTTAACTTTAAATTACTACCTGTAGCAAACGTTAATTGTAGTCAGTAAGTTATTTTTAAATTTGAACGCTATAGAATTTTGTGCCATTTTTTAATTTTTTTAGCTGAAAATTTATACAATTTTTTTAACACGAAAGAGTAAATTATTTTTAACTGTCTAAATTATAAATATCTAAATTTGTTTGACAATTCAAGTCATTTTTCACTAATGTTTTTTTAATCTTTTGGGGACTCCCTAAAAACCAGAACGTAACTGGAATCGAACTTTCCTGAATCGAGTTATATATTAACAAAACCCTGATTAAACATAGGTATATACACCGAAAATCAATGAAATCATATTTATTAACCGTTGATCGTTTTATACCGAAGATGGCTCGCCTGCTAACGATGGCGTTATGCCGAAACCGGTCCAGGGATATTCATATCCAACAACAAGTATCAACGGTAGCTGATTCTTCAAAGTTTAAACTCTCTAGCACAATTACACTGAGAGCTACATGCGATGATAACAGACACACACATATAAACAACATAGTGAACCACTTAGGAGGCCATTAAAAACACTTAAAACGATACTTCCGATGACAACCCTGTTCGGATTTTTTTGCAAACAGAATACTTTTCCTATAAAGGAAAAGTATAAAAGAAACTCATTTATACCGTAGGTATATAATAACTTTAGTATACACCTACGGTCATAGGATATATACTAGAGGGGGCATAGCCTATCTTAATACATTGAGAGGCCTGAAACATTTTTAGTGGGGCTCTCAGGGGCTCTGTGTAACCTCATTGAAACCTCCTCTAAGAGGAAGTTATGGTTATAATTAATCAATTGTTTTCGGCTTCCCGCAGATTGTTTGTGTTGTGATTTGTATTTTAAACATTCTACTATAAAATTTACTGTTTTTTTTGTTCTGTTTATTTGATGATAATGATAATCGAATGTGGTCAGGTTACTTTTTCGATGTTTCTAAATTCATCCAATAGGGCCTCTCTAGTAATATAATCTCTATGCCTACGGTGTAAATGAGGAAAAAGTAAAAAACATAATGGATATAATAAAAGTTAAAAATGAAAAAAATATTGAATATCTAAAATAAATGTTCAAAATATTAATGAATTGAACAAATTTGAAGTGACGATTAAATTATAAGTTAAAATTCTAAATTTGATGAAACCATTAAGGTTGTTAACACTCTGATATTAAACAAATCGTCGGCCATCTTTAGATTTTATTTATGTAACAACAACTAACTAAAATATGTTTATTTTTCATATTTGCTAAGAAGGTGTAGATAAAATTAAAATTGCAATTTTATGAATTTAAATTAATTTACTGTCGTATCTTTATTAGATAAGATGATTTTGATGTATTTTAGTGAATTGTTTTTATATTGGTGATTACTTTATGAAATTGAATCTGTGGAGAATGTAAAAAGCACAGAATCTTAAAATCCAAGGTGAGTTACCGACTTCCATTGCAATACAATTATTTATTTAAACTTTCGAACGCAAGGAAATATTGTTTAAGGTTATATTAAAGCTTTGAAGGATGTCTGTATAACTTTTTAACTATTAAAATAAGAATTTGGGAAAGTAGAATTATTATAACAGAAATTTAACCTCCCTAATTATTTACTAAGTTTTACTTTGGCTATTTAATGAATTTATCTTCTGCAAGAGTTAAAAATAGATTAATTTATTTATTCTTTGAACGGCGAAAGGTTGTATTAACCTGGCAGTGATAATAGCTATTTGGTTTGTTTCTTTATGTTTCTATTTATGGCTGCTAATGCAAAGGTGTGAGAAAGAACCAGCATTGACTCTGTCTTTTCTTGGTAAAATATTTAATATGGTATCCAGTGGACCCAATTGACTTGAAATACCTTTTTCTTACTTCCTTTAACAATTTTAGAAGGACGACTCCTCTCTAAACTTACAAGAAATATATAAAAGGAACAACATCTCTATATCGTGTATTACTGAGGATATGTGGGCAAATATATGCCATTCTCAAATAAATTTCAGACAAAAGACTATCATAGTTCATTGACATTATTTTGTCAAATATGTGATTTAGCAGAGGAAATGAACTTTGTCAAATAAAGTATCCCGTACATTTAACGGTGATATACAATGTACAGATGTCGTTACTTCTTGTAAGTTTTGAGTGAAGTTGTTCCTCTAAAAATTGTAAAGAAGCAAGGTGAAGTTTACCCATTTTAATACAAATATGTATTAAAAAAGTGAGCGTTGGCTTAATTATTACTTGCTTACTGACTAATAATAGTTATTGATACACCAAGGGAAAAAACTTTTGTTAATTCCTGAGGGGCTAGACAAAGGAAACAAAACTTTTTAACCCAGAGGTGTTTATAGAGTTGATTCCTGAGGCAAAGCCAAAAAACCTTATGGATTAACAAAGAGTTTTGTTAGTTGACAACCATATAAAAAAACAAATATGCTTTCTTATTCCATGTTTAAATAAGTTGGATAAACAGTTCAGTTTAATTATTAGCTTCTTGTAGCCCGTAATAATCACTAACAACTTTCCTATATCTGCAATGATATCTTCATTTAAATTTGTAAAACTATTTATAAATACAGTAAAAAAATTAAAAATAACAATTTACAACCAAAGTAAAATATTATTTGCTAAATAGAAAGAATTTTACAGTGACTGAGTAATTAATAAGGAACCATCCTCCGCATGGTTCATACAGCTAATATTACCGTATTAAGAGATCGTACTCTATACGATCCGCGGATCTAAAGTGTGTGTTAACGTACTAAGTAGTACTAGCTAAATCTTTGTTTGGATTTTTAAAACTCTGATATTTTTATAAATTAAAAATGTTTTATGAAGAATGAGTTTACTGATTAATTACTTACTTATTAGAATTAGTTTAGCATTATTAAATTATTCTTTAACAAAATTAATTAGTATATTTCAATATTTCTATAAATACTTATAGTTAATTCTATGATTTTGTTTATCTTATCTAAAAAAGTAATAATAAAAAATTAAGGCTGCCAATTTTTATCTCTAGTATTTAACCAAAAACAGAGATTTTATTTCTTATTGCCGAGTTTAATTGTAAAGTAAAAGCCTAAAATCAGGCGTAACTAACTATAAATAAAAGTTGTATATTGTTAAAATTTAAAATAATTAGGCTATTTTTGAGTAAAACAGTTTTTTAATATCAATGAAATTAATTGATTTAATTTGTAATAGTCCAAAAAAAGCTCTAAAGTTATTAAAACAGTTTTGCGTAAAGTTTTGTATATAATGAAAAATGACTTTTTCTACCTTCTAAAAAAATGTTATTTTTATTACACCCTAATATTGAAAGACGACCTTATTAATTGTGCCAAAACCCCTTAAGGGAAATTCTATTGGTTTGCCAATAGAACTCTTAATTCTATTGGTTTGTCTTCTTGAATTTGGAGTAAGGTCCTATAAAATAGTTACCCTCACTGGGTTTTGTGTTTTAGACAAGTCTAACTCATAATTCTATTGGTTTGCCATCTTGAATTTGGAGTAAGGTCAAATAGAATAGTGACCCTCACTGGGTTTTGTGTTTTAGACAAGTCTAACTCTAAATGTCAGGGCATGATAGCCACAGAAAACTTCAAGACATTTTTAGAAACACTTTATCAATCAAATATTTTTTCTAAAAGTCACTGCGGCATTTTTATTGGCCGTGTTGGATATATCCAAAATTTTTTTTAACTTTTGGTGTGTCTTGGTATTTTGTTTTACATGCTATGTTTTTTTTTCTTTCAGGATAAAAATATATAAGATTAAAATGGATGATCAAGAACTAGATGGCAGTGGCTGGGTAGGAGGCTGGTCAAGTACTGAATCTGATGATGAGAGTGTCTATTCCGATGATTCCTCTGCTTGTCCTATGGAAACTGTCAATGCTGGAGGGGAGTGCTTTCTATTGCCTCAAGAAATGTGTGATAAATCTAACATATTTAAAGATATTTTATCCATGGACACTTGGAAATCATTTTCAGAAGAACAAAGGCAACATCTAAAGGTTCGTTTTATTTTCATTGTTATATTAACATTAATTCTTTTTTTATCAGTTAATTTTTATCAGAAAATGATGCTTATGAAGTTGATCAGTGCTTATGATAACAAAAGTGGAGTGGGGGGATCAATTGCTAGGTATCTTGTGTAAAGAAATATATATCTTAACAAAAGTTGTTTTTTTTAATTTCAGTCACTTTATTTTCATTATGTCTATGGGCCAATGTGAAAAACATTTGTGTCCCTAGAAAAATGATCCAGCTTGTATTTCTAGCATAATCTACCTAATACCTGGTTAGAGTGAGTAAGACAAAAATCTCTATTACTGCCCACTCTCTCTCTAAAATCAAATGCCTAGACAGCAATACTTACCTGTTATTATTGCCTGGTTTATAAGTTTATTACCTATTATAGTATTACTCATGGTTAGAATCAGTTGATAGCATGGGAAAATAATGAGAGGGAGCCAATGAGGTTACTCCTGTTAAACCAAGCCCACAATTTCATATCAGGCCAACCTCGTTTTCACTACTTTCCCATGCTGTCAACTGATTTTAACCGTGTGTTATACTATAGTGAAATTTCTTTTAAACTGTGTATTGTACATCAAACTTCATGTCTATGGATTGATTATAATTACTTAAAATTTATAAAATTAAATAAAAATATGTTTTAAACCAAAGTTTTGCATGAAATAAAGTGACTGCTTAGGGCTTCAGTTCATCACAGTCCAACGCACTACTGAAGTTTGTGTAGGGCTACGCAAGCATCATAGCACTATGAACCTTTATTTCAGATAAATAGTACTTAGCAGACCCCCTTTCCAGGTTTACAATTATTCACACTAAACATTTGTGAATCATAAAAAATATGTATTCTCAAAAAAATCAATAATTTGTCCAAAAGCAATTTCTTCTGTAGCTGATTGAAAAGCAATTTTGATCAAAATGAAGATGAACACTTTGTATTAGTAAATACATCAACAAACAGAATTTTGGTAATTAATTTAGCTCTCCCACTTTTTCGCCCTTCTTACTAACAAAAAATTGGATGATTAATTTTTCCGTTTACCAATGGAAATTTAGTTAATAATTTCTGATTTATGGATTATATTTATAGTATAACACACAGTTAAAATCAGTTGACAATGGGGGAAAATAGTGTTAAGGAACAATGAGGTTAGTCTGATATGAAATTGTGAAATTTTCCCATGCTGTCAACTCATTTTAACCGTGTATTATACTGTAATGTCTAAAACATTAATTTTTTACAGATAGTTTATGAAATATTAATGTAATTGCCTCTTATCATCTTTTGCTATAGTAGTGTTATTAATAACTTGCAAACCCCCTAAAATCTTTTCACGGGCCCCTGGGGAACCATTTATTATAGTATTGCACATGGATAATTGGTTGAGACCATGGGGAAATATTGTTGAGTCACCAATGAGATTTGCCTTATGTGAAATTTTGGGCTTGGTTTCCTAATCTAATCTTGGCTTCCGGCGTAGAAGCCAAGATTAGTTCAGCCAGATTAGTCCTGGATGATAAACCAAGCCCAAAATTTCATTTGACGGCTGATTCACAGTTGTAATCAGTTGACGGCGTGTCAACTGATTACAACCGTGAATTTTACTATAACACTGACTAAGAACCAGAGTGTATTCATATTTTTCTGTGTTTTAGAATTTTTTACCTGATTTTCCTGAGAATGATAGTAGTGAAAAAGAGAAATGTATAGAGATGCTGTTCTCTGGTGAAACAATGAGATTTGGCAATCCTCTAGTAGAATTTCATGATAATCTTAAAGCTGGATATTTTAGACCTGATATATCTAGGATGAGAAGTTTACTTAGAAAAACTAGATATAAGGATTATAAGTATGTACCTTTTTTAGCAAATAAATAATAATCTTTGAATTATTTTAGAAATATTTTCCTTTTGAAAATTGAAGTACAAAACTATGTCAACTTTTACTTTCTCTACAGATGTGCTCTTTATTAAAAGAAGCTAAAATATTCCGATTTTTCACATTTATTGACTTACAAGTATTTATGAAACTCCTTCAAAGAGTAACCATTGCTATGGCTGATTTACGTGGTAATAAATAAAATTATGAACTTTGTTTTAACAATCAAATAATATTTTATTGTATGTTTGACCGATATTATTTTGTTAACCTAGCCTCTTACATGGTTTAATATTATATTATCTATAATTATTTTTTGTTTCATGTTTACTTTACACATTTGACTCTAAAAATTATTATTTTCAGGAGAAGAGAAAAATGGAGAATGTTCAAGCTAGTAAAATCAGTTTTAGTTAGTAGATCTCGACTGGCTGATGCTGTTGTTAATGGTGAGAAGTTAACTCCAGCTAGTCAGAGTATAGCCCAGAATGCTGCCAGTTCCGCAGCTGATAGGAGAACTAAGAATCATGAAGCTAGGGTTAAATCTAGGTATTTACAAGAATTGCAACTTATCAGAGAAAGCATTGGAGAATCTGAAAATTCTTCTGATGACAATGATTCATCAATACCTGGTAAATTTTATTATATATTCCACTTATAACTAGTTTTTTTAGTTGAAACAAAATCTTAACTATGGGTTATTTAAAAAGACATTTAAATTATTCTGTCTCAATTGTAATGAATTTCAAATATTAAGAACCTTAAACTTTATCTACACTGAGGTATCTTGTCTAATTCAAAATCTTACCATCGTTGCCTAATAATTTTCCCTTACTCAGAACAAAATTTAGTTTATGAACTAATTTTAGTAAATTCTTTAAACTTTTTAAAATTCAGAACTTTTTGCAGAATTTTTAAGAAACGAATGTGGTGAAGAAAAGTTTTGTAAAGTTGTAATTTAATATTTTTTTTTAAATTCAGAAGTGTTTAATAAGAAGAACGCACTCTGCCAGTCACCGAGCTATCAAGTTGATGAACAAGATCAGCCATGAAACACTTAGCCTGCCTCCGGATTAATTTAAAATGATTATTAATAGCAGCTTACTCGATTCTTCTCCCTATACTATCGAGGAGTTATCGCTTATTTAAACTTCTCTTAGTTGACAAAGTGATGCTATTTATATAGTTACCACTAATATTGAATAGTAGTAATAATAATAAAGAACAATGTCGGTTTTGTATTGATTAATATTTATAAAACTTTGAATTATTTTGTTTAGTGTATAGTCAACTACTAAAAAGGAACCGGAGAAAAGAATTTCAAAGTAGTGGTACATGTGTTTTGGGCACCTTGAGTCCTGGACCTAATCCTTGGGATATCAGTAAATACCCCTCTGCTAACCCCTATCAACCTAATCAGTTAACTTATCAGCAACTACTAAAAACTCATTATAATAGGAAGAATCATAAAAAGGTTTGTTCTATTCTACTAATTGCAGCTTTCGTTGTTTCAAATTCAGTTTCATGAAGGGTTTAGTAAATAAATATCTGTATATAATAAGAAGTTTGGCTTTATAGTCTGTTTGCTGTTTATAGAATTTTCTTTACTTTTATTTATTTATCTTAAACTGTTTCTTAAATTAAATATACTGATTTTTAACGTAAAAAAAGACTTTCCATATGGTAGCAGGTAAGTAGAATTAAAAAATTAAAAGTGTTCTATCTTTAATAGAGTTAAATAAAGTGATTCTTTCTTAATAATTATTTCCTTCCTTTATGATAATTAAAAGTTCACGTGTATGCTACTTCATACAGTTTCAGTTTGTAAATTGATCTTAGTTCAAATGAAGTACAGTGGAGAGGAGAAACCATTAATGAAGTAAATAATAACTCTAGTACTGACCTTTTAATTATCAGTTTTCAAGTCCATATTGTTAATTTTCTTTTATCCATGTCGCCAATGTTCTATCTTTAAGATGGATAAATAAATTAGAGCGAGGGAGTGAGTATAATTTATTTTATTTTTATATATTAAATGTAATATATAATTATTATTATAATATTATTATTATTAAATTATTAAATAATATTAATATTATTTATTATTATTTATATTATAATTAAATTAATATATAAATAAAAATATAATAAAGAATTAAACTAAATTGTTGCTATGGTTACGTAAATAATCACAAGTAGGATATAAATATGTAACAAAAATTATTAGTAATGCTCAATAATTTATTAAATTTTGATTACTTTGCATGTTGTTTTGTTACAGCATCATCCTGGAATGCTAACTGATGATATCACAATGGAAGAAGTGGCTCAGAGGTGTAAACTGCTTAAGAGACCTCCTTTAACTACTAAAACATTAATGAATAAAAAACCTCAACCAAAAATAAAGGTTAACACTTATTGTTTGTCAGTTGTCCTCTTCAATAGATTTATGAATTATATTGTGGGACTTCAGATAAAATGAAAGTCTGTCAAACAACCTCTTCTCTCCACCTCCCATGATTTTTACTGACATAAAAAATCAATATCATAGTCAAAGAGCCTGTCACAAATTTTGTCGAGCCCCAAAGGTTTAATCTACTAGATTGATTTATTTTGCCTCCCTGACAAAGGACCTGGTGGTCTGCCATTTCAGATCAGGGAATTTTGATTAAAACCAATGTTTTAACCATCAAAATTGGTCTAACAGAACAAGAGATATAAAAAATCACATATTTTTTTGAAGTTTAAGTTATGACCAATTTTTCAGAATTATATGTTATATTATTAATTAATTATATATTACTTATGATTTAATAGAATATGTATGATTTTAAAGTCTCCCTATATGTTAAACATGATACTATGGAAAAACATGTAATTTTTAAGTTTTCGTAAATTAGAGATTTTTGTTGTATTTTCGGTAATATTTGAACATTCATTTCTATGAAATCTATTTTGATGGTCAAAATATTGATTTTTCCAAATTTAATAAACTTAAAATAAGAGCCCTTTAAATTTGTTGATAAACCCCAATAGGAATAGTGCTATAGGTCAAAAACTGATTTTGGGTAATTTTTCAGACTTTAAAGGGACACAGGGGCCAAAATTACCCCATCTGAAATGCCAGACCATCTGATCCTTTATCAGGGAGCCAAAATAAATCAATCAAGCGAGTCAAACCTTAAGGGCTTGACGGTCACAAAATTAGCAACGGGATCTTGGACTATCAGCATTTATATGAACCCTATCAAAAAGTTAAATTTTTTATTTATATTTGCCTCATTTATTTATTTTTATGCAATTTTGTTTATTTTAGTGTGAGGAACTAGATATAAACGAAGAATCAAATGGTGTAATGAGTGGTATAGGGTTGCATCAAGACTCACTTCATTCCTCTCCTCTGATGGACTCTACATCTCTGATGGATACAAACCTGATGGATTCCAACACAACTTTGATGGAACCTGATGAGGATTCAGAAAGAGTTGACATCGAAGCGGTCGATGATATTACTGATATGAAATCATCGTTTAATAATATTTTTAATTCTTTGTAAGTCAGTTTAAAGCCCTTTAATAAGGTAACTTTAGTAAGTGCATTGGAATTTTCTACAATAATATCAACTAATTTTAAACTTTATTAAGCAGAGCCGGCATTCGGCAATAATGCCATCTACCGTGTTGTGGTGAGATGTTGAGTCTTTCAATTCATGGAATCTGACTCCATGAATTGAAAGACTCAACATCTCACCACGGCACTGTAGATGGCATTATTGCCGAAAGCCGACTCTGCTTAATAAAGTTTAAAATTAGTGGAAAGACGTTGTTGGTGTTGATATTACCCTAAGTAAGGCTTTATTCTTGATAGACTTACTTAAGACATTATGTAACATGACTTTTGATATAGTTTTTTATTAGGGGTATAAACCAGAGCATTAGACCAATCAGATAGGTCCTCAGTACAAACCCGGTAAGTATAAAGAAGCCCTCCCGTTCCTTTTGACCCCTGAGCAAGTCTACTGACTCGCAGAAAGTTATCAACTTGTTTAGGGTTAAGTTCTACAAGTTTCTCCAAAGGAACACTGACAAGACCAAAGGTCTGTCACTTAAGATACGTCACTGCAGGGCAAGTGCTTACGATATGTGAAGGAGTTTCCTTGGCCATCTCACATTAGCTGCCAATCGCATCAGGTTTAGATGAAGGTTAAGCCGACAATGACTAGTAAGAATACCAGAGTGGCAGGTGCTTCTTTTCAGGGCTAAAAGTAACCTGGTAAACCTTTTAAACAGTCCTTAGATAAGCACCTTGGACTATCTCATCCCAGCAGAATGAATCCACAGGTTTCTTCACAGAGTCCTGAAGAACTGTCTTAACTATACAATAAGCAACACTTGCCTAGTATTGGCTCTGGAGTCGAGAGAATGAAAGTAGACCCCAGCCTGGCTAGCTGGTCAGCCTGCTCATTGCCCTGAACACCACAGTGTCCTAGGACCCATAGTAGTTGGACCCCGTTAGTCTGTCACAGAATATTGAGGGAGTCAACATATTTCTGGACAAGCATTTATAAGCTTAATCAGTCAAAGCTTTAATGGCAGATATAAATCTGTAAACCTTTGTGAGTTTCTCTCAGTTAAGACTAATAGTAGGTTAGAATGGCTAAAAACTCAGCTTGAAAAACTGTAGCATATCTGTCCAAATTTACCCTTGTGTTAAATCAGGGTTACTTGCAAAAAATACCAGCAAAGACAGACCATCCATCTGAGAACCATAGGTAAACCTAAGATCTCAAGGGGATGAGGATATGTATATGTGAGGATGAGTCCTTAGATCCCAATCTTCCCATGATATAGTTCACTCTTAATACAGTCTAATGAAAAAATTATATTAAGAGTTGATGTTATATGCAATATCTGATGTACTTTCTTTCAAGATATACTTTATGAGGTGTGAATGAGGCTTCAATTATTTCTTTCTTTCAAATATTATAATTATTAATTATGAAGGTTAAAACACTCAAATGTTTAAATTATTTTAAACAGACACTATTCTATTCTTCAATATTGGTTACCCGTTTGAAAGGGTAAATCATTGAGTTAATAAGTAATAAAAAATTAAATAAAAAAGAACATGAATTTAATGAATGATAAGTACATAGGATGGAGATTTGAATTTAAGATACTTTTAATGTCCACAAATTTTGTTTTGAATCATTATTTTCTGTAGAATTAATTCTTGTTTCAGAAGTATGTTTGATAAACTTAATAGAATGTTTTTATTTTAATAAGTTACATATATTTTCACAGATTGAGTTCCAAGACAACCAGTAGGGCACCTTCTAACGTTAGCAGTTTAAATCGTAAACCTAAAAGTGAATCGCCTGTTGATTTTGCAAATAGAAAATTAACTCTAGAATCTATGCTTGACGAGCCAGTGACTCATTCCCTGGGTCCTTTGTTGTCTCATAGCTCTGGACTTACCACACCGCCAGCCAAAAGACCCAGGGCTGAATCAACTGATAGCCATTTTAGAAATATAGCTCAACAGCACGCTGCATCTGTTAGGCAAATTAAAGAAATACCTGCTTTACCTAAAAAGCCTGAACATAAAAGAAGTCAAAGTCTTACTGAAGGAAAAAGCACTTCCGTGGTTAGGAGTGTAGCCTCTAAATTAGTTGTAAGTCTGATTACTTTTCTTATTATTTTGTTTGAAATTAAGTAATATTTCGTTGAAAAAATAATTATATATATATATATATATAATATATATATATATATATATATATATATATATATATATATATATATATATATAACTAAATTAAAAGCATTTATATATTGTGCTACATAAATATAAATCAATTAAATTTATTGTTATTATGTATCTGCTCAAGCCCAAGTTTACTACTGTTATTTCCAGGCAACACTAACTATAATTATATTAGCCTCTGCATTTAATTAGTGGATTAGGAGTGTAATGGTATAGGTCACATTTTTGTTTTAAATTTATCATTACTTCCTACTAAAGAATAAAGGATTGTGGTCTATTATCAAAGCTATTACTGTCATTTCTTGAATTTAATGACAACTTTAAGAGTTTTTTTGTTTGTTTGTATTTTTTTCAACTTTCTATTTGATTTATTTTTATTTGATTAATTTATTTTCAGAATGCTGATTTGAAAGCAAACAAAGGTGGAGATAACTTGGCTAAAACATCAAAATCCACAGATGACATCAGATCAGCTATTAAAATGAGCGATGAATTATCATCTTTACCTAGCTTTAAGAAAATTAAGACTGAACCATCCGATGAGCTTCTGCCTTTACCAAGCTTTAAAAAACTTAAATCTGAACTTCCTGATAAAAGCAATCAAATGTTACCAAGTTTTAAGAAATTAAAGTCAGGCGAAGTAGTTGAAGATCTTCTACCGTTACCCAGTTTTAAAAAGATTAAATCCGAGTCTGTAGAAGATTTGTTACCGTTACCAAGCTTTAAGAAATTAAAATCTGGTGAAAGTGTTGAAGAATTACTTCCATTACCGAGTTTTAAGAAGCTTAAATCTGAAACTGCCGAGTATCATGCAAGAGCTAAACTTGCTAAAGAAGGTATGTTATCTCCCTCTGGTAGCTTATCGTGTGGAAGTTTGTCTCATGTTGAGTCCCCTAGTGTATGCAACAAGCTACAAGTTTGTCCCAGTGTGTGGGAGTACCTCCTCCTCTCAAAGTAGAACCTCTCGACCCTCCACCCCAGACTCTACCTTCGTTTAATATTGTTCAACCAAGTAAGAAAAAAATCACTTCACTTTTCCTTACACCAGAGCCAAGCAAATGTGCAGCATGTTATTTTTTAACTGTTTTTTGTTCAAATATGTTTTTTATGAAGCACAGATATAATACTATCATTAAGAGTTTCTATTCAATCCCATTGTAATAAAATATTAAATCATAAATTGTTATTATTTAACAAAAATAACAACCAAGTTATAATATTAATAGTAAGGTTGGGCACTGAGAGGAATAATAACAACTAACTTCAACTAATTACTATATATAATTAATTCAAATAATTAATACAACTCTGCCTCAGGGCATATTCATGTAATAATTTGAATTGTAGCATCTTAACACTAATGGTCGATTTTGATGTAGATTTAAGAAGTTCACAATATTTAAAAGTTGAGTTTTTAATACTCCCTTACTGTAGCCTGTTATATAGCTCTTTTACTTTTTAATCTATTTGTTTAAAATTACGAACTTCTTAAATTTATATGAAAATTAGCAATTAACATTAAGATGCTTTAATTCAAATTATTACATGAATATGCCCTAAGGTAGAGGGTGAAATACAGTAATTATTTGAAATTAGTGGTTATTATTCCTTTTTGTGCCCAACATTATTATTAATGTAGATAATATAAGAAATAAGCTTTTTTTGACGCTATTATGCCTAATTGTGCTCTTTATTACCTGGTTTTGAAATAAAGATATTTATTTATTATTTATTAATAACAAAGCAAATTATACCAAGTTGTAATCTTCTTTTTACATTTTCTGGCAAACTTATTTTCTATTACTCATCAAATATTTGCTTGTCTCTAATAACTATATTTCCTTCTCTAGTAACTGTGAAACCTTACCTTTTTAACAATTCACTTTCATTCATACCTATTTATATCAGTTTTATTATTAATTAAAACTAATATAAGCTTAGTGGTAAAATAAAGAGCCAAGAATTATTATGTGGCTACCTGGTAAAATCTATTATACTTCAAATCACGATTGCTTTTAATATATTCAAAAATGTTTGGTTTAAGTTGTAAAATTATTAATTACAATTAATATTTGAAGGGGAAAAACAAATATCACTCGTAAAAATGTTCTAAGTTAAGTAGTGCACTCGAAAAAAAAAGTTTATTTAGCCGCTCGTTTTAAGTAATTTAAAAAAACCTAGTATTTAAAATAATATTTTTTTGACACTTCAGGGAAATATACAAACAAATTCTTCTTACATAACTATATTTCGACTCCACTACGAGTTATATTCATGTCTAAAAATAAAAAGAAAATAAATAATAAATTTGAAAACCAATAACAAGAATTTTAAAAAACTACAAAAAGTACCATTGGAAATAAAAAAAGTATAACAGATAAATTACTTACAATACTATACTAAGAGGAAAAACGTCTAACAGAAGTTGTATCAAGTTATAAATAACCAGAGATATTTATTATCTCTTTAGTCAAAAAAGTGTTTTAATCTAAGAAAATCACCTAAAAATAACAAAAAAGAGTGAAAATAAAACGGTCATATATTTAATACTGCAAGAAAGAAAATTTTTAATTTTCTTTTTTGTGCTAAATTAATTATAATAAACTTACATGAAAAGTTGCAAGTTATAAGAAAATAGTATTTAAAGATTCGCACTTAAACCTCTATTGGATGTGACAAAATGTCTTTCTAACACAAATTATTAACATTTTATACTAAATTGTACAAATAAATGCTATAAAACAACAATTTTCAGTACTGTAAATTGATTGTTTATATTACAACTATGGCGGCCATAGGAAAATTTTGGTCAACTCCCTGATGGACAAAAAGTGAATTACATACCAGGTCTGACAGAAATCGTGTTTGTTTCTCTACTTGGTTTATATATTACTTTACAATAGGAAAAGTATTGTGTTTCCAAAAAAAATTATAACATGGATTTCACCTGAATTATCCATTTCAGGTGTTTTAATAACTCCTGAGTAGTTTTTACAAATTTATCTGTCTGTATGTGTGTGTGTGTTTGTCTGGTATCTCCCACTGTATTTATGTTTTTTTAAATTCATCAAAAATATAATTAAATTCATTTGAGATTTAGCACTCATATAGTCATATATGAGAGCAACAAGTTCCATCTCATTATCAGCATTAGTTTAATTTTTATCGTATGACTTGTATACACTTTATATTAACACTACATTATTATTAACAACTTACATTACATATTACACTTTTTATTAACAAAACACCCCTGGGATCTTGGTCTATAACTTTATGTTGTTAATAAGTATACTAAATTGGGTTTAAATATGGCAAGTATATCTGCAAGTTTTTGTTGTAAAATTAAATTAAGTAGCATCGAACGAGGTCATTAACCTGCATGAGTAACTGCTCGAAATAAACATACATTGGAATATATGGTAAATATATGGGAATATATTTACTATCCAAGGAAGAGCAAAGCGAGTGAGAAGACTTTTGCAGTATACATTTGGTGACTAGTATATTCTGAGGATGACCGAAGTGAGTTCAAAATATAGGAGATGAGCGTAGGAAAAGTTCCAAAGTACCCCGTACCCAATTTTTTTTGTTAGACCAATTTTAACTAAACTAAGAAAAGTATCTTCAAAACAATTGCTAAAATTGTAATTCATGTAATAATAGATAAATACAGTTCAACATAATTTAATTCTTTATCTTTACTTTTATATGCAATGAGCTTAATTGCTGAGTCGTCGAAGCTGACCCATTTTAGTGGGTTTCCAGTTAGTAATTTCATGATCGCATTCACTCTTTAGGAAATGAATTTAAATTGATATACTGCTACAGGATAGTATCCGTCCAAATTCATTTTTATAAAAAATTGTTTTACTTTTCAGTGAAATCATCGTCAAGACTAATGACTCCTGCCACTCTATCAGATTTAGATGGTATCGACATGATGGCTTTACCTGTTGATTTTGATACTGAGACATCTCTCGATGATCTTAAGTAAGTGAAACTAAGTAGCTAACTAAAAATTATATTCTGAAGTACATAATAGATCATGTATAGCATTATTTAACTTAATCTTCATCTCCTGAATTCATTGAAGATCTATTCTTGTTTAAAGTGTTCGAAATACTAGATTAACTCATAAGTATAAGATTGTAAATGAGGTTGATATAAATAAAAATATTCTATCATAGATATCAGATCCTCTTGGATCACCTGTACACCTTATAGTGAATTTTTATTAGAAAATTACCTTTATGAGGTTGTTCGGATAATAAAAATGTTTTCCCATTCAAGGGTATTATCATGAATGTTATCTTGTTTCAGGTTATTTTGTCAATGTTTCAAAATGAAACCTATAGGGCCTCTTAAGTAATAATATCTCTATGTTAACAGGAAGAAACAGATAAGCCATCTAAACATAGCTAGCTGTGTATACTATCAAAGAATAAACTAGAAACTAAACAATGATCTAGCCACAGGGCTTAACAATAAGTTATTTTCTTATGAAGACCTAATTATATGGCCGAAAGCTTAAATGTTGTTTTTTTATTATGACCAAAACCTCATAACTCTTTACTGTTTTTTATGCATATGGTCAATCAACGCTATTTGTTATACAAGAAAATTTTAGTTTTTCTTTTATCATTCAAAGAAAACTAAGACATTTAGTTTATAATATAATAAAAATAAATTAAAAGGTAACTAAACATAAATTATAATTAATGTTTTAGGGGTAAGATAGAATTAAAAGAAGAGACACAAGCCTGTTTCTTCTCTCTAATACGTGATGTGGTTACATCTACAGAAGATGATAGAATGGATCTGGTTGAGTTAGAGGCAAGACTGAAAGCTTGGGCAGGATCTCCTATAGCTCCCCTCAACCACTGGTACACACCTGATATTGAAAAACAACTTTTATCTGCTCTTTTCTTCCTTACTGGAGAGTCTCAAGGTATTATTTTTATTTTTTAATCTGTTTTCACTACACATGTAGTAAGTGTAAATCCAGAGGCTTAATCAATGAGCGGCTCTTTAGAGTCACTGTAAGAGATATTCATGGCTCTTACGCCATTGAGTGGCCAACAGACCGAAGGCCTCTTGTCTTATTGCTATTGCTGTTCCTTGCATAAAATCTCAAAAACCAGTGTGGTTTTTTATTTATAATTGTTATGTGGGATTTTGATTGTTAATAGATATTGTACCTGAGGAATACGTACCATACATGGAGTATAAAGTAAGCTGTAATGCATATCAGTGGATTGGAGCTGGTAGGGACTCTGATCATAGATTAGTACCACTGTGTAATCTATGGTCGGAGAGAGCTCACGCTACACCAACACAACCAAGGCCTGCTCTTCTTGTACATAGACCTCATATAGGTATTGTAAATTTAAATATATTCAAGAATGATATCCATTGCCCAAATGCTGAGGATGTAATATAAAATAACAGTGAAACTGTAAATTAAGTTTCTAAAAAGAAATAAAAAATAAGAACAATCCAATAACTCATCTAACTTCCGCTATACATGGTTATACTTCAGTAAGTGCTGTATCATTGTCTACAGTTGTATAAAACAAGCCAAGTCTTTCCACTAATTCTAAACTTAACTAAGCAGAGCCGGCTAACTAAAAGATTTTGCTTAGTGAAGCTTAGAAT
The DNA here is from genome assembly GCA_018340805.1 of Microvelia longipes. Taxonomy (NCBI): domain Eukaryota; kingdom Metazoa; phylum Arthropoda; class Insecta; order Hemiptera; family Veliidae; genus Microvelia; species Microvelia longipes. The sequence continues at coordinate 24,801,927 of JACMZG010000008.1, forward strand.
CAGTGGAAACATTGCGTATTATTAATTATACTCTCACAAATGTATCAAGTAGAGCTTTATATGTCCAAAAGAACAGTTTTTTTCTCTAAATATTTTAGCAATAGATTGTTCATACCTTATTGTTTGTTCACTCCCAAGAAATTAAACAACTTCAGCCCTTTATTCCGCTAGATTAATTAATTTTAGTTTTAGATTATACTTTTAGAAGGCAAAATTTATTAGCATACAGTGAAGTTATTTCTTTTAGTAAAAATGTATTATGTCATGGAAATTATTTCTAAAATCATCATAATTTTTAAATTATAATGATTAATCTGTCATTCTATTCACCTGTATATGTCTAATAAGCATGTTAACATTAATAGTTAATTACAAATTTAAAGATAAAAATTAATTTAATAAATTATTGTTGTTTAAAATAAAATTAAAAACAATGACTTTATAAATCTATATTGTATGACTACTGGTTTCTATCATTTTGCAGGATTTCGAGTGGACGGTGCTGGTGTTAAAGAAGTTGTTCTCGCTAGACCAGGAAGGAATAATGAATCAGGTTCTGAAGTACCACATTCCAGAGGACCTGCAGTCCAGCCTTCCTCTCCCAGAGATAGACAGATATTTAGAATTCAGGTAAAATTAGTAAAAAAAAGTGTTGCACCAAAAAATATAAATGTTCGCCAATATCATACAAACTGGTATAAGTTTAATCCTTAATTCAATTGCTATGGAATTTCTACTGCTAATTTTTTTGTGTTTTCTGACAATTTGTCGAACATCAAAAAATTAAAATGTATACGCAGTTAATTTTTTAAAATGTACGGTCAATATTTTCAAAATGGTCACCAATATCAAAAAGGAATTTTGTGGATTGATTGAACACCTGTAGATGTACATTTATGTTAAATTTCTACTCAATTGATAAAACTGTTAAATTTTAACAATTTTTTTTATATTTTTGATGACTCAGTTAAAAAATATCCTCTTCCAACAAGCACAACTAGACATGAAATATGATTTTTCAGGTTCCAAGTTTCAACTCTCTACCATAAGCACAGCAGGTGTTATTCTTGACACAGACAGAGACACACACACACACACACACACACAGGCAGAAAGCATGATAAAAACCCTTAAAACGCCATGAAATTGCCTGAATTTAATAATTATGGTGAAACCTCCATTTCTGATTTTTAGGGTGAATACATCCTTATACCTATGGTTGTAGGTGAGGAAAAGTTAAATTAACAACTTTATGGTAGAAATCATTCTAAAGGCACACCCGGAGGCAGCGCAAGTGTTCTTGAGCGTTACATTTTAGGGGAAAAAATAATAATGTTCAGAATTATATCATATAGTTATTACATTAAAAAGTATAACAATTTAAGGAAAAAAGGGACCAACACTAATCTGACATTAGCTTTTCAACAACTTACTAATCTGATAAGAGAGCATTTTACTTTTTTTTCATTTATAGTGTTGAATAAATCTGCATTTAATTTCTAGGAGAAGCAAAGATATGAATCTCCTTTGACTGCATTTACTTACCGTATTGGCAATATTGAAGCAGTGGTTGGACCTGTTAGAACATCAAACAGTATACCGGCTAATAAAGCAAGAGGCCATACTCTCTTAGTCCCTACCAGACCTAAGTGTGTTACTATCTTGGAATTAGGTGAAGTACATCTTCCTTATTTATTACAATTTATTGTTTTATTGCATTTTTTTATCCAACACAATGGTTTTTATAGACTGTTATAATTTGTTTGTACTATTCATAGCTTTGTAAAACATTACAAGTGTACCTTTGACATTATTGTCTTCGATTTTTATTTATTAATAATAATTTTATTTTAAATAATGTTGTGAATAATTTACTTATCTGTTCGTCATTAATATTTCTGATAGTAGAACTTACAATACAATTTCTAACCTGTACTTTAAGGCTTCTACTTAAATTTTAAATACAAGACCAAAGAGCTATAAACATAGAAAAGTAGCCTATCATATCTTCCTCATTTGAAAAGCTGTAGCCAACCACCTCCCCATTTGTATGATTCATCTATAATTCATTCGTCAGGTTATAAAACATCTTGCTAAATTGTTGATGTTTTTGTTTATTTAATGTGTTTAATATTATTTTTACCTTGTTAAAAAGTTTTAAGTTATTCAGGCTGAAAAAATAAAAATGTACTAAAATTTAATTAATTATGTTGGCATTATAATTTAATGTCAACATAATTAAAAATTATATTTGTCTGTATACATAATTTAATTTGTGTATGTTTTAGTATGACATGGTTATGATCAGTTGACTGCATGGAAAAATAATGAAAGGGAGCAATTGAGGTTTGTCCTGGATGTTAAACTACTACACCCACAATATTGGATAATATTTGTATTGGACCAACCTCATTTGTTCCTCAACACTATTTTCCCACGCTGTCAAATGTTAATAACTGTGTGCAATACTATAGATATTAAGAGTGAAAAAGAAAGAATTAGTGGTGCTCTCCAATTCTTTTCAATCCCAATGTTGTCCGAGTCCCTAAATTTTTCTGAAATTCAGTGATACAGTGACTTTACCCAACCCCCTTTATATAAGCCTAGGCTCAGCATGCGAGTTCAAATTTATCATTATTTCTTTGGTAATTATTACCCAAATAAGTTGATTTTGTTACCACTTCTGTTTCCTTTGAAAAGTTAAATTATAGCAGACCAAAGTATTGACTGTTTTAAATAACTAGATTTTATTTTATTCTGGGAGAAATTTAATTCCAGTATTACCATATTCCATTGTTGTTGGACCATCATAGATTATTGTTAAAAATTCTTGTTTCCTGTGTCTTTGAACAAAACTCTATGATGTATATCAAACAACATGTATCAAATTTCTTAAGATTTCATGTAGTTTTGGAAACAGTCAATTTCATAGTGTGTTCTTATTTTGCTTTTTAAAGTTACCAAATTTAGTATCAAAATTAGGCCTAGTAGTAACCAAGGAAGTAATGCTAATGAACTCGCATGAGTCAATCTACTGGGGTAGAGGCCATTTTCAAAACTTTATGACTATCATATTTTTAAGGATCTATTGTTGATGCTTCTGAAATATTTAATCTGGTATAAAGCTGAATAGTAGAGAGGTCCAAGGTGGTACACTATACAACCTGAGCTAAATAGCACTACCTATTCTGGTCAGGGTTAGAATGGCTGACATGATGGTGTTTGTTTCACTTGTTTTGGAAGGACTTGGTGTGTGTTAATAGTGTTCTGCTATTATGGGCTATACATAATAGGAATGGTACTATAAGTTTCCCTCTGCCTTTTACGTTAATATATGGTTGATTATAAATCTCTAACTGTTTATAATAATATGTGATTAGTGAGGGATGCTGTAGCTAGGTTACCTGGTGGTCAAGGAACCAGAGCAGATATAGTTACATTATTAAAAGATTCACAGTATCTGTTGGAAGAACCAGTTGACAGTGTATTGAGCAGTGTTGTCAGTGGAGCTCTGGACAAACTTCACTCTGAAGCTGACCCCTCCGTTAGATATGACCCTAAGAGGAAAATTTGGGTTCATTTACACGCTCATAGAACTCCTGAAGAATTTGGTGAGTATCTATTTATCTTTGTGTTGTGGTACGGAAAGGGATAAAGAACAGAGCTGGGTTTCAGTAGTAATTCTATCTTCAGTGCCATTAAAATATACTTATTAGAATCTGTCTGATTCATTTGCTTTGTTATATAAGTTTTGAAGGGAAGATACTCTTGATGTGATTAGTATTATATTAGGTGTCTCACATCCTAACTATTGGAAATAAAATTGGTAACAATTTGACTTCAAAAAAATAAATACTGTTGGAATAATGTGCTTACATAAGGCTCTTTTATAAATAAAGTGGTCACTACGAGATACCCTTTGGTTTTAGTGAATTTTCAAATGAAAAATGAGGTTGGGGTCATGTTTTTTTAAATCAATATATATTTTCAGCTGTATGACATTCTACTCATCCCCTCTTTCTTTATTATTTACACTGGAACCCTTTCAACCAAGCTTTTATACAATTATAGTTATAGTAATTAACTGTATTTTTCTTTTCACCGGATCATTTTTATTTTTCCTTAATTTTTTTTTTTATACCATACATTATTTTTATAAAAGAGGATATTGCACTTCTTGTCCACAAATGAAGTTTAGGATTTTTATGACTTGGAGCATCTATCAAGTGGTTGTTTTAGACTATTTTGTTCAAGATTATTTCATTTATTTTTCCAGAGAGATTACATGCACTTGGGTTAGAAAACAAGCCGCAAAAGCCAAAACCATCAAGAAAGTCAGCTAAGAAGAAAGAAGCTCAACCTAAAGAACCCACAGCACCTTCTGTCTTAGAATCTACAGTTTCACAACCTTCTCCTGTTCACACACAGGTTCGAGTTATTTTCCAATCAATTTCTGTGTTAGCTTTTTGTCTATGTAAATTTGTATAATCTAATTGTCATAATCTAATATAATTCATTATCGTTTAAATAATATAAATCAAAATAATTTATTTTTTATATTCAGTGGTTTAACTTATAATATGAATCAGTTTTTCTTGATTATATCTTAGTACTCTTTATTTTATATAAACTAGCTGTCCCTTGTTTTCTAGATTTATACTTTAATCTTTTTTAACTTTAATGATAAACTTCTTAAATTTATTTTTTGGTGTTTTTAGTCTTGGAGAATTAACGGAAGTTTTAAATAGTGATAACAGAGCAGCTATCAAAGCAAGTGGAGCTAAGCCTGCTATTAATATTGAACAACCACCAGATAGAGCCGGCAATCAAATGAGAAAAGCCACCAATCCTGCAAGTGGTACTATTCTCACTGATAATCAAAATTCTCAACAAATAAGACCTGTCGCTGATGCTGCTACTGCTACTCTCAAAAATTCAAATGTAAGTTATTACATTGAAAAGGTACTCACAGGTTGTTGAGTACCTGAGGTACTTACATATGATCACGCAAGTAAACTTACTCAATTGTATTTCAATTTTAAACATAACGACTCATTTAGCTAACATCTTTACAGTACATTTTAGTGAATTTCTGAGCTTTTGAGGTTGGAGTCATGGAGGGATCGAAATTAAACTTGGTACCAAAAATCCAAGATGTTAGAAATTTATAAGGTGATTCAATTCGATGTAAACAAACCAAATGCATTCAGAGGTTATAACCTGACGTTTTTATGAATGACGTGTGACATCATTGCAGGAATTGGTATAGGCAGTCAACATTGAAAATTTACTATTTATTCCTGCAATGAATTCAATTCCTGACTATAACCTAACAAGTAAAAAAAATATTTCATTCATAAAACCCTTCAATTGAATCACCTTATAAATTCTATCAGCTTGCCTAAAATCAAACTTGCTAATGTCCCGAACCCTATTGTTATGAAATATGTGTGATGTTCATTAACCCAAAAAATGACCCCACAATTTCAAATAATCAAAAATCTTCATATTGTGTTTAAATTGAGCTGAAATTCACTAAACATATACTACTTTGTATGGTTCACAAAAGTACAAAGTTCCATTTATCATCAGTATTAATTCCAGTTTATTGATTGACATATATATGTCAACAAAACAATGTGTCATTAATTGACATAATGTAAACAAATCAAGTTTTTTCTCTAATCAATTTGAAAATTCGCTTATAATGTGGCAGTATGCCACTTATATAACCAGTAATATGACAAATAGATAAAGTACAACACCATGTGGCCCCTTTGCCTCCCACAGGGAGCGTGGGGGTCTGTAAATTAGCTACAAAGCGCCGAGTTGAATATACTATACAATATTGAATTTGTAACTTTTAGTATATAATTATTTTTATATAATTTCTAGGTAAAAAAAATTGGAGGTAACATGAGTGGTGGAAATTCCCCTGCAGATAAGCAAACTAAATCTATTGTTAAAGTTATTACTGGAGCTCAGGCTACTTCTCCTAGTCATGGTTTGTTTCTACCTTTTAATTTATACTTTTATTGACTCAATTTTTCTTGGGAGAAGCTAAGAGAGGTGTATGGCAAGAAAGACTTGAAAGTATTCGGACTTTAGTGTAGATCAAGAAATACAATTCTACTCAAAACTAAACATTTTTGACAACCTGCGAGTAAACAAAGATTTGTTGATACTTTTAGGATGAAACATAATCTTAAATTATTTAGGTATCATCAGCCACCACCATCAGCCACCACCACTTAAATTGACATTTATAAATTTACTTTACTTTACTCCCTGTAATCAAAATTTATTTTTAACTTTAAATTTTAATTTAAACCCTCACAATTTATTTTATTATGAATCTTATAAAATTAAAACTTTTATTTTGAAAATAGGGCTCAATGACTGATTAGCACACTGTGTATTGTAGCAGACCTTTGTAAAAGACCAGCATAACATTTAATTATTTGTAATTTTATACCTAAATAAAGTTTTCTTTTCTATCTCTTTCATGCAAACCTTGTACATCCATATTTGTCTTCTCATACTTGCATTTCTATTTTAATACTATTTTGAGTTGTATGATTTGATTGATATTTATATTTTATTGATAAATATGTATTAATTTATCTTTTTATTACCTCTTTTTTTAGTGAGGAATATATCGAAGCAAACTATTAGTGCTCAGCAAGTGTTGCAGTTAAAACAACAGCTGATAGCTGAAGGCAAAAAGGTATTAAGTCAGTCATCTGGGCAGCAGACTACTTCATCACAGTCTATTCAACCCCAGCAACAGGTAGGTCTTTTAATTATTTACCATTTTATTATTATTATTATTTTTGAGTTCCACACCTTTCGGTGGTAATTAAAGGTGACAGCGGGTTATTTTAATTTTCCAAGGTGCCACCCTTTGGTTTTTTACGTCCATCTTTAGTCTTCTATTATTATTTCTCCTGGCGTACTGTTTGGTTTGTGGTTAAGATCCTTAAACTATATGGTAGGTTTAGAGTATTACTGATTTTTGCATATTTATGTAAAGATGTTCTTAGAGGTCTTGTAACTTAAGGCTGGTGCTGCATACAACAATAGGTACTATATAAATTTTCTTCATGTTCTAAATTTTCTTGATTTCTATAGCCATTACTTTGGCCAGGGGCATCAAAACACTTCAGTATTATATTTTTATTTTTATTTTATTTTTAAAAGATTAAGATGTCTTACGTTTTTGTCCATACGTCACTATGTAATTAGTCATGAAATACCAAAATTGATTGAAAGTAGTTTGTAATCTAAATTGCAATACTGGGGTTGAGTATTATGGGGTAGTAAGAGAATATCAGTCAGAGACAATGATACTAAAGTGACGATGTGTGTGTGGTTATAGGTTCGGGTGAAATCAGTTAACAAGACGTTTTTAGTGATCTTATGTCCCTTAAAAAGTTGATAGGAAATTTAAACACCTCAGCTTAAAGTTACATTTTTAGGTGAAATACATAGGTAAACAATTAGTTTTTTGTTGTTATTGTAGAACTTAAAGCTGTGGTGTTTAAATTTCCTATCACATTTTTAAGCGACAGAAGATCACCAAAAACTTCTTGTTAACTGATGTCACCCGAACTTATAACCACACACACATCGTCACGTTAGTATCATTGTCTCTGACTGATATTCTCTTACTGCCCCATAATACTCAACCCCAGTATTGCGATTTAGATTATAAACTACTTTTAATCAATTTTGGGATATCATGACTTAGTGACGTATGGACAAAATCGTATGACATCTTAATCTTTTAAAAATAAAATAAAAATATAATACTGAAGTGAAATAGTAAATATGCAAAAATCAGTAAAAGGTAAAATGAGTTAAAGGAATATAAAACTAAAGTGAAAACAAATTAACTTAAAATGTTTTATATCTTTAAATAAAGAACTAATAAATACAAAGACTTTAATTTAGTAGTGAAGCGAAATCAATTTTTTTATACAATTTCTTTAAAATTTTCCCTTATTTTATTCATTTATTTTAATTTTTAATTTGTTTTCGCTTCATAAAACGATGCATCAACAAGTAGACTTCTGTTAATCCAACATCAACTTTATTTAACTTCAGTCCAGAAATAAAAGAAAATCAAGAACTTTAACATCAAGAAAACAAAAAAGAAGAAAAATACAATATACATCATTAGAACAACACATAAAATTAAAATAAAATAGCAATATATACAGCAATAACTATAAAGTAAATACATTTCTACATGACTCTACAACACCATACAAGATCAAAATAATAAGGAAAACAGAAAGTCTCTGTCAGACATTAAGTTATGACAAGTTTAAAATAAATAAGAGATAGAGGGATGTCTCACTCTTTCTTGTTGAAGTTCCCCTTTACTGTTAATAAAATGTTATCATTATTTATTAATAAACAGACAAGAGTTATAAGGTTTTGTTCATAATAAATAAAAAATAAAACATTTAAGCTATCGACCGTATGATAAGGTCTTCATCAGATAGTGTTCAATAACAAACTTCATATCTATTTTCCGTTTTTTATACATATGATCAATATACACTAGTTGAATTTATTAAAATTGTTGTTAGTAATAAAATACTTCTTGTTGAATTCTGCATTCATATATTTTAGGTCATTGTAATGAAAGGTGGCGATCAACAGCAAATGATAGTTATAAGTGGAGGTAGTAACCAGCAACACTTTGTGGTTGAGCAAGGTGTTTTATCTGCTAAACAACATAAACAGATTCAGCAGTTACTTAGCAAACCTGCCCAAGAGCATCAGGGTATTGAATCTACTTCTACCAGTACCACTACTCAGCAACACAGACAGACCAGTGCTATTGCTCTGCAGGTTAGTCTTCACAAATCTTTTAGAATAGATATTGTTTTTTTTTAAAGACGATGAGTGTCAATCAGAATAATAGTACACTTTAGTGGGTCCTTATCATAAACTGAGAAAAGTAAAAGTATGCCCTCCAGATCCTTTTACTCCCTGAATAAGTCTACAACGCCAAATTTACAACGCTACTAATAATAAGTCTACAACACTACTTTTACTTCTGATACAAAGAAGTAAAAGTTTCTAACTTTTACTTCAAAGATTTTTACAAGTTTTTAACTTTTATAAGATCTGGGATACTTCATCTTTTATCTACTAAATCTAATAGTAGTAATTATTTATTTCATTTTATAAAATACAAGACACATATAATATTTTATCATACACAATGCATGAAATTTCCCCATAAGGCACAGCCTTGTGCCCGGAAGCCACCTGTTAAAAATATAAATGAAATTATTAGAATAATCTTAAAGATATTGCATAGTATTATATCTATTAATAGATATATGTAGTATTATAACTACATATATATGGCCTCATTATTATAATGATTACTTTTACTATCATTTTTATTTTTTAAGCCATAACAATTACAAAATAAATAAAGTAAATAATTTTAATGTAATAAATGGAAGTATTCAAAAATAACAATTTAGACTAAAATATAACACACGGCTAAAGTCAATTGACAGCTTGCTAAAATCTCAATGCTTTCAACCCTCTTTTAGCAAAAAAATCCCTTCTTTTAAGTAACCAAAAAATTCCCTACTCTGGCAACACTGGAAGTCAGGTTATGTTTTGAATTTTATTATTTGTTTTTATTTAATATCGTATTGTTTTAAACATCATTTTAACATTTATTTAATTTTTAAGTAGGAATATTGTTGTATCTTATAAATTTATCAACTAAGTGTTGCTTTTAATTTGTTCGGGAAGTATGAATTAAGTGGATTTAAAGTTGTTAATTACGTAATGCAATGAATCATAATAGTTCTATGCTAAAAGTTTATTTAAATTGTCAGCTATGATTACATTTTTCCAAAACAAACTGATTTTTTGTGTCAAGTTTGTATAATTGAATGTGTATTGTTTCATATTATAGAAATAATATGACACAATATGCATTCATGACTTAAAAAAGTCAAGACTGTCATCTATTGAAAGACATGGCATTTTCCAAAAAAAATGGCGTCTTTTGGTTGACAGACCACAGACCCTGCGCTGTACTCAAAAAAAATGCTTGAAGAATACGTCAATGTCAAATATAGGCACTCAGATCATATTACAACACTGCAATAATTGGATGTATTGAACAGATTGGAATGAAACGAAACCAACTCAAACAGATCAATATGCACAATGAGGGAAATAAAAGTGACGCAAGGTTCCAAATGTTTACAACCAGTCTTGCCTTTTTATGATTTTATTTACAAAAAAGGTATTTTTTGTACCAAGGTTGGCATGAGGTGAAGAGGGAAGGGGCGCGGTCGCTCTAAACCAATAGGTGTGCTGTCAATTGACTTTAGCCGTGTGTTATATTATAGTAAAAATAGAAAAGTACGTACTACTAATATAGATGCAAAACTACAATGTAGACTAGACGGACTAGACATTATAGGAAAACAAAAGGACTAGTAAAATTAAGGCTCGTTAAAAGGGAGCCATTTTTAATAGCCATTTTAAATTTATTAAAATCTTCAACTACTTTTATAGAATCAGGTAATTTATTATATAAAATTGAAGCTTTAGTTACAGCATGCCACTGCAATAGTGAAATATTACATCTTATTGTCATATTGTGTGATCTAATACATCTTATTGGACATTCTGAGCAGCTTTAATTCTAGTGTTGTGACTATGATGGACTATTGTTTTAACTGATTTATAAAAGTGTAGTAGTATTGCTTTATCGTACAATTTAGAAATATTATAAACGGGAAAATCTTAGAAGAGCTAATCTGTGGAATAGAGACGGGTTTTTTTAGCAGGGTTTTAAGAACAAATTTTTGTGCAATGTTAAGAGGCATTACATCGAGTTGATGAACAGGCTGACCCCATCCTATAATTACATATGATAGGACAGACAAAGTTCTAATGAGTTTGCTAATCTACGAGTTTGTAATCTAATGGATTTCTTTTTCCTCCTCTCATTTCAAAGTGTTTTTTTATTTTTTTAGTTTACTGTGTTGTTTTAATATCAACAGATTTTTGCAAATGATCAAACTGGATCTAATTCTTGAGTGTTAATATTTAACAGTAGCTTTATCATTGTTGACAAAATTCAAATTAATTTTCTGCTCACTCTAAGTATCTCTAGGAGAATATAAAGGAATAGAGCTCAAGTTTCTAGTAGGGATTTAAGTGCAGTTTTCAATTTGTTACTCCCTTTTCCTTAAATGTTTTTAGGCTAGTTTGATATTTTATATCATTTAAAAACTTAATATGAGGTTATTTTTGATTATAAACCGTTGTTTCTTATTTTTTTAGCAACAGTTGCAGCAGTTGATTCTGGCTAAACAACAGCAAATGTTAGCTGAGCAAAACAAGTCTGGTAATCAGCAAACTGGAGGTCAAACCAAAGTTTCATCCGGTGGGCAACAAATGATTTTAGTAAAACAAGGGTCAACAGACAGTGATAGTGGGTCAACAAAAGTCGGTACTGGCAGCCAAATGATTCTCGTAAAAGGGGAGGGAGATACAGGTGGTCAGAATAAAATCTCAAACCCTCAGCAAATGATATTAGTCAAAGAATCGGATCCAACAAGTGGTCAAAAAGTCGCTACAACTTCACAACAAATGATCTTAGTTAAGAACTCAGGGGAAGGGGAATCCGGTGGGCAAACCCTCCAGCAAATGATTCTTGTCAGTAAAGGCACGAGTGGACAAACAAGTGTTGGTGGAAACTCGAGTCCTTCATCTGCTGATGTTATATTATTTAAACAACAACAGCAGTCTGTTGACCAACAAACGAATCAACAAACAACACAACAACAGATACTTCTCAAACAACAGACATCTTCTCAAGGTAAGCTATTTGATTTTTTTTTTACTTATTATCACTATGTGAGTCTAAAATATTCTTATTATATTACTCCCAAAAGTTACTGTCAATATATTGATTATTATTTTTTTTATATTTAATATAAATTAACAAAAGATATAGTGAACCACATTTTGTATAAAAAACATTGTAAATTGTTGTAGTTTATTCAGGTTATATTGGTACATTTCAGATGCACCAATATTATACTCCTTGCACTATATCTTTCTACATGAAAAAACAGCTGTTTAAATAGAAGCAGCAGGCGTCCAACTAAGGATTAAAAATACCTACAGGAACTTGGGTGATGTCACAGGATAACTGTAGTACAAACCCCAGTGGTCGTGCTTTTAACACACATATCCTAAGCCATTCAAAAATCTAACATAGTCAATGACATTAACATAGAAGCATTAACAAATATATATCAAGATCAATATGAAATTTTATAAGTTTATTAAACGTATTAGGAAAGGAGCTGTGCTAAGTTATAACGAAATTGTCATGATTTTTGTTGGAATTTGTGATGAGTTTTCCAATCAGACCTACTTTTTTATAATTTCATTTTTTTATTTAGTTTATATTATGTCACATAAAAATAAATGTCTCATTTATTGTCGGCCAATAAATTTCATTTTGGAACTGGTATGAAGTTGACTGCCCTGAAGATTTTGAGATTAGTGAAATATTGATATCAGACTTTCTCGTACCCTATATGTCAATACATTTACATTAATAGGTATTATTAATTACAGTTTTTCTGGGTAGAAATTAAATAAATAATTATATAATTCAGATTGAGTATGCAAGAATGCTATGGAATAATAATATTAGAAGACACACTATTAGAAGTAAAAAGAAATGATAAAAATCTAATTAAAAACAGTTCATTTTGAATAGAAGAGGTAAGGATAAGAAGTGCCTTGGTGTGGGTAAAATAACCTGACTTACTCCCATTTACACATCGCCCTCCTTGCAGCAGTAGGGACTTTTTCCTATTGTTTAACTGTTTTACAAACGTTACAGCTGATTTTTAGCCATGTGACCATGTAGGAAGATATATCGATATATATCGATAATAGAGGAGTATAATCCATTAAAAATGTGAGGTGACTTATGAAAATGGTCTCTGCCCCATGCAAGATTAGTTTAAAAACTGAAGTGTTTAAATTATTTTACAATTATTATAAATATAACATAAACCATATTTTGAATAAAAGTCTGGCACTTCTTTAGATAGTTACTCCCTTTTTGGGGAGTTCTATACTGCTTTTTTATCTATGTAACCTTCTTTAGATTGTTACTCCCCTTTGACAGATCAGACTGGTTACTCCCCTTAGTTTTTTTTATTTTATTACTAATCTTTATATATTTTACCTTATTATACGCTCTTACCTGGGGATGAAGAAAAGCATTGGGGCTTTTGTTGGGGTTAGAATAGGGGGAAAGACAAAGATATGACATCTTCACTGAGGGGAGTAACCATCAAAAGAAGGTCCCTGAGTAACCTTCTTTAGATGGTTTCTCCCCAACAATGCTATGAGGGGAGTAACCATTTAAAGAAGGTCTCTGAATAACCTTCTGTAGTGGATAGTTACCCCCCAACAACGCTTTGAGGGGGATTAACCATTTAACGAAGGTCTCTGAGTAACCTTCTCATAGGTTAGAGTAACTATCTAAAGAAGTATCAAAAGTCTATCACATGTCCTAAGTGTATGAATAGATGACCTATTAGGTGGATAGTTAAACAGGACTTTCCTTATTAATTGAGCAACAAACAATGCAACAACAGATACTTCTGTTGTGGCTTCTAAATAGAAATATTTCTAAATACTTGAGTAGTTTCTGTTTTCCTGTTTTAATTATTTGTATTTTTGTGTTACTTATTTAAATTGCTTTTATTTATGTTACATCAAACAGGTCAACAAACAGATGTTCAACAGATATCTCAACAACAACTGCAACAAATCTTACTGAAACAACAGCAGCAGCAAAGTCAGAGTGAAGTTTCATCTCATCTTCAGCAGCTGCTGATCAAACAGCTTGAAGGTCCTGCTCAGCAGCTTCAACACTTGCTAGTAAAACAGCCTGGTGGACAAAGTGAATCCACTAGTACTACCACTGTGCAGCAAATCTCCCAGCAACAATTACAGCAGTTGCTTATGAAACAGCAACAATCTGTGACAAATCAGGTTAGATATTAATTTTATACCTTAAATACCCACTTATGGTTGGTCTCATGATTGGTTGTAACCTACCTAGCTAACTAATACTCCTTTAATTATTTTCATAAACAGCATTTTTCAAGTATATAAATGTTAAATTATTTTTTAAAACAATATATTTAATAAAATTTTAATGGTTATACATTAAATTTAACTATTATAAAACTTACTAATAAGGTATGTATATACAAAGATTTAATAACAGTAGTCAAACAAATTGTAAATATTTATCAAATGGTTTTAAAATATGTGTATTTATTTTGTGTATTTAATATTGTTTTATTACATGATAAAAAAATTAACTAAAAATTTATACTTTAGATTTGTTAGGTTGGCTTAACTTGTTCTTCAGTGTGTCTCTGTTATCAGTGATTAAATCAGGTTTGTTTTATTCTTAAATAAAAGCCAATTCTAAAAACCAAAAGGTATGGTCCAGATATAAAAAATAAGGACCTTAAAGGACCTAGATTACCTGGTACTGCCAACCTAATTTTCAAAAGATTAGTTCAAGAATATACTTTAAAGGACTGATGAAACATTATTTAAAATTGAATATGAAAGTTAAGATTTATTTTTATTCTATTATTTCTTTTTAGATTTTCATTTTACAGTTTTACTCTGTTTTTCCTTAACTAACCTTGAAGTGCTATTTCTATTGATAATTAACTCTATTATTTTATTTTAGAACGAAGTTCAGCAAATAGTAATAAAGCAAGCCAATGTGAGTCAAAGTTGTGGGCAGTCTGAAGTTGTAACAACACAACACCAGCAAGTCTCTCAACAACATTTACAACAACTGCTTATGAAGCAAACACAAAATGAATCAACGGGACAAGTTCAGCAACTGGTAATGAAACAGAGTGCAAGTGGCAATGAGGGACAAACACAGCAAGTTCAGTTGCTTGTCAAGCAGCAAGCAGGACAAACTGATGTTCAGCATATATCTCAACAACAATTACAACAACTTTTACTTAAACAGCAACAGCAAATGATTATTGTTAAACAACACGATCAAAAACATATCCAAGTTATACCCCAGAGCAAGGTAATATATTTTTTATATTATGTAATAATGACAAATTAATAAAATCATTCTTCATTGGTTGAATAAAAAAATAAATAAATACTTTTGGTATGGACTGGACCAAAAGTACCTCTGCCCATCTTAAAATTTGAACCATTAGACATACATTAATGAAACTTAAGGTACTTTTTTTGTGTAATAGAAAACTTCTTTTTGGTGACATAGTTAACTTTGAGTGTTCCATGCAACACAATATTTTGTGAAAAAATAAATTGGAAGATGTACTTTGATTGGGTTTTTTGTGTTCTATGGATGGATTTAAGACATTAGCCCCTTGTATAATTTTGTTCAAGGCTGCTATTTGGTGGGAATAAGTGCCTATGTGTTAAAATTGAACATTTTAACTCAAAATTGACCTTAAGTACTTGAGTTTCAATTTTGACTTAAAATGTCCAATGTTTACCCTTTGGGGACTTGTTCCCACTAACATAAATTATGCAAAAAGCCCAATCAAAATATATCTTCCAATTTATTTTTTTCTATTCTTTCACAAAATTTGGTGTTGCATGGAACACCTGTAGTAAGCTAGGTCACAAAAAAAGTTTCCTTGCACACAAAAAAGTACCTTAAGTTTCATTATTTTATGTTTTTATGGAAGACCAGCTAAATGCTGAAAAATCAACCTTTTATTATCCATGTGTAATAATATTTTGTTACCATTTTATTGTAAGTTTATTTTTGTTGGATAATAAAGTACTATTTGTTGGATAAAGTTTTTTATTATTATGTCTAGTGGTTTTAAATTAAAGAGGAGTGGGGGAAACTTATGGTCCTCTCTGTTTTAAAATTGAAATTTTCTTTGAAATTAAAATCAACAGGATAAGAAAATACAGTAAGGGAAACATCTATTACCAAGGATTGTTTATGTTGGCCATGGATTAACATGTATTTCAATGAAACTGATGTAAATTAATATCTAAATATGTATGAACTTAAAACTAATATTCGATATTCTATATACTATGTATAATTAAGATTTATGAAGACTGTAGTTCTAAAATAAATATTTTTAGAGAAACTTGTAACTGAAGGGAGATTTGTATTAACGGAGAGAGATACTGTATTTTTAGGTTGTCTTTTTAAATTTAGAATATGTGAGTAACTACTATTTATATTGTTTGTATCCTGTATTTTATTCATGGTATTTGGTTCAATTTTAATGACTATCCAAAGTGCGTTGTGTGTTTAAATATTTTTCAGATTGTAGAACTTTTAACATTGTTATTATCAATTTTATATATTTTCTTGGTCATTTTTTCAGCTATGGCTGTATGTATGTCTAATAAATTGACTATATTTTTATTATGGATCCTATGCCTGTTTAGAAATAACTTTGAGGTTTCACCGGTTTTGATTTTATTTAGTGCATTTAATACAATTACCTGAAGATGCTGAGCTTTGCTCAGGGAAACGTAATTATAAAATGAATTAATATTTATTTTGGGACTGCAGTCTTCATCAATCTTAATTATATGTATTATAAATAAATATTATAATAGTAAATAATTAAGTTATTTATAAACTTAAAAATAATATATTGTATTTTTTGAGCCGAGCTGTAATATTTATTCTATTGTTATGCATTCTGCATTTGTATTCTATTGTGTTGTAGGGTCAAAGTCTTACTCTGGCCCAGATCCAGCAATTACAACAGCAACAGTTACAGCAAAAGTCTACTGTCTCCACCAGTCTCCTCACCAGCCCTCGAGTTGTTACTTCATGTTAGTATTTGCAATTTTTATTTCCAACTTTCAATAAAGTTTATTTTATTTAGTTGTGTCTTTAACTTTTAATTTTATTACTATTAAATATTTGTGTTTTAAGAGCTAACCAAGAAATGAAAAAAAAAAAAATATCAGTGTTATGGCATAGCTATGTTATGTACAGTTAGTTTTTAATCAAATGGGAACCTTTGTCTCTCAGTATATTTTAATAGGTTGTTTCATTATTTTTATTTATTCATGTGTCAAAATTTACACGGGCAACTTAAAAATAAACTTCAGATTCTACATTTTTGTGAAGTATATTATAGGGCTATGGATATTTTCTTGGCGAAAATGTAGTTTTCTAAGTCACAAAAAAAAATTTTTAAAATAAATTACCATTTTGTCCTGGTTTATACCTTCATTTGTTCATTTACACCTTGCTGCCTAACTTGCAGGTCGTTATTTACTCTTCTTCTAATAATAAAACAATTTGTAAATATCCTTGATTCCTGCCCTGCTAAAAAAACACTCCTTCACCGTAGTAGTAGTAAGAGTGGACAGTAGTCAAGCCTGGTGAGTAGACCACACCATTGGGTCCTTTTCACCAACCCCGAAGTCTCCTTTACCTTAACTTCATCAGCTCATTTTCCTTTCAAAGTTCCATTTCCCTTGAAAATTGCTCTTAACATCAACAACAGTTAAAGGCTGCTAACTCCAGCTCATAAAACTGTTGGTTTCATCAGTCATAAAACCAACTGAATAAAAAAGTATGATAAGAAGACGAAATTTAGCAAGTAATTAATATTTGGTATGTGGTTTAGTTGCTGGTGCTGGTGGAAATAAAGGACAAGGCAGTCAAATGGTTGCTAAAGTACAGGGATCTGTTGTCTCCATGGAGACCATATTAGCTGCTCAACAAAAACAAGGTACTGTCACCTCTTTCTTTTCTTTTGTATCCTTATTTTCTTTTTTTCTCCATCTTTAACTAATTAATAATATAATAATTAATAATGATTGTTATTAATATAAGAGTAATATGTGATATATTAAAAGTGATATCCGACCAGAAAGATGAAGAAACTAGACGTTGTAGCGAGCCATTGGTTAACACTTATATCAGTTGTTTCAGCTCGCAGTGAGATAGGGATATACTTACAAGATTCCCAGTCCCCCCACTCGTCAACCACAAGTTCTTTCTATTCTACCCCTTCACATTTTACAGTTCTTCCTTATTCTTAAGGAACTTGTCTTTTAATTATCATCTTAATTGACTAAATATATTGATATTAATCAATTGATCATCGTGTTTGTCTAGTTCTCCGATTTATGCGTGTTACGTATTTTTTTGTATCTTTATGTATATAGTTAATAAATTTAAAGTAATTTAATTGTATAAAAACTGAAATCAATTGTTGTCTTCTCTCTGTGTATGATTGTATTTTTTTTAAATTATGCATTGCTTCATATTACATTTTGGTTCGATTTCTAATGACTTATATCTTCTATTTCAATTATTTTACTTAATCAATGAAAGAAGAGACAACTTGATGTCTGATGACTTCTATCTCTATTATTTACTTTGATTCAGTAAAAGAAATGTCTTGTTCTGTCTTCATTCTTGTAGTTGTGTATGAGTTTCTCAGTTATTATCTGCATTAGAATGTTTAAACGCAAATTTATTTTTTCTCCTTGGTTAGGCTTTTTGAATTGTGTTATTTCTTTTTTAAATGTTTTAAACGAAAAAATCTTCTTTTTGCGCAATTATAAAACTACATAATTAGTGAATAATAGCAAAATAAAAATATTTTGGAAAAAGTAAGTGTAGGTTGTTAGGTATTTTCAAAACACTAATTTGATGTTTGATTGACGGTGATATTGATATAATAATATGAACATCGTATAGAGACGAGCCCCTCTCGATTATTGGTTGCTGGAGACTCGGGAATATTACTCCCACCTCTACACTAGCTATACTCAAATACCTACCTATACAGTATTTATACATACTAGAAGTGTTAACCAAATGGCTGTTGTAACGTCTAGTGATGAAGAAGGGCTGGGATCATAAATATAAGAACAAAAAATTGGGTATGGGGTGCCTCGCAACTTTTCTCATCACATTGGATTAGCTACACTCATCCTCTCATCTTCGTCTCACTTCGCTTTTCTTCAGAATATTAAAGTTATTAAATTTATACTGCAACACGTCTTCGGACTCCCTTTTGCTCGTCCTCAGATAGTAAATACATCTGTTTCATTCCCAGTGGTCACCCATCCTAGCACTGACTACACTCGATGCTGCTTAACTTTATAATCCAACAAAAAATCACTTAATTAAACTTAGTGTACTTTATTATTACGTAAAAGTTTTGCACTTGTGCTGAATTTCTTCTCAATTGGATTATTTTGTTTTTTACAGTTTTTTTAAAACGTACACATTTGATAGTTATTTGATAAAAATTGAACAAATGCTGATAATGAGATAAAACTTGGCGCATATGTTACTCTTATAAATGGCTACATGCGTGCTTAATCTCAAATTGTTTTTGCTTTTTATGTTTTTTGACATTTTTCTCGAGTCATTATAGCGGATTATTTACGTCTTATTGTTATCAGTTTTAAGTGGAGACGTCTTTTTATGTTTATGAAGAATGTAAATAAGACAATTTTTAACTTATTTATGAAAATGTTTTATTCTTTTTAGTTGTTTATAAGATTATTTGTTTAGAAAATAAGATGAATTTTACATTTCTCCATTAAAAGGAAGAACTTAACATATAATGAACACGCAAATTAAATTTAGATTTCTGCACGTTATGGTTATCGTGATATCAAGTTTAGTTACGAATAACACATAATATATATTTTTTATTTTATTTATGTAAATTGTTCATCTAAAACAATTAAAAAATTTTTAACATTGCTAAAAGTCCCTTTAAATAATTTTAACCTTTGAAATTAAGAAATAATAATTTTATATATGTGGCATAAGGTGAACTAACCTGCTGCTGTCTAAAACAGCTTATTCCAGGTGAGTTAGAGAACACTATGTCCCCCGCCCCCCATCCTTACTGCATAAATGTTTAGATCACTTTAATTTTGTTAATAAAAGGAATAAGAACAAACATCAATTTAATATTATGACTGGTTCCTACAACTAAATTTCATTATGACTTATTTATCTTTAATTAAATGTGATTTAATTAAAACTGCCTCCGTGGCTGATCGTAAAGGCGTTCGATTTCGGCACCGGAGGTCCGGGGTTTGCAGCCCGGGCTATGCTCTAAGATTTTATTAATAGTATTTGTATTAAAATGATTTCGCCAACTTTAATTAATTCTTAGAGTGTAGTAGATGAAACCCACCTGAGGTTTTTCCTGCAGGGTGAATACCATGATGGGCCGAAAGGCCCTAAAACGGGCATTTTTTTAAATGTGATTATAAATTATTATAATCATTATTTGTATTTGAATCTGAATTGAATTGACTGAATGTATTTTTTTGGTAGGTATTCAAGGTGGACAAGTGAACAGAACATCTCTTGGGCAATATGCTGTTGTTTCAGTACCCCAGCAGAGAGTGGTAAAGTTTTTCATCTTATCATTTTATTATAATAACTGATAGTAGTAATCATAGATGAATATATTAGTTGTAGTAATGAATATTATTAATGTAAACTATCACATCATAATTTTATATGCAAGACTTGGCTGCACTTTTTAACGTGTATTTCAATGTATTTGTTACAACCACTTTTATATGTTTTTGAGAAACAGGAAAATGGTCAAGTTAAAATTGAAATCAGATTTAAGTTTGTTCTGTACTGTTCAGTCCAGCAGGTGGACTTCCTTATTGACTTTGAGGGTGTTCTGTACTTTACAGTCCAGTAGGTGGACTTCTTTCTGGCTTTGAGTGTGTTCTGTACTGTACAGTCCAGCAGGTAGACTTCCTTCCTGGCTTTGAGTGTGTTCTGTACTGTACAGTCCAGCAGGTGGAATTCCTTCCTGGCTTTATTGTAAAATTATGATTGTGTAATAGTTATTTATGTTACAAGGGATAGAAGAAAGTTTTACTGCTCAAGGCAAGAACTTCATTAGGTCCCTAAGGCGTGGGGTTTGTTAAATAGACAAAGTATAACAAGGGTGTGAGCATTTATATAAATACAGCATTTACTACATAATACAGAAAAGCAAAGGATTAATATTCTAAATTGTTGTAAGAGAAATATAAATTAAGTATATAAATCAGGATATATAAAAAAACCAAGTTGTAAAGTTTTTATTTTTATGACTAATTTATTGATTGTTGATTGCAGAATGTTAGTGAAGGTTTGAAACAGACAGTTGCAGGGAGTGTTAGTAGTGGTAGTTCCAATGTTACGTCATCAGTGACTGGTGCCAACCCTAGGCTTCCTATCAGTGTTGCACAGATATCTGGTAAACAGTTACTTCTTACCGGCAAACCTACTACTCAGGTAACTGTACATTTTTTGTAAGACAATGTTTTTTTAAGTTTTGACTGGTTGTCTCCTTAAATTTAAAAAAGAAATAAATAAAAAAAAATTATATAAAGCTCTGGTTTTTGGAAAATTATTATAATTTATTTTATTTCTTTAGTTACTTATTCATTGGGTGTAAATTAAATTCTATATAGTGGCAGCTATGTTAACATTGATCATGTTGGTGGGATAACCTATGTTTTTAACTTTTCTACTGTTGCACTTATAATTTCATAGAACTCCTTTATAATGAATAAACATTCTATAGTAAATATTTAATAGTAATTTCCAAAAAAATGATAAGGTAAAAGCTATATATTTTCATAATCATTGTTTCTTCACTTAATCATTGTTACTTCTTCAGGCTTAATCATTGTACTTCTTCAGGCTTAATCATTGTTACTTCAGCTTAATCATTGGGCTTAATCATTGTTACTTCTTCAAGCTTAATTGGTCACTTCTTCTGGCTTAATCATTGTACTTCTTCTGGCTTAATCATTGTTACTTCTTCAGGCTTAATCATTGTTACTTCTTCAGGCTTTGTTACTCTCAGGCTTAACATTGTTACTTCTTCAGGCTTAATCATTGTTTACTTCTTCAGGCTTCTTCAGGCTTAATCATTGTTACTTCTCAGGCTTAATTGATGTCACTTCTTCTGGCTTAATCATTGTTACTTCTCAGGCTTAATCGTTGTTACTCTTCAGCTTAATTGTTGTTATTTCTTCAGGCTTAATGATGTTACTTCTCAGGCTTAATTTGTTACTTCTTCAAATCATACTTCTTCAGGCTTAATCATTCTTAGGCTTAATCATTGTTACAGGCTTAATCATTGTTACTCTTCAGGCTTAATCATTGTTAGGCTTAATCATACTTCTTCAGGCTTAATCATTGTTACTTCTTCAGGCTTAATTCATTGTTACTTCTTCAGGCTTAATCATTGTTACTTCTTCAGGCTTAATCATTGTTACTTCTTCAGGCTTAATCATTGTTACTTCTTCTGGCTTAATCATTGTTACTTCTTCAGGCTTAATCATTGTTACTTCTTCAGGCTTAATCATTGTTACTTCTTCAGGCTTAATCATTACTCTTCTGGCTTAATCATTGTTACTTCTTCAGGCTTAATCATTGTTACTTCTTCAGCTTAATTATTGTTACTACTTCAGGCTTAATCATTGTTACTTCTTCAGGGGCTTAATCATTGTTACTTCTCAGGCTAATCATTGGCTTCAGGCTTAATCATTGTTACTTCTTCAGCTTAATCATTGTTACTCTTCAGGCTTAGTCATTGTTACTTCTTCTTGCTTAGTCATTGTTACTTCTTCTAGCTTAACATTGTTACTTCTTCTTGCTTAATCATTTACTTCTTCAAGCTTAATCATTGTTACTTCTTCAGGCTTAATCGTTGTTACTTCTTCTTCAGGCTTAATCATTGTTACTTTCTTCAGGCTTAATCATTGTGGCTTAATTGTTTTACTTTCTTCAGGCTTCATTCAGGCTTAAATCTTGTTTCTTTCAGGCTTAATCATTGTTACTTCTTCAGGCTTAATCATTGTTACTTCTTCAGGCTTAATCATTGTTACCTTCTTCAGGCTTAATCATTGTGTTACTTCTTCAGGCTAATTGTTGTTATTTCTTCAGGCTTAATTGATGTCACTTCTTCTGGCTTAATCATTGTTACTTTCAGGCTTAATCAGTTACTTTTTAGGCTTAATCGTTGTTACTTCTTCAGGCTTAATCGTTGTTACTTCTTTAGGGCTTAATCATTGTTACTTCTTCAGGCTTAATCGTTGTTACTTCTTTAATCATTGTTACTTCTTCAGGCTTAATCATTGTTACTTCTTCTTGCTTAATCATTGTTACTTCTTCAGGCTTAATTGTTGTTACATCTTCAGGCTTAGTCCATTGTTACTTCTCTCTGGTTACTTCTGCTTAATCATTATTACTTCTTCAGCTAATCATTGTTACTTTCTCAGGCTTAATCGTTGTTACTTCTTCAGGCTTAATCATTGTTACTTCTTCAGCTTAATCATTGTTACTTCTTCAGGCTTAATTGTTGTTATTTCTTCAGGCTTAATTGATGTTACTTCTCAGGCTTAATCATTATTACTTCTTCAGGCTTAATCATTGTTACTTCTTCAGGCTTAATCATTGTTACTTCTTCAGGCTTAACTTTTCATTAATCTTGTTACTTTTCAGGCTTAATCATTGTACTTCTTCAGGCTTAATCGTTGTTACTTCTTCAGGGCTTAATCGTTGTTACTTCTTCAGGCTTATCTTAATTGTTATTTCTTCCTTCTGGCTTCAGGCTTAATTTGTTTTTCTTCAGGCTTAATCATTGTTACTTCTTCAGGCTTAATTGTTATGTTATCATTGTTACTTCTTCAGGCTTAATCATTGTTGGCTTACTTCTTCAGGCTTAATCAGTTACTTCTTCAGGCTTAATCATTGTTAACTTCTTCAGGCTTAATCATTGTTACTTCTTCAGGCTTAATACTTCTTCAAGGCTTAATTATTGTTACTTCTTCAGGCTTAATCATTGTTACTTCTTCAGGCTTAACTTCAGGCTTAATTCATGTCACTTCTTCTGGCTTAATCATTGTTACTTCTTCTGGCTTAATCATTGTTACTTCTTCTTGGGGCTTAATCATTGTTTCTTCTTCAGGCTTAATCATTGTTACTCTTCAGGCTTAATTGTTGTATTTCTTCAGGCTTAATCATTCTTCTTCAGGCTTAATCATTGTTACTTCTTCAGGCTTAATTAACACACAGATAAGTTTATTTTCTTTTAGTTTGACGATTAAGATTTAATTTTTTAATGGTTCTGTGATATTAGTTTTAATAGTTTTATTTGTTTGTTTTATTTATTATGTACTTATCTTTTTGTTAATGAAGCCTGAAGATGGTAACAAGGATTACGGAAATATATAGCTTTTACTTATCATTTTTGTGTAATTACTATTAAATATTTACTATAGAACATTAAGCCTTTTTTAATTTTATTAATTATTAGTATAACCTATGAATCACATCTAAAATACAGTTTTTTTTCTCAGCAAACTTCAGTTTAATATGTAATTATTATTGAAGATATTAAGCCTTACCAAATTTGAACACATGCTATAAACTTTTTGTGATCTGTAGGTCTCATTGGATCTTGCAAATCTTCAAATTTCATTTCATTTTATTTTATTTGGTGTTCATACTTTCATTTTGATTACTTCTTTTGATTTCTCCTTTATATCTTTTAATAATTAATAAATAAATTTCAGAATGTACTTCTCGGTACAACATCCAGTGGTCAAGCCGTGTTACTGCATCAAGGCTCTCAACAGATACTCATTCCTAGTCAGACTTTGAAAGCTATTCAGGGCCTTAAAGTTATTCCTATCACCAGTACGTCTGTCCCCAATGCCCATAGAACCACTACACAAGGTAAGTGTTCCTAAATATACTTCCAGTTTAATAAAATAAAATAAAATAATTCTTTATTTGCTTGGGTGAACATAATGTGATAAAACTTATGACAAAAGCATACGTGATTAAAAAATTATTTAAATCATCATTAAAAACTAATTCTAAAATTAATAAATTTATAGTAATAAATTAATAAACTAATTTTATAAATAAATATATATATATATATATATATATATATATAATATATATATATATATATATATCCATGTTGAAAATTCACTAAAAAGGATTTATTATTAAGAATTCTTTCAACTGCTTTTTAAAATTCTTTTAAAGATAAATGTTGATTACTATAATCTAACTTTTCAACAACAATGACAAATAAATTGTGTGAAATAGATAAGAGGTAAAAAACAGTTATAAGTACTATACTCACCACGCTATATCTTTTGGCATGGAAAAAACAGCTGTTTTATTAGAAACATCAGGTGTCCAACTTCAGAAAGAAAAAAATACCTACATGTACTTGGGTGACGTCAAAGAATATTCATATTATAACCCTCCAGCGTGCTCTAATTATAATTCTTATGCTCATAAATAAGGAATTAACAAATGCAATAATCATCTGTGCTGCCGCTATATAATAAAGATGCTGACAGCATTTTGTTTTTAACATGATGATATCCTATTTATCCATTGGCAAATGGATACATAGGATATCGTCATGTATCCTATGTATACAAAAATGCAAACCAACTATACAAAAATGTAAACAACATTAACATAAAAACAGTGACAAATTAATATCCAGATCAAGACGAAATTCCATAAGTTTATTTAACATAAACGTATTAGGAAAGGAACACAGCTGTGCTAAGTTATAACGACATTGTCTCAATTTATTATGAATGTGGTTTCACAAAAAGATAAATGTCTTTCATTTATTGTTAGTCAATAAATTTCTTCTTGGAAGAGGTATGAAGGTAACTGCCATAAAGATTTGGAGATTAGCGAAAAATTTGATATCAGAGACTTTCTCATATTCCTCTATGTCAATACATTTATTGTTCATAATTATTATTAATTAGTTATAGTTATTCCGGGTAGACATTGAATAAATAGTAATATAATTCAGATTGAGTATGCAAGAATGCTGTAAAATAACAATATTAAAAAGTTTTTTGTACAAGAAATTATAAAAATATAGCTAAAAATAGTTTTTTTTTTAATAGAAGAGTTAGATAAGAAGTACTGCGTGGTGGGTAAAATAACCTGACTTACCCCCACTTACACATCGCCCCCCTTGCAGCTGTAGGGACTTTTTTCTTCCCTTGTGTTGTGTTGCAAGCGTTGCATTTTTTCTCTTCCAGCTGATTTTTAGTCACGTGACCATGTTGAAAGATATAGCGCAGCGAGTATAGTACATAAATGAACCATTTATGTACATAAATGGTTCATAATGTACATAATATTCATAATGTTCATAATGTACATTCATAATGAACCAGTGAGAAAAACATGTTGCTGTGAGTATAACTTTACTCATAAGTGTGGGGTTCACATTGAAAATGTGGTATGAGATCATCTTGCTGCATTCTTATCATCATTATCAAAATAATTAATCTTTATTCATTATTTTTTGCTACATTCTTATGTGAAATTTTTTAGGAAAGTGTATCTTTATTTTATTAATTTCCAGTGTTGTTTACGCAATAAAATCATGATATTTTACTTTAATAAAAAAAAGTTAATTTGTTTTCTTGTTATTATTATTTATTTATTAAGTTATTTATATCTTGCATTAGATTGGATACTTACCCTGTAGTGTTGAAATAATAACATCTGTTATTAGGTTGTTAAATATCACTAAATATTTTATGGTTATATTTTATTTAACTTTTTCATGTGTTTAGTATTTTTTTTCAAATACTTAGCTGTTAATTTTTACTATAGTAAAAAATGTTAATTAATCTAAAACTATTTTTTTGTTTTAGTTATTTAATAATAATCAACCCAACAATTACATACAATTAAAATTTCTATTTCATACAACATTTACTCTATAACATATTATGTTTATATATGCATGCTAATTCTATATGTCTAGATATTTTCATAAATATTACATGATTTATATAACTGCTGTTCAGATGTGTGTTAGCTGTTAAATAAGAGTAATGCTTTCAAAATATCTCACTCATTTTCTAATGTATTTGATTTTTGTTTTAGGACTTAGAGCCCAAGGACAAGTATTTGCTAGATTGGTTGCTCCAGCAACAAGGCCTGTTGTTGTACAACAATCTCAACAACCCTCTGACCCTCAGCAATCTAATCAACAGCCTCCGAATGATTAAACTTATTTTTAGTTTAAGTGTTTAGATATCTCAAATTTTTAGCCAACAGTTAACGGCATTATTATTTCTAAGTGGTGTAAATCAAAATGCCTCTCTAAGGTCAGTATTGTCGGTTGATATATCTTAACTTGTTTTCAGCAAAAATCAGATTACGACTGTATGAACTTTCCATGATCTGAATGGTTATTTTCAATAACTCTTATACAATAACACTTGATATGGCCCTGTGATAACTGGTCATGTTTTGTTTTTCATAGGCGAACAGCACCCTGTAATACTTGGTGGGGAATAAAACTCCAGATAGTAAAATGTTAAAAAGAAAAAAAAAACTAGTGAAAGAATGAGAGGTGATAAATTAAAATGTATTCCTATACCTAAATGCATTCACTTTACTCCCCCCCCCCCCCCCAATAATTTTTTTACTCAAAGTTCCCTAATTATTTTTATTGTAAATTGTGTATTATTATTTTTTTGTAAATCATATTGTTAATATTTCAACAAGTGTAAACTTTCAGAAGTAAAAAAAATAATTAAAACTTAAAAAAATGTATCAAAAAAATAAAGAACTATCTCTTCAAAAGACTAGTAAACAAAAGAGAGGTATATAATGTCTGTGGATAAATTTTATCTATTTGCTACATTGAGTAGTCTCCTCTGCTTTATTTATTTAATTTCTATTAAATTTAGTTGAATAAGAATACTTGAGTGTTAAATTTTACACCCAGTATTCTGACACTCTAGGCTTCTGCTTGTATGGCACTATAAAGTGCTTAAAGGCACTTTTATTTTACTTTTTCTTTCAAGAATTTTAAAGTTAAAAGTTTTATTTCTGATAAATATATTTATTTTTTTAAGTTGCTTAGTTAGATTTGATCCATTAGGATCCTTGATAAGTCTTATAAAGTCTGTATGACTTGTTTACATCCAAATTAGCTATTTAACTACTCTCAGTAGCCCCATTCTGAAATCATTACAAACTGAAATTGCCTGAGGTATACTATAATACATTTTTGTTTGTTCTTTTTAAAGTTGATAATTATTTTGTTATCATAAAGTATTATTTTAACCCTTAAAATAAGGATTTGTTTAAAAAAGCAAGACTTCATTTGGGTAAAATTATAAATTACTATGATCTATTGGAGGGCCTTCCCGAGAACTAAATTGTTAAGTTGTAATAAAACTTACAATTCCAAATAAAATTTTAAAACCATATTTAAAGACTTACTTTTAATGAATAAAAAATTGAAGAACCAATTACAAAAATATACTTGGAAATATTTTCCCTATTATAATAATTTGTAATGTTCTTTGGCGCGTTTTATTATCATGGATTATTTTATGACATTATAAAACATTTTATTTATCATATCCACTGATTAGCAGTGATTTACCGATTCTATATTAAAATTTATTATAAATATTGTATATTGAAATGTGCATGGATGAATTAGCATTGTGTTGGTGTTATAAATGAAATTATTTGTAAAAATGGATGTTAAGATTTAAATTATGGTAAAAGGTATTACAAGAGGTAGAGTTTTAATGCAATTAATTAGCTTGTATGTATTTGTTCTGTGATATTATTTAAGAAATACAACGTTTCTTTTATATTATTGAATTGGTTGTTTTATTGTTCTGTGAGAGGGAAATTTTGGGTCAAATAAGCGATTGGTACTACAGTTTTTCAACAGTTGGTGCTGATTAAAAAAAGCTTAAATGACATCATTAATCTGAAACACATACATAGGTTTTTCAATATATTTATTTCCAATTAATTTGAAACACATACATAGGTTTTTAAATATATTTATTTCCAATTAATTTGAAACACATACATAGGTTTTTAAATATATTTATTTCCAATTAATTTGAAACACATACATAGGTCTTTTTAAATTTAAATATTTGCAATTAATCGAGAGCAGGAAAGCCTGGTATAATAGCAGTGGGGCATGTGTTGTTTCTAGTTGAAGCTAGAGAAACTTAGACTAAAAATCAAACCTATACACAATTTTTTTTAAATTTATTTATCTCCAGACGGTGTATAATGTAAAGGTAGATACAAATATCTATATGTTCCAGTTAATTTTTAAGAAGCTATTGTTTGACATATACCATAGATTAATTTAGATTAGATTAATTTCTTGTAGTTTTAAACAAAAATCTATGATCTATGTCAAATAATAGCTTTATAAAAAATTACCATTATGTAGTGATATTAGTATCAATGTTTTTAGATTTAAATGCGATTATCAAAATAAGCAATATTACATTATCCTAATAACTAACATTTAAAGTTACCAAAAGTAGTAACAAAATTGCTGTATTTGGTTATTAGTTAACAAAATAATAATAATGGTAAAATTATTTACCATATAATAAAATTATGTATCCAGTAATTTGAACTCACAAGAGTCTTTTACGGGGGGGGGGTAGAGACAATTTTTTAATGTCTTTGACCATGTTTTACCCTTATTACATCTGAAATGTCTTACCTTTGTACCCATGAATGTTACACTTATCAATTTTTTTAATGTTAATAGTCCAATGACAAAAAGAGAGGTTTTTCATCAACAATTTTTAGGGGCAAATTTCTCACCACCCTTTAGTCAACCATTTTTACAGCTGTGTATACTCCCCATAATATTTGAGATCCCCCCCCCCCAGATAAGAACCTCTGAAAGAAACCCTGATGTTTTCATGTTTAAAATACAAGTAAAATTAAAAATCAAGCATATATTATCAAACTATAGGTAATAATGCGTTGTTCTAGGGAAAGAGGTGAGCACAGCTCTCTTATATGACGGTTTAATGTTTCGGCACTCATTATTGAAGAATGAATGTTTTACATATTTAAGTTTTTACTTATTTTTCAGTATTATATGCCAAACAACAAATCATTTTATGCTAGCCGTGCTATTTTTGTTATTTCATTAATTACTTTATTTTTCTTTAATTGATGTACTGTATATTTTGTGTATATAAGATATGGTCATTCTCTATGTGGTAGGTACTCGTGCTTACAATTAATTCTAAAATAATAACAAAGAAAGACGTAATCCATCCTATTATCAAACCACTGAAAACTCCTCTTAGGTTCTGTATGTCTAGCTTTTTCTGAGATGTGTAACTTCTCTTAGTTAAAACTAAAACATCCCGACTGTAAGGCTGTTTCCATGAGAAATCAAAGAATGTATCACTTATTATTTTATTAACAATACCGGTTTCAACTAATCTGCATAAGTAAACGTCAATGGCATGACGGTATGGTGTCCCGTTGCGGTATATAAAAGCGAAATAAAATTTTGCAGTACTGAATGAAGTAGATTCATAGTCAACTAAATCATATCTCCCGTAAATATTTTCATTGAGTATAAAACCTTTATTTAGTCTTTTACCCCAAATCGCAAAATTATCTTTTTTTGTATTTTTAATTATATCAGCTGAAGAATTAAATAGTGTGAATCTTTTCGACCATTCCAAATCCCAAGGATCCTGAAAGCAATTTAATATTTTTTCAATTTTATTGGGATTTGTTGTTCCACTCAGTAGTGAAGTTATTCTCTTTACTGCCCTAGAGGTTCTTACAGCAAAATCGACTTAACTCATAGTTTTTATAAAGATTTTTATTGTAAACCAAAAAAGACATACTATATTCTTTGTTTTGAACCTCGTTTTTTTTTTGTTTTTCGGAGGTCACTACAATGAGTACCAGAGTCAGAAATACCATTCAAAGTAGTAGTTCTAAGATTTTAAGTTTTCTATCTATTGCGAATATAGAATGGTATTCTATATGGATTAATGAAGACTTCAGTCCTTTAAAATTTTCTATTTATTTACATAAACATTAAGAACACACATTTCGCATGGCGAAGCCAGGCATCTTCAGTGTTAAACAATAAAAAAATACAACAAAACAAACAACCATGGCTTTGCTATGCGAAACGTCTGTTCTTAATGTTTATGTAAATAAATAGAAAATTTTAAAGGACTGAAGTCTTCATTAATCCACCTAGATTTTAATTCACAGCCCAATAATAATTTTGTTAAATAGAATGGTGTTTTCTTGACCAATAAAATGATGAAAAGTCTTTCCTCAAATTTATTATTAAGACATTGGCTGTTGTCAGCCAGCACTGCTCATTGTGAAGCATAAGCTACAATAAAACAGCAGACTATGTTGAGAGCTAGCTCTAGTCTTAGGATTGAGATAATGGCTCAATCCAGACTTAGGATGGTTAAAACTGATCTCATCCTCCCATCTATCGGCAGCCATCATTAAAGATAAAAATAAAAAAGGGTGGTATTTTTTTCTTGTCATTTTTAATACTATAATAAATTTTAATGTCAAGTGTATTAAACACTTGGCACATAGAATAATATAGTTTAAACTAATCAGTGACTTAGCATTTGATTTAATACATTTGTTAATTTAGTTTAACTGCTTATTTCATTTTTGTAGTACTACTTTTTCTTCTTTCTTTGTTACTTACGTTAAGATTTAAAGTTATGTTCGTGTCTACTGGAAATTCCATTCCCCAATAGTGATTTGTTTGCACTAAATCCTTGACTGATTCTACTGCTCTATCGTACTCTGGTGTAGTCAGATGGGGCACAAACCCGCTTGAAAATGCTATTGATATCAAATAACAATATACAGTCCAAACATTGAATATATATCTGATAAAAACATTCTCAACTCTTTTATTTATGCATCCAGTTTCAACTTGAATGGCAAACATTTCTAGCAACAGATCACTTAGACTTCTGTATCCTGGAAATATGTTAAACATAAAGTTGATTCTATTTCTGTGTAGTTTCTATACTCGCTGAGCTATATCTTTCAACATGGTCACGTGACTAAAAATGAGCTGGAAGGGAGAAAATGCAACCCTTGTAACACAACACAAGGGAAGAAAAAAGTCCCTACAGCTGCAAGGGGGGGGCGATGTGTAAGTGGGGTAAGTCAGGTTATTTTACCCACCACGCGGTACTTCTTATCTAACTCTTCTATTCAAAATCTATTTTCAAAAATATTGTTATTTTATAGCATTCTTGCATACTCAATCTGAATTATATTACTATTTATTCAATGTCTACCCGGAAAAACTTTAACTTATTAATAATAATTATGAACAATAAATGTATTGACATAGAGGAATATGAGGAAGTCTGATATCAAATTTTTTGCTAATCTCAAAATCTTTATGGCAGTCACCTTCATACCTCTTCCAAGAAGAAATTTATTTAACAACAATATATGAAACAAAATGCTGTCAGCATCTTTATTATATAGCGGCAGCACAGATAACTATTGCATCTGTTAATTCCATATTCATGAGCATAAGAATTATAATATATTAGAGCATGCCCACTGGAGGGTTGTACTATGGATATTCTTTGACGGCACCCAAGTACCTGTAGGTATTTTTTTCTTTCTGAAGCACACCTGCTGTTTCTATTAAAACAGCTGTTTTTTCATGTCGAAAGATATAGCGTGGCGAGTAAAGTACTTATAAATATTTTTAACCTCTCATCTATTTCACATAATTTACTTGTCAATTGTTGTTGAAAAGTTAGATTACAGTAGTCAAAAGTTACCTTTAAATAATTTTTAATTTATAAATACTTAAGATATAGCACCGCGAATATAGTTATATTTATAATTATCTATAGCATAAATGATAGTATTTCATAGTACATAATATTATATATATCTTACTGCTTTGTGACCATCATAAACATTTATTTGATTAATGCTTAACAATCTCATCTTTTAAATAGATAAGATTCATCAAATAAAATCTTATTTAGTCCTAATACCATTTTACAGCTCTGGTATTTAGAATTTTTCATTGAAATACTACTGTAAACCACATTTTCTGGTTGTATAGTAGGGTTACTTCTAGTAGTAGGGGCATAGTAATTTATCTTTACCAACCACTTGAGTTGTAAATTGGGTAATGATGAGTAGTGACCTTGCCTAGTAAATGTATTTTACATTCCTAGTGATGTAAAATAGATTTACGAGGTCAGGTGGCTAGTTTTAAAAACTATAGGCGCACATAGGCCAACAAAATTTAGATTGTTATTTACATCAGTTGAATAGGAAAACAAAGCAGGGTTAGTACGATAATTTTGGTTGATTTAATCGATTCACTCACCGCCCCCCCCCCCTGCATTGATTATGCGTTATTACATCACTGATTAGCTGATGTAAGTATTTATTAGGTTTATAATACTTAATTTTTCAATCATTTCCTTGTCGGGGAGGTATCTGTTCATAGGGCAGAATGAATACTAAAAGAGTTACAGAGCTCTGCTGTCATAGAATTTAAAACCTTTTTAGATCTTACAAGGTTGGAACAAATATTTCCCCTCTTTTTCTTAATACTATTTCTAATACTTCTTAAGAACTATTTTTTTTATTAACTTACTAGCTTCATAAGATGATTTCTTCAATAACTTAGATCGTGAATATATCCACACAACAGCTGTTACACAGATGAATGAAAATACAACACAGATCCAAACAGAAGACTGAAATGGTTTCAGTATTATGTACCAGTTGTTTTTGGTTAATATTGGTCTTCTAATCAAATATTGTAACCATACCTCACCTATAGGAGCAGACATACTCATACTTCTATACCTATAGTTAAAAACAATTGTAATTAGATTAAAAGACAAATAGAGTGTTCAAATAATCTAAAATTGAAGATAATCTTATCAATTTATTTCATATTAAACCAAACAGTAAGGTGCAAAAGCTAGCAGACATTTCAAATAAGAGGGGAAGGGTTCAGCCTGTGGTAAGTCTTATTCTTTAATCTTGAAAGATAAATAGTTATTTAAGAAGATTTGTAATAGTCTTTTATTTATATTTTTTAAGCTCCTTGAATAAATATATTATAGAGGACACTTTTTCCTTCCTAACAAATTACCATAAAGTGAAGCTTTATGGTAATTTGTGACAGTATATGTGAAGCATCATATACTGTCTGGAGGAAATAAAAGTATATTTATTTATTTTATATAAATATATATATCTAATATTTCTGGAGGAGAAAAAGTTTATATTTAACAAAATTTGGTGGAGTTAGCCCTCTAACTCCACCTAGCCTATGGTAAGGTGCCAAACTGATCTTGTAATATGTATACAGAACACTTCGGTGTAAGAGGAAAAAGAATTAACCCTACCAGTAAAGTGGAAGGTGTTAATACCGAATCTAGGATGAAAAAGTACAATGGAAAAAATTGCAACCAAAAAATTAAACAGAAAAAATACTCAGAAAAAACAATAGAACAAAAAGACACCAATCAACTTAAAATGCTAACTGTTTACTGGATGAATATTTAGAATATCAAATCTAAACAGTTACTTATAGCTCTACTATATTTATACAATGAACTTTTTACTCTTTACAATATATGTTAGGATCAGCAGTGGTTACCTCTTGTTCCACCTTGGTTAGCCAACTGTCCTTGACATACAGGACCAAATTGGCTCCCTCGGTGAGCTAAGCAATGAAAGTTATTTTTCCCGTGTACTTTTTTTCTGGATACCGTGTATAACATTGTCTTAAAATTGCCAAAATAAATACTTCATGTTTGGTATTAAGATTCTTAGTTACACTAAAGTAATAGTTTAACTAATAATAATTTTAAAAATGTGATTAATGATAAATTACTTCAATTTAAACAAAGAAATGACAATTGTTTAGAGGATTTTACCTAATTTAATTTTTTTCTTAAGTTGAACAATAGTTTCAACATAGTTTTTTTTACATAATTTTGAAATCCATTTGACAAAATATTTTGTTTCTAACATGCTTATTTTTAATTGGTTTGCATGGAAAGTAAAATGAAATAACCTCTCCTGAGTAATCCAAACTCCTCCAAGCCCCAAGTCTGCCGTCCCTTCAGATATCATCTTTGATATGCCACCAGACCATGATCCATTGGGATTCATTATGCCCCATAACTGCCTGTTGTTAGGTACTGATATTACCCATTCTACTTCCATCTTTTTACAAATCTCTTTCAAAATATTAAGTTCTAATCCTTCAGACCAATCTACAATAAAAATGTTTAAAATTTTTATAGCTGTAACTGGCTATAATATTATAGCAAAAACAAATAAATCCTATTTTGTCAATAAACTGCATAGGCTACCATGGTTATTGTCATGAAGATTTAAGTCTTCCATAGTAGTTTCAATGTAATACCATGTAGTATCTTAAAGTTCTAAGCCACCAAAGTGTTTTTGCTTTTATGTGTTAAATATTGCAAATATATGTATAAGCTAGACAATTTGTAATCATTTTATGTAAAGAAATGTATGTCAATCAATGTTACAATGAAAGTTATGATATGCTAGAGGTGTCAAGACTGAGAAGATCCACTTTGGTGCCGTTCTTTCAGAAAGCGAGAGCTGAAAAGTTACAGGTGAGTCTTGTAAGAAATTTTTTATTTGTGAATAGGGTTTGATTTGGCTGGTGATTTAATCTTAAATGTTTGATGTGTGATGGTCTACCAGGGACTGAAAAGTTTGAAGAATTAATGAGCCAAATGGACTATTTGGAGTCAAACAAGGATTATTTACTTTGTTCAATAATGAATTAATCAACATTGTAGGAGGAGGTATATGGATAGGTAAAGTCAATATAAAAGTCTTAATGTATGCAGATGACATTGTTTTATAGCATCAGATATTAAAACTCTTCAGAGAATGATTAATCAGTTTAAAGAGTTCTGACACTTGGAATTTGTTGATAAATTTTGTTGATAAAGGTCGCAAATTATGGTATTTAGGAATGGTGGTAAGTACAATAGTCATGAGAAATGGTGGAATATATATATGGTAGAGAACATATATATAGGTTTGTAATAGTACAACTATCTATAAATATCTAGAAGTAATACTCATATCTACTCTTTCTATGACTCAACACTTTGAGGAGATACTGAGTCAGACAAAAAATAATATTAACTCAATGCGGTCATTTTTTATTCAACAGAATCTAGTGTCTTTTTTTGTCAAAGTCTTTATGCTGTTTCTCAAACTGGTGTATGCTATGCTGCCCTGTATTGGGGTAATGAACAATACGATAAAGTTGAATGTCTGTTGAGATACTTCCTGAAAAGATTTCTTCCTCTATACTCCATCTTACATACTGTCCCTTGAGAGTGGCATTAATCATATTTTTACACACATACTTTAAAACTTCATTTTAAGTACATTCTAAGATGCCTAACTTTGCCTGAAGTTCGTTTACCATGTTTATTAGCTGAAGAAGTAGTGAGAGAAATATATACTGGTTTCGAGAGTGGAATAATCTGGTAACTTTGTATGACTTACCTTTCAATACAGATCTAAATAATATAGATAGCTGGGCTGGAGAAATTAAAACCAGTATAGGTGTAATCAAGAATGCTTTGATAAGGAAAGAATTTGAGTCTAAGGAAGCCAGCACTATGCATACCCAGTATCTTGCTATTCAGCAAAACTTAGGAGTCAAACACTATCTATCCTCAGACCTCAAGTTATTTTTGATTTTTAAAGCACGATGTGATCTGATTTATCTGATCTGTAAACCATGGAGAGATGACGATGCCCATTTTGTAGCTTGAATTAGTGGGAGACCAGTTACCATTTCATTGCTGTCTGTCCTATCCTTAGGCATTTTAGGAAAAGTTGGTTTGGAGCTGACAGACTAGTCCCTTCTTTGTACAAGGATTACCTGAATGGTAAGGATTGGGTAGCATTAGTGGGTTACCTGAGAAAAGCTTACAGTTATGATCTAGTCTCACACTTAATTTACTAACCTAACAGTGTAATTTAGTTATTTGTCTATTTTTACCTTTTTAGTGGGTTAAATCTAAACTTTTTTGCAATGTTTTTTTAATTACACTAATCTCTTAGTATACATATTGTATATTTTAATTTTATATTGATTATTTTTTATAGTTTTATATAATATTTTTATTACTTTAAATTATGAGCTTGTTCTAATTAGTTAATTATTAATATTTAAATCTGTTTTAAAACCTATATGACTGTTAGTCTCTTATAAAAAGAAAAAAAAAATGAATTACATTATAAGTAATTATGTGTTATGTTTTAGTTAAGTTATGTTACTCTACTGAATTTATTTTATTTTATCTCCAGACGGTATATAATACGAAATTTAATTATTAGATTTAAGAGAGTAAAGAATCACTTTTCACTCCCAAGGGAGTAAAAAGTACCAGTTGCCAACTTAACTTAATAATCGACAAACTGAATAATATATAATTATTTTTATTTAAAAACTAAGATACCTATAAATAAGAAGATATACAAGAATAAGGTGTATGAAAAAAAGAATATAACATTAACAATCATTTTAAGAAGAACTAGTGAAATGCTAATAATAATATAAGAATAAATAATTTAAAAAATAAAAACTAGTTCTTCATTTAAAAGTAAAAAAAAAATAAGTTGGCTATCCTGATTTTTTAAAATCACTTTAAGATTTGCATACTCATTGTTTTTTTCGACAAAATATCATTAAATCAAAGTTTTTTTAGTTTAAAAACTTAGCTTTAACTGTTTAACCTGTCTTAAACGTTTATAATTAGATTAAAATATTACTTATAACTGCTCTTATATTTCAATTATGTCAGATAATATTGTGTGCGATATTGACGAACTTTTTAA
Organism: Microvelia longipes; assembly: GCA_018340805.1. Taxonomy (NCBI): domain Eukaryota; kingdom Metazoa; phylum Arthropoda; class Insecta; order Hemiptera; family Veliidae; genus Microvelia; species Microvelia longipes. Next base: position 24,839,806 of record JACMZG010000008.1, read on the forward strand.
CAATACACCTCCTGACATTGCTATTGAAACGAACTAGGTAAAAGAAAACTTGTTACCAAAGAAATCGAAAAAGTTATATGACAAAGCTTGTAACAATTTTAAAAGTTTGTGTCATGATCATAATATACAACAAGTAAGTGAAAATGCATGGCTTGTTTATTTAATAATGAATGAAAAACAAAACAAGCGTCAAGTCTGTGGTCACTGTATTCAATGATCACATCATCTTTGCTTGTGAGAGAAAATATTAATATCAAAAGCTATGCATCACTAGTAGCATTATTAAAAAGAAAAAAACGAAGGTTATGAAGCAAAGAAAGCGGATGATTTTACTAAGAACCAAGTTGAAGATTTTTTGCATAATTCACCTAACGACGAGTTTCTTATGATAAAGGTAAGATAATTTTTAGTTTAAAAAATCTTGAAAAAAACATTCTTACTTTATTTTTAATGTCGACTGGAGATAAAACCTTGGATGCACCTTGGTAGTAAAATGCTATTATTCCCTCGGGAGTTAAACTAATAAATCCCTCGGCTTCGCATCAGGATTTAAATCCTTTGGTTCCCTCGGCTTTTGCCTCAGGAACCAACATAATGCTCAGGGAAATAATGACATTCTTTACTCCCTTGGTGCATTATCTTATAACTATTATCTTTATTTTTCTAGGAAATAAACTCCCCTTAAGTTTCTTACACTCTCCCATAAATTTTGTGCTTTTCCCTCAATTTTAGTGCTATCTACTATATTTTATTAATTGTGAGGGTAGGTGTAGAACCTTATGCAAACAAAAGACTTTGAGTCTTTTGTACAAGATTCACTATATTTGGTGCCCGGCAAATTTTAGTATGTATTACAATTTGCATACTCATTATGAACACAAAATCGCCATGTTTTCTGGTTTTATGTTATGTAGGACCTGAATATGATCGCAAAGTAAAGATTTACAACAAACTAACCTGGTACACCAGAAGATTGCAACGGCCCAAAACTAGAAAACACAGATGAATTAAATGCAGCTACTGTTAATTTTTTTCCAGGAAATTGTTTAATTTGATACATCTGAAAATGTTCCACAGTAATTCTTTATGAACACTTAAATGACTGAATATTTGGATAAATTCTTTAATTTTTATACCTTGAATGGCACTGCTAAGCATATACTTATGCAAATATGCAGGGCTTGACAGTATTTAAACATTTAGTGCAATTACATTGCATATAAATGCAATGTAACCTAATGCCCATGTACCTAACATAGGCATGACTAAACTCATGCCTATGTTAGGTAGCCTTACTTTCAACAAGGGCTTTGCCAGCCTATTTAAGGTAGCCTTACTTTTAAAAAGGGCTTAGCAAGCCAATGTTAGGTAGCCTTACTATCAACAAGTGTCTGCTAGCCTAATTAAGGTAGCTTTACTTTTAACAAGGGCTTAGCAAGCCAATGTTAGGTAGCCTTACTATCAACAAGTGTCTGCTAGCCTATTTAAGGTAGCCTTACTTTTAACAAGGGCTTAGCGAGCCAATGTTAGGTAGCCTTACTATCAACAAGTGTGTGCTAGCCTAATTAATGTAGCCTTACTTTTAACAAGGGCTTAGCAAGCCAATGTTAGGTAGCCTTACTATCAACAAGTGTCTGCTAGCCTATTTAAGGTAGCCTTACTTTTAACAAGGGCTTAGCAAGCCTATGTTAGGTAGCCTTACTATCAACAAGTGTCTGCTAGCCTATTTAAGGTAGCCTCACTTTTAACAAGGGCTTAGCAAGCCTATGTTAGGTAGACTTACTATGAAGAAGTGCTTTTCCAGCCTATTGCAAAGGGCTTTTAAGAATCTGATTTTTCAACACTCACGATAGACATTCTACTCTATTACAGAGAAATTTGCAATCAGACAAACTGTTAAAAACGGCCTTCACCATAAAGTAAATACTTTACCACACAAACTTATGACTGCAGTAATATAAGTTGAATTAAAATGGAAGCCTCAAGCTAGGATTTGATATAAATAAATAAATATTATATATATAATATATATATATATATATATATATATATATATATATATTATGTGTGTGTGTGTGTGTGGGTGTGTTGTGTCTGTTTGTTTGTCTTTGTATGTAAGAGTTTAGACTCTTTCTTTGTCAACTCTCCTTCTCTCCTCCTCTTCTTTTGTCAATAAATGGGTACCTGTTTCTAAATACAATGGGATAGATACTCCCAGAAGTGGAGTAACCAAGCTCAGGTATCACTGCTAGTAAGTAATAAAGACAAAAGAGTGACAGCAAATAGTAAAATATGGGCCTAAATTTACTTAAGTACTTTGTATTTCACACTACTATTCCTCATTACATATACAGTTTTGCTTTATGTGAATATAATAGTGTGTTTTATTAGAATTGGGTAATGTATTAGAAAATCATTCAAGTATTCAAATACAAAACAAAAAGTATTTTATACTTAAATAAAAAAAATCAAAGTATTTGCTCAGCCCTGCACATGTACAATTAGACTAAGCCAATATACTTAATAATAAACAACACACTTGCTTTTATTAATCAACGATGCCATAGGTAGGCCACATTATTCAACATGGCACAGGCAGTTAAATAGTTCTAGCTGCAACAGAATACACTAAACTTGTTCCTACAGTGAAAACGGTTTAATGTTGCAGAAGCTCTTGAAATTAAGACAAAAGTGGTGAATATTACGTTCTTAGCAAAGATGTCAGTAATCATAATTACAAACACACAGTAATATAAAAATTCCTTAATTTCTACGTCAAAAGATAAATACTTTTCACACACAGTAATACGATAAAACTATCCTGAATTTAATTTTTTTAAAAGAATTCATATAAATTTTTTTAATAGGATTCATTCAACAAAAAAATTGTTGTATTTTTTTAGTTGGGAATTTTTTCCAATTTATCATAGTGAAGAAAGTTTTTTTGTGATAGTAAAGTAGGCACTATACGTCTTCAAAAAAGTAGGTGAAATGCATCTTGGCCAAAAAGGTGATTGAAAGAAATTTCTTGGAAAATTTTTATACATTATACTATTTTTCTTCCAATACTTGTTTACTATTACTACGTCCAAAAAAATAGCATATGCTACACAAAAGGGAATGACTTTTTTTACATCAGCTCTTTTTTCTGTCTCGCATCAGAAATATAGTTGCCATTAAAAAAAGACCTTCACAATCTTGTGCCATAAAATACATTTAAAGTGTTAATCTTTAACACTGAGAAATTGTCATATTACTCTGTGGTCATAGTTATGACTAGTTACATCATTGGAAAGAACGTAATATACATCACTTTTGTCTTAATTTAAAGAGCTTCTGTTACATTTAACCATTTTAATGTTAATTTTAACATTTTTTTTATATACTCTGAGAAGCACAGATACAATATCATACCCAGTACTTAAGAGTTCTTAAATATAAAAAAAGTTTACAACATTCAAAAGAAATTATAAATACAAATGTAAAAATTTAAGGAAAAATATAGACCTTAAGCCAGTCAGCTTTCTGGATCTTGAGGGTGACAAATGATTTGCTGGTTATATTTTTGTAAAACACCAATCTTTCTCTGTTTCTGTTGGTTAAAATCACATCAGCGTAATTAAATAATTCTACTTCCTGAAATTTAGTAATAATGTGTAAATGAGTAATTATTATTAAAGATAAAGAATTATATCTATGTTCCAAAAATTTAATCATTTTTTTACAATCCCAATAATCTGTCTATAATTTCATTCAGCAAAAATAAATCCCACAATTTTTATCTGATTTAAATTAACTTTTTTATAAATATTACTAAGATAATTTAGAAGCTTTCTACCTATTTTTTTTTTTTTTTGGTAAAACTGTAAACTAGGGTTCTTTTGGGCAGTGAACCATACAAAATAAACTCATACATTGTGATATCCTCGATAATGCATACTACAAATTTATAGCAAAACAAATAATAAGCATGGCATATATTAGCTACACAGTTTTTATTGTGACATTAGTATAAAGATTGACAGAAAGGGATAGTCCAGGTATTTATAAAGCAGGCAATAAGCTATATAAAGATAATGTAGTCTTACAAACTTCATACATGTATTTCGCATAGGAAGGTATTTCTTCTACAGCCCTTTAGAAGTAAATTATGCTTACTTAAAATAAGCAAAATATTTGTTTTTAAAACAGTTAAATTTTAATTCAATTAAAAATAGAAAATAATTTAATAAAAATGTGTACACACACATGAGTGTAATGTGTAACGACCAAGGTTAGGGGAGAAATCCTGGCTGATATTAATTTAGTTATATCCAAATTTAAATCTTAAAAATATTAGATTTGATCTTACCTGTGAAAAAAGTTCTATATCTTTAAAGTGTTTACCATAAATGATACATAAAATTCTATGTTGAGAATATTTAGGAAGTAATGCTAATTTAAATTTAACTGATTCAATATCCCGAGCAACAATTAAATATCCCTCGCACGGCCAATGCCTTGATTTCCACAAATGTCCTAAAATAATTGGCAATCCTCTCTCATTTAAATATTTTATTAAAACTGTTGAAGTTTCAGACCTATCATTTAAGCTGAGAATACATTTAAAAGAGGCAAATGTAGCGTCAATAATATTATAGTAATATTTAGCTTCTTCTGCATATATTTCAAACAGAAATCTCTCAGATGTGTTTCTATACAGACATTTAATATTTTTTATATTTTTAAGTAAACAGACATATAATAAAAAGTATTTAAACTTAATTTCCATTTTTATCAATTTAGAGAATTGATAACAACTAAACCTGAATAAACTTTGAATCAACTCCAATTATAAATTAAAATAACATTCCAGAAAAAAGGGAAATAATAATTTTAAATATTGTTTTTAAATTAACACTACTTCTACAACATGAAAACATTTCAATTTTCGTAGTCAATAACCCCACTTGTATTGGAAACATGCAGTTTAATTCATGTCAAGCTGTCATTTATATTTGTTAAAAACTGGATACAATTTATTCTGCCACTTCAATTATGAGTGACAAGAATATAATTGAATAGATTGTTAGCTGAAAAATTGCTTTTCTGTGGAGCTGTTGATAAGGTAACAATTAAATCACAAAGCAACCAAATCACAGCACTTAAATTAAAAAATATAATAGGAGTAATTATTTTCTTAAAAATATTTTTATTTATAAATACAAGTAAAAAAAAAGAATATATGAATACATAATACAATCATTACTAAGCATTAAAATATTGATTAATCTATTTTTTAATAATCATTTGTATTTCACTTATAAATAATTTTTCATCAAATAATTTATTTAAAAAAAAAGCTGGACCAACAGCTTTAAATTTTTTCACAATACTTGAAAATTGTGTACTTTTGATCATATCTTATATTTAAAAAACTAACAAGACTAATAAACAAAATATAATGTGATTCACAGACATTATTATAAATGTAAATACATTATTAAATCAAAAAATATCAATTGATTTTAGGAAGTTATACACAACAATATGTTCTAATAAAGTATTAACATATTAAAAGTTTCAAAAATACAAATTTTACATACATAGTACATTTTACACATAAAAAAAAGAAAGAAAACATGCTGCATTTGGAGCAATATAATCTTTGCTTCCGGAGAAAAACACAACACTTTTACTGTATAATAACATTTTTCCATATTTTCAGAAGAATCATCCTATGTAAGATAAAAAAAATGTGCTTGATGACTAATAAATTTATTTTGACAAATGTATTAGGCATAATAACAACTCAAAGTTAGAAAAGGGCAAGTCACACCGACTAGTTTTCTAAATGTAGGCCAAATTATATAGACGTTTTAAAAGTCAAATTAAATGTATTACTTCTAGAATAAATAATTAATGTTTCATGCATTGAAAATTGTAACTTTTAAATTCCACATCCTTTGTTTCAGTTAATGGAACCTCTTAGGATGTTAAGATTTGTGTTGTGCAGCAGACATCTTGGCCATGTAGGATAATCTGGTTTTACTACAGATATTTGATTTAGATAAGTATAAATTTAACAGAATTATTCAAAGGAAGTAGAAGAAACTTTTAACTAAATTACTACAACATAATAACAGTTACAAATGCACCTTTAAAATGTTAAGGCCAAAAATGTGAAACAACAAATTTTTAACTCCAAAACTTTTACTGAGATTTATGAAATTAATAGCCAAAAATAAATAAAAAAAGAGAATGTAGAGAGCTGTTGATTAAATAGAAACAACGTTAAGTAAAGTAGATACCTACAAAATACAACTTATGTGTCTTTAGCATATACAAGCATAGAGCAAGTTGCACACCTACTCTCACAATAAAAAAACAGCACCTATGAAAGTAGTATAAAGATATCCTTAACTGACTTATGCACACTTGGTGGCTCTTGTTGTAAGAGATAACATTATTTTATCTAAATAACCAAGATTCTGATATCTTAAAATAAAAAAAAAAACTACAATTGTCTAATTATTTAACTTAAGCAATAAAATAATAAGCGCTTAGAGCTTTTCCTAATATTTGTTCTGCTTAAAATTTATGAAAGACAAAAGTTTCTAAAAAAATGACAATTTATACTATTGACTATTTATTATAAAGTCATTTTTAAAGCTATATTTAACAATAGTTAATTTAAAAGCAGTCCCAAGAACACTTAAACAAAGGGGAAAACAGGTAAGAATGTCACATATTAAATTGTTTTATATATATACAAAAAATGTATGTCAGTGTGAGTTTCACCAACATGTTTTTTTGTGGTTAGGGACCTATGAAATGGATTTTAATCATACTCCTGCCTTTATCCCAATAGTGACTTTCATTTGAAAAAACCTCTTGAAAATTTCTATTTTCATTTTGTGAAGATTGAGGTCTTGCAGTGGTGGTCTTCATTAACTGTATCAATATTAATTGTGATTAATCTATTGTCTCGCTTCCACTGTGGGAGGCAAAAGCCAATGCAGTTAATTTAAATTTTACAAACACAAACATGCAAAATAAACAATTTTTCATTAGACAAATAAACTTTCATACAAAACTTACTAAAACAAGAATAAATAGATTAGTCTTTCATTTGATTATAATGTTGGAGAACAAAACCAACTCTATGAAATAGGGTAGGACTGTGTGGGCTTAAATATCTAGAGGAAGACACTCAGTTGGTAGAGAAAAACAGTTTTTGCTGGAATCTAGAGTAACTTCAACAGAAATGTACACTGCTGTGACCACTTATTAATTTAAATGTTCTTGTAATGAACTTAATACTTAAAAAAATAACTACCAGTTCACAATTATCAAAAAAATAAAATAAATTTAAATATATTGAACATTAACATTTTATAAATATGATTGTGTCATCGAGGAGGTTTAATATATTCAATCTTACTTTCATTTTTTAGTTATTTAATTTAAAAAATACTTGATGTTGTACACTTGTTCTAACAGATCAAATATACAATTAAGTTATTAAAAATTGACTTACTATAAAATAAGTAGTTATTTAAGAATAACAAAAGTACCTCAAAATATAGCCAATATTATAGTACTTCTATGCCATGTTACTAACTTTAAGAAAGTATTATATTAAATCAAAATAATCACCTGTTATCACCAATTTCAAAATATTATTGTACACATGATAAATTTTAAGTACTTACTCACCGGATAATAGAAAAAACCTTCCTTAAAATAACAATACCATTTTAAACATATAACAACCTTAGCACCTTCAGACATATTTAAAAAAACAAACAATATTCTTACAAAATACATATCTTAGGTATTAAAAATTAAAAAAAAAACAACCTAATTAACTAACAATTAACAAAATATTTAAAAACAAAAAAATTAGGGAAGTAAATTCTACTTTAAGTATTTCTATTTTTGGATTTATTAATCTTTTTTTGCATTCGCTGGATTTTTTCAAATAAAATAGGGATTTGCTGGAAAGTGGGCGCTAAGGACTGAAACAGTTCATAAGCAGACACCAGGTTTTTGGCCATTTGCATTGCCTTCTCTAGATCTTTCTGCAAATTTTCTCGTTCGTAGTCAGACTAGAAACATAAGATAAAATATAATATAACTGACAATTTATTGATTTCATTTAAAAATGAGAAAAGCAAAGATATATATGGTTTAAGTTAACCAGTAACTAAATACATTTGTTTGATTCCCAGCAGTGACCCATCCAGGCAATGACCTCCCTCAATGCTAATTATGATTTAAGAAACCATAGATATACTAGTCATATTGAAACAAAACTTAATTTACTTATTTATTATCACATTTCAATTACACTTGTACCAAATTCCAACTCAATTGGATTGTTTTGCATTTTTTTAAAAAACGTAGAAAAGTTTAGCAATAAAAATTGAACTAATGCTGATAATGAGAAGAAGCTTAGCACATTTGCTGGTATTATATAAGACTACAGGTGTTCTAAATTGTAAAACAATCGAAACATGTTAGGTTTATGATGTCATAAAAAATATTTTCTGGATAGCACAACTAGACCTAAAAATTGGTTTTTGTACCTCAACTTATTAGCATAAAGACTTTGAGAGCTACGAGACAATACACACACACACACACAGACAGACAACTTTGTAATAACCACTCAGGAGGTCTTAAACGCTTCAAATGGATAATGTAGGTGAAATATCGTTTTTAGATTTTTTTGCAAACACAACACTTTTTCTGTTTACCTATCATATTAATAGTATTAAGCTATGTCATTATTTATGTTATGCTCTCTATGTTATTTATGGTATTAAGCTACCCAGCTGAGTATAACCTGGTGCAGCTGCTGTGAATCAAACGTTTGATAATGGAATATTATTACTTTTTATTTAAATTTTATTGCAATTATGAGTAAATTGTGAAACCAGTGAGTATAACAGCACTTTATTGTGAGAATAGATTTCCAGCCTGAGGGTAGCAAGAGTTTTAATGCCACACAAGCATTGTAAATGTTTCATAATTAAATGCAATCCTATAAAGTATTTTAATCTTTAAAAAAGAATTAAAAAAAAAATATTGCTGGACAAACAATATTACAAATATTTCAGATTTTTTAAATGATAATTTAGATAACTATAAAATCAACCTTAAAATTAAAAAACCTAATCCTAAATAATATTATTCGATAGTTTTATGTCGCATGTTTTTACTATTGGTTTTTTCCGTATTTATTTTATTTAAAAAAGGCTGTTATTATGTAAGAATAGTATTTTGTTATACATTGTTAGTATTTGTAAATAGCAGTTTAAGGATTGTATAGTTTTTTAATATGTATTCAATTTGACATTTATTTAATTCCTGTAAAAGGTCAAAAAATAAAGATATTTATTTATTTATTATTTATTGTTGGTGTGTGAAAATTAATTATTAATAATAATATTCAATGCTAGAGATATTATAATATAAACAGTCCCTAATTAACATAATGTGTCCAGGCCCATGCTTCAGGAGGCAGCAAATGTTTTAAAGCAATGAAAAATAATCAGTATTAAGGTACAATGAAGGTATTAATTAACCTTTGGCTACAAGTTCTGTTTAAGAAATTCTGGTTTTGCCATTTGGTTTAAAAACTAAATGGACTGAAATATTTTTGTGAAAAAGCTCTAACAGGGAAACACAAACTTTAAGTCTTGCAGACCCCAGTCAAAGTTAAATATAATAAGTAAAGCCAGACCACACAAAAATTGAAGACAAATTCTTGTATAAAGGTCTAAGGTGGAAAATAGTGGGTAAAGTTCAGTGTCAATTTTACCAGTACGTCGAATCCTATCCTTGTGCTAAGTATTAGTGTATTTGCCCAAGAGCTCATATATTTTAATCAATACTCACCCCATCAGAATCAGATGACAGAGGAATAGTGTTCAGCATAATTTTTTTGGCCACGGGAACATCTTTAGTATTATGTTTTAACGATCTTTTCTCCGGTTTAGTATCTTTCCTTGAAGTTTCATTATTAACATTTTCTTCACCAGAATCTCGAAGATCTTTCTCCATTCGATCCATATCTCTTTTGGGACAAGCACAAACTTTCACGGAGACCCTCTGCCTTCCCAGAATTTGAAAGCTGCAAGGATAATAATTTTTGTAATTCTACATATATTTATCAAGATTTGAGATCATCAAGATGAAAATCATCGCTTATAATTTAAAATTAATTTAATAAACAGAGAGACAACCAAATTTAAAAATGACATATGCAGAACCTAGATTAATTTAATAAAAATTAATCACAGCAATCTAAAGCTCTTTTCCGTGATGCTTTATAAAAAGTTAAAATTAATATTGGAAAATGGATCACATAAAAGCAATGAACCCATTTTGGGATAAAAAGTTGAATAATATTCTAATATATAATCTGATAATACCGGGTTTTGCAATATATGCATTTTGCGAACGATACCTAGAAAAAGTAACTATGAAAATGCCATGCTACATGACATTATGTCAAGCCATCAGGGCTGATGATGGTTGAATGATGGAACAGTTCCCAGGTGTTCCCAGGTGTAGCATTGCATTTTACTAATTACATTTCCTAGATGTCTCTCGCACAATTATATTGTGTTAACTATTTATGTTTTGCAAAACTTGGTCGTATCAAATGATATATGTTTAGCTTACCAAGCATGATGGCAGCATGAGAGCACTGCTCTTCTCTAGTAAATAATTTATATAATATTCTATGAAATTTTAATTGAAGGTTAAAGATAGATCAGGCTCTGTCGGCGCTCTGATGAGTTAGACGTAATGAAATAGAATGAGACATGACATAATGTCAAGCAATCAATGATGACAATAGTCGAATGATGAAACAGTTCCCAGATGTAGCATTGCATATGAAGGAGTAAGAAGAAGATACCTTCAGTCAAAGTCCCTTGCTTTGTCCCCCTTACTGCTTTGTAACCCCACTAGATTTAATCCACCAAAGCCAAGTCAGTCACAAACATATCTTTGAACATGCCATTTATTAAACTAAACTATTTCAAATTCTGTGCTTCAACGTTCTTTTTCAATAATAAGCTGACCAATGCTACTCAAAAGTCTACCAATAAAAAGAAAGATACACAATTTTTTATTATCAGACAACATTAATTGGTTTCAAGAATAAATAAGTCAAATTTTCCAGAGTGAAAATTACATAGACTGAACGTCTATTCATTCCTGAAGCACATGAAGTTTTGCAAACAAAGTGATACGGAATGGTGATGTAGTTACATCCAGGTTGTGGTAGTGGCAGTGGAATCACAACACTGTGACGTTTACTTGACTCATTGTATTCATACATCGCTGAAACAGCTTTGCTTCTTAATACATGACCAACTAATTTATGATTCAAGCAATCGCAATAGCCACTTCCATGAGCTAAAACATAAATATTTATTAATTAAAATTAATCAATATAGAATTATATTTAAAAATGAAAATACTTAAACAAGGGCTTGTGGCAATTGCCTGCTTTGTGGGGATGCTTATATGGAACCACCTTGTCTCCCATGAGGCATTAAGCTTATCAAATAGGCAAAGAGCTTATTTTTAAAATTTTCTTGGTTTCTTATTGTATGTTATTTATCATAAAAAATAGTTATCATTCAATAACACATCAGAAATTTGTGCACATGATTTTACTCTTAAAAATAAATTATTTCCCTTCTTTATTTGCTTCTTTTACACATATACTCCATGTTATCTTACTTGTCCATTTATAAATCTTAGTTTTTTTAGTTAAAAAACAAGTATGGTGACTCTCAAATAGGACTTTAATAATTCATTGTATTTGTTTCTATTATTACTTAAAAATGTTTTGTATTATTGTTAATTTTTATTTAACTAATGTAAGCTCAGGTCAATGTCAACTTCCTTAATTAGTATCATTTTTTTGTGTATTTATAACCTAAAAATTGTACTTTGGTCTTGTACCATTTATAAATAAATAAAAGCAACGTTTAAAAATACTTTTTATCAAATACAATAATAGCACTAGTGGCTTTATAATATTTAAATATCAATTTGCTTCGCTCATCCACCCAACTCGCTTTGCTCGTCCTAAGAATATACAAGTCATTAAATTTATACAGCAACACATCTTCAGACTAGCTTCGCTCGTTCATACTGACTCTTCTACATAGCAAGTGTGAGTTTCAAAAAATTGAGTCTTGTTATTTTTAAAAAAGAATCAAGTTTACTCAATATATTTATAGATGGTTGCCATTCTGTAACTGATAGAAGTTTGTCAAATGCTACTATATTTTGTAAACAAATGTCCAAATTGTTTCTATTTGTTTTAATACAAATTGTATTGTTTCAATACAAAGGTGTTTTGATATAAATAGTTCATTTTTAGCCACCAGAGTGACAGGATTTAACTAATTTATTACATCTAGGTTTAGCAGACCAAATAAAGGATAAGGTTAATATCTATTAGACACAAAATTATAAAAGATATAAACAACTTAGTTTTTATAAATTAAAGTTAATAAAAACAAGAAAAAAGAAAATTAAGAAACATTAATTATTATAAAATCACTTTATTTTTTCAATGTTTAACCATTGGAAATTTAAATGAGTTGTTGTTGGCATTTAAAATGGGTCAAAGGAGATTTTTTCATAAAAACTAAAACAAGTCCTTACACAAAACAAGACCTTACCTCTGTGGTCTGGATCATCCTTCATTTTGTGGCTGGGGCATCGATCAACAGGAATCTCGGAGAACTCACAGGATGAATATAAAGGCAAGGCTCTGATGTACATGCCTGATGTGTACTGATTCACTGAAAACTTCATTTGAAATGTCTTCTCTACATCAAGAAATATGGTTTGCAATGCCTTGGAGAACTGCAATTAAATGACAAATAAATAATATATATAGAAAAAGAACATTAAAAAATACTATCCCTCCTTCTACTGCATTCATTTTTTAGATAATCAATGATGTTACAAACTTTTCACAAACAATAGGCACTCTGGGGCACTGACAGTAGGTTATAATTATTTGTTATTACTAATTCTATACTAGTTTTACAATTATTATTTTTATATTTATGAAATATAAATTACATATTCTATTATAATTTTCACACATTTTATATGTGATATTATACGAGTCATAGATATATTTATAATAAATATAATAATTACATTTAGATTCATATATTTGATTATCATTTCTCTAATAATTGTTATATTAATAGTTATAAATTAATGTGATGTAGAAATTTATACAGTAGGGGTTGGGGCAGAGGACACAGTCTTCCAACTCCCTGGTTCAAGGTACTCCTAAAACAGGGAATAGTTACATGAACTACTGCACGGACACTAGTTTTTACCTTGAGCTGTCTTTATAAGCCATATATAATTATCTTGAAACCAGTGCACCTCCTGGCTTTGATGAGGATCAAGTCTTCTTCTCTGATGACTTAAATCTGATCCACACAAATAAGGACTTAAATGCCTTAAGGACAATCGCCGCAGAGAGACTGAATAAAGTTAATGAATGGCTAGAAGCCAATAATTTTGAAATAAGCCATGAAAAAACACAGAGCATTACCTTTACTCTTAGGAATACAACTGAAAAAACCCCAGTAAAACTTCTGGGGATCATCTTGGACTCCAAGCTAACTTGGATACCACATATAAATATGGTTCATAAAAAGTTTCTTCATAAATTTATGTTTTAAGAAAGCTGTGCAACTCAATACCTCTAGAGATATCTCGTTTAGTTTATTTAGCCATGGTGCAGAGCAGGCTGACCTATGGAATTATATTATGGGGTCATGCCAACATTTCAAGCTTATTGTTGCTACAGAAAAAATGCATCAGGATCATTACTAAATCTAAGCATGATGATCATTGTAAAGGATTATTTAAAAAGCAAGGCCCATTTATAACTTGTATATATATATGTACAATTGTATGTAAAAATTAATTTAAATAGAATATATAGATATATATAATATAATATAATATAATATAATAAATATAAATATAATATAATAATATATATATATATATAATATATATAATATATAATATATATATATATATTATATATATAATATATAATAATATATATATATATAATATATATATATATATTATATATATTATATATATATATAATATAATATAATAATAATAATATATATAATAATATATATATATATATATAATATATATATATAATATAATATATATATATATAAATATATAATATATAATATATATATAATATAATTATAAAATTAATATACAAAAAATATATTAGAGATTCCTTCACATCGCTTAGAAAATTGGAAGTAGGAACATAAAATTCTGGAATAAATTATTCAATTCCTTCCCTCTAATATAAAATATATTGAGTTTATCTTTTTAAAGAAAAAAAAATCCTTGTTATTAGAAAACCCATTTTACACACTCAATGAGTGGTTCGATTTTGTAAAAAAACCATAAATAAGTAATTTCTTTACTTTATTATTTTTTAATGAATTTTTCTGACTTTTTCTATTGTGCAATTTGGTATCTTAATGAAAACAATAAAGTTCTTATTCTATTCAATATGTAATCAGTTTTTAATGGAAATGTTTTGTATGTTTATAAAGGATGCAAACAAAACAATTTTCGACTTATTTAAGAACATTTTTAATTCTTTTTAGTTGTATATAAGACTTGTTCAGAAAATATGATACATTTTGAATTTTTTCCATTAAAAGGACAAATAAAAACAAAATGAACACACAAATTAAATTTATAATTCTGTATGTCATGGTTATCAGTCTAGATAAAAAATAACAGATAATATATATTTTTATTTCATTTTATGAAAATTATTCATCAAAAATAATTAACACAATTTTTAACATTCTTAAAAGTCCTTTTAAATAATTTTAACCTTAGAAATAAAGAATTGATAATTTTATATATGTGCCACAAGATGAACTGACTCGCTGCAGTGAAAAAAAAACAACAAACTAAAAAAACAGGTCCCGTCTAAAACAGCTTATTGCAGGCGAGTTAGAACACTGTGTCACCCACCCTCACCCCTACTGTACAAACTTTTACATTACTTTATTATAATTTTTTATATCATAAAAATACCAAAGGATCTGAAAAGTTGCAAAAAAACATTTATTTTTTGGTACTGGTCATGATGGTTTCCAAACTATTATCAAGATCCAACAGGTCTCTTTAAAATAACGGCCACCATAATTCTCTATACTGTGTCTCATAGAAAGGTTTGACCCTTTGCACCATTGACATAAAGGTGCTTCCCTCCAGCTAGCTTATTTATGATTATTAAGTATTGGATTATTATGATTTATAAAACCTTCCATTACTTGAGAAGGTCTCAAGGTCACATAGACCACAGGTTGGATACTAAGTTGAGCTGTGATTCCTATAGAGTCTTCCTGTGAGTCTTCAAAAAATTTAAATTATATATACTCTTTTAAAAATGTAGGCTCATAATTTGCAACACGATAAGAGCTTGAAAATGATTGTATTTTTATTTTATGGATCATCAGAGAGGAGACTTTCCTCGTCTTCAAATTTCTCTATGTCCTGACTCTCCCTAATGACTTAATTTATACAAAAAAATTTTAAGGTATAATACTTACAAATACTTTGTCCAAGGCTGAGTTATCTGGAAATGATGTAAAGTTAAAATATCCAGGAAATGGATCAGTAGATGGATTGAACCCAGTAGGAGAGAGGTCTTGAGCTTGTTGTAGAGTACAGTCTAGCTGGGCATTTTCAGCTTCGATCTCTTCACATTTCTACAAAAGAAATAAAAAATAAACAAAAAATCTTATTTTCCTGAGGTTGGTAGTTTAGGTTCAATTTATTCCCTGTTGTATAGAAGGCGAAATGCAAAATTTGTATTCACTGTAAAAAGTAGAGTAATTTGTACAGTGTAAAAATAACTTCTTTTTGTGCAGCTGGGAGTCTATTCATTTGCTGGGAGGAGCGCTGAAGACCACATTCAATTAAATTAAATTAAAATTAAAACATATTTGTATTTTTTAAGAAAAGTATTATTTAGTGTTAGATAACTTTAGAGCCATGCGGACCCCTGTCTCTTAGTACTTAGTGGATCCTGTCCATCTTTTCTCCCCCCCCCCCCAACAAATAAATTTAATAAAGTCTACTCATAGCTCAATTTTCCATTTTTAACTTTAAAAATGTAGGCTCATAAAGCTGCGCTATAATTTGCAACACGATAGAGCTTGAAAATGATAGTATTTTTATTTTATGAATCATAATCAGATTCAACAGTGTATAATCAAATCGCTTTAATAAACTGGAATAATTGACAATAAATTCTTATAATTGTTTTCAGCACCCTGATAAATCGTGATCACATAAACAGAAACTAATTTCTTTAATAATCTTCATTTTGTCTGATTCCATGAAATATGCTGGTGAAACATACTAAATCTTCCCTACACATTGAATATCTGTAAATAATATTTGGACAACCATTTTTTTAAAGATTATTGTAAAGATTGAATATCCATACCAGTATTTCAGAGACTAATTCTTGTGACTCATATCCTAACCCATTGTCTCTAAGAAATGAATCCTGAGATGTAGTAAACCTGAAACAATAAATATAGTTTTAATAATACAGAAGCTCTTCATACTCAATGAATGGACACACTACATAATAAAAATCTGTAAAAAGTCAAGTATAGGTCTAGTCTAAATATTATAATAATCCTAATACATAACAGAGAATAACAAGATGAATAAATCTACACCTACATTTAAAGTTATATGTATTGGGTTGAGGAATAATTCATGAGCGTTTTTTTCAAATTTAAAAATGCACGCAGAATTAAAATGCATTGGCAAAATGTTTTATGTTGTTTGAAAGAGAATGTTTTGCTCTACAAGATAGTGTGTTTTGATTTGTAATTTTTTTTTTTTTGTGTATTTTCAGATCATTAAAATGGAATGTCAAGTGGACAAAACTGAGCATTTTCGACACCATTTGCTTTTTGCATTTAATCGAGGTGTTAAGGCCGCCGAAGCTGTTCGTGATATTTGTGCTTTGTATGGAGAAGGAGCAATGTCTGAAAGTACCGCATGCCGTTGGTTTTCGTGCTTCAAAAATGGGAATTTTGACCTCAAGGACGGATCACACACCGGTCGACCAAATGAGTTCGACGAAAAGCTATTGAATCATCTTCTTCACGAAAATCCACGTCAAACGACCAGAGAATTGGCGGAGCAGATGGATTGTGATAAAAAAATTGTGGCGAACCACCTTCACTCAATGGGCAAGGTTCAGAAACTCGGCGCTGGTCGTTTGACGTGGATTTTCGTGAAGAAGATGATTCAATAGCTTTTCGTCGAACTCATTTGGTCGACCGGTGTGTGATCCGTCCTTGAGGTCAAAATTCCCATTTTTGAAGCACGAAAACCAACGGCATGCGGTACTTTCAGACATTGCTCCTTCTCCATACAAAGCACAAATATCACGAACAGCTTCGGCGGCCTTAACACCTCGATTAAATGCAAAAAGCAAATGGTGTCGAAAATGCTCAGTTTTGTCCACTTGACATTCCATTTTAATGATCTGAAAATACACAAAAATAAAAAAAAATACAAATCAACACACTATCTTGTAGAGCAAAACATTCTCTTTCAAACAACATAAAACATTTTGCCAATGCATTTTAATTCTGCGTGCATTTTTAAATTTGAAAAAAACGCTCATGAATTATTCCTCAACCCAATATATGTAATACATGTACGTTAATGCATACATATGTACACAAGATACATGTATTTAAATGTATACTATATACAATATTTAACCCACTTTATACAGTGTTTCACCTTTGAGTTTAGTCTATTAATTAAAATAGTATTTATCAAAGTGAATACAAGAGAGCTGCTTTTAAGAGAGCTTAAGAAGCAACTTTAACGTTGACCACAAATTGATAAATTTACAATTAAAAAGGATAAAATTAAGAAAATTTCATAAACAATTTCTATATTAATCTAATAGAAATTATTATCTCAAATTGGAGAATTACAATAATATGAGCTTTACTTTATAAAATAAACATATCAGGGAATAAATATAATTATAATAAGCCCCAAACAAAAATAAAAACAAGCTTCCAAATATGAAACTAAGCTTATCTATCTCATACTTTAATTTCAAAGTTTTGATGACACACACATACACTCTCTTAAGATAAGAGCTTTATGAAAGGCTCTTTAATATCTTTAGAACTGTAAGGTCTTGTATGACCAAGACCTTTTCAGGCTAGTATTACAACAAATCATACCAAGTATGCATTATTAGGGATTTCCCAACATTTAAAATGATACCTATTTAACAGATCATGTTGGATTTTCAATATACAGTTTATAAATATATTGACTGGTAAAACTAAAAAAAGGAAAATCACTTTATTAGAAATGCCAGTGTTCTAGAAAGCAATAAATTTAAATTAGAAAAATACAGAAAAACACCTATGTATGTGGGCATTAAAATTTATAATAAGTTACCATAATGATTAAAAACATAAAAAATATTAAAAAATTTAAGTAAGAAATCAAAAAAAATGTTAATGGCAAAAGAATATTATGATAATATAGAATACTTAGAACATAAATTTTAATTTAAAATATTCTAAATATAACAATTATTTATTTAAATTGTATATTACCCACAGTAAACCATATATAATTTTTTTTATTAATTTTTCTAAAAAATCAATTAAAATTTATATATAGTTAAATTAACTGACGATATTTAATCCCTGTAAAAGGTCAATATTTATTTTTCTAAAATAATTGTACATTTATCTACTTGTAAAACTTTTGTAACAAATGGGATAAGCCAATGGGCCTATAGTGTTAACATGAAAAGGATAGCAGGTAACTGGTCGAGTTACCAAGCTCTGATGTAGGTTAAGAATTTTCTTGTTTAATCATACTCATTATAAAATGTTACCCACCAATAAATAAATGAGGCTAAAGTAAAACTTACCCAGCTAAAAACGTCTCGACTTCCTGGCTAGAGACAGACTCCATTTTCTTAGAAAAGAAAGAATCCATCTTCAGTAGTCTTTCCCACAGTTAATATTCTACAAACAAATAAATCAACAAACATTGTAAGAGAAATGTGCTAATCAAATACTCCAAACACACAGGGTATTAATTAAATCTATGGATTGTATTCAATCCAATAGTTAAATATATTTAATCAATGTGTATGAATTATTCAGAGGGAATCCAGTCACATTTGCTAGAACAAAGAAGATGTAATCTAGTCCACTCTGCTAATATGCTGTTAGATGAAATTGTATTGAGAACTATTATTTCACTTAAAGAACACTGACTTTTAGGTGAAATAATTCCACCCATGGAAAGTAAGCAAGAGTTGAATAAAACATACCAGTAATTATGTCATTTTACTCCATCAACTAAAGTAACGTATAGCACACGGTTATAATTAGTTGACAGCGTGGGCAAATAATGTAGAGGAACCAATGAAGGTTGGCCTGATATGAAATTGTGGATGTGGTTTGACATTCAGGACTATCCTCATTGGCTCTTTTGCTATATTGTTCCACACTCAATTGATTATAATCGGGTGTTTTTACAACATAAACTAAGAACCAAAGTGTATTGAATGCATATGCTATCACCTGCTATAAGTTACTTCGTACACACAGCGTATTTAGCAGGTGATCGTATTCCATACGCATTTATTAAGATACCGTTCTTGCACCGTATTTGTTTAATCAATTGAGTGAGATTATGTGATAACTGATCCCGGCATAAAATTGTGTATTTTATTCTGAAGGTTCACTTTTGATTATAAGGAAGTTGAAAACAAAAAACTTATTTAACTAAATTGTGATTTCTTTGCATAATAAAAATGTTACACTAAAAAAATATTTCAAAATTATTTGATGTAATATTGAAGTGAAATAATAATTTGACACGAAGGTTATCCATTAAATACATACAGCCTATGAAGGTACATACAGCATATCCGACTGGATTCTCTCCGCATGGTTCATACAGTGCATGTTACTGTACTTAGATATCGTACTTAATATGATCCGCGATTTTAGAAATGTGTGTAAACGTACTACTTGTTGCAGGGGACTTGGATTAACACTTCAAAATAGCACTAAACAATTTTTTTTATTTAATACGCAAGAATTGAAAGTAATAATTTTTGAGTAATAAGTTGAACTAAATTTTCTTATTACAGTTAGGCAATGTACTCAAAAATAATATAATGATTAAATTAACCAAAATGATAATACAGGTACAGAGCTACCTGTTGATCTCTCATTTGACTAATAAATTAAACTAAATTAAGAAGATTAGTAAAAAAATAGTTATGACTACGGTGAAAAATCATATCATAAGAGAAAAAATAATGTACTTACATTATTCTCAATAAAATGAAACAAAAACTAATTATTGCACCAGAATGTATAATGACCAGCCAGGATTTTTTTGTACTTCGGTTCCTCCGAGTGCACGGGAAAGACAAAGATTTAAGGGCTTAGGAGCCGACGGGCTCAAATCAAAACAAAAACATGAGTGCATCTCCCCACTCCTTTCACCTGTTGAACGTTTGAATAAAAAGTATTGCAATTGTTTGATTTATGTTTTTTAAATATTGTTTTATTAGTAAAATTGATGATTAAATTCAATAATTTAATATATTAGTCGTATCAACATATAAAAACGTACGAAAATAGCTGAAGTCTTTTTTTAGTCTTGCATCATTTTAATTTTTTGTGAACCCTGTTTATTTAAAGATTTTCCCGCTGTAAACAGCTCAAAAATTTGTAACAACTTGTACCAAAATTTTTAATATTTATTAACATTTTTATTTTATGAAGTCTTATAATGGTGTTAACAAAACTGACTGAAAGTCTTCAAATCGTTAAAAGGTTTTCTAATGAAAAAGTCCTCAATTCTAAGATTCATTTTCAGGTGTGTCTTAAAACGTTTTTTATTATCCTTTTGTAATATTTGTAAAATTAATTAATTTACCCATTTCACTTCTTTTGTGCTGTGGTCGATTCTTATCTATTGCTCCTCTTCTGTAAACAGTACGCAATAGAGCCCAGGGTCCCAGAGATTTTTTTCGAATGACTGTAGGATTGGTATAATTGATAAGATCTTAATTCAAGATCTGCACAGTTATTACATTTTAAAGTATAGCACACGGTTATAATCAGTTGATTGTGTGGGGAAATAGTGTTGAGGAACCAATGAGGTGGGGCTGTTATGCAGTTGTGGGTATGGTTTAACATCTAGAACTCATTGGTTTCCTATAATTATTTTCCCACATTGTCAACTGATTATAACCGTGTCTTATACTATTGTTATTAACAAAATAACAAGTTATTACTACTCCAGGTCCTGACTTTATAATTAACAAAGTGAAATCATAGCAATGTATACTTTGTTTAGATGCATTGTGTGAACAGGATTAAACACAGGGTTCAAACTAGAAACTTATTCTTTGTCGGGGTAGAGTTTAAACAATAGGTTACAAATACCGTGGGAACAGTTGGGGTTAAACTACCAAGGAGGTTGAACCTTCTGCCAAACCCCATGTGTGAGCAAAGTAATTTACTGTCTCAAGTTTCTGACCTTAGTTGTCTCAGTTGTACATGTCATAATTGAGTTTTGGTGAACAATAAAAATACACTAAAATAAACCAAAAGTACTGCACGCCATGGCATGAAATATCGGGGGGGGGGAAGAATGGGAAGAGAGGAGGGTGGTAATACCTAGCCTGAAGTAATGTGAATACTATCCTGAGGATAAGATGTTTCTGTTGGTATTAGGCTGACTCGTGCATAAATGAAATTTCATATTTACAAGGGCTCTCCCTAGTGCTACAACCTAGGTCACAGACCTTTAAGTTACACCTGAAAGCCAGAGTTATAAAAAAAAACAACTTATCCGTAGTATAAACCTTGCCTTTATTTTATAAATTTTGAAAATACCATTAATAGCTAATGTTTTAATCAATAGCAATTGAATGGTTAATATTATCTTAATCACCTGTTGTGTATTAAGTGAGTAGTGAATGCATTTATTATTTATTTTAAGTAAAAACATTTATAATTATCTACATGTTGTATCTACCCACTGATTAGGTAGTAGAAATAGTAGATTAGTAATATAGTTTTTTAGTCAAAAATACTTTACCTCGGTAGGTTATTAATCAGTTATTTATTCCTACTAAATTATTAGTTGTTATCCCTTCCTCTTGTTTAATTTTATGTGTATGAATAACCCCTAGTTTAGAGAATATAAATACCTAACTAGTAAGACTGTCGACTCAATTTCTAAAAAGCTACTTGAGTTAGTTCATGAGTGAACTAATTACTATTACTATAGTAATAGTAATTAGGGAGAGGTGATATCTCCTAGCAAGTAGGCCATGTTTTTGGGCCCTTTCTGCTTATTACATGCAGCAGGCAGAGATTAGATAGTCCTAGAGTAGGCATTTTCTAATCCACAAGAGCCTTGGCTTTACTACAAGTTTCTCTAGCTTTAACTAGAAACATGTACCCCACTGAATCTAGGCGTTTAACCTATTGTGTATTACCTAACCTAAAGTGTATTACGCGATTGGTTGTTTACGCTAAAAGTTGTCTGCGTGACTTTTCACCTAAGCTACAAAAATATATAGCTAAGATGCCCAGTTGTGAAGACTTTTAAACTTTTTGATATTTGATGTCAGAAGGCTCTTTCGCGTTTAGCCAGCAGTGGAGACGTCCAACTCTGTAAATAAAATATAAGTTTATTTACGAGAAAAATCAAGTATGGACATTTCTGCTACTCCTTTAAGGAAATATATGTACACCATATATGTAAACAACTTTATACAAGTTCCTTGGATAGTATTCTTTTTTTCTTCTTTTAAGTTTTAACAAGAGTGCTACTCTAATTACTTAACTGGGTGTTTTAGCTACAACAATAGTCATAATAAAAAAGTCACTCAAACAGCTGTTTGCGTAAACACAAATACTTAAATTTTAGCGGAGTTGACCATTTTTGATTATAGGATTTTTACAAAAATTTACGCCCATGCAACAGTACATTTTAGCTAGTGTAGTGCCATTGTACAATCGCGTTAAAACTATTATTTTTAGCTAAAATGTATGGTCGTGTTCTCGACCAGTCGCGCTAAACAAATCCTACCTGCCATGTCACTCTGCCAGACTAAGCTCTTTTGCTCTCAAAATCATAAGGTAGAAACATGTATATATTTTATATGAACTACTATTGAGGGTCCTAAATTTTGCCTAAAACCCAGGTTCATTTGGGGTTAGGGGTCTTTTACAAAAACCACCGGTTTTTAATGTCCCTTTTGAAGGACGGCATCTGAAAGGATTTTAATCCTCCACGTAGGATCGAACCCAGACTGTCTTGGTGGCAGGCACACTTACTAACCATTTCACCATTGGGACCCTCAATTCATATTTACATGAGTAAGCATTGTTCATGCTTTGTCCGCACCAGTTCTCTGCAGCTCTGATTTCTAGTAGTTGCAATAATGGAATCCAAACTTTTCCCATTTAAGTTAAGCTGGCTCAAAAAATAAAAAATAGCTAAATTTGGAATGACTGTTCATGAGTCTTTTAGTATTTAGGTATTTTTATTTAATTTAATTGACAACACTAATAACATTAGATGAGTTTACTTTTTATCGTGTTTTTGTACTTTAATATGTACATGCTAATTTAATGATTTTGTATTAAATTCTGTGAAATAATTGTTACAATAAGTTAGTTAAAGAAAAAGAGAAACTATAGTTTTATTAAGATTTTGATGAACAGACAGACGACAGTGTAATGCCTTAAATATAACTTGAAATTAATGATTGCTTTAAATATATTCAATTTTTTTAGGTTAAAGTGGTTAAATTACTAATTACAATTAATATTTAAAGGGGGGAATAATATCACTCGCAAAAATGTACTAAGTAAAGTAGTGCACACGAAAAAAAGGTTTAATAAGCCACTTATTTAAGATTTGCCTTAAACCTCTATCGGATGTGAGGGATTGTATTACTTACACAAATTATTATCATTTTATAATAAAAATGTAAAAAGAAATGCTGTATAAACAAAAATTTCATGTACCATAAATAGTTAGTTTATATTTATGAGGGTAAAACAAAATGGCCGTGCCCACAGGAAAATTTGTGTCAAATCCCTGGTGGACAAAATATGCACTATATTCCAGGTCTGACAGAAATCATATTTGTTTCCCTACTTGGTTTATATATTAATTTACCCTAGACTCTAGAGGTTGTTAGACAAAACCAAACAATTTTATTGACATCTTTATAACTTTTGTTTTCCTCACTGTAATTTTTATTTTTCAGGATTTGCTTAAAGTATTAACAGAAGCTATACATGATATAGAACATTGTTTAGATAGTAAGAATGACAAAACTGTGGTTGCAAGAATAAAATTATGTTTGCTTCAACTTCGTTATGCCATAAGTAGAATTTCTCAAATCCTTAATGGCTGTGATTACAATAAAAAGTCTGTAAGCATATTTATGTTTAACTTTATCAATCTAAAAATTATTAACGATATCCTTACCTATGAAGTCTTTAGAAGCCCTTAATGGGTTGCTTTTTTGATAAAAAATACATCAAACTACTGTACAATGGAAGTTAAAAGAACTAATAAGATTTTATTGAAATGTCTTAGACAGAGTTTCGTGTTTGCTGAGTGTATTTTTGGAAAAGTGCACCTTAATTAATTCTAGTTTTATTAATTACTTAGTTTTGTTGCAAAATCGTGGTCTTTTTGCAATTAATTATGTTGAAATATGAACTAATAGATTTTGAACACTTCATTGTAGAAAACAATATAAATTGAGTGTTAAAAAAGGTGGTTGTGGGGTACCTCAGAACTTTTTTTACCTTATCGGATTTGTTACTTTTGACCAAAAAAGCCCTCTCCTATTTTTATATGGGGAACTCAAATAAATAATTAATAATCTCAAAAAGTATTTCAGATACAAAAAGTTGTTAGATTCAATAAAAAAAAATTATTTGTGTACAAAAAATATTTTTTTTATTTTTACTATTTAAAAAAATTAAGATATTTATTTTAAATACGGTTAAATGCAATTAAGATTATGGATTATCTCCCTTGTCTTAGCTTTGAGGGCCAAAATGTAAGTAATTTCTTTTGGCAAGCCTTTGGGCTAACTACTGTATAACATGGCAAAGCACCTGACACGGGTAAAATCAGTTGACAGTGTGGGTAAATAGTGTTGAGGAACCAATGAGGTTGGTCCAATTGTAAATTGTGGGCGTGGTTTAACAACCAGGACTAACCTCATTGGTTCCCTGTCATTATTTTCCCGCGCTGTCAACTGATTTTAGCCATGTGTTACACTATAGTTCTTCTTTCTCAGCCTGTGGGCCAAATGAAGTTTCCTCCAAAAACTCTGTTTTTGGGGCTGTTTTTCTCCCCTTTTGCATTAATAACTATATCTTCACTATGTATATAATTAATGAATTTCCCCAAAAAAATGAGCCTATGAGATTAGTGTTAATTTTATTATTTGACGTATATAATTTCATTTAATCCAATCACAGTTTTTAACTAATACTTTTGGAAATTCACTAGTATTGTGGCAATATGTCTCTTATAAAAACTAGTAATACGACAACTTAATACAAGACTACAATGTGGCTGTGAAGTGTAGTTGTAGCAGCTGTGCAACAAAAATTTGTCTTATCAAATGACTTTCACAGTCTCTTATCATCTTATCAAATGACTTTCATCAATCTAATTCTGTCTGTTATCAATCTAATTGATTAAACTGTTAATTAATTACTATTTTTATGTATACTGTTTGTGCATTTATATTGTGTTTTATATTTTAGGACATTTTGAAATTACTCAATAAAAAGGTATATCTATGTTTAAAAGAACTGACTAATATTACCAGTGAAAATTTTAGTGAAAAAATAGTATCTGCAGATCTCAACTATCACACAATGATGACCAGTGTATTATCAGCTCTGTCGTCTCCTAATCAGTGTGAAAAAATGAAGAGTTTAATAGATGATTTGCTCTGTAGTTGCCTTACTATTGCTAAACTTTCAACTCCTCAAGATTTTATGGAGATTAGTGCATCGTGTAAGAATGTAAGTTTAACATTTGCTATTTTGTGAGAATGCTTGCATTCAATGTTTTGTTTCATTTATATATTGACAGTTTCTTCAGTATTATTTGGTTGGATATTCTTATCTGGCCATAAAATAACCAATAAACCTTAAAAACTTAAAAAAAAGTTTTTATTTATTTATTTTTTGTTTTATTCTTATTTACGCTATTGGTGTAGTATAAGTCGAGGGTCATCTTAGATTACAAAAGGAGTATCAATTTAATTTGGTAATCCTGGGGAATAAGTAGCCCATATATTTGGTGCCTTCCTTAGTTACTGACCCTGTAACAGGTTTAACACACCATGTGTCACTAAAAAAAGTCAAACAAAAATGCCCCTGACAGATTCACATCCCCTCTGAAGCAAGCATTGGTGTTA
The DNA here is from genome assembly GCA_018340805.1 of Microvelia longipes. NCBI lineage: Eukaryota > Metazoa > Arthropoda > Insecta > Hemiptera > Veliidae > Microvelia > Microvelia longipes. The sequence goes on from JACMZG010000008.1 coordinate 24,866,438, forward strand.
GCTGAAAGGATATAAAGTGCCTTAGAACCCATAGCTAATCTGAACCTGATAAAAATTATTTATATAATTTTAATTATATGTATAATTTTTACTTCTTTATCTTCAATGAAGGAGAGAAGTACAAAATAGTGTTTCTTGTTTATTAATAAGTGTGCTCATCCTATATTTTTAAATTAATAGTGTTAAGTGATATATTCTATTATTTCTCAGGTTATCACAGCTAGTTCAGATCTTGAAAATTCCAAAGATTTAGATAACACTTATATAACTTATCATGTGAAGATTTTAGAAAGAAAAATCAATACAGCTATGCTTCGTCTGTTCCTACATGTGAGTTACTATAAGAATGTTTTTACATTAAATACTTTGAAAAATTTAAGAAAAGTTAGATAACTAGATAAGACCTATAATAAAATAGATATGACCCATATTTTTGGTCTTCAGATCTTTATAACATCTGAAAAGAACAGCACTGGTCGTCTTGAACAATCTTGTAATGGCACAATCACCTAGACAAGATGATTTTGAGGTTATATTTTGAGACCATCTGCCACTTAACAATAAAATAGTGCCTGTCGTCTCTAGTTGATTGTTTATTTAACTATAACTCTTTTGTATGAGTAACATAAGATTATAAGGACAAAATAATTCTGGACTGGATTGGATAACATGTCAGGCAAATTCCCTTTGAAATTCGTGCTTCTATGCTTAACAATCCATTACTTTGATATTTTTCCTGTTTATGCTTTATAACATGAACAATAGCATTAGTATTAGTTACTAATTTTTTCTGTGTATTTAAAGGAAATACGCTAAAACCAAGCAAACTTAAACAAAATAAGCATTAACTCAGCTTTAAATTAGTGTCAATGATAGTTTTCAACCCCAACTTTGAAATAATTAAAATATTTTTTCATTACTAATGCAGTGAATTAATGGAATAAATATGTGCATTTTCTTTGAAACTCTGGAAAAACAAGTAATAAGAAGTTATGCTACAGCCCAGGTTACAAAGCATATATCAAAGCATCTGTTTCAAAGAAAATTCTTCTAGTTTGCTAACCTCTGTGCTAGATTTTTTATTCGTACTTGAAAGAGGTTTTGGAATAAAACCTCTTGATTCGAATTTTGCTTGTAGGTTATGAGTTACCCTCAAGTTTCTCTAAAGAAACTAGTGAAGAAATGTGGCACTAACAAATTAGAAAAATATTCAGAGGATTTGGACGATGAGATATCCGAGTTTGATTTAACCTGTGATAGAATTGGACTTGTTGGGAATTTCGCTTTAATGTCAACGGAACAAGAATCAAGTATTTATTTACTTTAAACAAATTGTCTTTGCCATTTTTTTCATTGGATTGTTTGATACTAATGTTAGGGTAGATGCAGTATAGGGCAGGGATATGCAAGCTTTAGAGCTCCGTGGACCCCCATTGAAGATCATTGGTACTTGGCAAACCCCTGTCTATTTTGTTACTCCCCTTCCAACTAATAACTTCAATAAATTGTACTTAGCACTAACTTTTCTGTTTTTAACGTTATAGACGTTAAACTGAGCTTTTTCAGATTTACCTTTTTATTTTATTGGCATCACTGGTAAAATTAGGTGTGTTTTACTTTTTATTGTCTTTTCATACTTTAATATTTGTGCTAATTAAGAACTTTTTTATTTAATTCTGGGAAATAATTATTAAAATAATTTAGTTAAAGAAAAGGATGAAATATAGTTCTGGTAAGTCAAATGTTTTCTGAGTTATAGGATTGGGTATGGGGTACATGATATTCAGGTATCGGGGTACCCAGTTGTGTCAATCTAATTTCGATAAACCTTAAATTTAAAGTATCACTTAAAACTTTAATCAAATGTGACAAAAAATATTTCTTACACAAATTATAAAAAATTATATGCTATAAAAACAAAAATGTTTGTGTACCGTGAATAGTTTGTTTACTATGTTAAGGGGAAAACAAGATGGCTGCGTCTATTGTAAAATTTGAGCCAACTCCCTGATGGACTAAATTTGAACCACATACCATGTTTGACAAAAATTACATTTGTTTCCTTTCTTGGTTCATATATTACTGTAGTATTTACCTTCATTTAAATGTTTTAACACATTTATTTGCCAAAACTTGCAATTAAATTAAAGAAAGTAAAAGTTTAAAAACATTTTACACACACTTAGTGATTAAAGTTAATAAACAAGAGACTTATGGCTTCTTAGCTGCTCTGTGGCGTCTACTCTGTTTACTTAGTAGTCATCATGTTAAGTGCCTTACACTATTGACTGAGTTGAAGAGGAAATGCAGAACGTATGTTAAATAGTTGCTGTGGTGACAAAAGTTATTTTACTTCTGCTAGTTACTTTAGTCCCTGTAAATTTAGACTCCCAACTAAGTGTCACTTTCCTTCTTCTACAAGAGGAATTTTTTAGAAAATCTTTAGAGGAATCTCTTTAGTAATTTTAATTTAAAATATTTTTTAAATTATATTTAAGTCTTGGCACTTAATTAATTTCAGTAAAACTTGAAGTACGGAACTGTTTAGCTAATTTAGAATTCTGTGAAGAATCCCTTGTACCTGCCTGTATTGATTATTACTTAGATAATAATAATAAAGATAAGAGAGAACTTCTGAAATATTTAAGTACTGAATGGAAATCTCAAGTTCTTTTACTTGGTGGTCACTTAGATTCTATTGTGGATCCTGCTGCTTTTTCATTGGTCAGTATATTAGTAATTTACTTGTTGACATGATTTTGCAGTATGTTTATTATAAGAAAACTATTTTACTGTATAGAAGTATTAGCAGTAGCTTAAATACTGTTTACTAATAACAAATCATATACAAATATGGTTGCATTTTATGCAAATTCACTCATTTGAAAACTTTTCCAAGCCTTTATGTCTCCCTTATTGTAACATGTGTCTGTTAATTTTTCCTTCAAATGAATGAACTGTAATTGTCTTTAATTTATTGACATTTTAATTAATGTAATTGTCTTTTCTTTTTTTTATTTCTATTATTGATGGGTCTATTTATTTATTTCCTTTTGATAATTTTTTTAATACTTTAATGAATTTCTAAAGGAAAAATAAGCTAAAGGGGTTGGGGTCATATTTCCTTCTTAAAGAGTTCATTTTTTATCAAAAGCTTAACTTATTTTTTAATAAAAGTCTCTCCACTAACGATATATGTTTAACATACCCAGCTTTTAATCTCAACAGATCATCATTAGTGCCGACGAGCAGTGAAAAAATAGTCAGGAGACTGCAGTTGCAGTATTGTCAAGACGTTCGTAGATAATTACAAATATCTAGACAATACTGTAACCAGAAAGTATAGGGGAGCTGCAATAACGCCATCTCTTGGCTCACATGATTTGATTTTCTACACATTTTATACAGCATGAGAGTTACCTTACCTGCTGTATCCACTGTCTCATGACTCTTTTCTTTGCTGTTCACCAGCACTGATGATCATGTGTTCATATTGAAAGCTGGCTATGTCTAATGTATACATCATTTATGTAGAGACCTTGTTTTATTTCATTACTTGAAATTCCACAACTCTTTTTTTCCTTATTTTTTATACTGTTTTTCCTATATAGAACCCGACAATATTATCTTTAGTTTAGTCCTGTTAGTTGTTATTAAAGAACAACAAATAGAGCCATTGTCAAACCAAAAAATAAATAGTTACAATTATAGGAAAAGCTTAGCTTATAGTTAAAGATATACAATATATTTTATATAAATAAAATGTATTACATTTTAACAATATATTGTATATAAATGCTACAAATAATTTGACATTGGATACATTAACAGTATATGAACAAACCAACAAAATCTTGTAAATAAAAATTAAAATGAATAAAAATAATTATCACAATTAACTAAAAAGCAAACATCTCAAATAGAGTCATAGTCAAAGGATATCAAATACAATCTTCTTTTAAATTAATAAAAGAGGGTCCAAGATCTCCATTGTTATAATTATTTTTACTGTAATAATAAGTACAGGAAAATGATTCACAATACAATATTCTCGGGTCTAGGAAAAAGTACAGGAAAAAATACACTGGAAAAAAAAAACTATAGGGAAAAAAGTACAAAATTTTGCCGAGTCATTATTTGGTTTTATTCACGTTATAAAAACATTAACTCTATAGCATCAATACACTAGGAGCAACGATGATAATAGACACACACTCAGACAGACAACTTTGTAAAACCTTTTAAGAGGTCTTAAAAACACCTGAAACAGATAACCGGTGAAATCCCGATTTCGGATTATTTTACAAAAACAACACTTTTCCTATATACCTACGGTATAAATGAAGAAAAGTAAAAAGCATCAATAGCTCTATTATATTTATGCAATGAAGCTTTTTTATGTCCTTTCCTTGGACATAAAATTATTTTGGCATAACCTGAAATAATGACAGCTAAAATTTTGAAAAATCGTGGAGATTTGGCATGAATGTAGCCATGTATAACACTAATATACGTGCAAAATTTCAAATCATTATGAGTGTACTTTATTAAAAAATTGGAAAATAATCTAATTGAGTTAAAATTTAGTAGAAGTTGAACAAATAGTACAAGTTTTGTTTAAATGCATCAAGTATAAACCTTATTTTTTTGTCATAAAAGTTAAGCAGTATTGAGCATGGTTGGTCAGTGCTATATAGGTGACCGCTGAGAATGATACGGATACATTCCATCATATCTGAGGACGAGCAAAGCGAGTCCGAAGCAGGGAGGATGAGCGTAGCAAATCCGATGTAATAAGGAAAACTTTCAAGATACTCCGTACCGGCTTTTTTCCATGTGATTTTTTTGTCTAATTTTTTTCCTGTATTTTTTTTCCGGATAACAATATTCTCATATAATAAAGGTATCATTTTAAATATCATAAGTAAGTCTCTGATGTTTATTTTGTAGCTCCAAGTACAATTTTTAATGTATTTTTAACTATTTAAAGTAAACTTCAAAAATTATTACAGACATTATTTTATCATAATTTGAGGTAGTTTTAAACTGTTTTTATGTTATTTAGGTTGTATTTGAGGATTTATCTGATTTAAACCAGTGTATCAAGAGTAGTGAAGAAAATAGAGAAAATAACATTCATACCTTTTATAGGAGGTGTTTAAAATTAATTGAAAATATTAATAAATCTCCTGACTGCACTTTGACTGACTCATTTATTAATGATTTAAAGAAATCTCTTATGGCAGGTATTACTGTATTCTTTTATTTGAGTTTTATATTGAATGTATCAAATAAAATGTATAAAGAATGCATAACATTTGAAGAGTAAGTATAAGTTATGGTTAAATCTAGTTGTTAGGTGTCTTGTTAAATTCACCGTTGCTTTCTAGAAGTCACAACCTTTGGCTGCAAAAATCAGAATGTTCCAGTGAAATGTAGAAATGACCAAATAGGTTTGGTGATTTTTAAATATGTATCTTGATCCTGCTTAGTACACAATACAACTTTAAGAATTCACTGGTGTAAACTAAAAACCACCAATATTTACTTTGTTGATTAATATAATTTGTTAAAATTTAGGGGATGTAGAGCCCCTCTGTTCCCCTCCAAGTTTACCTATGCCTGTTGTTAATATGCTTTGTCAAGCACATGTTAATATGTTTGTAAAGGATGTGTTTTCTGTTGAGTAAAAAACTAAAAAAGTACTTATTTTTACTTATCAGTTGAGTTTTAATATTTTTATTTTGTAATTATTCCAAAGTGACTTACTAAATAAGACTGTAAATCCTGTAAGACTCTTTAAAATCATCTTATATCATTCATTATAATGTACAACTTACAATTATTTATTTTTTATGTTTTTCAGAATTGAAGATAAATCAGAGTAAGACAGTCTTTAAAGAAAAGATAAATCATTTAGATGTAATCTTACCTTTAGTTGATCAAATATCTGAATATTTAAATAAACTTCTAAACATTTCTGCAATCAACATAGATGGTTGGTACCTTTTGCATTTGAAAATAGGAAGGACATAGATTTGTTCAAATCTGCTGTGATTTATCTTAAATCTTCATTTAATAATGATAATATATACAATAGTAATATACTCTATTATTACTATAATACGACACACGGCTAAAATCAATTGACACCCCGCCAAAAATCTGTGAGGGAAAGAATTCTATTGGCTCAGACCGACCCCGCTCTTTCCCTCCACTTTATGCCAACCTCGGTATAAAAAAAATACCTTTTTCGTAAATAAAATCATAAAAAGGCAACACTGGTTGTAAATATTTGTAACCTCGCGTCGCTTTTATTTCCCTCATTGTGCATATTTATCTGTTCGAGTTCGTTTCGTTCCATTCCAATCTGTTTAATTCATCCAATTATTGCAGAGTTGTAATATGATCTGAGTGCCTATATTTGACGCATGGACATTGATGTATTCTTCAAGCATTTCTTGCTATTAGAGTACAGCGCAGGGTCTGGGGTCTGTCAACCAAAAGACTTTTTTTCGAAAATGCCAATGTCTTTCAATAGATGACATTCTTGACTTTTTTAAGTCATGAATGCATATTGTGTCATATTATTTTTATAATATGAAACAATACGCATTCAATTATACAAACATGACACAAAAAAAAAGCAGTTTATTTTGGAAAAAGTAATTATAGCTGACAATTTATTAAAAATCGTCAAACTATTATGATCCATTGCATTACGTAATCAAAAACTTTAACTTCACTTAATTCATACTTCCCGAACAAATTTTAATGCAACGCTTAGGTAAATTTATAAGAACACGATATTCCTACTTAAAAAGTAAATAAATAAATTTTTAAAAATAAAAAAATACGATATCAAATAAAAACAAATCATAAAATTCAAAACATAACCTGACTTTCAGTGTTGCCAGAGTAGGGATTTTTTTTTGTTACTATAAAGAAGGGATTTTTTTATAGTATATATATTTTTTTTTTAGAGTTTTGAAAAAACTCAAATGCTGTTTTGTCTTAAAAACATTTTAAATGTATAAACATCGTTCAAACAGTAACTATTATGCTTGGGTCTCAACCCTGGGTTGAACCCAGAAAAATTAGAGGTAGAATGCCTGTCTATGTAGTGAATTTTTTGGGCTAAAGCTCAGCCTAAAGACAGCCTGAAGCACTATTTCAGTATGTATTGTTTACAGGCAAGAGCATCGTAGTGTTTAATTATGATGTAGCTGGGACTATTTGTTAGAGATTGTAATACTAAATATTTAGTGTTGGCCCTATCAATTGCACCGAAATTCTGTTCAAAAAACCATTCTACTGGTCTACTATGAATATTGTTTGGTCCGAGAACCAATAGAATTGTTTTTCACACAATTACTACGTACACACAGCGTATTTAACAGGTGATCATATTATATAATAATATGATAAGGTTCTTGCACCGTATTTGTTAGGTCGATCGAGTGAGATTATGTTATAACTGATCTTGCCAAAACATTGTGTCTTTGGTGAATGTTCACTTTTGGTTATAAGAAAGTTTAAAACAAAAAAACCTCTGCCAAACCCCTCATGTGAACAAAGTATATGTTTCACTCACACATATCCATAGAATGTATTGACAGACATATATCATAATAGTATAGTTTTATATTTGTGTTCATTATTGTTGTCTAACGCATGGACATTGATGTATTCTTCAAGCATTTCTTGCTATTAGAGTACAGCGCAGGGTCTGGGGTCTGTAAACCAAAAGACTTTTTTCGAAAATGCCAATGTCTTTCAATAGATGACATTCTTGACTTTTTTAAGTCATGAATGCATATTGTGTCATATTATTTTTATAATATGAAACAATACGCATTCAATTATACAAACATGACACAAAAAAAAGCAGTTTATTTTGGAAAAAGTAATTATAGCTGACGATTTATTAAAATCGTCAAACTATTATGATCCATTGCATTACGTAATCAAAAACTTTAACTTCACTTAATTCATACTTCCCGAACAAATTTAATGCAACACTTAGGTAAATTTATAAGATACAACGATATTCCTACTTAAAAAGTAAATAAATAAATTTTTAAAAATAAAAAAATACGATATCAAATAAAACAAATCATAAAATTCAAAACATAACCTGACTTTCAGTGTTGCCAGAGTAGGGATTTTTTTTTGTTACTATAAAGAAGGGATTTTTTTATTTAAAAATGAGGGTTGAAAGCATTGAGATTTTGGCGGGGTGTCAATTGATTTTAGCCGTGTGTCGTACTATAATGATAATATTGTTTTAATATTAAAAAATATTATTATTAGTGACTGGTAGTGAGTACTAAGTACTCACTCTGAAAAAACAAAATATTCAGACCTTCTTTGTACTGATTTTCTTCTTTGTAGAACTTCTTTGTAGAAGTTCTTTGTACTGATTTTTTTATCAACTACAGGAGTCATACCTAATTCACTTCATGTTAGTTTGCATAATTTAGATATTAGCCCTTTCATTTACAAAAATTTACAGACAGCTGCCATCATCAATTTGTGTTACATTGTCAGAATATTTTTATCAAATATTCTGACTTAAGACAAATATAAAAATGTTTGGTTTGACTTGGCTTTGCCCATCAATTTAATGTTAACCAGTTTTTTAACTGAGGGAAAGAAAATCTACAAATATGTATGTATGTAATATATATATATATATATATATATATATATATATATATATATATATATATATATATATATATGCATTTTAATGTTTTTGATTTGTCCCTACAGATACTGATCTCACTAACACAACCTTGCGGGACCTTTCCATGAATGATTCTATTTGCATCGCTCCAGACATTCAGCAACAGTTTACTTCTGGTAAGTAATGTCAATATTATACTGTAAGAACAGTGATTGAATGCTTTAACAGTTTTATTAATTACTTAAATGATAACTGAATACTTTGAGGTCTCTATATCAGAATAAGGTTTTTATAGTATCACACCCGGTTAAAATCAGTTAACAGCATGGGAAAATAATTCAAGGGAGCCAATGAGGTTAGTCCTGGATGTTAAACCATGCCCACAATTTTTTATAAGGCTAACCTGATATAAAATTGGAACCTTGTTGGTTCCTCAACACTATTTTCCCCACGCTGTCAACTGATTTTAACCGTGTGTCATACTATAGTGAAGAGGAATAATAACAAAATTCTCCTATTTCTACTGATCATGAAAATATTTGATTAATATAAGTAATTGCTTTTCAAAAATTATTAGAGTCCTCTATAATGATCCTTTGTTAGAATTTTTTCACAAATTTAGTCCATAATTCTTTTTTATTCCTTTCTTTATGGTATTTGCTATCATATTGGTATTGGTGGTTTAGTAAATCCTTTACTGCCTCTCTAGAATTAAAAGCCGAAAAGATATATTAATATTTTAATAAGACTTCCTCTCTGTTAGTTTTAACTATATTACTCTGTGGACTTCCTGTACCCAGGAGTTCTTGGTGGGTTCGTCAATGTATTTATTTGTATCCAATATTGTAATGATTATATAATTTTTTTGAAATATTATGTTATAAATAATATTGTAAAAATTACGCCGAAATAAAGCTTGATTTAAAAAAGAAAATAAATAACATTTTAATTTCAGAAGCTGTATCGAAGGATTGGAATAACAGCTACAGAACTAATGAATGTAATACAAAGGCAATATTACCCAATCGGTTCTTAGAGCAAGCAAACAAGAATTCACCTTTTGTTTCCACCATGTACCAGAAAACTCCCGTGAGGAAAAAATTTAAAGACAATGTGACTATTAGCCTGGAAATATCGGTTAGTGGACTTTTTCTTGTTTTATGTATTTTCTTGATAATTATAATAAATTGCTGATAATTTTTTTATTATTATTTTTTCTTAATAAAAGAACAACTTTATGACTTTTTGAGAACAATTTTTCAGTTGTAGTTTAATGTAGAGAAATGTCTTTCAACAAAAGTTGGTTATTTCTGGACTTCATTTCAGTAAAGTGGACAATTCTCTGTCAATTATAAATGACAACTGGTAAACTTTTTTACATTTTTTGTAGGAAGGCAAAATTTAACTGTCAACTCTTATTAATAAATAAAATACCATTGCTTCTTTACCTATCCTTAAGGGACCTTCAGTTAATTTGATTTGAGAATTAAATTTTGAATTTAGAAAATAAAAGAATCTAGAATAAATATAAAGTATAGCTAGATGCTAGATATATCAATTTATTTTTGTTTATGTAATTGTGATTTTCTTTTTCAGAAATTTCTGGGCCAGAGTTATGAAGCTTAATTTTACATTGTGTATATTTTTCCTGTATTTTATTATATCCGTATTTGTTCCTGTTTAGCTGACAATTTAGAACATTATTTTAAACCATCGCTACCAAATGCTTAGCTTTATATATATTTTTTTATATTTGACAATTTTTTAAATTTATAACTTAAAATGTAGTATTATTAGTATTTCTTATGTAAATAACCAAAGACAAGAGGCTATATCCTTTATGAACTTAAAATAAACTCTAATCTTATTTATGTTGTTTTCCAATTTCTTTGCCATTCTGTGATTAATAGGGGAAGGAAGCATAGTTCCAAAGTTGAACTCTTATATATATACATATATATATATATATATATATATATATATATAATATATATATATATATATATATATATATATATATATAATATATATATATATATATATATATATATATATATATATATATATATATATATATATGTATTGTGTGTGTTTATTTAAGTATCGTCTATGTCAATGACAATCAATGTTGATAACTTGGGTTTAGTAGTGCTATAGGGTGTGGAGGTAGCATATAAGATGGAACCCTACTATTTTTTCTACCCTGGATAGCCTACTGTCCCAAAGAGACAGGACAAAAATTGTGCCCACAGAACCACAATGAGCACAATGAGCTAAGCATGCCGCAAAGCAGATGATAGACCTCTAAGTGATCTTAAAATCATAGGCATTCTGAAATGATAGGAACTGGTTTCAGCTAATTGGTGCAATTGGCTAATAATTTAATTATGACGCTATCACTTATGCATGGAAAGGTTTCTTTTACCATACAGTGGGTGTAAGATAATTGTTCAACACTACATTTATCTTATTGTATATATGTATAAGGCCTTGAAGGGGAGCGAGCCTTAGTGGCCTGCATAGTGTGCTTGTGAGATGTGGTGATAAAAATTTGCTAAATACTTGGCGAAATGCCATGTAACTAATAAAACAATATGGCGACCCCAGTGCCTTGAAGCGACTATGTGCTAAAGGCCCGTATTTAATCTTAAAAGAAATATATTTTTTAACTTTAACAACTAACTATTGGATGCTATTATACCTTTTTTCATTTGCATCATTTAGTTTATTCTTTAACTGCTAATTATGATTTTTAACATTTCAGCAATAAGTAATTTTTGTAAGTAAGTAAAATGGGGCTGCTTACAATTTTCTATTCTATCAAATGAAGAGCCTTGAGAAATACCAATTTTCAAAGAACAGTTAGTAAAAGTGTGACATATTAAGATAATGAAATGTGAAAGAAGAATAAGAAGAAAGTTATACCCTTTATCAATCTTTTTTGTTATCAGTTGTAAACAATGCGAAGAAATTTAATTTTAGGTTTGTTTCGTATAAATTCGTACAAATTTTCACCTGTATTTAATTACCAAAGGCTACAATATTCAACATTTAAGTGTCAAAATGTGTTGCGGTTTAGTAAATCATCAGGAAATTTGTTTAAAGTGAATTTCAGCTGTTGGCACTGCAAGGTAGAATATCAAGCTTTTACTTACTTCTGTCCACATTGTACTAAGCTACAAAAACCAATGCCATCTGTCACTTATTTTGAATTATTTGATATACCTCGGTCTTTTGATGTAAATTTAGAAAAGTTGACGAAAGATTTTCGATCTATCCAGTCTAGACTTCATCCAGATAAATTTAGCCAGAAAGATCAATTAGAACAGGAGTTGTCTGCTGAATATTCATCGTTAGTCAATAAAGCTTATACTTCTTTATTAAACCCCTTAAACAGGGCTTTATATTTATTAAAACTTAACAATATAACTATTGATGAAGACAAAACACAAATGGAAAATGACTTTCTTATGGAGATTATGGAATTAAATGAAGAAATTGATGATGCTGATTCAGACAAATTGAAATTGTTAGAGAAAGAAAATCAAGTTCGTCTTGGTAAAATGTATACTGAATTTTCGAAAGCATATAGTCAAAATGATTTAGTTTTAGCTAAAGCTTTAGTTTTAAAAATTAAATATTTTGTTAGTGTAGAAAACAGGGTGAAAGATTTAAAGATGAAGGCTTTATAAAACACTACTATAGTGTAACACACAGCTAAAATCAGTTGACAGCGAGGGAAAATAATGCTAGGGAGCCACTGTGGTTATTCTTTTATGTTAAACCACACCCACCATTTCAAATCAGACCAACCTCATTGGTTCCTCTACACTATTTTCCCACGCTGTCAACTGATTTTTGCCATGTGTTATACTATAATTTGACCAATGGAGCCTGTCTTGGAAATATGCTGTTAAAATACCCTTTAAATGTGTGTGATAATATTGTCAAAGGCACATTGATTGTGCCTTATCTTACCACATTTTCTGTGAAAGTCTTATATAAAATAAATTATTTTTATAAATCATGGATTGATACATATTAACTTGATCTATTAGAACCAGCTGTAGACTGGATGTATATTACCATGGATTAAAAAAATACTTTTAACTTAATTATATACACTGTTCGTATTAAAATTATATTTGGAAATACTCTAATTTTCTCATTGGCAAAGGAGGATCATTTTTGCAGTTTTGTTTTGTGTTCCCTGAAAGAATTTAGCTGTATGATTTTCTACAGTTTTTCTCATTGACTTGATCTGTGAAATAATCTATTATGTAAAAATAACCCTGAGCTCAATTCTAAATACTTGTTGGCATAGAATCCATCATCAATAAAGCACTTGTGGAAGGCCTATGATAGAGCATTTGCATTGATTTTTTTATTACTTTTTCTGAAATGTGTTAGAGATGTGCATTCACAAATAGAAATCCTTCCACACAGATTTTTGGTGGGCTACCATCTGATGAGAACCTTTTAAATTGATAAATGTATTTGACCTCAGTTAATGCTGTTATAGTTACCTCTCTTAATTTATATTGTTTTTTTGTTAAAATAAAACAAATTTTTTATCTCATTGATAATTTTTGTAACATCCTCTGAAATGTCGACAATTTTGAATCTTTCTACTTAATTGATAAAATCAGGTAATGTTTAACCAAACGAATGATAATCAATGTAGAAGAGAAGACTTTTAGAGACGTACTTGGTAGATATATCCCCAATGGAACATTTCAGATGCATGAAAATTAAATCCTAAAAAATTAGGGAAATACACGGCCCTAGTATTTTGAAAATAGTCTCAATCTCCAGTAAAGAAATCTTGTGAGTTCAAATTAACCAATATTATTATGGTAACTATTTTGTTTTGAATTTTTTAAGCATATTTTTTTCTTATAATTTTGAACCAATATCTATGTCAAGCAATTGATTGTTGATATATACTTCAAGTTATAGGCCAGAATATGGCTATATTTGCATCAAATGTCTTATAATTTAATGCAGTTTCCAAAATAGGCAATATTATGGTATGCTCTAATTTAACTTTTTAAACTTACCAAAAGTGATTGAAGACTTGGCTACCATCATACCCAACAACAAGTGTTGAAGGGAGCTCTTTCTTTAACTTGCAGTAAATATAACTTCTTTAATTTTACCTAAAGTGTTAACAAAATATTTGGGTGATAGGTACTAAAATAATATTGGTATCTTGGAACTCTCAAAGAGTCAATTTGCTGGGAGGGTAGAGGCCATCTTCAAAAGTCTAGGACCATGTTTTCTCCATTTTTCTAGAGTGAATGTTGGTGCTTTTAAAATGTTTCAGAATTAAGGTATTTGATATTTTAAACACTTAGAGCGTAGCACTTTTTGACCCATTTATTGATTTATTTTAAACGTTAATAAGGTAGCTAAATTACAGAATTATTTAGATCCATCCTCTTTGTATAAATTTTATTAATTAGTAAAGCATATGATTGTCTTTGGGTTATAATTTTAGAAATTATGTTAACATAATATTTGGAACGTTTCATCGCTATTGAGGTTGAACAGATAACAGGTTTTGAATTCCTTGACCTTAAATTATTGTTTTTATGAAAGAGGAGTTAATTATTAAATGCCTTTTATATAAAATAAATAAATAAAAACCCAGCTTTTGACTGCTGATAGCCATCATCAGTGGCTGTTTGAGTCAGATTTCAGCCTCTGTCTCAAATGCTATAGTGTGTATATTTTCTTCCTTCCCCACTTCTTTGCGGCATTGATGATGGCTGTTAACAGTTGAAAGCTGCCTTTGTAAATATAGTTTTACATTTTGTGGTGAGTCAGTTTTTATTTATTTAATTATTACCTCCACGGTTCAGAATGCCTTTTATATAGTTAATTTATTAGAGGAAAAGACAGTCTCTTGTGGGGGAGGAGATTTCAGGTTTATCATAACCATAATTAATTTCCCTGTAAAGTTTTAGGATATATCCAGGTTATGATTTATAATAAATAACCCATAATGTAAGCTGAAGAAAAATAAATACTGTTTCTAACTGAAAAGTGTTATTTTTTAGTACATATTTTTTTTGCCTTGGGCGGTGTTAAATGTGGGCTTGACCCCAGAAGCCTTTCCCTTACACTCTTGGTAAATGGTTAGCTTGAGGATCATAAGGTATGAAAATACAAGCTAAGTTAAATTGCAAATTAGCATTTAAGCTTGCAAGATATGCCTACCAGAATTGCAATCTACCAATAGAAAACTTATGTTTTCATAGGGATAGGGTATTATTAGAGACAAGAAATAATCAATGGTGTAGTAAAATTTATTAGGGGGGTCTGACCCCCTCCCCCCCAAAAAAATAGAATAAAATACAACAAAACATATGAAAATAATAATATAACAATAATTAAAAGATGTCAACGTCTGGAGATAAATCTCATATGCACCTTGGGATGCACCTTAGTTAAATGCTATTTTTCTCCTCACAATCAGGGTTTCTTTCAAGGGGGGTATTACTCTCCCCCGGACCAACCAGAATACCCCCCAGAAGGAAATATTAAATGTAACTCTCTTCCATTCCGCGGTGCAGTGAAAACAATAGCCCCTTAATTATAAAATATATTTGCTAAAAAAAATTGTTGAGATAAAAATTTTCTCCTTATTTCAACTGAAATGTTTGACCCTGTATACCTATGAATATTACACTTCCATTTTGTTATTGGAAATTATTGTTGTTCCTTATTAGAAATTATTATTGTGTTACTCTTTGTAAATCATTATTGTGCTACTTAATATTTAATTTTTAAGAGAGAAATTTAAACCTCTCCTCATTTAATAATAAATAATAATATAAAAAAAAATAATATAATAATAATATATTTAATAATATAATTATTTGTATTTTTCTGTATTTTTCTTTTATTAATTTTTCTGTTTCCTCCGATACTTATACTCATTCTTTAGTGATCCCCACACACAGTTTTTACTTGTGGGATTGCCCTTCAAACCTTTTACGACAGTATCGATTTTAATTGCAAATTTATTTATATATATATTTTTTTTTGTATATGTATAATTAATGATTGTAAATTTTATTTATTTCATTTGTGGCAATAAAGGATTTTTTTGAGTTTGAGTTTTGAAATTATAATTTTAGATATGTCCTTCCTACATGGGAGGAATTATTTTATTAATATTTCAGTACAATATAAATTTTTTTTTTTAATGTTCTATTAATTCATTAATTTTGGTTAAATTTATGGTTCATTAACGAAAATTTGTAAAATGAATAATCAAACTTTACAATAAAATAGGATTGCAAATAGTTGCTTATTTTCGTCAAGAGAATGCGTTGTGTCGCTATCGTATTAAAGGGTTGAAATGATTCTGATTGGTCGGTTCCACCGGCAGGGGGAGGCTCATGTCTTACAAAACAATTTTTTTTTCAGTTCGCGAATCTCCGCCGGGTCTGCTGCGTGCTTGTTGTCTGCTAGCTTCGGCTTTTTTATTTTTAACCGTTTTTCTACTTCTCATTTTTATCTCTTTTATCATTAATTTGTGTAGTATTCGAAAAATTAAGTCAAAGAACTTCTAAACACCTTGCGTCATTTATTCGAGTTATTTTGTAAGTATATTTTTAAATAATTTGTATTTCTATTGGCGATATTGATTTGAGTTTTCTTTTTCTTTCACCACAGCATCCCTTATCAATTTTATCACTTGTTATCTTGTTAAATTGTTTTGTTTTTAAATTATTTTATTTCTTTTTTTCTAATTTTTCTGCAACTTAAAATTTGTATCTCGTATGTCAGTTACGTTTTAAGTAAAATTGGTTATTGATAAGAGGGCGAACACCTGGGTACTGTTGCTTCATTTATAATGTTTTTTCTTCTTTTGATAATTCGATTTAAACGTGCGTGATTGCTTTTAGAATTTTGAAGTTGTGAAATTCTTGTGTGTCTGACAACTTGTGTTGCAGTTCACTGTTACACCCACTTATCTGACTTGGAGTAATACTTAGGAAGTCTGTGGGAGTATTGAGTCTGAAACTTTAGGAGTGGTTTTTTTCCGGACTTTTTGTTATGATGAGCATTGCTCATGAGACTCTATTACTTCAGGTACTTAAAACCAAAGTGCCTATTCAAGAAAAACTATTTATTCATTAAGTGCCAAATTTTTTGAAAAGACCAGAGTCCTGTTTTGAAAAAACTCAAATGCTGTTTTGTCTTAAAAACATTTTAAATGTGTAAAACATCGTTCAAACAGTAACTATTATGCTTGGGTCTCAACCCTGGGTTGAACCCAGAAAAATTAGAGGTAGAATGCCTGTCTATGTAGTGAATTTTTTGGGTTTAAAGCTCAGCCTAAAGACAGCCTGAAGCACTATTTCAGTATGTATTGTTTACAGGCAAGAGCATCGTAGTGTTAATTATGATGTAGCTGGGACTATTTGTTAGAGATTGTAATACTAAATATTTAGAGTTGACCCTATCAATTGCACCGAAATTCTGTTCAAAAAACCATTCTACTGGTCTACTATGAATATTGTTTGTTCCGAGGACCAATAGAATTGTTTTTCACACAATTACTACGTACACACAGCGTATTTAACAGGTGATCATATTATATAATAATATGATAAGGTTCTTGCACCGTATTTGTTAGGTCGATCGAGTGAGATTATGTTATAACTGATCTTGCCAAAACATTGTGTCTTTGGTGAAGGTTCACTTTTGGTTATAAGAAAGTTTAAAACAAAAAAACCTCTGCCAAACCCCTCATGTGAACAAAGTATATGTTTCACTCACACATATCCATAGAATGTATTGACAGACATATATCATAATAGTATAGTTTTATATTTGTGTTCATTATTGTTGTCTAACTATGAGACCACAAGTGAGTAGTCACTTAAGTGTATAATATAGTATGATCACTGGGTAGTCATTGTTGTATATTCGCTATGTGTGATTGTCACTCCTTAAGTAATAAAACCTGTTTGTATATTTTAAATAGGTTTACCTATTCTACTGGTAAATTAGCTTAGCAGAAGTACTAGTTGTTTAATTCTTTAAAATCATTGGTAAATAAAGGTGAAAAGGCTACATGTGTTAGTTTTTCAGTTATAGTTAATGACCATGAACTTGAAATAAAAAAATGCTGATTCTCCAGATTTAACTTCAGATTTTTATTTAGAAATGCAAAGCAATGCTTTATTGTTTATTATAAATCTTTTCAATGTCCCTAAGAATCTTTTCATTTAAATTTAACACAATTTAAAAATTCTGTTCTAATGCCAAAGAATACTATAAACATAGAGCACTACATAATTCATTATTACATCACCCAAAGGAAAATTTGTTTATTATAATTATATATCATGATGTAGGAATTTTATTCCTACTTCATTCCATATATTGGTGATTATAGTCCATGAACCAGGTCTTAAAAATGGGACTTATTTTGTACTACTTCAAACCAAATTTGTCTGAAAATATAACTTTAATTATGAAGGAAAAAAAGCATTGTCTGCCAAAAAAAAAAATGCATATGATTGTGCTTGCTCAAAATATTATAAAATCCCACTCATTCCAGTTTTCTTGAAATTAGTAGTTCTCTTTGGGCCTTGTGCAAAACAAAATTTAAATAGCTGATAAAATCTATTAAACGAATGTTTTTCATAAAAATCAGAGGACTACTACTAAAGTTATAACATTTGTTAAATGGTCCAAAAATATCTCAAAAGTCAATATTTTTTCAAAGAAATTCACTGACCGCATAAATTAACCTTTTTTGGTGTTTTGAAAGAGCCATAACTTTAGTTGTAGTTGATGAGTTAACACTTGTTTTATTAGAAATTGTGTTAGCTTTAACAAATTATCTCTGTCTATAATTTCATCAAAACATTTAATGAAACTACCTCTTGATTTGTGGGAATTACTTAAGGGTTTTTGTTGATAGTATACAGTGTTTGTTTAGTTGTAGTGTACTGTTAAATTATTTTTTAGGGAAATTTCCTTCTTCTATAACTAGTTGGCCCATATTTCTAATTTGAATGATAAATTAATTTATCAATAAAGCCATGTTTTGTGGTTTTCAGCCCAAAAAAAATAGTCTCATGTAATATACGATGTAGGTTTTAGTATGGGTAACATCTTAGAATACCGCTTTTTACTCTTTGTTGAATGTGATCACCAAATTTGGTGTGATTCTGATAAAATCAGGCATCAGAAAATTACAAATCTCAAACTCATGTTGTCCATATTAATGTACGGAAGTCAGTATAGATTGGAGTCTTCTGTTGAACATGTGTATGTATGAGGCGCCTATTGTAATAGTAAGTCTTAATTAACTGACAGTCAACCAAAAATCAGTGAGGGAAGAAATTCTATTGGTACACCAAGTCCCTGAACTGGGGTATGCTTACCCCAGTTTAGAGATTAATCCCTCCTTTGGGTGGAGGTAAACTGAAGATTTAAAAAAAATAGTTGCTTCAACATACATACTTTAACTAACATTTTGGAATTTTTAATTGCTTGTAAGTAACTGCCACTCAGCAGATGAGTGTGTCACCATTTTTGTTCAATTCCTCTATGTAAGATGCTTACATAAAACCAGTAAAAGAAGACATTTTATTGGTATAAGCTGATCTCCCTTGAGTACATTATTATCTACTTATTTAAGGAAATATAAGATTAACTAAAAAGTAACACTTTTCTTTGTTCTTTTTGTGCAGGTTCAAGCCTTCCTGTAGAATCATCTTGGTCCTAAATGTGCAATTCTTATTAATAAAATAAAAAATGTGAAGATCTAAAAGTGCTCTATACCTTGATCATTTACTACTGCTAAAGTTTGTTTTTTAAATTGTTTGACTTAAATTATTATGTGACTATGGTGTCGTGTTGGAAGTTTGTTAAAGTCGGACTTATCAAACAATCAGAATATAGACTATTATACGATAGGTAGGAGATAAAAGATACGAGAAAATGCTGGGCAGTGATGTTCATAGTTCAGTAGATGCTGATACTGTTGATTACACTAACACAACTGTAAGCAATTCATCATTTGTATTGACCATGCTTACGGCCAGTGGTTGTTCAAGCTGGACAGCTCCAGGTCATATTTACTTCCAATTAGCCAATATGTTTTTCTTCTTATCTTATCTCGCACCTAATAGACTATTTGGCATTCTGTACTTGCGATGTACAATGCTTGTTGGCTGTGCGTTTGTTGCGCTGTGGGGTGCTGCAGTAATGTGCTCTTTTGATACTCTAGTTTGGAATGCAGCATTTGTTGTCATCAATTTTATTCATGTTTGTGCCATAGTCTACCAGATTGGACCCCTAAAATTTCCCAAGGAAATTGAAGAGGTAATTTCATTTTATTATTTTTAATTTTATTTGTACTTATATGACTAATTAAATTTTTCCTCACTTATATCATAGCTATGTAGAAAAAGTATTACATTTGCATTAAAATTCCGATTCCTAGTTTTGCCGAATTCTAAGTCTGCACCTAACGGTGCAGAGTTATTCCTGAGTGGTTATTACCAAATTGTCTATTTATATGTGTGTGTTATAGCTAATTTCCAATATGCTTCATGTTTTATTTAGGATATTATGTGCCAATATAGGCACCAGTTTCATAATTGTAGCTCCCAGTTTATTTATGTTAGAGTTTTGAAACTTGGTACAAAACTCAACCTTTGGGTCTGGTTGTCCCTACTGCTAATTTTTTTTAGAATATTGTTTTGTGTAATGACAGAAGCATATAATATTCTGTAATCTGCTGGTGCTAGTAAAAGTCACCTATAAGATAAAATCTAACAGTAATGATCATAAATGAGGAATCTCAAAATAATAACTCTTCCTTTGCTTTATATTGGGAATCTAGTAGAATCATGGCATTCAAACTATCAAGAGTTAGTTGAGAAAAGTCATAATTATTCCACCAGGGCATGTCTTAAAGTTATAAATCTTCCAGCTCATCTAAGACTACTAAATCTGCCAAATATCAGGTCATCCAACTTTTAAATTTAATATATGGTGAGATTCCTAATTTTCCCACGAATATTTAAAAGAAGTATTTTTTTACTTTCCTGCTATTTGTTTGAGAATGCTTTATACCCCCTGCTTGTAAGTGATTTTTGTGTAGTAATTATTCATTTTTGAATTTTATTTGACAAAGTGATTTTTCATTAGTTACTGCTGTTTTATTAAAATAAATAATAAAATAATGTGCACTAGTGAAGCGAACCAAAAAGAGAATAATTTGTCTTCTCATTTCAGTTTGAAAGAGTAATTCTTCTTGTTTGTCTATTTTTATCAAGTTTTTGTAAGGAATTTTGCGTTATTACACCATAGGTTGTTTAAATTTATGCTCGGCCTTGCCTTATCAGTTATTCACAACATTTTGGCCTCTCATATAAAGCTCAGTTTATGCAAATATTTTAAATGTTTGTGCACATTCTTTTGAAGAATCTAGGGAAATTGACGTAGATTGAAGTAGAAGCATAAATTAAAAAAACGTGGATAGGTGAGCTAGTAAGCAACCGTTCCCAAAGGAAATTCGCCCATTTTCGGGAACAATTTTATCCTTTTTTTTACTGATTTTTAAATCTTTACTGACTCACTAAGCCAGGTTAATAACATCACAACAAACAATTGTTTAATATTTTTTTCTCCCGGAGGTTGATTTTTTAGCAAGTTTAGTTTAAAAATATTAATCCATTTAGAACATTTAGTGTTTATAGAAGATACATGTATTTTTACACTTGATAAAGGGTAATCCCACTCTAAATATTGTTGTTTAATTTTTTTTGTTCCAATTTTTATTAATTGTTAGATATATATAAAAACACAGGGTGGTCCAAAAGTCCCCTTTTTTACCGTTTATTATAACTTTTTAAGTTTGGAGGATCTCCATTTTGTATAATGAAGTTTATTTTATTTGCATTGACCATTAAGGCGCAGCACTTTTATTTTCTTGCATATTTCGATTATATGACCAAAATAATTACTATTTTGCTCTTTGAATTATTTTGACAAACCTGTTAAAGGGCGCCAGTGCCCTTTAAAAAGTTAAGGGTTCTCTAGTGACTTAAAGAGTTAGATAAAGAAAATTTCGCGAACCGTATTTTTTTGTGGTTAGAGACCTCTGAAACGGGGTTTGACCACATTCTTGAGTCCGACTGCTTCTATGCCCCCCCGCCTATCGTATTTGCGATTTTCCAAAGAACATTTGGTAAAATTGAATTTTGGATAATGACATTTCAAAGAATATTAAGTATCTTTTGCTTAGTAAGATAATACCAACAAAAACACTTGTGTGTAAAGAAAGAAGCCAAGTCTAGTGTAGAAAGTTGTGAGGTCATTGGATAAGCCAAGTCAAAAGTTACTAATTATGCTTGTAAATATACGAGGTCTTAGCGGTTTCATTTTGTGACTTGGCCATTACGCAGCTTGAGGTAGTGTGGTATTGATGGTCTAGAATAGAGTGTAGACAGTTGACATACATTATAAAAATACATTCAGCCTACATTCTGTGTGAGCTGCGTAATGGCCAAGTCATAAGGTGAAACCACCAAGACCTCTTATATTTACAAGCATAGTTAGTAACTTTTTACTTGGCTTATCCAATGATCTCACAACTTTTTACGCTAGACTCGGCTCCTTTTTTTACACGCATGTGTTTTGTTGGGATTCATTCCTATTTGTAAGCTTGAAACTCATGTCTTACAAAAATACGCCAAGAAATATGATAAAATTATTAATTAGTTACTGAAACTAATTAATAACTAACTAATGGTGTAATATACTGAATATTACACTATTAATTTATTACTAAACAGCACCAATTTTTTAATTAAAAATTAGGTTGGCAAATTGCGTAAAATATTGTGCTATGTTCTGTCGAAGTAAAACTCACAATATTCTTATCAAGATTATATTCTATATACAATTGAGTTTATTTATTATTTAAAAACATACATGCATTATAATATAACAGCATAAAAAATAGTTCTAGTTTTATGTTCTAGTAGTCTTAGTTTTAAAGTTCTCTACTAGGTAGCGATAGTTGTCAAAATTTTTCTTTATACGTGATATTGAGGTTAGGATTACCTTTCAACTTAGGTAAAACATATTTGGCAGAAGGAACTGCAAATGTTAGATTTTTATAATTTTTTATTGATTTTTACATCAACATTTATCTATTTACCAAATTTCAAGTGTCTACGTAGAGCTGGAACTGCCTTAGAATTTTAATGTGTGAGTGTCAAAACTTCCTAACTTCGAGCAATTATATCTTAACACCTGTGAATGGTAACGATATGAAATTCGGTAGAATGGGTCAGCTCAACAAGATCGTTTAGTTAATATTAAAATTATATTTTTAATGTCCTTAATAAAAAGAAACGAGGGGGTGAAAAAACCCTCAAGATGCTTTCTGTAAAGGACGGTACACCAGTGAAAGCTAGACTTAGCGGGGGCACTACCGTGCCCCCAGATTAGAAATTTTTTAGGTTGTGGCTTATTTCATGTTTTTTAAAAAAATAATGTATGCCTCCAGAATTAGAAAATCATTTAATTCCTTTTTTTGTATAATTTCTTATAGCTTTGTACTCAATGCTTCCTTTTCTTTAATTGAAATTTCGACTAACTTATTTAATTATTGTTTCAAACTTACTTTACGAATTTGATGTCTATAGATATTTATAAATATTTGTCTGACTAAACTGGCTGCGTAAATATCTCCAATTTTCCTGAAGAATTCAAAGTTTTGCTTTGTTGAAAACATTTTTGGTTTTCTGAGTGACATTTATAAAGATAACTTTGAAGCGACTCTATTGTGATATTTCACCAAGTAAAGGACATGTTGAAGACATTGTTTATGAGATGTTTGTAAACTATGCTTTCTATTGTTTGCAAAGCTTTGAATTCCAGTTTATCTGATAAGTTTTCATCTGTCTTACTGTCACTTGGTTTCAGCTCTATACGCCTTGCATTTCCTCTGTTGTAGAATAAATCATAGCCCCCCTTTTGTTTTCAATGACTTCTATTTATAACAATGCGTAATCTTATCATTCTTATTTTTTTTATCTTTTAAAATGTTTGTTTTATATTCTCTTATATTGCGCTTTTATGAGTCATATTTATAGGAAAAGTGGCATTTTGAATTCTCTAGACGAATAATAATAATAAAAAAAAAATCGGATACGGAGTACCTCGGAACTTTTCCCCATCACATCGGATTTGCTACGCTCATCCACCCAGCTTCGAACTCGCTTCTCTCGTCCTCAGAAATACAAGTCGTTAAATTTATTCTGCAACACGTCTTCGGACTCGCTTCGCTCGTCCTTAGATAGTAAATACATTCCTTTCATTCCCAGTGGTAATTTTCCAGGGACTGATCCCTCTCTATGCTACTTAACTTGTATGATCCACCAATAATCATAGACTGACTTGTTGTATGATAACAAAACTTCACGTCAAGGGATACACTTAACTTAAGGGGTACCAAATTTCAACTCATTTAAATTTTTTCCCGATTTTTTACAATTTTTTTAAAAAACGTATACAAATCCTTTAATTAAAGTGAACTAATGCTGATAATGAGATGAAATTTAGCTCATATGTTAGTCACATACATTGGCTACATGCGTGCCAAATTTCAAGTGGATCGCATTATGTTTTATGATTTTTCAAAAGTTTTGAGTTATTATTGCAGATTAATGACGTCATAAAAAAATATTTTCCGAATAGCACAGTTACAGAGGTAGACTGATTTTTGTACAACACGCCTGAAACGGCCTTTTTTGTACTGCATTTAATTCTTATCACCAAACATATCTAACTCAATTTTGATAATTGATAATTTGCTTTTATATCAGTTTAGTCTTAATTTTACTGTCCTGCTGTTTTAAACGTGATTATTTTGATTCATAGAGTTTAATAAACTCTATTATTGCTTAATATTGCTATTATAAGCAATTAAAGCTATTATTGCAATTATAAGCAATAATAATATGCTTATTATTGCTATTATTATTTAATAAACATTATTGCAGGTTAATGACGCCATAAAAAGAAATTTATCAAATAGCACAACTACAGCGGTAGACTGATTTTTGTACAAAATTTCAATTCTCTAGCATAAATACACTGGGCGCTACGATGATAACAAACACACATACAGACAGACATCTTTGCGAAAACCACTCAGGAGGCCTTAAAAACGCCTGAAACGGATAATTCCGGTGACATCAAGGTTTCGGATTTTTTGCAAACGAAACACTTTTCCTATATATAGGTTTAAATGAAGAAACGTGAAAATAGTAATGTAATTAATACTGTAGTAATGAAATATATTTTATCGCCTAATACTATATTTTGCTACTAGGCAGCAAAATTGAATTTTTAGATGACTTTTATTAGTTAGGAAATTACCTCCGATAATTAACCCATTTGACTGTCGTGGCGAAGCTGAGTCAGGCAAATCGCCTGTACTGGCAGAGCCACTGGTTAAAAACTGTTAAATAATGCCTATAGTTTTGCTGTATTAGTATATTTCTATGTATGATATCTAATGGCATTTTTAATTGCAAAATGGAAGCCCGTTTTAAAAAATGCAAATCTTTGAATTTCAATCGAAGAATTTCTTTCAATTGCGATTGTTTTTTATTCAATCCCTAATAAAAGACAAAAGTTAAATACCTACAACTACAGACTGAACAATTTATCTTGTATTGTAATTATCTACGCATTAATTCTTTTGATAGACTTGTATGAAAATCATTACTTATACTCATTTATACCATAGGTTTATAGGAAAAGTACTGTGTTTACGCTAAACGTTTAAAGACTTCCCTAAAAATTACGTTGCAGTAAGGCCGTAATTGAATCCAATGCGAATCAATTGTACTTTTTACGTTTTATCATCGAGCAAAGTCATTTAAGGATGGATGATCATTAGGATATTTTATAGTTGTAACTGATAATATTATTAATTGT
Source organism: Microvelia longipes (assembly GCA_018340805.1). Lineage (NCBI taxonomy): Eukaryota > Metazoa > Arthropoda > Insecta > Hemiptera > Veliidae > Microvelia > Microvelia longipes. Next base: position 24,892,125 of record JACMZG010000008.1, read on the forward strand.
AAAGTAGTTTATTATTTTTAGCTAATTACTGCCAAATTAATTAATAAGTAATTAATTAATAAGTAGGCCCTAGAAGGACGTCTATCGGGCTGCCCCAGGGCGGATCTTATCATGTTTACTTTACGCCTTGTATGTTTGTGACCTCGAATCATTTTTGGTAATGGTGTACGAATTTTGCAGTGGGCAGATGACGTCTGTCTCTATGTTATTGCAAAATCGTTTGAAGAAGCCGTAACTTTACTATCTGCTGTTGTTTATGCCTTACAGGAATGGACTAGGATAAAGATTTGTCAATCTCCGTCGCAAAATCTTTTGTAGTCCTTTTTCCCTAAAACGTGCAATACCATTAGGTGATTCTGTTGTTCTAAACAACACGTTATTTTCCCATCTTGAGAGAACCTAAATTTTTAGGCCTTTATTTAAATACAAAATTAACATGGTCAAACCACATCAACTTATATTGAAAAGAGTAGAATGTTATATCAATGTTTTAAAATCTGTTTGTCATACATATTGGGGAGCTGACGTTAAACATCTCACTTCTCTATTATAGAGCTACTATTCTGTCCGTGATCGACTTTGGAGCTATTTTCTATGGCTAAGCAAGCTTTAGACTCCTAGAACCTTTGCAAAAAATTCAGAATACTTGCCTGCGTATTTGTTTAGGAGCTCTGCCTTCGTCTCCACTTTTATCACTATACTCTGAATGCGACGAACCCCCGCTTTTCATACGTCGCCAAATTTTATGCGACAGATTTTATATAAAAAACTTTTCATTTGATTCAATAGCAAGCCAAAAAATTTCAAGACTAGCGTCATCTGTCCTTACTTATCCTTTCTGGGAACGTAAAAAATCTCCTGCTTTAGTTTAGAGCTTCACAGAAACTGCCGTCTTTCGTAACGACATACATGTCTATTATAAAATTCCATATAAATCCATTAACTACCACGCAATAAACTCATAGAATTACTACTTATTATATGGAAGATTTATCAAAATATCCTTTATCCGTCAAAAAATAGTATGTTCTGGGATAGTGTATCCTCTCAATGGCCGGATTGTCAATATATTTTTACAGATGGGTCCAAATCAACGATAGCACTGGTTGTGCTATCTATGATAATTCCCAAAATTATTTTAAAGGAGTAAAGCTGAATAAATATGTCTCTTCATACACAACAGAACAAATCGCTGTAGTCCAAGCTTTAGAGTATATTAAAGAATCTATACATAATGATTTTGTTATTTTTACAGATAATCAAAGTTTAGTTTCCGCTGTTCAAAATAAATCTTTCTCATCTCTTAACAACTATTTACTAAGTCAAATAATTAATTTATTCTACATTAACTCATTAAAGGATAAAAATATGTCTTGGTTTGGCTTAAGGCCACGTGGGTATCACGCCTAATGAAATTGTAGACAACAAAGCAAAGAAAAGCTGTGACGACGATGAGTCTGCAATTATCAGTATAAAATTATGAGTCTATGGCAAGCAGTATAAAATTCCATTTAAAGATATTTACAGGCAAATTAATTATCGGCTCTATCTAAATGGCAAATATGGCAAATAACCAGCAAGCCGGCAGTTTCTACAAGGAACATCAGCCTACAGTCGGTCTTGTTCCGTGGTTTAAAGGCCATACTATCAACAGCAGATATTTTACAACATTTATAACCCGACTTCGAACAAACCATGGTGTCTGCAAATACTACTTAAATAAAATTAAACTAGAGGAAAATCCGAACTGTAATATTTGTACTGTTGTCGAGGATCTTGAACACATTATTATGCACTGTCCTCGCTATTCAGTGGGGCGCACTGCACTATTTAACGAGTTGCATGCTACCAAATGTGTAGCTCAGCCGTTTAACTATAAGTCACTAATTGCTACAAAATCTATAAACGTTTATAAAAAACTATACCTTTTGCTTTTAAGCAAAAAATAAAAATTTAGCTAAATTAATATAAAAAAATAAAAATAAAATAAAAAATAAATAAATAAACAATATCCATAATATCATTTAATAATTAAAATCCAATAAAATAATTGGAAATATTATTAATATTTATCAAGTGTTCAACATAAACACCAAAGAAAATAACAAACTTTTGAGCAAGTATAAATAAATTATATATTATATGGCTGTATGGTCCAAGTCGACCAATGCCAAAAAAAAAAAAAAAAAAAAATACTAACTAATAATATTTCTTTAGCTTTTTAATTCAAAATGTATAAATTAAAAAAAATCGGGTACGTTGTACCTCGAAACGTTTCCTCATTACATCGGATTCGCTACGCTCATCCTCCCTGCTTTGGAGTCGCTTCGCTTTGTCCTCGGAATATACCATTCGCCAAATTTATACTGCTACATGTCTTTGGACTCGCTTCGCTCGTCCTCGGATTGTAAATGTATCCTTATCATTCTCAGCGGTCACCCATAGAGCACTGACCGAGCTCAATGATACTTAAGTTTTATGATCCAATATACTTGTCGTATTGGAAAGAAACTTTGTGTACATATTTATTAATTAAAGGTATATATTTGTACCAAATTTCAACTAACTGAATCACTTTCTGATTTTTTTACAATTTTTTAAAAAACGTACACAAGTTATTCGATAAAAATTGAACTAATGCTGATAATTAATTTGAATCTTAGCTCGTATGTTAGGCTTGTACATGGCTACATGCATGCCAAATCATGTAGAATTATAAATTATGAACACCCAGGAGGTCTTAAAAACACCTGCAAACGGATAAATCCGTTTGCACAATACTTTTCTTATATACCTACAAAAGTAAAAAAATGTAAGTGATTTTTTTTTACATTAAGTCTCTTTTACTTACGCTGTGTTAAACATTTCTTTGGAATGTGAAGTTGTAAACTGTATCAGTTAAGGTTTTATTACAGTATTAGATTGCTTAAGTTTGGCTCTAAGTTTTACCTAACTTAAGTTTTATTTAGTTTACTGTCTTCAATTTAAACCTAGTTTGTTTGGTTTGTTATAAATGAAAAGTAGTTTGGTATATGTTGGGCTCTTGGGACTAGTGGTCCAAGTAGAAAACATCTTTTAACAACCTTTAAAATTTACCAGCAAGTCATGCTTGTTAATGTTTCCGGTCTGGTTGTAATAAAGTGTTCATAATGCAGTTTTACAGTCATTTGTAAATTGTTTGCTTAGGAGAGTAAAATATTCATCCAAAGGACCACCATATTCGTTTACATTTATGTATTAATTTTCATAGTAAGTTAAAATTAGGTCAATACTACTATGAATCATGTACCAAAAGTCAGGTACAGGGTTTTCACCTTATCGGGTTCGCTACGACCATCCTCACAGTTTCGAACTCTCTTCGCTTGTCCCCAAAATATGAAAATTACCAAATTTGTATAACACTATTAAATCATGGCCCCTACCTCATTATCTCATTTTCCCTTTGTAAATTCGCTAAAATCTTTTATTCTCAGCGGTCACCTACCCAAGACAAGACTTTCAGGCAGAACTTAATACAAACAGACAAAAAAACCTGAAACTCGGGTCTCGGATTTTTGTCCTAGCACGTTCTTTCTTGTGTATACGTGCGGTATATATTTAGGATTGGTATATATATATATATATATATATATATTATATAAAATAATATATTAATTAAGAAAAGTAAGAAATAAACATTAAATTGACAGTTGTACTAACTCCCTAAATTTGGCGTCTCTAACCGACGATTAAGCTCGTTGCATCTAAATTCGGACAATGAGGACCCCTTTGAATTTTTTGACATTATGATTTAAATTTGCTTAAACATAGAACTTTAAAAATTAAAACAATAAAAAATTTGCTTTATTATTAAACTTAGATTCAAGCATTTTATAAATTGTACGTCCTTGAGTTGATTTTGATAGAATTAACCTCTAAAACATCGTGTTTCATTGATAAAGCAGCTTATATTAAAACCCTTATTATAAAGAATTGGTCATGCATTTTTTTTCACAAGAGTCTTGTCTAGGAGTGTATATTTAAAAAAAATCGGAAAATAATTCAATTGAGTTGAACTTTTGTACAAGTATATAAGTAATAAATAAGTAGTAATAAATAAGTAAGTAATAAATAAGTAGTAATAAGTAATAATAAGTAATTAATAAATAAGTAGTAATAAAATAAAGCACACTAAAGTTTTGTTTTAATATGACAAGTATTTGCATGATTAAATAAGCACACTAAGTTTTGTTTTATATGACAAGTATTTGCATGATTTTTGTTGGATCATAAAATTTAAGCAGCATTGAGCGTGGTCAGTGCTGTATGGGTGATCACTGAGAATTAAAGGGATGTATTTAATATCTGAGGACGAGCGAAGCGAGTCTGATGTAGGAAGGATGAGTTAAGCGAATCTGATGTGATGAGGAAAAGTTCCGGAGAACCTCGTAACCGAATTTTTCCATTCCAATCATTTTTCCATCACACGCTTGCGCGTTGCATGCATTTCCTTAGTTAAAATAATATCAGTCTTTTTTAGCTGTTAGTGACTCTACTTTTATTGTTATCAGCACACTTAAAAATACTATTAGGAGGATGTAGACTTTATTATGTGATTTATTTGTTCAATTATTTGACTTATCTATAGGAAAATACTTGAGCAGAAGGATGTAGACTTTATTATGTGATTTATTTGTTCAATTATTTGACTTATCTATTGGAACATACTTGAGCAGAAGGATGTAGACTTTATTATGTGATTTATTTGTTCCATTAGTTGACTTATATGTAGGAAAATACTTTCCAACATATGTATTTGCTTCTTTCTTTATGGTGTTATTCGGTCGTTCTGTGGCGTTCATTCTCAGGAGACATCTGTTTTGAAGTTAGTTCCTCCTGAATACTCTTAGACTGGTTTTGTTTTATTCTCTGAGGACATGCGGTGGATGCATTTGTAATTGTTTCAGTTTGCTCGGTTGCACTTTGACAAGCAACTGGTGGTTCTGATTTTTGTTTGGCACCTGTTAAAAACATCAAAACTATACTTTCTAGTATTGATAAAATAATAAATAATAAAATTTAAAGAGAATTAACTGCTTTGACTACTTGCGTTATTGACGATAAACGTTCTTATACTTATAATGTATGTATAAATACCAGACGCAGAGCCCTTACTCTAGTTTTTACAAAGTATTGATGGCTCTCACATTGGCAAGATAGATTACACACACACAATAGAAGGTCTTAAGATGCAATTTAAAAAGTGTGAAAAATGTATGTATGAGTACTTATATTGTTATGTATAAGTCTAATAAATATATTAATAAGCGTTATTTATTCTGGCCCGTAAATGTATAAAAAACACCATTAATTGGTTTCCAACACGTGTTTCCTAAACCAACTTAGGTTCGTAAACATACTATATTAACTAAAAAATACACAATTTGACTGACTGTACATTCTTGTTTTAAATTAAAAGAAGAAAGACTAGATAAAAAGATAGATATTTTCTAAAATAAAAAGAGATTAACTGGAATGATTCCGATAAAGTGAAACGCTTAATGGCATAGATTTATAACAATTTAAACTGAAAAATATAGTGTTCGTAAAAACTAAACCATTTATTATATAAAAGAATTATGAATTTTAGAATGAAGAAAATAAATGAAGAGAAGAAACGTTGAGCATACCAGTGAGCCAAGTATTTGCTCCATCTAATAATTTATTTATTTACTTTTTCCACCGTTTCTCAGTTTACTATGTTTTAAGCTTATGGTCTGGAAATATATCTTACGTTGTTGAGTTAGAAAACCTTCACATTAAAAAGATATCTAATACTTTATCTTGCATGAAAACTTAATATTTTATTACTTAATAGTATATTTGCCTTGCGGCAAGGTATAAAACGTGCCTATGTAGTCTATTTTATCTTTTGCATTGTCGTGATTGTTTAATTATTAAAGAATGTTACATTTAAGTGCCTATTTAGTTTAATCTTATACATTTTTGTGATTGTATAAAGATTAAGAATGTTACATTTTTAGAGCCTATGTAGAACGTGTCTATGTAGTTTAATCTTTTACATTTTTGTGATTGTTTAAGGATTAAGAATGTTACATTTTTAGAGCCTATGTAGATCGTGTCTATGTAGTTTAATCTTTTACATTTTTGTGATTGTTTAAAGATTTAGATTGTTGCATTTTTAGAGCCAGCATACATGTAAAAGTGTGTATGATTATAGTATTGGAGCTTTTGGATTGGATCATAGTTTTAGGGAAATTATAAATAATATAGTATTTGTTGTTAAATGTAATTTAATTAAACCATGTCAAACCAAAATTTTTGTAAATTTCATAATGTACAGTAATTAAGGTTTTCCAAAACTTAAGCTGCGTTACATCAATATGGCGAGCGCATGTTAGTTACACAAAATGATGAATTTATATTTGACGTCAATACATTTTCAAAAATTAAAGCCTGCAAGAATGAGAAAGATGCATGTTTGTCAAATATATTTTTATTTAAAAATATACTACATTTAATGAATAATAGCACTTGCAAATTATTTTGAGAGTGTTCCAATCATTTTTAATTAATTTTTATAATTCACTGTTGTTGGGGCGTGTTGTTCAAGGCGAGATCGTATCGCACCAAAACAGATTTATTTAGAACTATTCGTGGGTTATATTTTATTCCTTAACGTACCTATGAGTGATAAATTTTCTAGTGATCGTTGTTTACCCTACTTTTCGTTTGATTTATAAGATTACTTGAATTTGAGGAAACAGTTATTCTTTAATTAATATGTCCTAATTTTTGTAAAAAAGGCATTAATAGAGCTTTTGTTTTAGTAATCTCAACGCCGAATACTGCTCAAAATCGGATTCACTCGTCCCAACTGTATGTGCGTACTTAATTTGAACAAAAATAATTTGAAACTAGCATTAATCATGTGATTTTTTTCAAAAGATAAAATAATAACTATTTACCCCAATTCTACGCAATATTATCATATTTTGAACAAAACGTAAGGTAAACAACAATCAAGTAAAACCTTATTTTTTACTGATATCCGTACGGCTTTGCCTAAAACATTTTAGATCCAGGTTTGTATGATAATATTGAGCCTTGCAGGCTTAAAAATAACTTGTAATACAATGGAAAACTTAAAAAATGTTTTGAACATTTGGTACTTTTAGCTTTGACCTTGAGATCAAAATGAACCAATCAACTATACAACCCAAGTGACGTAATAGCTTTTTGCCGCGAATCTTACTCTTTTAAATATTAATTTTTTAATTGATTATAAAAATTTGTACAATGAATAATTTCATTTTTATTCTTTGAAATATATTTTTCTTACCTCGATTAACCTAAAAAACAAAATAAAAAAAACATAGGTTAAAATGTATGCATCTTCCTCGTTCTTTTAAATACAAATATAATAAATCCAATAAAATTAACTGTAGTTGAAAGAATGGTTTGATAACGAGATTTTGTATCTCAGGAATGTGTGGTTAGTTAAGGTTTCGATTAGATATAGAGCATTTTTCTAATCTGCCCTAGTGTTGTGTCTGTATTGTGCTTCCACATTCACTACTGGCTGTGTAATTGCATTCTTCATTTATTAGGTTAGGAAAGATTTGGCACTTCTCGTTTTCAAATCTTTTTATAACGTATACAGTTGTTGACTTTTATTAATACACTTTTTATTTCTCTTACCCTTTGTCGGTATATCTATTGTAAACACTCAATATAACTGAGTATGTTTACAAGTCTTTCCTGTGTAGATGAATTCTTTCAACTGTGCCTTACCAATTTATCAATCCGAAAGAATGAAAAGCTCTGAACTTATTGCCAGTTATCATTGGACTCGACGTATCGCCGATGGCCTGTACTTTTAAATAAGTTGGTAGAGCTACTATTACTTTTTTTAACTCTAAATTTAGCTCAATTGCACTATTATTGGTAGCTTTTCTTCTATTATTTTGTCGTGAATTTAGCTCAATTGCCCTATTATAGTAGCTTATTCTTCTATTATTTTGTCGTGAATTTAGCTCTATTTCCCTATTATAGTAGCTTATTTTTTCCATTACTTTTTCGTGAATTTAGCTCAATTGCCCTATTATAGTTTATTTCTTCTATTATTTTGTCGTGAATTCAGCTCAATTGCCCTATTATAGTAGCTTATTTTTCTATTATTTTTTGTCGTGAATTCAGCTCAATTGCCTATTATAGTAGCTTATTTCTTCTATTATTTTGTCGTGAATTTAGCTCAATTTCCCTATTATAGTAGCTTATTTTTCCATTACTTTTTCGTGAATTTAGCTCAATTGCCCTATTATAGTAGCTTATTTTTTCCATTATTTTGTCGTGAATTTAGCTCAATTGCCCTATTATAGTAGCTTATTTCTTCTATTATTTTGTCGTGAATTTAGCTCAATTGCCCTATTATAGTAGCTTATTTTTCCATTATTTTGTCTAGCTCAATTGCCTATTATAGTAGCTTATTTCTTCTATTATTTTGTCGTGAATTTAGCTCAATTGCCCTATTATGCGTCGCCACAATTATATGGATTCCATTAAAATCCTTATTTAACTTGGCGTCACAAAATGACATTACTTTACTCAACAATAGCAGTAATAACGTTTATAACTCGACATGCAATTTTAGGCCCAAATATTGTTCTCCATTTTCTATTCATCACCGAATAGACTGCAAAGTTTTACTGCAGTTCGGTGTTTTTACCGTTCCTATGAATATTCATTATATATAAAGATCGATATTGCTTAGATAAAATGAGATAAGTGGCTAACCTTATACGTAATAATTACCTTCTTGAGTCTCTTAACCCCTAAGTGCTCTCCCCTGGAGTATCTCACTTAGCATAAATCACTTAAAAAATGTTATGCTTCATAAACTTCTTCTGATTAAGTTTAAAGTTAAGAAAAATCATTAAAGACTCACTGTATTATCGCTAGAAAGGGTTAAAACGTATTGCACAGAATTTAAATTATATAAAATATAATTACTCTTGAATTTAGCGAATTTTCTTAAAGAAATTAGGCTTATGAGGTTCATATTTTTTTGGTTGAGACTTATTTTGTAATCTTGGTAAAATTTTAATCCCATTTTTAACTAAATAGCTTTAATAACAGATAACGTAAAATATTCAGTTTTATTTATAGTAAATTGTTATCTTAAGCAAAACAATTTGCCTGTACCAAGGAACTTACATAAAGCTCCTGTCATCTGTAGTGGATTCTGAATGATAATGCAACTAAGACTTATCTTCTGCGTTTAAATAAAATATTAAAAATATTCATAAACTGTTAAACACGGTAGTATCAATCGATATTCGTATGGCTTGTTACATATCAATGTGTCTTCTTATTGCTTACTTTCTGATTATGTGAGTGAGGTAAAAAATTCACTGCGTAAAAGTTTTAAAAGCATATTTACTAAACATGTCATCTGTTGATCTAAAGATCAGTTGCAGATGCTTTTACTTATAAAATTATCTGTGGGCATTAACAAGTACATAGTTGACGTATGGTTGATCAGATGTCCATTTTTGCCCGCGCCTTATAATAACTGTGTAATATTTTATTTTACAACGTTTTAGGGTTTAAAAAATAAATGGCATAGCATTATTTAGTTTGACTATTAAAGCTCAAACTAGCGAGTTTCAAGTGTTATCTTCTTAGAAATTAATTAGTCAGACTTTAGAGTTGAATTAGCTCTGCGAGGTAAAATTTCTCCTAAAAACAAGTCAAATACTTGGTTTAAGTGTAATTTAACTTTCAATTTAAACTCCGTCTCTACTAAATACGGAAGATTTTTTATTTAACAAACTGTTACGTGCTGTAAAATCCCCCTAACGTTCAAGTTTTTAAATTTATTTTTGGGAGTGACTTTAGCCATGTAAGTTAAACTTAATTTTTATTTGTGTTGTGATGACTTCTTTTCGCGGATACCTGTCTCAGAATTGTACCTGAAAGTTGTTCGTTCTCGTGAAAAAGACGAAATTGTTGTTAGAGTTTGGCTCCTAACAATTATTGTTGTGCTTTAAGTTTTTTGTCCTACTATGCATACTTAACAAAACACGAAGGTATATATTATTATCAACATTAGTTCTGGTCTTATGGATTATCATATATAACATAATGCATACAAATCACGTTTTTGATTGATACATTTAAAAATTCGCTTATATCGTGGTAGTATGCCACATAAATATACTAGTAGTACGATAAACTGATTTAGGACAACAAACATGTGGCCGCTTGGGAGGCGTGAGGGCCGCGTAGTTGCTGAGGCCTCTGGTTTTTGTGGGAAATTTTATTTTTTCTATCTTAAACCCAGCGATGGTTATGAGTACAACATACATATATTCTCTGAGACAATTATTTTGATGAAAAATACTTATTAACTTATACTTATACCTATTAACTTCTTAAAAACGATTAAACGAATAATTTGATAAAATCTAGGTTCCGGATTTTTATGGTGAACACAATACTTTTGTTTTAGTTATTGATAAAAGCTAAAAGCAGAGAATCGAAATTATGTGCGAAGGATGCTGCGTACCGATTTGTTGTTGAGAGATGAGATGAACGTTTGCTTGTTCAGGTTCTAGTTGAACACTACTGTTCCTTAGCGTGTTACCGCTTTCTGTCGGGGTCTGTGGAGGTTCCTCCATTATGCTTTTACCTAGTTTCTGCTTTCTTTTCGTCTGTTCCGCATCTTCTGATCCTTTTACTAGAATTCAAAGCACGTCTAGCCAAATAAAGAAAGATTATTTACTGAGTTAAGTAAAATTACCTTGAATTTTTGAAATGAATTAGTTATTTGATAACTCAAAATTAGTTTTTATCTTGTTAGTGAACAGAAGTGAAACTTTAATTCTAAGAGCCAAACGTAAAAATCGATACTTTTGAGCCCTAAAGGTTTAACTAACCTGCTACATTGACTTATTTTGTTTCACTGATAAAGAATCAGGCAGTCCGCCATTTCAAATTGGGCTAAATAAGTACCCGAAGGTACTTTAAAGTCCTGACATTGACCATAAAAGCGGGTTAAAAAATAACCATTTATATCTAACAGGAACTCCACTATACGCCGAAAACTGAATTTGGGGTCATTTTCTGGTCTTTCGGGTTCATAATGATGATGGGATCTGAAATGCCTTGTGGAGCCTCTATCAGGGAGCCAAAGAAGTCGATCTAGTGGGTTAAACCCTTAACGCTCTGCAATAATACGGTTTTCACGCTGGCTTATGGGTTGTTATATGGCTCCATTTTATAACTATAGCAGCAATTCTTTTATAACGCGTCAATTAAAGCAAACAAAAATGTGACTTGTGGGTCTGTAGCATCTATTAAGTTTAGTTTTAATTCTCTGTTCTACATTTTATAGCGATTATTCGTAATACCTTTCTTCGTAAAACTTTATAACAGGGTTTCTTTCCGAGGTTCTTCACTAGGGGGAAAGGGTGTTTCAAAATTATGTGGGTATGCACAGTTACGAGGCGGTGTATTTTTTTAATGTTACACCCCATAGATTGAAAGAAGGGATACTCTTCGACCATCCCTCTGATACTTTGCTTGTATAAATTGCTTAATTAAAATTTTTTCTTGTAAATTTTAAATAATTTATATTCTTGGATACTAGGCAACAGATCATAAAATAAGCCCAGAGTAGAAATAAATATAATCTCTATAGATAAATTAAGAAAATACGTAAAATGCCATTTATTAATTACTGTAAAAACTTTTGGATATCCTTTCTCATATCTTCCTTCCTTTAACCATTTTTAACAAACGACCAACTTTGCTCAAAATTAACTAGAAATTATTGAAAAATATCGAAATCCGTTCATCGTGTATCACCAACAAACATACGGGATTCGTGGATATGTTATTGACGTACTAATAAATAAAAATAAAAAAAAATAAAAATAAACAAACGAATATGCCTTATTTTCCCTTGCCAAATCAATTATTTGACACGGGGATATCTACCAGGACTAATTGATCGCGTCTAAAGTAACCTTTCTGAATTTAGTCTCTCTTAATGTCTGCAAAGCTTAGCTGCAAGAGAGGATGATTGTGTTGTTCTTAGAACGATTTCGATATTATTATTTTGTATCTACCTTCTTGTTTTTTCCGAATTATAGTTTTACTGATCTCTTGATTAGCCTTACTTTCATCGTTTTCCTTGCCCATATCGTGATGCTTGATTATAGTTCTGGTTACCATTTAGAATCTGTCAATAGAGTTTTGACAGTTTTCGCCACCCAAGGTCCAGGGGACTGTTTAAGTATCTATAGTCTCTGTCCAAGATTAACTTTCTGGGCAAGTCAGTTTAATTCTTACACTACGTCAGGAGATTTCTGCTGGGTGAATATTTGAAATCCTGCTCTGCCATATGAAAGGACTCGATTTATTTTGTATATGGTTTAATATTATTATATTTTAAGTAAAGTCATTTCTTTTTTTCTTGGGGGAGGGGTGGGAGGAGGAAAGGAAGTCTACTCACTTTATAGAGTAGACCACCTCTCTTAAATTTGAAAGCGAAATATCGTGTCCATACTCTTCATTGGCGCCGTAAGACCTAAACGTCGAGCAATAAGCGGAAAGCCTACGATCATAATGTTTCATAACATTGTATAAATACTTTTATATGTTTTTTCATATCCTACTCTTTTATTAGCACACAAAGTTAGACTTGGTTAGAAATACGAGAAAATTTCTACCACATATGTTAAAGTTGTGAGACTTTAAGCTTTCGGTGTTTTGGTTTATAATGACCTAAATTCGAAATGGCTTTGTTGATCCTTTTAAACCCAGACGGTGAACCCCAGTTTTTTTTAGAAAATAAAGAAAAAACAGGACTAAAATCTCAATAAAAAGGATTTAGAGAGACGAGGATTCGGTGAAGCTTCACAGACTGCTTTATTATTGGATTCTCAGGACAATTATATTGTTCTTTGTGGAGACTGGTTGGTTTTAGCTCTCCTTTCTTTATAAACCAAGAGAATCCATCCTTTAGGCTGGATTTTCTGAATATCATTTACTATCCTGTCCCTTTTCTGCTAAATGCTTAGTATATTTCTTTAGGAAATGACGCATATTGCATATTAGGTTGTTTAGATTATGTTAGTGTGAAAGATATCGGTTTGCCCCTTAATTTATATATATAATATATAATATATATATATATTATATATATATATATATATATATAATATATATATATATATATATATATATATATAAATATAATATATATAAATATATATAAATATATATATATAATATATATATATTTATATATATATTATATAATATATATATATATATATATATTATTATATATATATAAAAAGTTTCGAGCCGGTTTTACTTTTTATTATATTTAAGATTTTTATTAAGATATTAAAAACGTGACCCCCTCTAGTTTCATATAACGCTTACGTTTCGGCACCGGTTGGTCTCAAACACCAAATGGTTGATGGATGATTTTACTTTTCCTCTTTGATACTGTAGGTATATAGGAATAGTATTGTGTTTACAAAAGAAATCCGAAACCCGGATGAAACAGGAATTATCTGTTTCAGGTGTTTTTAGGGCCTTCGGAGTGGTTTTCCCCAAGTTGTCTGTCTGTATGTGTGTCATCATCGTAGCGCTCAGTGTATTTATGGTAGAGAGTTTAAATTTAGTACAAAAATCAGTCTACCGTTGTCGTTGTGCTGTTCGGAAAATATCATTTTATGACGTCACTAACCTACAATAATGACAGCAAAAATTATAAAAATTAAATTATTATCATAAACGGTGGAAAAATGTTATCCGATTGAGATTTGGCACCCATGTGTCTATGTATAAGACTAAAATATGTGCCAAGTTTGTGTACGTTTTTTAAAAAAATTGTAAAAAATTAAAATGGTTCAATTGAGTTGAAATTTGGTACAAGTGTATACCTAATAAAGTGTACCTAATAAGTGTATTACCTAATTAAAGTACTTTAAGTTCTGTTTCAATACGACAATGTATCCGTGATTTTGTTAGATCACGGATCTTAATTCTAATTTGTTAGAATTAAGAGCATTGAGCGTGGTCACTGCTGTATGGGCGACCGCTGAGAATGATACAGATGCATTTACTATCTGAAGACGAGCGAAGCGAGTCCGAAGACTTGTTGCAGTATAAATTTGGCGAAGTGTACTCCTGAGGACGAGCAAAGCGAGTCCGAAGCATGAGGAGAGCGTAGCGAATCCGATGCAAAAGGTAAAGGTATAAGGTGCAATAAGGTAAATAAGGTTCCGAGATACCCCTTACCCGATTTTAATGTGAACACAATACAGGTCAAACTAGATTAGGTTAAAGGCTAATTAGATTCAAATGAAAGTTTGTACAACAATCAAGTAAGTAAGTCCAACGGGAATAATTATTTAATTAGATTATTTAAAAAAAAATTAAGAGTGAAACGGAGTCTCCATGTAGCAAAAATCTTTATTTTTGAAATATCCCAAATGTTTTGGAATAAATATTCTTGTTTCTAATAATAAATTGAATTTTTCCTAGTCCGGAAAATCTTCGACGACATCTGTGGCTGGCACAGATTTCGTGATAGTAAAATTCTAAATTCGTACAACGGAACGGTTGTGTTACATTAGAACCGATGGTTCTACTTAGTTCTATTTTTTTGGCTGCTTGCTTCGAAACAATATAATTTCTGATATTAATTATAAATGTATGAGATTATTTCGTTGGGTCTCTTAATATCAGAAGTATAAGGTTCATAGTGCACAAAACTTTATTATATACGTTGTATATAGTGTGTTTTTTTCTTTCGAGCTACTTAAAATATACCTGCTATCAAAAAGCTTTTAAGTTTGAAACTTTCTTTTACCGTACTTCATACAAATTTAGTAGAGTTATTAGTTTTTAGTTACACAGTATACAGTTTTGTTTTTAATTCTTATGTTTTGTTATTTCTTAAATGGTTTCTAATATTATTCTGTTTCTTTTCTTATTTATACCGTACTTATAGAGAAAAAGTATTCTGTGTGCAAAAAATCAGAAACCGGAATGTCACCTAAATTATTTCTTTCAGGTGTTTTGAAGGTCTCCATAATGGTTTTTCAAAATTGTCTGCCACTATGTGATAATATAAATACATATTATCTAACTTAGTGGAGAGGAATATGATTATCTTATATTTTGGCATCTTTTTCTCTTGTCATTAATCATAATTTAATCCTGAGAGTAAGGTATTATATGTCTAGATTAGATCTCTAGTATATTTTTTAAAGAAGAGTTTATTGAAATAACTTCTCTTCTTTCTTAATCTTTTATTCTTTTGACGTTTCTCTATGTTATAGGTTTGTTTATCTTGTCGACTTCCTGTATTTTGTCCTGTTCATCCTATGTTGGCATTGTACTATGAGAGATGTTGTCTATCTCTGTCTATCGATTATAAGTGAGTCAAGTGGCAGACCTGACCCACTTTTCCTACCCAGTTCAGCCTCACTATCCTTCCTGCTTTTGATGCGTAGATTCGGAAACCTAAAAATAACCCTTAAATGAATTATTCAACCGATACTTATTAATGACTTGTTCTTTAACTGTAATTAAAATACTGGTTTTCAACCCTTTTTCCGCCCTATGGAAAACTTAATGGGAGTGAATTTATAAAAGGAGGTTTTTCCTCTAAAGTAATTTTGTTTGAAATAAACAGCCATCCTTTTTTTCATCCTTTACTTTAAACTGAGTATATTAGTTAACGGCTAAATTTTCTTCGCTTATCGATAGAGATTTTTCTTTATTTTAAACTTTTTGTTATCGCGGGTTCTTTAAAAATTAAATATTTGTACTATCTTTCACATTCTTTTCAAATGTAAAAGATGATATCTTGGAAGAGCAGTGTCCCAAGGTTCGTAGCCCCCACCTGCGCGTATCAATTTTATTTAATTTAAATTACTGAACTAGTTTTGTTAAGATTTTGATTACTTGGCTATGGTGATATTACAAAACGTACAAGCTTGAGTTGTTTGACTTTACATTGCCAGGGAGTAAGTTCCTTTTAGCGAAATTCCAAAGGAAGTGAGGAGGTGGCATTTGGAAGGGAGGACTCAATGAGTTACATTTATAATCATAGGCTGTCAATATGATTACAAATATTGGCACTTTTATAGAAAAGGGACCCCCTTTTGGTGGGTTTTAACTACAAGAGGAAATCTAAATAAGCTTTAAAACCTAAACGTTTAAAACTGACCTCTACCCCTAGTAACTGACTGTTGGTAGTTCAAATTTACCATTATTATTTTGGTAACTATTTCCTATATATGGCAATTTGTCAACATTTTGGAAATTTTAAAAGTTAAGTTAGAGCATACTGTAATATTTGCCTATTTTATAAACTTTATTGATCCCTAAGAAATTTGATTTATTAAATCAATGTTAGTTTTTGAACAAAAATCTATTTGTTTATTTATTTTATTTAATGATTTATTTAAACTGGCGAAATTGAGACAAAAGTCTCCTCTTCCATTCCACCAGCACTCAAACAATACAATTAATTCATAGTACAATATAACTTACAATAAACTAATATGTATATCTATATATATTAATAAAAATGAATGCAGAGTTCTGGCCTTTTATGGGGACAATTTTTGTACCAAGTTTCATTTAAATTCAAAAAGTGCGTATATATATATATATATATATATATATATATATATATATATACTATATCCATGATATATGTCCAACGATAGCTTAATTAAAATCATCGGATTATAGTTTTTTAGTTTCAAATTTCTTAAGAATTAATGCAGGCTCTAAAATGGGCAAAATTGAGGTATGTTTTAATTTAACTCTTCAAAGTTACCAAACGTGGTAACTTAATTACCATTTTTGGTAATTTTTAGCAAAATATTATTAGTGAATTTGCATTCGGAGGGGGGGATGAAACTATTATTGAAAGCCTAGGACCATGTTTTCACCTTAATTTTTATATATATATATATATATATATATAATATAATATATATATATATATATATATATAAATATATGTTGTGTGTGTGTGTGTGTACGATAGAGACGTTTTTATAGTACGCACTTTTTTGAATTTTAATGAAACTTAGTACAAAAATTGTCCCCATAAAAGGCCAGAACTCTGCATTCATTTTTATTAATATCACGTTATGGCCTATGTTATTAACTCACAATAATGGCCTAGAAGCTTCTTGCTTTTGGGAAATATAAAAAAGTCGTTCATTTATATTGTAAAAAAGTAGCTTTAGATTAAGCTAATAAAGTAATCATATTTAGGATATTCAAAGATTAAACATTTTCTGGAAGGAAATGTTAGAGTTTAAAAATAAACATATTTAATTTTTTAGTTTGTTAGGGTTATTTTAACCTATCATAAAGGTCATCCCAACCCTTTAATAAAGAACATTCCTCCCTCTCCCCTTACCAATGACCGCAAACTCTTAAGCTCATTTTTCGTTATGAAATTCGCTAAGAATATTTCTTACTACTTCACTGTTAAATTTATATTCATTTCTGTGTTATATTTGTTTACTAAGATCTTTGCAAAAGTTAATTTACTGTAACAAAAAAAAATCAAATGTTATACTCAAAGATATATGAAAGGGAATTGTTCGTATAAATACTTATAAACGTATGATTAAGTTATTTAGTTTTGTTTATAGAGAGAAGTTTAAATTAAAATTAGCTTCAATTCACTAACTTAGCTGTTAAATTCTTTAAGTTTTAAGGTGGTCAGAGGTAAGAATCAATAAGATTGAAACTGTTTTCTGAAAAAAGCTTATTTCCCTAGTTATTGGCTCTGATGGTTGCTCACGAATGCATCCCATACCAGCCACAGCCAATACCTTGTTTTTATATCTTTTTTTATTTTACCTAAGTTTCTCCGTCGTAAAGATTTTATAGTCTATTCTGGTCATGGTCTTAAATTTCTGCTTTTAGGCTGGTATAAATAAATATTCTTAAATAAAAGTCTTAAAAGGAGATAACGTTCGTTGTAATTTCTTAAGGCTCTACAATCTGTATATCGTATTTAATAAAATAATTCCACATTTTTTTATTCGATCCGACTTAATTTTGTTAAGCAATTTTTAGACAGACCTAAAGCATCCTTTCTTCTTGATCCTATGTTTGGCATAACTAGTGAGGGAAAGAGCCAAAAAGGCCCGATGAGGGTTTGACCTAAAAAGGCCCAAACCTACATCTTAAGGGCCCAATAGGGCGGGGTAGTTTCCTCAAGTAGAGGGGTCCACTTTTAACAGTTGTAGTATTTATGATTATAACAACCTTAATTTAATTAATTAGACCCCAGATCATTGAGGTCTAATCTTCGTATGGGGCCCCATTTATATTTATATTTATAATAAAAATATCTAGAGCCCTTTAATGTTACTATAGAGCTCGTACAAGAATGCTAGGGCCCTTTATGGCCCTAGTTTAAAGTATATGCCCCTTAAAAGCCCAGGTAAAGTAAATAAGGGCTTTAAAGACTCTAGATTTTAAAAACAATTGTCTCTAAGAGCTCTTTAGGCCTTACCTTATAGTATTGGGCCCCTTTGATTCTGGTGTTATGAATTATCACATAATTATAATGAATACATAAATGTATATACTATATCATTTGATACTACCGAGTTTTACAAAACATGAATAGTTGACACAATATAATTGTGCGAGAGACACCTAGGAAATGTAACAAGCAAAATGCAATGCTACATCTGGGAACTGTTCCATCATTCGACATTCGTCATCATTGATGGCTCGACATAATGTCATGTCCCACTCTGTTTCGTTACGTCTAACTCATCAGGGCGCCGACAGAGCCTGAACTCACTCTGACCTTCAATTAATTCCGAAGAATATAATGTGAAGTACTTACCAGAGACGAACGGTGCTCTCTTACCGCCATCATGCATGGCAAGCAAAACATATATCATTGCCATTTATTGCCATGCATGATGGCAGTGTAATTCCATAAATTCCATATTTATTGTTTCGTATTAACCCTGTTTGCTTGAGAATGTTTAATAATAATTAACAATCTTTTGTCGAAAGTAATTACTAGTAAAAAGTTTTTATTTTTCTCTAATTAATATTTTTCATGATTAATCTCTTAACAGGTTGATCTAGAAAGGTTGTTAATCATTTATTTTAACCTTTTATGATAAATTAGATGTATAAATAAACACATGTATTAGACTGTTAGTTTACCTTGTTTTACTCATATTTAACTATGAGAATTAGTTCATTTGTTTTTTCATTGTTGGTTATTATTTATTGTCTACTTTTTGTTTTGTCGTCTTGTATATTAGTGAATTAAAAGTTATGGAGCTATTCATCTTGTTTTACTTCTACTCATCTTTGAGTAAAATTTCCTTCAACTATTTTTTACTTACCTTAATTGCTTTAATTTCATTTATTAGGACAGTATACAATTTTTAAATGTATTTGGTAAAAAATGTTTTTTTTTCTTTTTATCAATTAATTTACAAGTGGTTAAATAATTTTTTAATTGTCTTCTCATTTAAGATGTATGATTTATCTAGATCGCTTTAGAGGTTTCACTTTCTTGTTAGTTACTAAAAATAAGAACTAGGTACCAACCAAAATTAACCTCCTTCAACCAAGAATAGTCAGAATTAACCTTAAAATACTTGCTACAGTTAATGATGACGAAGTAATAAGAGGTTGGAAAAGGTGATTAATTGCTATGTTTTTAGTTGGTTATTATTGGGAATTAATGATTCGTAATGTTACTAGAAGTTACCAATGGTGATTGGTAATAGTTGCTTTCACAAATAGTTCAAAATTACCTAAAAACTTTTAACCTGGGTTTATTAACCCAGGTTACTGTATTAAGGTTAAGTTTTAACTTTTAAAACTTATTGCCTAAAAGTTTAAAGTGGGTGGGGACAAAAAGACCCGTTTTTTACTTTTCCTAATTTATACTGTAGTTATATAGGAAAAGTATTGTTTCTGTAAAAAAAAAAATAATATAAAATGCCCGTTTAAGGGCCTTTCGGCCCATCAGGGTTATTCACCCTGCGGGAACCACCTCAGGTGGGCATCTACTACACTCTAAGAATTAATTAAAGTTGGCGAAATCTTTTTTTTAATACAAATACTATTCATAAAATCTTAGAGCACAGCCCGGGCTGCGAACCCGGACCTCCGGTGCCGAAATCGAACGCCTTAACGATCACGGCCACGGAGGCAGACTTGTTGTTGACAGGTATTGTTTTCTGTAATAATCTATAATCGGGATTCCGCTTGTTTTTAAGACCTCCTGAGTGGTTTACACCACGTTGTCTGTCTGCCTGTGTGCGTGCCTGTTATCATCGTAGCTCCAAGTGTATTTATCCTAGAGAGTTGAAACTTGGTACAAAAATTAAATTGTACTTAAATTTTATACATATGTATAAATATGTATGGTTAACACACGTATGAAGTTTAAAATATATTATCAGAGTTAGTTTTGATTTTATTGATTAAAAATTTGATACATAAAGTTAACGAAAAACGTTTTTTGTATACATTTGAAAATTCGCATATATCTTGGTGGTATGCCTCTTATATAAATTTTAACTGACGAACTGATGTAGGACAACATCTATATGACCGCAAAGCAGCCCCAGCGCTGACGCCGCGTAGCAGAGCGGCTTAGAAGCCGATAACCTCTCATTTTTGTATAAATAGGTAAGATTTGTTTCAACTCGGCTAGTACGGTTTTTTGTTGAAACATATAAAGTTAAGCAGCATAGAAGGAGGTCAATGCCTGGATGGATGGACTTGGCGCTGAACATCCATGGTTTCCATCTTGGTTTCTTTGGATGGACCGTGGGAAATAAAACAGATATTATAATATCTGAGGACGAGTAAAGCGAGTCCCGAGACATCTTGCCGTATACATTTGGTGATTTTTATATTCTGAGGACGATCAAGACGAATCCGAGGTAGTGAGGATCATCGTAGCGAATTCGATGTGAAGAGGAAAAATTGCGAGGTAACTCGTACTTAATTTTTAATGTAAGTTCCAAAGCGTGTTTACTTAAAAGTACAAATAGAATGGATAAAAAATTGTGTAATCTTAGTATTTATTTAGTATTTATTTACTCAAAATTTACAAAATCTTACGTCTTAATATTCATAAGACGTCTTAGTTGCCTTTAAAGGAAAATTTAGTTTATTGCTAAACTTAAAGTGTAATACATAAGGAATGTTTTGTTTAATGCATAAATCATTTCTGATGTATAAAATATCGTGGCTTAGGGCTTTTCTCCTTAGAGGAGAGTAAATTGACTGAAACAGACTTCATCTTAGATTCTAAGCAAATACCAAATATTTTTAACCTGTATACCTCTCTACTGGATACCTAATATGATTATTTTCCTGATTCTGTAAGCTGTGTATTAACATTACTGCGGCATGACTGCTTAATGCTCCTATAGAAATATTGTGTTGAAGTTATGGTACATCTAGTATATTTTGACACCGGGGTACATCAGAACTTTTCCTCATGACATCGGATTCGCTACGATCATCCTCCCTACTTTGGCATTGTTTTCTTTGTTGCATAGTAGTATATCCCATTTTATCTACTTGTAGCTGAAAAATAAACATAAGAGTCTTATTTTTCAAATGTTATGTTTAATTTATATCGGTTACAATTAATTATTATGTTAATATAAAAAACTTATAATTTAAATAAATAAACAAGTCGAAAAAGGTTTTTCCTGCAAACTCCTTTAAAATACCACCAAAATATTATCTTTTGATAATCCTGCAAAAAAACAAATCCCTATCCAAAAAATATAAAATTATCCTTAACTCCAACCAACCTCCTCACCCTAATTAATAACCCAAATTGATACCAAATATAAAAATAAATAAATAAAATAATAAAAATGAGGCGCTAATTACCCCCAAACAAATAAATAAAATATGGCTCCGGTTTACACAAAATAAATATTGTATACTTTGCCCAATAAAGAACTTGTTAAAAAAATACTTGCTAAGAGATTTTAGAGGCAAAAAATATTGCTTTGAAGTTGTTGGAACACTCAAAATGTCAGGTAGAGTTAGGTTTTGCAATTCGTCAATCCTAACAATGTCCAATTTATTTTTTTTCACTGTTATTCTAATTCACCATATTAAATAGCAAAATTAGTTTACCTTCTTTACAGTTTCAGTGATTCTTTACTTTTTAGATTTGTAACTAAGTGATAAAAGAACAAGAAAAATCTGACGATTCATAAACAGCTGGTAACAAATTTAAACAAGCCATAAATATCAGTGCTGGCAATATTTTATTTAAAAAAAATATATTTATTTTTTGTTTTATTAAAATGTTTAATACTTGATATCTTATCGTATTTTTAAGTAATAATATATAGAAAATAATATTATAAAAAATAATTATGTTAATTAGACAAAAACAACGAAATTCGCTCAATAACCTGCAACATAATAACCTCATAAAATTAATTTCTCCTCCTTGGGTGTTTTGACTTTTTACTATTATATTTAATGTATCATTACTCCCTAGTATTTATAATACTCCCTAAGAGTATTACTAAGACTTACTTGGTAATACTCCACCAATTTTCTTGGTAGAGTATTATCAAGAAAACTTCCCGTACTGTTTTAGCGAATTTTTATCATGAAAATTTAAATATTTTGTTGACAATGTTTGTCATTTTGCAGCTTCAGTAATAACTCATTTTACAGCCGTAAGTAGATAACCTATATCCACCCTAACAAGTGGAATCATATTATTAGCTGTGAGTGTTATTAGGAATCATATTAATATCATATTATTAGCTGTAAGTGTTAGGCGAAGTTTCTTTGAAAAAATTTGTCAAATAAAATAACTCTCATAACGGGATTGAAGATCGCGAGTGTCACACTAGTCCGTTTCGTTTATCATCTCAAAATATAGGGGTTTCAAGACCCTATATTTTATATAGGGGGACGTTACACAATACACACATACAAACACACCCACACATACACACATAAATATAATAATTATATAATATATATAATATTAATATATATATATATATAATATATATATAATATATATATATTATCTGTATGTGGTTTTGTGTATTTTTATATTTAATTTAATAATTCATTTAAACTAAACGTTATCTTTATTGTTAGTTATATTGAACTAATTCGTCTATCTTGGAATAGTGTTTTTAATGACTTTAATTATTTTGATTTCATGTTTTTAACTAGCTTGGCGGATAACGTTTTCGTGTTTTCGTAGGAAATGCTACGGTATGTATGTTATATACTATACCAAGGTTAATTGTAAACAATAAGACTTTAATAATAATTGAGATTTCTTGCTTATTAACGTAGCATTGACTTAATATATTCTATTTTAAGTAAAGAAATTTATTGAATTTTTAGAACTTCTGATCACAATGGATCCACATTGTTGAATTTATTAAGTACCACGATTTAGGAAACCGGAAATAACTTTACTATTTTAACTAATTTTACTTAAAATTTTAATAAATAGTTTAAGTATTTAATAACAGTTTTAATTACTGTTTTTAGTTAATATTTAATAATAAGTACTCTGTTATAAATAGTCTGAGAAAATTAGTGACTTTGGTTTGGTTTGGTACTACCTCAGACCTCTATACAATAGGTCTAAGCTGGCTTTAGAATCAAATTGTAAATTCGAAGCTTTTATTTAGAGTCAGCTTGAAACAACGGCCTAGAAGTCTATTTGTTTGGAACGTCTTGTAACTTGTAAATGTTAACCCCTTAATTTCCATAGCCTTCAATTTTTTTACTTGATCTCTGTGAATTGCGCGTTCTAGGTATATGTCGATTAAAAATTAAAACTCATATTTTAAAAATTTAAAAGTATTAAATTTTAATTTAAAATTGCGGGCGATAGTAAAATTAAATTTAGTGGATCTAATTGTCACTTTACTTTAAGAGACATATTTGCGTGAAATTTCGATTCGATTGGTGAACGCTGAATTTTAAGTGAGTTTTCTTATAAAAATGACGCTGATATTTATGAGGTTGATTTAAAGTTTTGTTTTTTCAGCAAAATAAGTTAACCGGGAAGCACAACTAGGACCCTAAGTATGATTTTGTGGACAAATCTCAATTCAACACAGCGTATGTTTTGTGTGACCCTGACTGACAAATCCACTCAGGAGACCTTAAAACGCATAAAACGGATAATTCCAATGACCTCCCGGGTTCTGATTTTTTTGCAAACACAATACTTTTCCTATATACCTACGGTATAAATGAGGAAAAGTAAAAATTATAATTATTAATTATTAGCATTAATTATATTTTATTTTAGTGCTGAATTATTAAACGACCTTCTATTTCATTAACAATTTCATTTATATCTCCCAATTATTAAAACTTTTGATTGTCTTATCTTGTTTTTATGTAAATTAAAGTTGTGTGTTGTTTATTTTCCTTGTTTCTCGTTTAAAATATGCGAGGTATTTATAATATATAATAAATATTAATAAGTTTAGTTCTGTTCAAAATATGGTTAGTATATATATCCGTAATAATAATGATGTGCCATATTTTGGCGAAAAACAAAAATAGACTTTCAAGTAAATTTTTCTTGTGACAGGCTACAAAATACATATAAGAGGTCTTCGACCTCTTTGCTGCTACGTGGCGTCGGCGCTGGGGGGCGCTTTGTGGCCCCCAGCCACAAATCCCAATGGCCGCACGCGGCCACATGGTTGTTGTACTTTATCAGTTCGTCATATTGCTAGTTATATAAGTGGCATACTGCCACGATATGAGCGAATTTTCAAATTTTAAGAAAAAACTTGATTTTTACATGTCAATTATAATACGACTTACAGGTAAAATCAATTGACAGCGTGGGAAAATAATGGGAGGGAGCCAATGAGGTTAGTCCTGGATGTTAAACCACACCCTCATTTTCAAATCAGGCCAACCTTATTGGTTCCTTAACACTATTTTCCCGCGCTGTCAACTGATTTTAGCCGTGTCTCGTGCTATAATGATGTACCGTTTTGTTTACTTATATATGCCAATCAATAAAACTAGAATTAATGCTGATAATACAATGAAATTTCGTATGTTTGTAAAGCATACATAGTAATATGGGTGTGAAAAAAGGCAGCCCAATCTAAACATTGTATCAGGATATGTCATTTTTTGAAATTTTTGTGGGTTAATAGCGTCACTCATATTATTTCATAAACAATAGAGTTCGGGACATTAATAAGGTGATTTTTTGTACCAAGTTTCATATCGATCCAAAAAGCGTGTCGAAAAGTTATCGTGTCCTATAGAAACTCTAGACCACAAAATCGTACATACATTCATATACTTACATAAACTTCAACAATATATTGTTGTGTGTGTGTGTGTGTGTGTGTGTGTGTTTTGGTTTTTTTTTTTGGACCTCGGAGTTGGAGTTTGTAGACAGGATGAAGTATTTAGGCGTTTCTTTTTGACTCGAAGTCACTTTTTAACGCCACATGTGATGAATAGCACGAAAATGCTCTCTATTGGTTCACTCGCTGTCTAGGCATGCTAGAGTTCATTGGGGAGTTAAAAGTGGGGCATTTGAGAATTATATACCAAGGTGCATTTTGCACGCCTTTTGTATGCGATCCCTGTATGGTTTCATGCTTTAGGAAAATAGGAAATAAAAATAAAACTTCAATCAGTGCAGAGATTGATGCTCATCCGGTTGCGAAAGATATAGAACTATATCGGCCGATGCAATTTGTATAATCACAAATTTTCCACCAATACTTGTTGAGGCAGAGGAAAGAACTTTGATCTATAGTGGAACCAAAGGAGGAGACCCTAATGCCGTTTTCAATCCTGATGAGGTTGAGCACCCTGTTTCATTTTTAAAATGGAGACATCCAGGCAGGATACCTGAAGTTAAAATAGTCGATTGTCAAGACAGTGTAAGCTATGATTTTGTTATTTATACAGACGGAAGCAAGCTAGAGAATCAGGTCGGTGAGCTATCGTGGTCTACCAAAAAGGCTTAGAGATATTCACGGAATCTTTTCGTCTCTCAGGATTGTGCTCTAACAACCAAGCCGAATTATTGGCTCTGTCAAAGGCAGTTCGGTGGGTTATGTGTTCTCAGCGTGCGTTGCTCATCAATTTTTGTTTTAATCAATACTGATGTAAAGTTTCGCTGGATTCTTTAACCAACATACGTTTCATTGGCCTGATATTGAGAGAAGAGATAACTTACAGCAGCTACAACTTAAAGGATGGAGCGTTCACTTTTCGTGGTAAAGGCGCACTAGGTATCGAGGGCAACGAAAGAGCCGATTCTCTAGCAAAAGGGGCTGCGGTGGATACTAATCTTCTTGAGGAAGTCAAGCAACCACCTATAAGTTCACTGAGGAAAAGGGCTAGAGATTTGTCCATCGAGAAATGGAGTCAGCTTTGGGAAACTTCTCATCATGGTCAACATACTAAGCTGTTCTTCCCAGACGTCAAGTCAAGACTTCAAGTTAGGCTATCCTTGAACTTCAAACTTACTCAAGCTTTATCTGGTCATGGCAAGAATAAAGCGTATCTCCATAGATTCGGCATCACACCTTCTTCAGGTTGCAACTGTGATGATAACGTTTCTCAAACTTGGTCACATATTATTCTTGACTGCCCTCTGTTTGATAGAGAGAGGGCTCCATTGGTCCAGCAGGTTATACTAGGAGTCAATACAAATTGGCCCCTCCCCTTAATTTTCTGTTATCTAAAGATGTTATTACTTATTTTTTTTTATTGTTCATCTCAAGCATTAATTTAGATTCTTTGTAGTTTCTGTATTATTCTTAGTTTTATCTTTTAATTAAGGAATCAGATGCACAAGCGTGTTGAGGCTTTGTCTCAGTACATGTTAACTTCTATATGATCAATTTTAGCTTGGGGCTGTTGGTTTTGCTATTTTAGCTGTTATTGTCACGGTGGTTTGTTATAACTTAATGATGATATTAATGTGTCGCTCAGCTTGGTAATACTTGTTTTTTGAAGCTTCAATTTTCTTGTGGATCTTCTTGTCATTTTTGTTGTATTGTTATATTTTTTAGCTTTCACATGCTATATAGTATGATCCTAAAGGGATAGTACTATCTATATCTATATAGTACGTAGTACGTATATATACCTCTCTATATAATACCTCTCTCTTAACAACAATATTCAAGAATCAAACTTTAAAGTATCCTGATGATTTTACATGTCAATTATAATACGACTTTCAGGTAAAATTAATTGACAGCGTGGGAAAATAGTACAAAAGTACAAAAACCATGTGCCGCGTGCGGCAATTGGATTTGTGCTGGGGCCACAAAGCGGCCCCCACGCCGACGCCACGTAGCAGCAAAGAGGCGAAGACCTCTATAATGTATTTTGTAGCCCTGTCACAAAAAAAATTTACTTGAAAGTCTATTTTTGTTTTCGCCAAAATATGGCACATCATTATTATTACGGATATATATACTAACCATATTTTTAACAGAACTAAACTTATTAATATTTATTATATATTATAATACCTCGCATATTTAAACGAGAAACAAGGAAAATAAACAACACACAACTTTAATTTACATAAAAACAAGATAAGACAATCAAAAGTTTAATAATTGGGAGATATAAATGAAATTGTTAATGAAATATAGAAGGTCGTGTAATAATTCAGCACTAAAATAAAAATAATTAATGCTAATAATTAATAATTATAATTTACTTTTCTTCATTATACCGTAGGTATATAGGAAAAGTATTGTGTTTGCAAAAAAATCGGAACCCGGGAGGTCACTGGAATTATCCGTTTTATTCGTTTTTAAGGTCTCCTGAGTGGATTTGTCAGTCAGGGTCACACAAAACATACGCTGTGTTGAATTGAGATTTGTCCACAAAATCATACTTAGGGTCCTAGTTGTGCTTCCCGGTTAACTTATTTTGCTGAAAAAACAAAACTTTAAATCAACCTCATAATATCAGCGTCATTTTAATAAGGAAAACTCACTTAAAATTCAGCGTTTCACCAATCGAATCGAAATTTCACGCAGTTAAAGTGGGCTAAGATATTTTAGTCTAAGATCTCTAAGACTATTACACTGTAAGGGCGAGGAATTCAAGAGAATCAAAAATAATTGTTGCAAAGAGGACATGGTAAAAATGATAAAAATGGTTAAAAATGACTTAACTGACAAAAGATTAAATAATTAATTAACAATAATGGTATTAACTAATTATTATTAGTATTATGGTATACTATTATTATGGTATTAGTATTATGGTATACTATTATTATGGTATTAGTATTATAGTATGTACTATATAATTAAATGAATGGTAATAAAGCGTATAATTTTAAATAACTATTCTTCTGTTTAAGTTGACTAAATAATGTCCAAGGTGTCCGATTTAATAGTTCGTTTGTGGTATCAAACTAACTGGTAACACATCTTTAACTTAGCGGCCTGAAAAACTAAAGAAAGTCTTATTTATCGTGTAAGGTATCAAGTTAATGAGTTCTCTTCTTGTACAAAGTACCTGATTCCCTTTTCTTGCTAAACAAATTGGTATGGTTAGAAAAAAAACTGTTATCAAAAACTGAATACAGACTTCTAAAAGAGCTGAAATTTAATGTCTAAGAAATAAAATTACAAATTATTATAATAAATTAAAACAAAATTACTAACTCATGACGCTCACAATAAATGATCTATTGACTTACTTTCCCAGCTTCGGATGAAAATTGCTAATTCCCGGCTAAATGAGTTTCGAGTAATTACAATGAATTTAGCCCACCATCAAATTTCCAAGGCTGGTAAAGCAGTAGCCATTCATATCTAACCTGTTTTTAGTAATAAATGTAGGAAAAGCTACACCCTGTTCTAAAATTAGTTCAGTAATGCTTCAATTTCCTGCTGTGAGTAGATACTTTTATTCTTCTATTATTATAAATATTTACAAAAATAAAGTCCACAAATGAACAAAGTAAATGATATTATAAGCTTTTATCAAATATTTGTTACCTACTTGACTCCATAAAAATTATAAAGTAAGATATTCTATTTTAAAGTAATGGTATTAGTAATCGTTAAAAATAAATTCTATAAGAAAATTTTTTGGACTGGTGTGATATATATTTAGAATTTAAATTTCTTGAAGACTACAGAATATTAATAATTAATTAATTAATAAATATTAAATAAATTAATATTTATAAAGGACTGTATCTTCAAGAAATTTAAATTCTAAAAAAATAAATTCTATATAACAATATCATTTACTTTGTTCATTGTGGACTATTTTTGTAAATATTTATCATAATTGAAGAATAAAAGTATCTACTCACAGCAGGAAATTGAAGCATTACTGAACTAATTTTAGAACAGGGTGTAGCTTTTCCTACATTTATTACTAAAAACAGGTTAGATATGAATGGCTACTGCTTTACCAGCCTTGGAAATTTGATGGTGGGCTAAATTCATTGTAATTACTCGAAACTCATTTAGCCGGGAATTAGCAATTTTCATCCGAAGCTGGGAAAGTAAGTCAATAGATCATTTATTGTGAGCGTCATGAGTTAGTAATTTTGTTTTAATTTATTATAATAATTTGTAATTTTATTCTTAGACATTAAATTTCAGCTCTTTTAGAAGTCTGTATTCAGTTTTTGATAACAGTTTTTTTTCTAACCATACCAATTTGTTTAGCAAGAAAAGGGAATCAGGTACTTTGTACAAGAAGAGAACTCATTAACTTGATACCTTAACACGATAAATAAAGACTTTCTTTAGTTTTTCAGGCCGCTAAGTTAAACGATGTGTTACCAGTTAGTTTGATACCACAAACGAACTATTAAATCGGACACCTTGGACATTATTTAGTCAACTTAAACAGAAGAATAGTTATTTAAAATTATACGCTTTATTACCATTCATTGATAATAGTATACCATAATACTAATACTATAATACATAGTATAATAATACCATAATATATAGTATACATTTGTTAATAATTAATAATTTAATCTTTTGTCAGTTAAGTCATTTTTAACCATTTTTATCATTTTTACCATGTCCTCTTTGCAACAATTATTCTGATTCTCTTGGACTCTTCGCCTTACAGTGTAATAGTCTTAGAGATCTTACACTAAAATATCTTAGCCCCACTTTAACTAGTCAAAACATTTTCTATTCTCTGTATGAACTTAATGATACAACTCTACACCAGCTATATTTGTTTACTGTTCACGCTATGAGAAGATGATCTAGTAACCCTTCATTACGCTTCTAATGCTAATTTATCAAAATATAAAAGTAGTTTATTTATTTATTTTTTTATGTATTTCATTTTATCAAGGCAAGTTCCATTAAGTATTATTTATTCTAACTCAAGAGGACTTATTTAATTTTTTTATCTACGTTTTTTGTATTTATTGCATATAATAATTTTTAAAAACTATGTGTTGTATACAAATAAAGATTATAACGAATTGTCATTTTTAGCGAAATTTGTGCTTTTATGGTTGTTCGGATGTTAGTTTGTACTATTAGAATAATTCTATTCTATTAGTACCAATGCGAGGGATTTGTAGTTGACTGAGGAGGGGATTAACCCTTCCTCAGTTGTTATTATAATTGTTGTGAATTGCTTGTAAGATTGTCGTTAAGTTCAATTAAAACCAGAGAATTGTGATTGATGAATCAATTGAGTAGATAGAAGTCTAATTTAACAAGCTATAGAACTACCTCATCGTGTCTCCAATCGATAAAAACAATAGAATTGCTTTTACAGTTGGCAAAACTATTAAGTGTTATTATCAAAGCTACAATCATTGTTGTATTTGATAAATTTTATTTGGATTGATGAATTAATTTAAAAAGTTTGATTCTTGAATATTGTTGTTAAGAGAGAGGTATTATATAAAGAGGTATATTGAATATTCTTGTTAAGAACTTAAGGTAGTTTTAGTCCCAGAGCCGTAAATAGTTGATTTCGTTTCCGTCGAGCCCCAAAGGTGTAACTAAGTTTGTTGTTCCTAGCGAGATTTTTTGATAAACGCACATTTTATATAATAATTAAAACACTTTTAGTTTTTAAAATTTGGTTTTAATAATAATTGGTCTGATATCATAATAAAATTAAATAAATCAGACGCTTTTCGGTAACTCTCTCATCATCAGTGTACATATAAACTAAACTTAAATTTCTTATTGCTATGTGAAGGTGGTGAAGTTTGTTCTTTATTATTTATTTTTCTTTCAAAGGTTTAACCCGCTAGATTGATTTATGTTAACTCACTGATAATGGATCAGGTGGTATGCCGTTTCAAATCAGGAAATTTTGGCCCCTAGGCCCAGAAATATGTTTTTACCAATTAGCCCTATATATATTTTGCTTTATATTGTATATCAAATCATAGGCAATATAATGTTTTTCCAGAGAAGAGAAAGAGAGTAGTACTGATTTCATATATGATGACTCATTTCATATATGATGACTCATCAACGTTTTTTGTCGATATACAAAACCGAAACTATTATAATAAATGTAACTTCGTATATGTGTTAATGTACCCACCTTTCGTTGTGGGTAATGACGTCACACATATTTTATTGTCAATAGGTTATGACTATTATCATGTTAATTTTGTACAAGGATAAGTTCCATTTCGCCCTGAGAAAGCGTTCTAAAGTTATCGCGTCCCATAGAAATTTATATATATATATATATATAATATATATAATATATAATATTATATAATATATATTATATATATTAATATATTATATATATATATAATATTCTATGGGAGCGATAACTTTAGAACGCTTTCTCAGGGCGAAATGGAACTTATCCTTGTACAAAATTAACAATGATAATAGTCATAACCCTATTGACAATAAAATATGTGTGACGTCATTTACCCACAACGAAAGGTGGGTACATTAACACATATACGAAGTTACATTTTATATAATAGTTTCGGTTTTGTATATCGACAAAAAACGTTATTTGTTTACATTAAAATATATTTGTCGATATATAATAATAATAAAATAATAAAATAATAATAATCATTATTATATTATTAATGATAATATATCATTATTATTAATTATATATATCGACAAATATATTTTAATGTAAGAAAATAACGTTTTTTGACTAATACATTCGAAAATTTACTTATAACGTAGCAGTATGCCACTTATATAAACCAGTTATATGACAAACTAATATATAGGACTATAACCATGTGGCCGCGAAGCGCCCCCTAACGCAGAGGCCGCTGACCAGCCACGGCCCTCTGGTTTTATTTACTTTTTTTCACAAACAGTTTAACTACAGATAATATAAGAATTCTTAAGATTTAAAGCATTGCAAATAATAACCCAGCCATGAAAAAAAAAAACAATTTAAAGCATCTGCGCCAAAAAATAGCGGCTGCAATTCGCAATTGATTAGGCCTATTTCTGTTTACAGTAATAACTTATTAGGTCTGAGGACATTTTAGAAGTCGGATGCATCTCAGACAAACATACTTTAAGTATGGATCCCTAAGAAGGCATTGCTTTACAAAGTATAAACGCATAATAGTATTACCAACGCTCGTAAAATAGTATTATACATTGTTAAGTATAAAATAGGTGTAGTAAAATAATATACCCAATCCCACAATCTTGGATTTTAGGTTTTAAAATTGTATCGTGTTTGGCATATACTTTTTTCGTAGCGAATTAGACTAGCAACAGTGCTTAATTACGACGACATTATTTACTCCTCGAATTCAACGAGACTTTGTTTTATTTTCCTTTAAATGTTAAACCAATTGTTTCTTTAAATTATCTGAAACCTCTTTCATGTATTGTGTATGTATATTATATCCTTCCAGCTTCTTCCATGCGGCATACTTCATAAGAAATTTCTCTAAAAACTCTTATTTTATATTTAGATTTTTATTCGCCCACTTGAAAAAAAAATGTAATTATGAAAAAAAAACCTTTTCTGATTTCCTTGAATAGAAATAAATTCACGAGATTCTCAAAGTTATCTTTTCGAGTATCCTCAAGAGCGTTTCCATGGCAGCCATTTCTTTGCTCCTGTTATTCTGAGTTAATATTTAATATTTTTTTATTTAGCTATAAAAGGTTTTTATAGAGGTTTAAAGGTCAAAGATGCTGTAGTTACTCTCTTGTCAGTTTTAGTTATGATACTGCAGAGAAATGAAAGATAGCTTTTCTTAAAAGAATTCTAAAAAGAAATATTTCATCGTGGTTTGGCTAAGATAGGCAAGTATTACCTTTTAAGTCTTTAAGTATTCCATTTTAAAGTCAACATAGTTTAATTTCAAATCATGAACATTATTTTTGTGCGCTAAAAAACATCGATTGAACATTGACCTATTTTTTAATTGTTAACTTTTACACATATTCGCTAGACCCCAAATATTATTGTTTTAATTAATTAAAATGACCTTAATCGACTTAAGCCACAGCACTTTAGTAATTAGTTCATGATTCTTGTAAAATACAAGAATGTTAAGAAACATTCTTATTCAGTACAATGTTTTAAGAAACAATGAGCTTATGAGGTTAGGGTCATATAAAGAGGTATAGCTAGGGGTGATTTTTTTG
The DNA here is from genome assembly GCA_018340805.1 of Microvelia longipes. Lineage (NCBI taxonomy): Eukaryota > Metazoa > Arthropoda > Insecta > Hemiptera > Veliidae > Microvelia > Microvelia longipes. Next base: position 24,925,841 of record JACMZG010000008.1, read on the forward strand.
TAAAAGGGGACTCGCTAATCAAGAAAATGTACATATATATATATATATATATATATATATATATATATATATAATATATTATAATATTATATATATGTGTGTGTGTGTGTGTGTGTGTGTGTGTATGTATTAAGACAGGGGCGGACTGGCCTGTGAGGCCAAGGCCGGCAGCCCTCCTTGGGTCTCAAAAACAAAATTCTTTCGATCTAAAATTTTTTTAGATCGGACATAAATTGTTTACACTTGTACTAACATAATATATATGGTTATCAACAATTTTAAGTTAAATTTTATTTATCGGTTGATACATAAACATAATGTAAAGAAATCATGTTTTTTTGACTAATTCATTAGAAAATTTGCTTATATCGTGACAATATACCAGTATTCACAAACTGGTATAGGACATCAACCATGTGGCCGCGAAGCGCCCCCTATGGAGCGCGAAGCGCTCTGCAGGGCTGCAGAGCGCTCTTGCGTTTAGAAATTTGCTTTGAAATGTTAATTTGGACAGTGACTTGCCCTGACGCCTTTTTTTAATTTTTAAATGTTATAGATTCTAAGCATCTCTAGGAATTTACATCTGTGAATTTACAGGTGTTATTCTTGGATTCAAAACGATAGGGTGAAGGCGGGAGAGGTCAATGTAAAATTAGGGGAAAAGTTTTGCTAGTTTTCTTGATATTGTACTTACTCTGTTTATTTTTATGACGCTTAAATCTTAAAATGTATTGTAATTATCTTTTTTTTAACCTTAAGTTCCCAACATCAACTATCAACCAGTGACCCATACTTTTGCTTATTCTATGTTCTTTTTATGTCTTGGAAAGCTAAAATATTCGAAAGTTATTACAAGTCATTGAATACAGGTGGAGTCAGGTATAATTCTGTGAAGTCAAGTGATTCAAGTTGAAATGAAAACCTGCTGTATGAGTTGGAGCACTCTAAAGGATTAAATACAACAATAGGAGCTTGTTTGTTAGAAAACTTTTAGCTGTTTTTCCTTCTTAGTTGTTTTTGTAGGATTATAAGGGCAGATGAAGTCTTAGCCCTTCTTACTTCATTCCAAGCTTAAAGAGTCAAACATTAAGTATTTTACTGACAAAAAGATTTAGTAATCTGGTTCTATTATGTTTTTTATTTAGATTTTTTGTTTAAGTTTTTATCTCTCTTTTTTGAAGTAATTAATGTTGGTATTATTTGTCATTATCTACTGTAGTTAGTCACTATTGTGTTTTTTTCATCGAAATTACTCTGATATATTCTAATGCGTGTGCTTAAATTTGATCTTGTTTGCCTATAAATGTCAGTTTTTAATAGCGATCACTATATTTTTATTTAGTAGCTATCACATTTTCATTTTTGATCACGTCAATACTCTTGAAAGAGACCCTCTTTTGAAGATCTCCCATAAGTTATGGTTTTTAAAGTTTTCTATTCTATGAATCTCAGTAATTGATTTTTACATTATTATAGATGTTGTATCATCCTCCATCCCCTCTTTAATATATATATATATATATATATATATATATATATATATATATATATATATATATATATATATATATATATATTATATATATATAATATATATATAAATATATAATATATATATATATATATATATAATATATATATATATATATATATATATATATAATATATATATATATATATATATATATATATATATATATATATATATATATAATAATATAATATATATTATATATATATATATATTTATTATTATTTTTACAATGTATTTGCACCTTAAAATTAAATATACGACTTACTCTATTTGTTTTTTCTTATATTGAGGTTCTTTTAACTTAATTTTACTCTACTAGATTTATTTATTTAATCAGCAGGTTTCGGTTTTATAGTTTTCCTATCGCTAATTAATTTGTGCTCTCGGATTCTAGAACTAACTTACTTTCTTACTAAACTGACACCAAACTCCTTTTTTTAACTTTTTTTAATGCAAAAACTTCATTTAAAATTTATTTTATTGCTTTAAACTGTATGTTTCTCAGACAGTGTTTATTGTTCAATGTTGCAGGTGTACCAAAGTCTGTTTAGGCCGCTAAAAGTAAGTCGGAGGCAGTTTAAGAAAGTTTTAAACTGTATGAAGACTATAAGACAGCTTAGGTATCAGGAAGTATATGCTCAAGAAAAAGTTACCAAAGTCGACTCTCTTTCCCTCGTCTTATCAGGAAAGTAAGTTTATCTCACCATCTACATTATTTGTTCACAATTTTTTTTTTTGCCATCGATCAATTAAATTTACTATAATTATTTAAAATTAAGACTATTTGATACCTATTTCTTCGACAGATGCAATCTTAAGGTGTATTGACACTGAGAGCAAGGAAACCTCAAAACTAAATAAAAAAAAAATATTTTCTATTATAATTTGTATTTATTTTTACTCTTCCTCATTCATACCTTTGGTATAGGAAGAGTATTGTGTTTGCAAAAATCGAGATCGGGATGTTACCGGAATAATTTGTTTCAAGTATTTTTAAGACCTCTTAAGTAGTTTTTACAATGTTGTCTGTCTATATGTGTGGGTATAAGTGTGTGTGTGTGGTCTGTTATCATCGCATCTCCCAGTGTATATTTTTATAAGAGTTGAAACTTAACATTAATTAATCTTTAGGTCTTGTTGTGCTATTCGAAAAATAATTTTTTATGACGTCATTAACCCGCCATAATAAAGTAAAAATTTCGAAAATTCATAATAGGCGAGAAATGATTCGATACGCATGTAGTCATTTATGGACCAACATATGTGCTAAGTTTTATCAAACAACTTATAACGGTTTTTAAAAATTGTAAAAATTCGGAAAATATTGCAAGTTGGCTGATATTTGGTGCAAGTATTCCTTGACATAATAATTATACTAAGTTTCGTTTGAATACGGCAAGTATATTTACGGTTTTTATTGCATCATAAAAGATTCAGCAGCATCGCTGGGAATGAAACTAGTTTATTTACAATCTGAGGGCAAGTGAATCGAGTACAAAGATTCCTTGCAGTAAAAATAGTAGTAAATTTTGTGACTTTCATATACTGAAGACGAGCGAAGATAGTCCAAAGTAGTAAGGAAGAACATTGCGGAAAAGTTCCGAGGTACCTCTTGCCCGATTTTTTTCCTTTATAGTGTTTATGCATTGGTTGTGTGGCGTTACACAGTCTTCTTTTTATCACGCAAAAAAAATTTTAATTAATACTCTTAATTGTTGTTTTATAACGTCATTAACCCGCCATAATTACTCAGAAATTTTTCTGAAAATTTATGAAACGAGGACAAATTTGTGGATCGGTTTGAGATTTTGCTCGCATGTAGTGATCGGTTTGAGATTTTGCTCGCATGTAGTGATCGGTTTGAGATTTTGCTCGTATCTAGTTATATATAAGAGCAACATTTGTGCTAAGTTTTATTTCATTATCAGAATGAATTTAATTTGTATCGAATGCCATGTATACATTTTTTTAAACATTATAAAAATCTTTAAAAAATCTCTTTTTAAACATTATAAAAATCTTTACGTAATAAATGAGTACTTTCGTTTCAATACGGCAAGTATATCTACAGTTTTTGTTGGATCATAAGTGCTCAGTAGAACCGAGCGAGCTCAGTGTCTGGTTAGGTGACCGCTGGGAGTATAAGAATGTATTTATTTTCTTATACGGGCTAAGAGAGTCCGAAGTATTGGGGATGAGCGTAGCAAATCCGATATGGAGAGGAAATGTTGCGATATACCCTGTACCCAATTTTGTTTTCATGATTCCAAAAATATTTGTCACTGATTGTGTTCTACTTTCGGATTATTAACTGTTGGGTGAATTGGCTGAACTAATTCACCCCAACAATATGCAATACATGGGTGCGTTGCGGGAGTAGCATAATACATTAATTCCAAGGGATTCTAAATATGGCGTTATTAAAATCTAAGTAGGAACTATGCTATATATTTCAGCTAGATTAACATAAATTAACAAACAAAATATAAATAAATGTTAGAAGTCCTAACATTAACAAAAACCATTTTACCAACGAGCTATTCATAAATTTAATATATTGATTTTTCAGCAAGTCAAATGATATATAAGTATAAATCTTTCTTTTCTCTATAGCTTAGATTCTATTTTATACTTCCCATGATTCTGTTTTCTAAAATCAATCAATACCGTTGTGTTATTATAAAAATATTCTTTTTCTACCTTACAGAAATCCATATTGAGGTATAATGATTATATCCGTCTATTATCTCATTTTGTTATTCCATTGTTCTCATTTTTTTAATCCTCGTTGAAAAAAAGTGGATTTTTGTTTAAAATCTCTTGTTAAATATAGAAGTAACGGTGTATTGAAAAATAAAGAGAAAAATGGGAAATACAGTGATACATGATTAGGAGTTAGTTGGGTACGGTTGGATTGAGCCGAGGAATGGAAGGAATTCCTCTATTACCTGTCTTCCTCAATATCTATTGAATCAAGTCATTATATAGCAGGGTTTGTCATAATTATATTTCATTCAACTCAACTTGTACTGTTGTAACAGAGCCAAATAGCAGCTCTAATTGTTTAATTTGTGGCTAATTGGTCTGCATTGCGTTACTTCAGATATTTTTTTATTAGCCTTTTTGAACCTTTTATAGTTTTGTTTCAATTAAAACCTTCTATTGTAGCTTTATTGATATTTCTATCTGCTCCCTAAATTAAATTGTGTGTACGCATGTATCTTTGCTATAACTATATTTTACATACTTAAATTAAAAGAAAATTACTGGTCTAATAGATCAAATAGTTTAATTAGACCCTAAATTATGTGAAGACTTAATATTAAAGCTTAAGATATGTTGAATATTTTGCACAATAAAATTTAATGCGTAACTGATAAGATCAACTCTACATATTAGTTATGTTGTAATTATCTCCGAGACATCCCAAAAATTAAACTGTCTTAAAAATAGCTTATTTTCTATGCTGATAATGTTTTTGGTAATAATAAATTGAACAATTTAATTTTGCGAGAGTCACTTAGAAAAGGTCAACATATATTATTTAATACTTCCGAGTTTTGCAAAACATGAATCGTTGACACAATAGAATTTTGCGAGAGACACCTAGGTAACAAACAAAATGCAATGCTACATCTGGAAACTGTTCCATCATTTGAAATTCGACATTATTGATGACTCGGCATGGGGTTCCGGTGGTGTAATGGTTAGCACGTGCGTCTGCCACCCAGACAATCTAGGTTCGATCCCGGTCGGGACATCTAGTATTTTCATGCGGGGGATGGAAATCCTTTCACGTGCCGTCCTTCGAAAGGAACGTTAAGCCGGTAGGCACGAGCCTGTGCGATGTCTGGTACTAGTAAAATATCCCTAACCCTAAACACTTTAAATTTAAGTATACAGGGTGTTACATTTAAAATACATCGCTCTGATTAACTCAGCTTCGTGTGGAGCTATTGCGATAAAATTATCTTCTCCTGGAAGTACTCAAAGTTGACTACTAGAAGTTCAAATATCCTATTATTTGTTAGGTATTCTGATTACCAATTTTTTTTCTAAGGTAACTTTAAAAAGTTTTATTGGACGATACCTATAAAGGTATATTATATTAGTATCAAAATCTCGGTAATTTTGTCCCTTGCTATCATTTGGCATACATAACGACTATGACCCATTTATAATTAAAAAATAAGCTTACTGGTACACCAGAATATATCACTTCTAATACATTGTATAGAAAAAAATACAATTTGAGGAAAATACCGGAATTCAGGGATATTATTGTCAAATTGTCAATGATATGGACACAGTTTTAGAAATGATCCATGTAATGGTATGCTCTAATTTAACTTTTTAAAGTTACTGCGGAACAATATGTTTGGTAATCAGAACACCATACAGGCCAGACGATTACCAAAAAATAATTAGGTATTTAAGCTCTCAGTGGTCGACTTGGTGGGGGTAGATACCAATTTTATCGCTATAGCTTCGTACGGAGCTATTTAAAATGTACCTCCCTGTATACCCTGTGCGTATAAACTGAATAGAACTTTTTTGACAATATCAAATATAAATATATTATTAGATTTAATTAATAATTTTACCTGCGGACCGTGTAAAATGTGAAGTTTATTGACTAGTTATAAAGGATTAAAGAAGCAATTTTCTCTCCCAAAGGAGTGAAAATTACTTTTCTATCCCTTGGGAGTAAAAAGTAACTTTTTCTCCCTTGGGAATAAAAAGTGTGTCCTATAATTGGGGTTAGAGCCAATTATATCAATTTTTGAGAGTGATATCTAAATTTATAAAAGGAGCTTATCAATTTCCCTTTTCCCTTATAAAAAGAACTTTTCCCAGAGGGTGGCACCCCAAAATAATTTTTTATTTGCTTGAAATCCGTTTCTGGTCAGAAGAAGTTGTTTTGAGCAATACATTTTTTCGATTTATATGGGGGCAGCACCAAAAAAGGACTATACCAAAAAAACCATTGGCTCAAAATCTTTTGTAGACAAAACCCAATGCGTATAAAATGTATTATTAGGTTTAATTAATATTTTTATAAACTTGTACAGTCTCATAAAAAATAAGCGTTTTACAAAAGTGCTATGTATATACAATAATCCTAAACTTTTCAAATTCAAATAAATGCACCAAAAGTTAAAATGTATTCTAGTTTTTTTCCATAAAAAACTGAATAGGAATGTTTAATATAAACTTTTTTTTGACAAAATCAAATATGCATTGAATATATTTATTTAAATGAAATTGACTTTGAAAACAATACCTTTTTCATTTGAGATAGACAGAATAAGCCATTGAATTGCTTGTTTCATCTGTCTGAGAGAGGTTGGAGTCTTTTTTCATCAAATTGAGATATAGTGCAACCGCTACCTATTGGGAGAATTTTATTAAAAAAGTTTTTGGGGTCAAAGGATATGAAGACCATGTAGCAGAAATCTATTATATTATTTAAAGGGAACTAAAAGCTCCAAAGCTTTGGTATTTCGTTAAACTTACTCTTATTTACCGAGCTTCAAGTTAGATTTATTGCCGTGAAGGAATTCTTTACATTTTCTTGTCTTCTTTTAGCTGGATTTTAAACTCTGTTGTGAGTTATGATGATTATTTTAAAGAAAATTCACTAAAACATAATTTTTAATGATATTGTTAAGTTTTTTTCGTGTTGTGTATTGTGGATTGTTTTATAAGTTAATAAAATTTTTTGTCACATATAGTGAGTATTAGGCGGCTGTATATATTCTGCAATATAAATAAATGAAAAAAAATATATAATATATATATAATATATATATATATATATATATATATATATATATATATATATATATATATATATATATATATATATATATATATTACAGAATAAATACAGCCATCTGGTGAAATATTCAGTTTGAAGGTCTATAGAACAAATTCTAATATCAGGGATTCTCAAAGTGTGGTATGCGTACCACTGGAACTATGCGAATGGCTTTTAGGCGGTACGTAAGAAATCTAATTCCTTTGTATAAAAGGTATTTGATTCTCCGCGAAAATATGGAATATAATTGCAAAATAAAATTATGAATGATAAGTTTAGTTTAGTAGGTAACTTCGCGAGGTACTTTGCGAGGTATTATTAATAATTATTATCATCAGGAAATGGCAGTTGCATTTTATTTCTATTGAGTGTTTAGATAAAAAAAATTATTATTTGGATTATACTATATAATTTTATAAACAGAATCCGTTTAACAATACGTAAAATCTTAAACAAAATTCTTGCTTTAATAATGTTGAGGCCTTACTGGTCTATCTTTTTGGATAAATTTAGTTATAAACGAAATATTGATGTATTTATCCCTTCCTCCCATCTTTTTCTCTACCCTTATAATGAAATTATCTAATTGATTTTGCTTGTCTGCATGGCAAAGTTTTTCATCAAATACTAAACTCATTTTAGTGTAAAGCAAAAAAAAATGCAAATTCTTTTTTTAGGTAAACGTGGTAATATTTATTGTTCAAAAAAGATTTTACGAATTTCGTTTAGTTGCTTTTATTTACAATGAGTGTCTTAATATTAATAATGTTTGTTTATAGGACGGCTGTATTCCTTTAGGCTATTGTTCATTTGTGTATAACTTTATTGGACCAATAGTGTCTGCATGCTTGGTTGGTTAATTAAAGGCTAAAGTTTTGTGTTTCTAAATCTTAACAATGTACTTTTGTTTAAAATTGTTCTACTTTACTATTTTGCTTTGTTTTTCGGGACGCGCTTTATTGTTTATTTTTTTGTGATTTTTAATTTCATCTTTTATTTTTACTTAAAGAACCGTATAAATTAATTTATTTGTTATTCAATGTTTTTCTATAGCTGTATAAATAATAAAACTTTTGGTATAGATTTTAAACGCAAATTATTTTATTTAGATTTCTGATGAGCTAAATGTTAACCATAACTTACTAAAAATGCAACTTGGAGTCAAAGAATATTTACTTATTCTTTGCTTGGAGTAATGTGACATTGTTTTGTTACAATAATATATTTTAAACCAGAAGTTAACAGTTCTTAATCGTTTATCTTGGAGGCCTACTTGAAAGGCTCGTTTGCATTTTCTATAAAAAACGGTATCTACTCTAATAGTCCAAGAGTCGGACCTGAAAATATGTGACTCATTTTGTACTACTTCAAACCAAATTATTCTGAAAATATACCTTAAATTATGAAGGAAAAGCATAGTCTGCTTGTCCAAAGTGGAGCCTTTCTTATAATTGCGCATGCTCAAAATTTTATAAAATCACACTTATTACAGTTTTCTTGCAATAAGTGGCTCCCTGTAAGTCGTGTACGAACATGAAGAAACAATTTTTTTTTAAATCTGATAAAATTTCCTATAAAACGTGTGTTTAATCATCAAAATCAGATGACTACAACCAAAGTGGCTCTTTCAAAAGCACCAAAAAATGGTTAATTTATGAAAGCCTACTAATTTCTTTGAAGAAACATTTTTTGCATTTTTTTGGCCATTTAACAATTGTCATAACTTTGATTGTATTTATCCGATTTTGATGATTAAAAAATCGTTTTCTAGGAATTTTTATCAGCTTTAAAAAGTGTTCCCTTCATGTTTCGCATACGACATACAGAGAGCCACTTATTGCAAGAAAACTGGAATTAGTGCGATTTGATAAAATTTTGAGCATGCGCAATCATAAGAAAGGCCTTCATAATTTAAGGTAAATTTTCAAAAAAATTGGATTTGAGTTGCACCAAGTGAGCCACATTTTTTAGGCCTGCCTCTTGGACTATAAGTTGGTCGACTCATGCGAGATGAATTTGACTAAAAACTAGGTCCTATGAGAGAAAGAGCTTAGATTTTCGGATTAATCCAACACGACGAAATTGCGTAATTTAATTTTTAAAGAAAAGTGCATATAACAAATATTCAGTTGTTTTTACAATACAGTGTCCCTAAAATTAAGTGTGCACACCTTTGTTTCTACTAGTTAAGAGCTCATTTAGTGTTTATTTTTATTTGTCGCGAATTTTGTTACAAACAGAAAAGAAATAAGTTACGAGTAGTGCTTGATAATTGAGTAGCTGCTCAAGTTATAAAGCATCAACCGGAACCTTAAGCAAGAAATAGAAGTTAAGCACGAAAACCCGCATTCCAAACGAAATTTGCCCGGCATGCGGACCTCCGCGCCATATTATGATTGGCTGGTTGTTAAATTTGTATTTAATTGTACTAAATTTAAAATCATTATTATTAAATCATACCAAAGTCTCTTAAATATTAATAAATAAATGTTTATAATAGAAAGTTATATGATTTAACAACCATAAATTATATTTCAGAAAATATGTTTATTTAAAGATTTTAAATGTTCTTTACTTTGAGGTTTAGAAAGTCTTATTTTCTTCCTTAAAGAAGTAAAAAAATCGAGGAAATCATTTTCAAGATAAAAAATGTTGTTGCTGAAAGTAACAATTTTTCACTATCGATGTTTTCCTGTTGATTACAAGTTAGTCTGAAAAGTTAAAAGTTGGTAAGAGTTTTTTTGTAGAGGGATAAAAAGGAGGGAGATATGAAATGAAGATGTTAGTGAGATGCATAACTTGACGTTGTGACGAATGTTTCCAGAGTTTTCAATTTCCTTTTACATACGATAAATGTTGCTGATATTGTAGTCAATAACTTTGTACTTTCCATGTATCGAGACTTTTTCTAGATTGCTTTCTAAAACGTTTTGAATAAAAGTTTGCGGAAAAATGTTTCCTAGTGTACTCAAGAGTTGTTGATAAAAAATTGTTTTGACTTAATTCGCTTCTAATTTTGCGTATTTATAAATTCTGTTTTATTTTTCGATTACATTTAGCTGATAAATGTATTGGGTTTACTCATACTCTTATAATCCTTAACAAAATGTCGTACATGCTACATTAATTACACACTCACTTGTACTCGTTGACGCCGTCGATGCAGACGGCGAAGGCGGGAAGATTAAAACAATTGGCCTCAAGCTATTGTTACCCATATGGTTAAGGAGGTGTATGAAATGAATATATATATATATATATATATATATATATATATATATATATATATATATAAACACACACACACACACACATATTATATATATTCATTTCATACACCTCTTTAACCATATGGCCATATGGATTAAGTTCAAGTTCAAAGGTTAAACCAATTATTCCATTTCTGGTAATAAAAATTATTTTTAGCTCAACAATAGCTTGAGGCCTATTGTTTTAATATTCCCGCCTTCGCCGTCGGCATCGCTCAGGAGTAGGTATGTATACTTCTTACATACATACATATATACATACTTCTTGCCCAGACTTGATTTAAAGTAAACATTTTACATATAGTTATGGAGATGCATAGTTACTACTTTTATAATAAAATTTATATGAAGCATGATAAAAGATTGCTTTTTTATCCCGTTCCTAAAACTTGCCGTGTTAGATGTTTCTAAATGAGAGTGATGGTTCTCTATTTTTATTTTAACTCAATCGCGTTGTATCTTCTGTTGAAGAAAGTACTATCTGGATAATATATATATTTTAAAACAATCGGAAAAAAGTCTGATTGATTTTACCTACGTCTCTTTAATTCTTGTTATATTATTCAATTTTTATGTTCAAGTGAATTTGAAGAAATATAAATTCTTTTTCTTTGATTTTTTCTCTGATTATAAATATATTTTGTATCATGTGTGTGAAATTGTCCTCTTTATAATAACCTTTGGTTTTGGCTGAGCGAGAAATGACACAGCTCGACATTTCATTCTCCTATAAAAACTAATTTAAAGGGCACTTCATTATTTTACCATATATTCTATTAATATATTATTATTATAAAATCTATTATCCATTTTTATTTTTGATTAAGTTCAAGTTCAAAGTTTAAACCAATTACTCTGTTTCTGGTAATAAAAATTATTATTTTAGCTAATTTATAAAAGAAATGAGCTTATGACGTGGAGGGCAAGTGTGGAATACGTTTTTTTTAAGGAGACTCACTGAAAAAATGCTATATATATATATATATATATATATATATATATATATATATATATGTATATATATATATATATATATATATATATATATATATAATATATATATATATATATATATATGTATATATATATATATATATATATATATATATATATATATATATATATATATATATATATATATATATTATATATATGTATATGTGTATATATATATATATATATATATATATATATATATATATATATACTTTATCTTTTTTTTAATTTATAGATATCTGAATAAAACTTAGTACAAAAATCGTCTATGTCAATGTTCTGAGGTTGATTATTAATGAAATGTGTATGTCGTCATTAACCCAGAATAATGACTCAGTAAACATATCTTGTTTTGTCTTATACAATATCTGCATTATTTGTCAGGTTGTAGAAGTCCTAAATTTACATCAACAAATTACCTTTAGTCTTAACTAGGGATTAGCTTATTTCCTCGATAAGTTAGTAACTAACTTTTATGTCGTTTATTGTTTTCTTTTACCCAAAATCAATCTACTGGTTCAATTTATCCACTAATTCAATGTCCCAATTCTATTTCTATTTAAACTTGTTAAGAAAAAGCAAAAGACAGTCCTAACATAATTATATATTTATATTATTCGTTGTAAAAAAATTGAGGTTTTAACCAAAGCCTCTCTGCTGCTCTATTTTGTTTTTTTAAAGAAATAAGAACATAGTGGGACACCAGGGTGAGATATATAATACTTGTACATAATGCAAGCAGAACTGCTGTAGCTTTTTCTGGTTCCCATATTTACTGGAATGGTAAAGTCTGTGGCATCTTGATATCCTTACCTATTCCGTTCTTGTATTTTTTCCGTATTAAAGAGGGTTTACATACAGACCCTTCTTTATACCATGCCATATATCCTAGGGCTTTTCCTTCCCTGTTGTTGGGAATAACTTAAAACCCATGTTCTTGTTTATTTGATAAGCTTTAGGTATTTATACATTTTTTTTTATTTGATGAAAAACATACACGTTTTCTAAATAAACTTTTCTTTAGTACAGGTTCAAAAGACAGTAATGAAATGAATATTGAGTTTCATATAAATCCTTTTTCTTGTTGTTTAATTTATAGTTTATGTGTTCTTTTAAATCTTTTACAGGTTCATGTGTTGAATTTTCTAGGTTTGAATTTTTTTTACTTTGTTTTTGTCGAAGTTAAAAGTGGGAGTTTCAAATCCGTTTTTGAAGTCCCTAACCACAAAAAAAAACACAGTTACCGTCGCTCATACATTCATACATACATACACACACACACACACACACACACACACACACACACACACACACACACACACACACACACACACACACACATATATATATATATATATATATATATATATATATATATATATATATATATATATATATATATAATATATATATATATATATATAATATATATATATATATATATATATATATTGCGGACAATCACGCTATTATTTTTGATTAGTGTATGCATATTTTATTTTCACGTGTAAACTAGATGTACTAAACCTGCAAGAAAGATAGGTTTTGATTGTTTAGCATGTTTCCCACTAATTATGATACATTTTTGTAACTATTGTACACTATAACAGGGATTCGCAAACTTTGAACCCGCGAACCCCCATTGTATATAAATGGTTCTTGGTGGACCCTTACCTATTTAGCCCCCCCCCCCAAATAATAAATTTAATACTTATACTCATCGCTAAATTTTCTGTTTATAACGTTCTAAGCGCATTCTAAGCAGCGGAGCTGCTATAATAATTAACAGTTAATTTCTGATGTATCACGAGTACTAGTACAACAACCAATTTCTTACATAGCCTTCATTATGTCTTATTTTATCAAATAAAATAAGACAGGGTGCTTTTAGTTAGGGGACTTAAAATTTATGTTGGCAAACTTAATGGCCCCAAGCATTTGTTTGGTTGGCCCAAGCATTGCAATGAGGTGGTTAAGGAGGTATCCTTTATTAATGTTACCTTTTGATTTACGTGACAATAAATATTATCTTTCTTAGTCTGCCTCCTCAGTTAAATTAATATCAGATGATATTAATTTTTACTTTTTTAAAATATTAATCAAACTTATAAATTAATCAAACAAAATAATTTAATTATAATGACTAAATCAAGCATAACAGCTGTTTGCTTAGTGTCGCTACTAAACAGTGAGGTCAGAATTTTTTAGTTTTTTTTTAATCTAATCAAACTTTAATTTTTAATATTTTGGTAATTCTATACTTGTAAACTCTTAGTTAGGAGCTAGAGGGTAAATGTTAAGTATTTATCGAGGCAACCTAAACTATTTTACTCCCGCTACTTTTCTCCCGATAGATTTAGACCAGAAGTTAAGTGTCGTTTTCCTCCCTCTACTAGAAAGAGCAAATTACACTTTTTTCACTTTTGGGGGTAATAAGTAATGACCGCTGGATAAAAGTAACACTTACTGCAAGTAAATATTAGCTGTTAAACTACTTGTTCAATCTCTTAAGTCTGTACTTATTCTTTAAGTTTTCCTTTATCTGAAAATAACCAAATTTAAATTTATGAACTTTATCCTGTAACAAAACAAACCAGTTTTAAATCTCTATTCACCCTAAAATAATTAAAATCCTTAAAAACTTAGTATTGATTTTCGTGTCAGCTCATTCAATTGACTTTAATTTAATTGGATTAGTTTTAGTTAAATTCAAGATCTTTCCCTTTTCTGTTTTAAATTGTTATTTGAATTTCAAACCTATTTAAATATTAAAAAGACTTAACGAGACATTCTTAATACTATAAAATTTAATTTAAAGTGATATCTCGTATTCTCTTTGTTGCTTTCAGAATTTTGTTGTTGAGAAAACTTTTATGCGGAAATAAAAATTTGTATTATGATAGTTTTTAATTGTATTTTCTTTATTATGCATGTTTATAAAAACGTAATTTTTATTATTTTTATACATTTTATTAATAATAATTTTGCTAATCTCCTAAAAAGTGAGATAAGGATTTCATTAGCAAAAAAACTTATTTTTATTTTTTTAAACGTTTCATTAATCATAATTTTGCTAATCTCCTAAAAAGAGGGATAACATTGCATTAGCAAAAAACGTAACCTGCCACTTTTTACTTTAAATGTTGACGTTTCAGCACGTAGAACTTGGTTTTTATATGAGTATGGATGTGCAATGATTTTGTATTTACATTATTGCTCAAACAGTCTGATCCAGTTGTATCAAGACTTAACAAATAAACAAGTCCTATTTGCTAAAATTGTGTCAATTTAATTTTTTATCGAATTTTCGAAGAAAAAAATGAGCTTATGAGGTTGGAGTATTTTTTTTATTAAATAATTACTTTTTTTTATTTTTTATTTAGGAATTTTAAAGAACCGTATCTAAGTTCCCACCATTAGATGAATTCTGAAGTTTTTAGGAACAAGACTAAGAATTATTAATCAACTGATTATTTTGCCAATTCCTATAATTAAGTAATTTGATTATTTGTCGACGTGAACATTTTAGGAAAGGTAGCCAGTTGAGAAATATTTTTGTTTCGCCTACTTAGCTTTATAAACTTTTCTTCCTTTTTAGCGAATTTTCATCAGAAAATTACGCTTATGAAATTTTTTCGGATGACAAAAGTGAAGGGAACGGCCACGATTTTCATCATGTGAACGTGAAGCAGCCCACATAATGAACATTTGATAAATACTTGGCATAATGATATGAAATTAAAAATTATACAATAATTATTATGACAAATATTTTATTTCTGTTTTACCTACATCGCTTTATATTCAAGATATAAAGACATGAAGTTATAAAAATATGAGTGAGAGATAGTGCAAAGAGAGGAGAGACCGAGAGTAGATAATATGTTAATTTGCTTTATTTCTCTGTAAAATAAAGCGAGGTAAAAATAACTAGGATGAAATTGACCAGGACTAAAAATGTTTGTTTTTTGAACAGTACAATTTTTATTTGAAACTTTTTTGGATTTTTGAATGAAAAAATAATAAGTATAGCTGTGATAATTTTAAAATTTTGCTTAGTTAGCATATTGTCCAGCCCCAGATTAAATCACCAGACTTGTGCTTTTCTTACGCTGGTCCTGTAAATCCTATGGCCGAGTGGTTCATAAATTTTATAACTTAAAAATCACCACTGGTCTCCCGCACTTTTTAGTTAATAGTTATGTATTGAAGAAGACACTGTTAGATGACGTCACTATTTCATGCTCCCTATCGGCTAAGTATTTATTTTTTCTCTCTCTTAAAGTCATGTTATAAGATAGTTTAAGTCTTATTAATGGTTCTTATCTTTTATATATACTGTGAAAAAACATGAAAACTTATTGTTAAAAAATATGTTTTTTGTTTTGCTTTTCAATAACATAACACATATGTTTTTCTTTTCAATAACATAACATCGTGTACAATTCATATGTACTAATTTCATTTTCTTTTGTCAATTATATTTTTTGTTACACTTTTTGTTTTGATTACATGTTAGGCCGCCAAAATAGCTAAGAAATGATATCTGTTAGTTTAACCTGACCTTTCTGTCAGACATGGCATGTAGTTCACATTTTGTCTCCCAGGGAGTTGCCTCAAATGCCTCAAATGTTTCTATGGCCTAGTAAATGTAAACAAACTATATTTTTGTTTTTTTGCATTTATTTGTACATTTCAGTATAAAATGTTAATAATATGTGTAAGAAATACGTTTTTGTTACATTCAGGTTTAAGTGCGAATCTTTGAATACTAGATTTGCTTAAATTAGTAAAGCGAGCCACTGATAATCCTTTTTTTGGGTGCACTTTTTAGCTCTTAGTACTTATTTGCGTGTGATGTTTGTTTTTCCTCTTATATACTAATTGTAATTAGTAATTAAACTTAAATCTAAAAATGTTGAATATAATAAAAGCAATCGTAATTTGAAGTTATTTTTAAGGCAATACATTGTCATCTATGTGTTCTTCAAAATCTTAATAAAATGTAAAAGGTAAACATGTGGTTTACCTTTACTATAGTTTCTCTTTTTCTTTAACTAAATTATTTTAACAATAATTTCACAATATTTAATACAAAATCATTAAACTATCACGTACTTATTAAAGTACGAAAACACCATAGAGATATACTACTAGAGGGGGCATAGCCTATCTCAACACATAGAGAGGCCTAAAACATCTTTTTGTGCGCTCAGGGGCTCTGTGTAACCTCATTGAAACCTCCTTCTAGAGTGATTTAAGGTTATAATAAATCAATTGATTTTGACTTCCCGCACATTGTTTGTGTTCTGATTTGTATTTCAACGTTTTACTATATAAGTTATTGTAATTTTGTACTGTTTTTTTGATTGTATTTATAAACGAAGGTGGTCAGGTTACTTTTTCGATGTTTCAAAATTTAACCTCTAGTAATAATATCTCTATGGAAAACACGATAAAAAGTGAAACTCACCTAATGTTATCAGGGTTGCCAGTGAAATTAAGTAAAAAAACATAAATCCTAAAAAACACATGCGCAGTTATTCCAGTTCAAGCTATTTTTTATGTTTGGCAAGCTACCAGCTGATCACGTATGTCTGATTTTTTTACACAGGTTAGTATAGGAGTTTCCCTTCTTGGTTTATATATTATTTTAATAAGTACATTTAGTTTGTTTCAATACGACAAATATATCTCCTTAGTATTTTTTTGTTGAATCATAAAAGTTAAGCAACGTCGAGCATGGTTATTGCCTGGATTGGTGACAGCTGGGAATAAAACGAATGTAATTACTATCGTATGTTTACTGAAGACGAGCGGAACGAATCCAATATGAGGAAAAATTCCGAGACACCCCATACCTGTTATTATATTTATTTAAAATTATCTTATTATTGATGAAAATCACTATTAAAAAATTAGGGTTTATTGAACTAATTTGATTTTCAAAGTAATTAAATTCCTCGCCTTAACATTTCCCTACTCTTTTATTACCATTCTCTTTTTATGTCATCATTTACAATACTGTTTTTATTGATTTCACGTAAAGGATCCTTTAGATACTAAAAAAGCACTTTCTGCTTAATTGGGATTTGTGGTTTGAGAGTCTGGGATCTAGATCAATGACCCAATAGTTTAAGAAATTTTATACTTGAAACAACTTCATTAATTAAAATGAATTAATGTCTCTGGTACTTTTAATCTCCTGCAATGTGTTTCGAATTTTTGTATTAGATAATTACTCTTAAAGTTGTTCGTATTTTAAAACAAATTAACTTTCTTCTCAGATTAAAAAAATTGATAGCTTTTATTAACAAAAATGCATTTCTCAATAACATTAGTGCAACAACAATATGCCAGTTAGGTGGGATATTATCATTAAATTTGTATCGACTGTCTGTAATTAAATTTGTGAGGCAGTACAGTGCTGTTTTACTGCGGAATTACATTTCAAATTATCTGCTTAGTAATGTTTGTAATATAAATTATTTTTATAATAAAATAGGAATGAAATGTTTGTATAATACGATATCATAAAATATTTAATTATGTAGTTTATCTTAAATTATATCTTATAAAGTTTAGACTTATCCATTAAAATACATGTATTATTTATACTTTAATTTTGTTTTATGGTGAGATGAAAAATAAAACCCTACATCTATGTCTAGGTTAAAATATTCTATTCATAAATTCGCCCAGTGTGAATGTATTGCTCATTACTTATGTATGATGGTTTGTAACAGTTTTATTTGAGAAGTAAAAATAGTAGGCTTTTTATTATTTTATCTATATTTTATTAAGTTTCTTATTTATTTTTTCCTTATCTACTACTACTGGTATACAAGGAAAAATATTATGTTCTTTCTTTGAATCCAAAACCTAAATTTCACCAATATTATGTATTTTATAGACGGTTTGAGCGGTTTTGTCATAATGTTGTCGTTGTCAGTCTGTTTGTATGTGTGTGACTATTAGTCTGTCACTAATGTTAACTTATATATTTTTTAATAAATAGTCATTTCTATCAAATATACTTGAATGCAATGCACGCTTACATTGCTGGTTTAGTGTTTTAAACGAGGATAGGAGTATTCGTACATTCTTGTTAGTTGTACGATTGTTTATCAAGAAGTTGATCTAAAGGATTTTTTGTTTATATTTTTGAACTTGGGTATTATTATTATTATTATTATTATAATAAAATTATTATTATTTTAATTATAATAATTATTATAATATTCTGGTGATATTATGTGTATTTTTATTTAGTCTGGTGTCAATATAAAAAAATCGAGTACAGTGTTCCTCGGGACGTTTCCTCATTATATCGGATTCGCTACTCTCTTCTTCCCTGCTTCGGACTCGCTTCGCTTGTCCTCAGAATATATAATTCATACTGCACTGACTAAGTTACTTAAGTTTTATGATCCAACAAAAATTATGGATATACTTACCGTATTGAAACAAAACTTAGTGTATTTTTAACAATTTTTTTAAAACATACACAAGTCATTCAATAAAAATTGAACTAATCCTGATAATGAAATGAAACATGGCACATATGTTAGTCTTATACATAGTCACCTGCGTGCCAGATCTCAATCTGATCGCATAATTTTTCCGCGTTTTATAATTTTTCGAAATTTTTTCTGAGTTATTATTGCAGGTTAATGACGTCATAAAAAATATTTTCCGAATAGCACAGTTACAGAGGTAGACTGATTTTTGTACAAAATTTCAAATCTCTAGCATAAATACTCTGGGCGCTACGATGATATCGGACACACACACACAGACAGATAGACAACTTTGCGAAAACCACACAGAAGGCCTTAAAACGCCTGAAACAGCCTTTTTTGTACTGCATTTAATTCTTATCACCAAACATATCTAACTCAATTTTGATAATTGATAATTTGCTTTTATATCAGTTTAGTCTTAATTTTACTGCTGTGCTGTTTAAACGTGATTATTTTGATTCATAGAGTTTAATAAAAAATATAATAAAAACATTTGGAGACTGCTGATATAATGTATAATCTATTGGATAAATATGGGCATTTTCTTTGAAAAATTAAATATAAAGTTGTAACGCTACTGGTCAAGTTATTAAGAATATTTAAAAACTTAAGCAAAGTTTGGATTGATAAGCAAGAAACCATGCATTTCAAAGAAAATTCATGTTTTTTGTAAAGCATTATACATTATGTATTGTTTAATAAGATATTTATTAGTTTACCTGATATATTTTATGTATTATTTATTAATGATCCTTTGTGCTATTGTTATTTACAAGATGGTTATAATTTGTGCAGGTTAGTGGTCAGCCAGGGAGGTAGGGCCCTGCATATAGTCTTTCCTCATCAGTTTCTAGATTCACCTGAATGGTTCGGGGTTTCAACTGATGAATATTTCCAAGTGAGTCTGGTTGCTCTTTATTTTTTTATTACTGTTTCTTTATTAGTAAATTTACAATGAAAACTAAATAAACCTGCTTAAAAAATGAGTAGTATATATTTGTAAAACAAATATTTATTCAGGGTGTGCTTAAAGTTTTAAAGTTATTTTCTTTAATGTTTGAGTGAGTAATCAAACATTGATTTGTTGCTATCTTTGTCATGCATTAAAAGCTATTTTTTCAGTTGCTACTCTCTTCTCCACTATTTTTCTTACTGCCGTATTGAATTGAAAGCTCTTAAAAAATAAGAAAATATTTGGTACCTATCGAAGCTTTTCATCATTCACCGTTTCCAAATGGCAGCTACTTAAAAATTAGACAAAAATGATATGCCTTACAAGTTTTTTTTAGGAAAAACTCTTGAGCAAGTTTGTCTCAAATGAGGTGAAAAATAAAAGTTTAGTGCCATTTTTAATTTTTATTTAGTGTTGTTGTGAAAGTAAAATATGTTGTAAAATTCTGGCAATACTAACTAATGTTAATAATTACTGTATTTTTTTTAATTTCTAGGACCTACAAAATTGATATGTTTATCATGGATGTCATACTATTGTATTGGAAACTCTTTCTCACATTATAGGACATGCTTTGCTTGTCCTTATAATGTGTAAATCTCACACTTACATTATAAAATAGCTACAGTATAAATAAAGTTACTAAGAAAAGTTAAAAATGGTTGCTATTGTTTTTTGCATTTCTTCCAGATGTATCCTGGTCAAACAATAATAAAAAATACTAAACAATTAATACTTTTGATTTATAAATTTTAACTTCTTATAATTTTGATGGTTCTAATTGCTTGTGTCTAATTTTTAGGTTTCTGTAACAGCTATTGAAGAATCTCGTGTGCTGTTATGGCACAGAGACAAACTTAAATTATCTATAATAACAGATCATTTTCTACAGACTGTATTTGATCATATACTTGGCAGGGATGTAGTCAAGAAACTGCTTCAGGTTTGCAAAATTTCACTTAAGTTTTGTCTTATTATTTTTTATTATATTTTTTTTAAAACTCCTGTTGTTAAATGATCAGAATTTCCAATAGGTATTAATTTAAAACAGTTATTACTCCAAATTAACCAAATCACTTATTTACTTCATTTATCATTTATGGTCTAAATCTATATATTAAGAGGAATAAATTTTATAGACCCCTTGTCCTTAATAGACTAAATAGTAAGTATACTATATTTATACCAATAATTATAAAGTAAATTAATAATATATAAAAAATTGTGTAAGATATTATTAAAAGTATGTTTTGTTATAATTCTGGTAAAAAATAATAATTTTATTTTTAACTTATTTGGATTAAGGGGTCTGTTGTGTTTGGCTGGGCAAACTTTTAATGATTTTAATTTTTTGTTTGTTTCTTGTTTTGAATAATATTAATGTCATTACTTCTACAATTTTTTATTATTATTATCCGATTTATAAGCTTAGTTGAATCAATATTTTTAATTAATTTTCTTTACCTAAAACATTGTTTTGGGGTTAAAAATAAAATGAATTAATTAGAGATAATTCAGATTTTTTAGATTAATGGTAGCAGGGGTTCTGAAACATTGTCTTTTTTAAAAAAATAGGGATTATAATTTCATTAGAATGGATTAAAATTGTATTTGATCCCTATTTTCATTCCATTGATTAAATTAATGAACTTTTTAATTAGATTTTTGTGTTGCTCTGGAGATTATACATCTATCTTTTTTATGTTAAAAAAAACATGTGTTCAAAACCACATGATTCATGTTGTTAAAATATTTGTGATTCTTTTGAATTAATTCTTGTGTGGTTTAATTTGTTTAAGTTTTCCTGTTATGTAATCCATAAGTTCAATATGTTTTATCTAGAATAACAAAATGTTTATAACATGAAGGCTTCATTCCTCTTAAATTATTTATATGCTCTCAGGAAAAAAATGTTAAGTCATTGCCTTGAGTGTTATTGATGTGTGTTATTGCAACCTCTCTAAATTATTTCCTGGAGTGTTATATTTTTATTTGATAAGATTGTTAACATATTTAAATTGATTGTTAACACTTTTTAACAACAGTGTAGTCTACTGTCAGTCTATTTATATAACTGTCAATTAGAATTATAGTTTTTGCCGATAACAAAAAAAATTGTGATGCGAGTCAATGATAAGCTTAAACGCTAAATGGTTTGAAAATCTTTTAAAACATAAATGAGTACAGCTATTCAAAAATGCTACTATAACAGTATTCTATTAGATATTTGAATGCTTGGACTTGAAACTAATGCCAAATGTTTGCAGCTGACATTTTTTTAATATAAGTGGACTAAAGAAGTTCAGATGCACAAGTTAAGTATATGTTACGTGTAAGTTGTGGCAACGGCTCCAAGATGAGTTAAACAGAGTGATACCATTTTTTTTAATTCCTGTCTCATAGCTACTATTGTAGCATAAGTTGTTACCTTACGCTTGTGGATACAAGTCAAAATGCTACCTACAAATTTATGACTCTTACTTCTTGGTTAGCATAAACTTTGTAGCTTCAATCAGTTGAAAGACCACCAACAATCTGCGAGGGTAAGAATTTTATTGTATTAACTCAATCTATCCCCAGCCTTGGGATTTCTTCAATTGAATTTCTTTCCTTACTTGGTGGCTATTAACTGTATCAAATCCAAACTTATACCTTTGGGATACGTAGATCATTGTATTGGTTAGTATTAAGTGTAATGTTTATTTTAATCATTTTGTAAATTACAATTACATAAATCAACATTTTCTGGTGATATGTGGCACCAGAAGATGGTTATTTGTGGCATTTAATCAGCAGTTGTTTCCAAAAATTGATTTTATTTATAGTACATTATTAAAAAATAAATTAATTGCCTAGTTACTTTTATTAATTAATTAATAAAATGAAATTAATAAATCTGATGTGTCAACTTGATTTAATACACTTAAAGAGTCTTTAGTAAAGACTGTATTTGTAAATAAAGGCAGTCAAGGAAAATCAATATTGTAAGCAACAAGCTTCCTTATGTTATTTATCTTGTTTAATGATTGTCAAGTCACAAAATAGTTTATCTTGATTATTTTAAGTATTTCTTTCATTCTAAGTGATGTCTTTTAGTGCTGTGATGTCAAATGTTTTAATTATACTTCTCTTTTTCTCTTGAATAGAATTAACCAGAAATTTATACTGATGGTCTCTGGGTCACATTTACATAGGGTCTAAAAATGTATTTAGCTTACTTACCTCCTATGGTGAGCTGGGGAAGTATCATAATAAGCAATAATGTATTGTGAAGTAATTTTAAATTCTTTATCAGTATAATAAAATAAATAAGTAAATATTAAAGTATCAAAATGTTATCATCCAGTTGTTTTTTGTGCAGGTGAGCGATACGATGTCTGCAACAAGTAGTTGGAACGGTCATCTTGCCAATGGTTATGATGATGCAGAAGACAAACCTATGCTTGTCGTTAAAAAGGCTTCTGATGGTCCAGGCATCACTGCTCTCATCAATAGGCAATTACAAGGTACAATTTTATCATCCTTGTTAACCTGCTTATGTCAGGTCTTTTCATCACACATTATACTTTTAAAATAGCTTAAATTTGGATTCTTATTATTAATATTAAAATACAAGTAATGAAAAATTATTTTTTTTTATTTTACATGAATATTATAAATAAATATAAAAGATATTTTTTCACACTCTGGTAGGCTGGTATTCTTGAATATAAAACATTGCTTAGGTTTGAATAAAGCTCATGTTAGTTTTATGGACATAATGTTTTTGGCTTGCTCCATTCAAACTTAAGTATTTTTGTTTTAGAATACAACCCTGAAATTATAATTTAAAAAAATTCAAATTTTTCTAAATTTGCCAGTCAGTGCAGAATTATTTGCACTTCTACCTTTTGGATCAATTTAAATAAGATAATGAAGGAACTCATCATATTTTGTTTGTAATTTTGGACACAACTTAATTTATTGTTTGGGTTTTGTACACTTTGATCAAATATTTTTAATTTGTTTCTATCTCACTGTAGTCTTGTACTATAGTTTTCTTACCCTTCTTCTATGAAAAACACTGTTAGTCTTTATATTGCCAACAGATGGGGCTAGTTAAACTGTTATAATGAGTTGTACCTTGAATTATCAATCTTCAATTTTAATTGAGTTTAATTTTGTATCTTAAATTTGAGAAAGTGTTGAAAAGACCTTATTGATGCAGTATTATTTGTCATCTATTTTGTAAATACTCCATGCATTTTTATATTATTTAATATTTGTTATTCATTTTGTACATTTATTTTTTTATTGAGAAATGTTTATTTGATAAAACTTGAGTAAGTATACATTTATCAGATATAAATAAAGTACTGTTTTTATTTTTTACATGTTTTGTTCCTTTATATGTTTCCATATAAAGGAAAATTATAATATAAAGATGGAAAATTATATTTTTATACCTTTTAAAGATGAGACAAGATTAAATCTTAGAATAATACTCTTTCTTGAATCTGAAATAATAACACACTTTATCAACTTACAAACAATGAATACTTTAATTTAGACTAAAATTAGTACAATATTAATAAATATGTTTTACTTGAAACATTATAATAATTTGCTTTTATAATAATTAGCTGCTCTGCGCCCTTGGCTACAACACAGCGTCTGTGCTGTGGACGGCTTTGTGACTACTACATGATTATTGTACTTTATCAGTTTATCATACTACTGGTTTATATATAAGTGGTATACTGCCAAGATAAAAGCGAATTTTCAAATTTATTAGTCAAAATACGTATGGACCATTCCATCTCAAATCAGGCATTTATTTATTATATTCAGGCTTATATCAGGCTTTTATTTTTGAATTGTATCTTGTATTTACTTTTTAATTTAGGACTATAAGTCTTGTGTACATATATTTATGCCATATATGAACAAGGAGCATTTATATTAATTATAGTTATAAATTGTAAATTTAATAATATATGTTCATCGTTAAGACACAAAATACCATAATAAAACATGCATTTTGCTTGAATATAAAAAGGGGGAAAAACTTCATCAAATTTGGAAATCTTCATACATCAAAAACTATAATAACTTGGAGGTCTGAGTCCAAAATATCATATACAACTTTTTTTAATAACAATTTTATTAAAAAAATATATTTTTTTTTTAATATTTATTAAAGTTATTTAAAATACTGTTATTTATTTAAATTTCTGTTTTATTTTTATTACTGTTATTTAATATTTGAAATTTCTGTGGTATGTTAATTAATATTAACATGTAAATTCTTAATCAAATTTAATAAGATGGTTGTATGTTAATTTATTGTTAATTATTTTCACTTGAAGTTTTAACCCTCATTTGTAATTAATACTGAAGAAACATGAAGCCTTATGGGAGAAACTTTCTCCATTCCTTTACATAAATAAATAGCTTTTTCTAATAAATTTCAATGAAATTTGTAACTATGTTTTCCTTATATGACACTTTAACTAGATTAATGGGATGACTAATTTTTGAAATGTCTTACATATTAGACATGCTTGGAAGTCTTATGTTTCCCCTGTGTTTTAATGAATTTCATTGTGAAAAAAATATCCTATACATTTTAATAATAATAGTCAGACTTAAGCTCTAACTTAATGAGAGCTTATAAGTTTGAGCAACAAAAAACTATGAAAGGGAATGAGCATAGGGTTGTGTATATTAAAAATAATACCTATTTCTAATGAAAAATCTATGAAAATTTCCTAACAAGTACGAGAGACATTAATCAAACTGTTAAGCATACTCTGAAAGAAGTAAAGAATAGGTAGTTTTTGAGCTATACAAGCATACTAAAGTAAATTTGTCTGACTTGCGTTCCTCCTCGCTGGTATTATTTATATTTAATGCAATATTGTTTTCTGTAATGTATTTACTTTTCCTCACCTACTACTTTAGGTTTATAGGAAAAGTATTGTGTTCACCATAAAATCCAAAACCAAGGTTTCACCATTTTATTATCTGTTTCAGGCATTTTTTGTCATGATGTCTGTTTGTGTGTGTGTGTGTATCTATGTAGCTGTGTAACGCATAACTGTGTTTAAACTTGAAAGTTGATACTTGGTATAAAAATCAGACTTCAGGTCTTGTTGTGCTGCAAGGAAGATGACATTTTTAAGACCATTTTAATAAGTCATCGACAATTTAAAAATAGAGAAATTGACTGATCTGGCTGAAATTTAAAACGTATGTTCATTTATAAGTGATAAATAGATCCACTAAATTTCAGTTGGATATTGGTTGCCATTTTAAAATTATTTACTTTTGTCTTTTTAAACTTTGATGGCCTATAACTTAATTTTATTTTTTTTTACATGTGCGATATATCGTCAGATATTTTAAAACATATAAATGTAGTGGTCAAAATTTGATAGATATTGAACATTTAGTTTGTATGTTATTGGCAATAATATATATTTATTATATATATTTATTGGTGTGAATCCTTAAAATTATGTGGAAAAGTTTGTTTACGTCTGTCTTAAATATCATGCTTTACACTAAAAAAGTTAAAATTAACAGAATAATAAGTATGACAATGAAACATTTTACTATTATTCATTTAAAGGATTAAAATTGATGAAAACTAGACTGCCAGTTGTACTTTTAAAGCTTTCTAAAATATATGATTGAATGGCTATCTACTGCAATATTTTTTATGCTTTAATAACCTTAAGTTGAACACCTTAGAAATTCTGTAGCCAAATAACCTGAGTTTGAATGTAACTTAAGGTTTGGGTTATCATGACATCCTGAGGAAAAGAGACGCAAGTCTAAAGTCATTACACACTTTAAACTTCAGATCAATAGCTTATTCTGATTCTTAAGTAATACCACCTTAAGCTTATAATCATGACATTCTAAGGAAGAGGGAAGCAAGTCTGAAGTTGTGAGGAAAAATACCCTGTACCTGATTTTTTAAAATTAAGTTAAGACAAGAATTAACATATGCCCATGCCCAAATTTTATTCGAATATTATTTGAACTGCCCTTATCCATCCATTATCTCTGTACGTCACTTACTCTTAATTTAAGTTATAAGTTTGACACAATTCCTTTAAGAACAAAGGACATATTTAAGAATATGCTTTAAAATATTTCAACATTTTCAGCTCTATTTTAATTTGTTTGTTATTTCCGAGCTGCGATACCATTGGGTGATAACTCCTTCTTAGATACTCTATTTTTTATTTATTTTAATGATTTAAAATGTTTAGGAAAGATTAGATTAGTTATCTTAAAATCAAAAGTCTTAAACAGTTAAACTTATAGATTGAAAGCTTTAAATATTTAATGATTTAATAGAGGATTATAATAATTATAGAAGACGTTTTATCTTAGTTAGACATAATTAGTTAAACAGAGTTATAATCATATTTTCAAGTTTTGAGCTAGACCAGACATCTTCATTTTTTGATTTATTTAATTTTAATAGTTTAATTAGTTTTTTCATTCATCAAGTCTCACTAACTGCCATTTTCATGAATAATTATAACTAAGCATTTTTAGCACATTTTGTTATTTTAAAGTTGTTAGTATAGTATGCTAAGATGCGTAGAAATAGATAAAAGAACCAGATTAGAAAAGTTTTTAGTTACCCAACTACTCATAATAATTGAAAATTTTTAGTGGTATTAGCCATCTTTTTTAATGATTAGTATTTACATATAAGACATAGTAGAGTTATTATGCCTGGCCTGCACAACAATAATTTTAATTGGTGAAATAATTGTCCTATAGAAATATGTTTTAAAATTAAATAACTTATTTTTGCATGATTCTTAGATCTTTGAATAAATATTAAAATCAAAGAAAAGGTTTTATTATTTTTTAGTTTGTAGTGAGGGAGTTGAATTTTGGTGTCAGAAAGTTGAGATTTATTAAAACAATTGCTGATCTTATTTTGATGTTCAATTGTCATGAGCAATCTTCACACCAACGTAATTTTTTAAATGAAAACAACTTCCTTACTTCAATTCCTAGTTAAATATTTTAGCATTAGAAAGTAAAATTATAAATAAATAAAGTAAATTATTTCTTTCTCCTGTTCCTATAAAAAAATAGGAAGGTGGCACCTCAGACATTTAAAGTATACTTTAGGAATATAATTAACCAAAAAAATATTGTAAATTAAAATAACTTCCATACTGCCTGTCATGAGACCAATAAGATAATTTGGTTTAAAATGTACAAAACGAATTGTTTTGTATGACCTGGCTCATGGACTATTATTATGGAGATGATGTAGGTCTTCTAATGGTGACCGCGTCAATGTAGGTAAAGAATTTGACATTTCATGTCCACTGTGTGCAGCATTTTCAGGTATGTAGGACATCATGAATGGAAACATAAAGCTCTAAAAACTGAAATGAACTGAGTTCAGTTTTGTAAAGCATTGTTTTTTCATTCATGGTGTCCTAAATCCCACAGTGGAAGTGAAACATTGGGTCCTTCATCTACAAGAAGATTTTCACCGGAAACCTAAATCTACATGAAAATAACCGCGGGAACGCACATAGTTTATTATTAATATATTTTTCTTATAAGATTTTCTTCCTACTGAAGTCATATCGAGTGCATTTAAATCTGTTAATGAATAAAAGTCATATACCCAGGTTGCTTTGGAAATTATTGTTGGTATAATACTAACCAACAAGGTGGAAATAATTATCATTTAATTAGTGTTAAATTGCCTGATAAAGTTCTCAAAACCTGCTCTTTGATTTTTATATTTTGTTAAAATAAATAAATATTATAAATGGTTTTAGACCTACTGATTTTAGGGATTAGAAATTATTAGAGCCTTTTATAGTAATTATAAGTTATTTTTTCTAAAATTGCAAAAATGATATGAATGCAAATAGATGTTTAGGGATCATTTTAATTGTTTACTAAACAGGTAAGAAATTATAAATGAAGAATTGAATGTTTATAGTTGGTTTACATGTTTTTTTTATAATCGTTCATTTAATTTTTATAGTCAAAAGTTCTTTCTTTTAGCATGTAAAATAAATGTATTTCCGACTCTAGTTTTGTACTTTGAATGTAAAGTTTTTCTCTACTACCTCAGGTAGTTCCCACAGATGTTATTTCCGATGTGCGCAAGGTTCAAAGTGGGCATTGTTATTATTATAGTAAAAAGTTTTTAGCATTTAATAAATAAATATATTTTAGTCATAACATTTTTCTCTCCTCCTCCCCTCCCATTATAAGCTTTTCCAGCTTTAACAGCAGGCAAGATTAAGAGGAACTACTCTGTTCCTGGAATACACGTGTTTATGGGCTACTAAAACTAAAAATAAGTACATATCTATCAATTATATTTTACTTGTTTTATATCCTTTTACCTTTTATACTTCATTATCTTATTATTCATCTATTATCTTTAATTATTAATATCTTCCTATCAAAATCTTTACAATTATTTATATTAACTCCCGTAAGAGTACAGTCAGTCACTGGATATCAGCTCTAATACTTTTAACAATTATTTGTTGTTGTATTACTCATTTCAAAAAGAAAAAACTTTTTTCCTAAACTGTTTTTTGTACATTCTGTGGTAACTTTTTATTTTCATATTGACTCATGGTAGAGCAATTCAAAGAGCATGGTAAAAATATTTTACTTGGTGGAGCAATTAATTTTTCTAGGGAATGTTTGATAGTGGGTTTAAGTTATACAATCCACAGAAATTAAAAAAAGTTTCTTTGCATTTAAAGGATTACAAAATAATCCTAGCTAAAAAAAAATGAATGATTTTTAAATTAGTGCATTTTTCAATATCTTTTTTAAGTTTTGTAAAAAGATGGGAGCTGCCCTTCATCTATTAACCCCAAGTTGTGTGGTAAAATTTTATTTTAAAATATCTCACTGCCTTAAAATTATATCTTGAATGATCAAAATTTATTTCACAGTTCAACTTAAACTTGCAAGGAGAAAGAAACTTATATTATCATGTGTAAAGAATATAATTTCATGAAACATCAACTACATGTCTCTCTTGTGTGATGTAATGCAACTTGTGTGAAATGGCCTGCAAAAATAATTATTGGAGAGAATATTTTACTGTTTTACATAAACTTGTATCTTTGTTTCATTTATTATTATTATTATTTCACAATGTATGGTATAAAATATCTATTAAGTTTCTATGAAGTAGTGTATGATATTAAGTAATAGTCCAAACCATGAATGCTTAATGAAAGGAATGGTGCAATGTTATTGTTTTGTTATGTTTATTCTGATACGAGCTTTGTTCATTTAATTAATACATTTTTCTTGATTTTTTATCGCAGCAATGCCAAGACTTTTTTTAAATCCATCTTGCAAAAATAATAGATTGATAAATTAATCATTAAACATAATATATCATAGGAGTGTGCTCAACATCAGTTTCCATCGCCTAACAAGTTGCATTATGCTCAAAAAACCTTTTAAGACATTATGAATACAATTTTTATTTAAATATTGAGCTTCCTATTTTAAAAAATGTTTATATAAAGATATCTGTGTTGACATGTTCTGTGTAACTTGAATGTTTATACTACCTGTATGATTACCCCTTGTAACAATATTGTGACATTTCTTTAAGAAAACTTTATTTCGATATGATTTTGTTTATTTATTGTAAAATAGACTAAACTTTGATTTTCTTATTCAAGTTATGTCCAAATTATATTTTTTCTAGTGATTCGTCTTAGGAGAGGTGAGATATAAGTTGCCCCCCCCCCGCAATCCTTAGGATTGAGTTGATTTTATTTCCTTGATATGTTTGCCAAAACCTTAGATTTATTTTATTTTAAATTACTTCACCTTTCAAGACTAATAAAAAAATTATATTATTTCACTTAACCCCTCACCTATTAAAATTGATTTAGTCGTAAATAATAATTTTCCTTTGTTTTTTTATTTATTTTAATTTTAAAATAAACTACCTAATTTACCATTTTTAAAAATTACTTGAAAATAAAGCAATTACTTTCCTATAAAAGTTAAATAAAATAACCTTTTAATTAAATATATAAATTCTTATATATTAATTAAATATACTCATTGTCCTTATCATGAGTTTATAATTTCAATTTACTGCCTTATTCCTACAAAAAGTTATTATATTTAATTAGCTAAATTAGCAAAGCTCAGTCATTAAAAGATATTTACAAATATGTTTTATTGCTAGTTAATATTCCCATAGTAGATAATTACATTGCATGGTTATATAACATTGTTCCGTAGGTGTTTAGTTTTTTTTTATTTTAGATGTTTATTTTTTTGTTTTGGTTATGAATGGTTGTTGTTACTTTGGTAAGGTGGTCCCGATGCTGCTAGTTTGCTTCATAGCGGAAGTCTGACTAAAATTGGATCATCTGTCTGTTCAAACCTCGATTGGTAAGTTTAAATAAGAAATTAGTTGTTAAATAAAGCAAACAATTACTAAATAACTATATTTGTGCACTCTAATCCTTGGCAGGAGTAACTATCACATTTTTAATACTAACTCTATTTCGCCTTGCATTCAATATTTTATTCTTATTTATTTAGATTAATAGTTATTATGTAATGACAAACTAACGTATTCATTTAAATTGATGAAACAATGGTCTGTTTACTCTTATCTGGAAGCAAATTTTAATTTCTGATTTTTTTTATAATTTCTTTTCCAATTACTATAACTATTAATAGTTTGATATTTCTTATGAACAGAACCTCGTCTTTACTCATAAATAGTATTACCAATGAGTTATAAATGACATTACTTAGATATTTATTATGAATTTTTCTATCACTAATACCAATGCAAGATTTTTAATTACTATTTATGTATTTGGAAGATGTTAAAATGTTACTAGTGAATTAAAGTTTGATTCTATGCATATTAACTCTTCACTGCATGACATCCTATTATTTTTCAAAGTCATTTAAAATCTTTCTAATTAACTTCCTTTCCTCTTTAAAAATGTAACGTAACTTTTAAATTTTATGAGTGTGTTTTAAATTTTGTATCTTTTAACTAATTTTATCGCTTTGAACAAAACTTTTTTAAAGACATCTTTGTCTTGTATATTTACTTTTTTTATTGTTTGTTTTAACTTATTATTAATATTTTGGGTGTTATTCATTAAGCACTTGGGTTTAGGTAAGTTAAAAATCTTAAATACCTTGTGACTAACGTCTTAAATAATTTACATTAGTGGCTACAGAAATGTTTGTGAAAATTCTTGTACCATCATGGCTACACTGTTGCTTGACATAATTTCACCTTTAATTTAAAGTTAATGTGCGATTATAATTTGTGTTTTTACTCAAAAATTGTTGTCTTTGAGCAGACAACAATTTCTGAGCAGTTTCAGAACAGTAATTTCTGAGCTTTTTAAGACTGAATCTGTGTTTGTCTTAATAATGTGATAAATGCTTAGCTTTGCTTTATGTTGCCATTAGACACTCTTAAAACCAGTTTTTATTCATCACAAGTTGAAGAAGCAACTAGTTTAATGCCATCATCAGCAGGAGGGGCAACACTTGAGCTCTCAACTAATAATTTTGTATCAGTGAATAATTTGTAGTCTCTTCAACCTTCAGACTGCACCTCCTGCAAGTTAAGATATGAAGTTATTCATTTATATAACTTTTTTAGTTGAAAGCATGCCTGCTAATGATGGCGTTTTGCTGAGACCAGTCCAAGGATATTCATATCCGGCAGCAAGTATCCACAATACCTGTTTTTTTAATTACTCTCAAAATTACTTGTTAATTTTATTAAATGTGTTCCATAAAAACGAATAACATATCATACAATTTTGAATACAAATAACTCATATGTATTATAAGACTTCCTTTAAACTATATTAATTAATACTTCTTGTATTTTACTATTTGGGAGAAGAGAGTGGTTATAATGTTTTGTGGTTCAATTAATGAAAATTAATTAATGTTCTCAAGGTTATTAATGAAAACAATTTCCAAAAAATAAGCAAGAAGCTGGTTTAAAGAAATTACAAAGCTCAATAGGATATTTTGAGCTGTATAACCTAGCTTTTCTTCGATTTTACAATTTTTCTATTTGTTTTCTTTCATTTAATGAACTCATTAATAATTTTGAAATTTTTATAGCAATCTTGTATCCCTTGGATGTAAAGAATTTATGTAATATTCTATATTATTTGCAAAAGGGTTTCAATGGTTAAAACTTTAATAACTTTCTGAGGCACTTATTGACTTAAAGGTAAATACTATTATTGTCTTCTCTACTATAATACTTCACATGGCTAAAATCAGTTGACAGCGTGGGAAAATAATGCCAGGGAGCCAATAAGGTTAGTCCTGGATAAGAAACCACCCCCTTATTTTCAAATCTGGCCAACCTTATTGGTTCCTCAACACTTTTCCCGCGCTGTCAACTGATTTTAGCCGTGTGTTGTACTTTAGGCACCTCATATACTTTAAGAATTTGAGAAAGTAACCAACCTTATGTTATAAATTTTGATTAATCTGTTTTTATTTGCTAGTGTTAAACAACGTGCATCTACTGAATACTAAAAGACCAGGTATTTGCCCTACCTTAAATTACCATTTTAGTATCCATTGTACTTAATCCTTAGTGTCTAACTATTGCATGCATGCATAATGTGCTAGTCACCTGATTTGATGGATCTGTCATAACTTGAACATTATCACTAGTTATTTTATAAATTTGCTTATTGGAATACCTTATGTTTATTTTATTTTTTGTGCATTTTAGTTTGTAATGATTTTCCTAGAAGTAGGTTTATAATATATTCAAAAATTTGTCTATGTATCTTCCTAAATAATTATATCTCTTATATATTAAATAATACAGGAAATTTACTGACTTATTCTAAACCAGTAGGTGTATTTATATGTTTCTGTATACATTGCAGTATTACTTATAAACTATGCTTTGTTTTTATTCAGAGTTAAAACATTTAAAAGGTGTTAGTTTTAAATAAATAAAATTGTTTAGTTAGAAGTTTAGTTGGCATGTTTTGGTCTCAATTAAGGAAAAACCGTTATTTTGTGAGCTAAAATGTATCATTTATGGCCGCCTCAGGATGAAAAAATATAAATGAAATATATTCTTTTAGACCAGTCTGTTCTTAATTGAAATATATAATTTATGGCTCGAATCAATTTTAAACTTAAGCTAGAGTTACAATTAGAAGAGGAAGCTTTTTATGTTCTTTGCTACATTTCTAACTTCATGTTAGAATGAAAATAACTTCTTGTTATTGACAGAGTCTCAAGTCCTTGATAAATAATGTCGAATATAGTTGAAGTCTAACTATTGTTTTTACTATTGTCTATTATGTCTAATCAAACATTTTTAAACTTACTAACTAGACTTCAATTAATATGTGCCAAGTTAGTAAAATGATTAAAAAAAGGTGTTATGCAACTTTTTAAATGGAATCTGCCTCTGTTTTCAATTGTGCTGACATTTTAAAAGATCTTTTCTTTGTTAGACTGTTTACAATGATTATTTTTTTGTACAAAATATCTTGACTATTCTTAGATGAATATTAATACAATCTTGTGGTTCGTGACATTTTTCTTATTCATCAAAAATATCAGTTGTAATCTGCTCTATTAACTGGTTTGTTAAGGAACAATAAACTTCCTCTGATTACTGGTGTTCAATTTGATAATTAAACAGTTAAAATTTGTTTTATTTGATCCCAAAGAAATAAAAAAATAGTTATCCATATTAGGTTTTGGTTAGTTCCATCTAACCATTTTTATGGATATTATGGAATTGCAGGATGCAATATATACAAAATGGCCTTTTAGATTTCAATTTGACTAATTCATGATAGTTTATTTGCAATTCTTTATGTCAAAATATATATATATATATATATATATATATATATATTATATATATATATATATATATATATATATATATATATATATTATATATATATATATATACCTGTGTGTGTTTGTGTGTGTATATTGATGTATAACTTATTTTCTTATATTATTACTTTACATAACTGTGATTTCATAAAATCTTTTTGAAACTCTCACGTCTAATTAAACAATTAATTTGTTTAGTTAATAAACAAATATTTTAAGTTATGTCAGGTTATGTTATGAGTTGTGGAAACATAATAATTAATACCATCATTCCTACACAGACTTTTAATACCTCTAATAAAACCACTACTTTAATGACAAGCTAAAAAGTGACTGAAACTATGTATCATGATTATTAATTTTTGTAATAAATCAAACATATTTGTGTGGTTTTCATCTGAAAAGATGCTTATAAGGAGTTACTAACTACTTATATCTATTTTGGTAAGTGGTGAAAGAGATTTTACCTACAGGAGGAAGAAAATATTATAAAAACTAACATTATAAGTATTAAAACAGTTTGCTTTGTTTCACTTATTTTTTTGATGTATTTAACAATAAATACTTTCCTACATACTGTACCTCCTTAGTTTATTTTCAAAGCTTGTCAATATCCATAGTTGATATACATGCTTACTTTAAGGAACCAATCGCTTAATTTGAAAAACAAAATAAGTTTATCAGCTGTTTGCTTTAAAACAGTAGTTACACTACAAAACAGTAAAGTTGGATTTTTATGTTTTTACTTATTTTTACTTACTTATTATTACTTAGTTATCTGACTTTACTTCATAAAGATAGTTTTTTTCTATGCTAAGACTAAAAATTATTATTAAATAAACATGTAGCTATTTTATTTGTTGCATTTACACAAATGACTGCAAACCCTGTTTTATATATATATATATATATTATATATATATATATATATATATATATATATATATATATGTGTGTGTGTGTGTGTGTGCCGTATATTTTTTCATGTTCCTTAAATGTATTACATGCATTTTAAAAATAAAGTTTGAAAATGTAAATTCTATTATACTGATTTCTTCCATTGTTTCAGCAGTAAATACTTCAAATTTTGTTTCTTATAAGTCAGAATTAATATTTAAAATTTAAATTCATGATATCTGCTTTGATTGACGCTATGTAAAATGAATTTAAATTATTTGAACTAAGTCATCAAAATTAATTTCTTTGATAAATTTAAAGAATTGCCGCTGGATTTCTTTATGTAATACTTGTTTACATGTAAGAGGCCAATTTAATCCCAAAGACATTATGTGTTGTAGAAGAGGTAACCTTTCTCTGTCGATTAAAGGACACTCATTTATTAGATGTTCTACTGTTTGTTCTTTTTGAATATTACATTTGCAGTTACTATTAAATTTTTCATGTTCAGATGAAATGACTGTTAATTTAAAAGAGTGGTTCCATTGGCCAAATTTTAGTTTACTGATGGTGGGGAAAACCTGTTTGGTGACTACTGTTTGAAAACTTTTGCCATTCTGTATTCCATTTTGTTAATTGTAAAGCACAAATCTTGTTTCTTATTTGCATTATTAATGGGGTATGGTCCCAGATATTAAGGGTGTCTAGAGTTGATTGACTGTCAGTTCTGGTGACGTATTTTCAGTTTGTTTCATTTTTTTGATGCGACCATTCTAATGCTTTTAGAATTGCTATTTGCTCTGCTTGATAGTTGTATCACTATGTTGAAAGTCTATATTGAAAGTTACTGCTCTGTATAGACTTTCAACACAGTGATCGAACTATGAAGTAGAGCAACTTGTTTGCTGTGTATGTTTGTTTGTTTACTGATTAATTCAACCTCACAGAATTAGGACCATATGGTCCTCTTTCCATTCAATGTGGATATACTTTCAGCTGATTTATTAATTAAATATTACAAAAAAAATATTATACAATTTTATAAATATAATGTGTGTCTGTGAGAGAGAGAGAGAGTTTCTACTCATGAATGATTATGATTAATAACTTAAATAATAAATAAAATATAAAGTTTAAGAGCATACAGTAAATTTAATATGTTGAATTTATTATGCTATTATTGGTATTTTAATGTCTTATTTTTATCTCAAAATTGCCATGGACAGAAAAGAATAGAATTTGTACATATTATAGTTAAATTTACTTATTGCATTTATTTTGTCTATTTGCTTTTGACTGCTAATTTTATGCTTTTTTGCTCTAGCTATGCCTAGGATTAAGTACTATTATTTGGGTGAGTATTAAGAAAATTAATTATTTCACCCTGAAATTCATAGGCTTTTTTTATTTTAGATGAAATTAGTTTGCATGGATTTAGAAAGTTAATTATATGAATCTATATTGAGTCTTGTTAATTATCACCATTATTCTTTTATTCCACGCTATTTCACATTGCTGAATAAGTACACAATGCTGAATGCTAAGGGGAAATAAATAGCTGTAATTATTTATCATTATTTAGTAATCCTTTAGAATTTTAACTTGAAAGATTGGGAGTTTAGTTATACATATGCTTAGCATTTAGTTCTCATATTTAAAAAAACGAAATAGTTTGTTTTGCGTTACTATTTTATTTTATTAATATTTTTTATTTAAAATTCATTTAATTTTTAACAAAATAATTAATTCTGTATCTCCCCTTGAACTCTAATGTAATAATCTGAACTCTAATAATAATTTAAGTCATGTTGATCTGGTATGCTCAATTCTTAAACCCCTGCAATGTCTCATGTGAGTTCAGCACACACAACAAAACTTGGCTGACACCCTTAAGTCCCCTGTTTGTGACCAAATAAATAAACTTGTGAAATTGCTACATGAGATAGCTAGATACATCGGTGTACAATTTATCTTATCATTATTTTAATCTTTTTAATCAATAATAAAAAGAAAAACTGATAGTTGGAAAAGGTTTATAATATCAACCTTTTTAGTGTTGGCTCCAAATTAACTTCAATTTCAAGTATTAATAAAGCCAAAAAATATATTTTTCATTACTTTTCTGGTACAAATTGTCTATTTATTGTAATTTAAATTAAAAATTTAATTCTAGTTGTTCCATATATTTTAGTTTTATTTCAGCATTCAACATTGGTTCATTTCTTTTACTTTATAAATCGTGTAATTATAATTTTTCATTTAACATCATATGTTTCGTTTTTATTTAGAACATATTCTGTTTTTAGGACACATATTTATTTAGCTATTTTGAGTGAATTTATTTTGATGTTACATCTTGTGTTATTTTAATTTGATGTCTGTCTTGATTATTTTAAAAAAAACTTTATTGGCGCTCATTCTTTACAAGATACATGCTTACTCTAAAACATATTTAAGTTTAAAGTTTTAAAAACATGCATTGTATTTGTATGCATAAAATAAACATTTTAAAGTATAAGAAATAAGAAGCAGAATCACTCTGGGAAAATATTACTTAGTGTCTTTAAGAACTACTTAGCATAGGCACTCGTATCGTGTTCAAAACTTTGAATACCATTATCTTCAAACAAACAAATTTTAAAAAACCTTTTTCCCCATTTAGAAGTTTTTTGTATTTCCTAAATTCATTTTAAACTTTTACTAAAGTGTATTTTTCTTTTTGTTTTCTGGCTATTGTTGAATCCTTGCCAGAACAAAATAAATTGTGTTATTTGCATTGGTGTTTTCATGTATTTATTGGGACTTGAATTTGTGTTGATTTCTTTTGTTTAATCTAAGTCTGTTACATATAATCCTTCTAAATGTTTTTAAGTTGTTTGTACTCTTTATAATGTAACCATTTAATTTCTTTGTTTGTCTATGTGATATGATTAAAAAATTTGATGTACTTATGAGCTTTTATATTTAATTCAAGAGACTTGTTATTGTTAGAAATTTTAATATCAAAACATTTCAGCATTACATTTTTTGGGGGCCTCATGCAAAAACTAAATTTATTTACAAATACAACTAATGATTTGAAACAATTAAGTCTTTCAAACAACTGCAATTTGATATTAAAATAGTTAACATTCAGGCCTCTGGTTTGATTTCTCGTTTCATTTGAGATTTATTTCTTTTAGGAAATGATCCCAATGCCTGGAGACTTGGAAGAATTGAAGAGACTGAACACGAAACTCCTGTCTGAACTGTTCTAGGAGCATAACCATTTTTCTTTCCTTTTTTAGTTATTTTTTAAAACTTTTAAGTTATAATTCTATTGTCTTTTCATTTTGATAATCGTTGTTTATAAAGAAGTGATTTATTTCTTGTTAATTTGGAGAGAAGTAAATTTTTTATTGGACCAGTTCCTAAAATATTAACCATTCTACAAATTTTACGTTTTTATAACGCGTTACTTTATATTTATTGTATTTATCCTCAGGGTAATTAAATTATAAAAATTTTGATATCAGTTATGTTACAATTTTCTTTAAGGAGCTAAAAAATAGGAATTGTATTAAGATTTGTCTAACAAAGATCACCGGAACTTTAAAGCAGGCTTTATGTTACTGAAACTCAATTTTGTAGTTGTTAGTAGCTGAAGTCTTTGTTTACAGACAAATATCTATCAAATAGTTGATTGTAAAAGAAAGGTTTATGATTTAGGAACCCAGTCTAATTGTTTTTGTTGGGGTGCCATATTTTTCATAATATTAACAATTGAGGTCAGCTGGATAGTTTCATTTGCTTACTCTGGAAAATTTTAAGCTGAGGTAGGTTTTCTGAGTTTATCTATTGACAAGATCAATAGTTTTAAATAAGAAAAAACGACAGCTATTTATGTTCACCATTAGTTTAAAATCCATGTACTAAACTAGCAATGATTGTATTTTACATAATTATACTTAACTCAAACATCTCCCCATAAAGTAGCCTACAGTTTACCTCACGATTAATAGTTTCAAATAAAAAAAGATTACAGCTAATTATATTAACTATTAGTATAAAATCCATGTACTAAACTACCAATGATATTAAAAAAATTGTATTTTACATATACTTACATATTTTTCAAAAACTTTACACATTTTTTTGGGTTCAAGCTATTCATTGATATGAATAGGTTTGATGTATGAATATGAATCAATTTGTTTCTTGAAATAAATGACATTAGAGTAATGTTACACACAAAGTGTTACTTTGAACAAAATAATCTGCAGTCACTTTCTCATTGCATACATCTAAGATTGTAGATGTTCTAATTCAGAAGTTAAATGATATTTACTCAGAAATAGGGCTAAATACTTAAGAAAAAGTCATAAGTCAAAATGTTAAATCAGTCAAGTTAAATCCAAAGTCATCTAACTTTTGAAGGTTTAGTGTTACTTATTTTTAAATAAATTTCAGTAAAACTAACTCTAAAAAGTTAGTTGACTTTTAAACTAAACTTTAAGGAATGCCTTTCTTCTGGTTAATACAAGCTTGATTGCAAAAGAGGATTTAACATAATTAGTTAATTCAATAAGATCATTGAATGGAGGAGTATTTTAATAATGAAAATTATTTTTTTCACTCGATGAATCATTTAAGTAATGAAATGTTAAATCCACTAGTTGTCTGGTATATTATTGGAGTACAATGAATTCATATAATTAATAAAACATATTGTAAGTAACACTTTGTGAGTAACGTTACTTCAATGTCATTTATTTCAAGAAACATATTGATACTTATTTGTATCAATGAATAGCTTGAACACAAAAAGATTTGTAAAGTTTTTGAAAAATATGTAAGTATATGTAAAATACGATTTTTTTAATATCATTGGTAGTTTAGTACATGGATTTTATACTAATAGTTAATATAATTAGCTGTAATCTTTTTTTATTTGAAACTATTAATCGTGAGGTAAACTGTAGGCTACTTTATGGGGAGATGTTTGAGTTCCCGCCACAAATTATTTTCTAAACATCAAAACTTTTATCAATGGAAAGTGATATTTAAGAGTTTATTTCTTTTGGAATGAACATAAGTACATATAATTTAACTAAAACGCATAAAATGTTGCCTTAAATATTTAATCAATTTTAATGAAAAAACTCTTCGTCAAATTCCTCTTATAGTTACAGCATTGTTTGGAAAATGAAAGCCTTATCATAGCCCTTATCACTAGTCAGTGCTACCAACTTTAAGAATTTAGTCCAGCTGTCTATTAAAAATCATAAACCCTTCTAAGATGTTTTTATTCATTAGATTGACCCTCAAAATATTCTAGATTTAAAAAAAAATAAGCATTATATTGTTCATACCTTACTGTCACCCACAGGGAACTTCAACCAATTTTTCTTGCTGATTTGAATTGTTACCCCTCAAAAATGAAATAAATATTTGATGCATCTTCTATTTATATGTTACAAATTCAGGTGCTTTCAATTCACTTGGTGCTGGACCAATAAAATTGATTTGTACTTAATGACTCATGGTCCATGTCATTTAATTTATATATTTATTTTTAAATTAAGACTCTTGTTAACTACTATTGTTTTATTATGTTACCTGATAGATTTGATTATATGTGACTGAGCTCACTTCTAAAAGTTAATAAAACTAATAATCAAAATTATTAGTTTTGTGCAAGACTTCATATGTTGTGCAAGTTACTTGATTTGATATGTTGATCAAATTTGATGATATGTTTTTTTGAGATATTGGTTTTCTTTTATAAGAAATAAGTTTTACTTTCATAATTATTCCAAAAAGTCTTTGGTAATCGATTGATTAAAAATGGTAATTGATTGATAGTATCTTTAATACCTTTTGTGTTAATATGAGCTATTTTTTGGAATTAATTCAATTAATAAATGTAAAGAGATTGAGTTCCTACAATAAAAAGTTGTATTTTATTTATGTATGTGGCCATACCCATCCTGAGGAGGGTAATCCCCACTTACATAACCATTTTTGGCTCTCTTTAGCTGTTTCCCTAATGACATATTTAAATGTTTCTACTTGCTCTATCAATCACCTATTGGGAGATCATTTATATTGCACAATAAAATATATATTTTATAAATTACATGCATACATATTTGTTGGGCGGCTGTCGAATAAATCATTTTATCTTATCGCCTAATTATGATTTACAAAAGTAAATTTGTTCCTTTTGAAACATTTGTAGTTAACAAGAACTAATTCATTCCTTTTACCAAGGTTAAGTGGCCTCTTCTCATTAATTGTATCAAAAACTATTTTAATCTAATTAACTTAAAAAATTATAATATAATTGAAAATTCTGTTGTAATTAGTCAAAAAATTAAATATTGTTGTTCTTCCTTTGATTGTTCTTCTTTTTTTCAAAACAAAAAATATTGTGATTAATAAAATAAATAAAAATTTATAGAGAGAAATGTAAACACATCAATATATTGTATTTAAATTACCTTAATAATATTGTGAGGTTTGGTGTAATGTTTGCCTTTTTGAAGCATTTTGTATGATATATTTGTTGATAAATGTTGATAAACATGTTTCAATTCTATTACATTTATATATTGTTGCTTTTATATTCTAATCTGTATTGTTACTAATGTGAACCTTGAACCAAACCTTTTAGTTATTTTTCTTTATTAATGTTTAATGTTACAAAACTTAGTAAACAAACCCATTAATGTGATGATTCATTTTGTTTGTTAAGAAATGTTGCCAAGTGTTTTACTCTGTCAAGCCATGTTAATTTGTTTGTTCTTGTTTTAATTTTGATAAATATAGAAGTTGAGGGATAAATTTTTAATCTTATCAGTTAATGAAGTTCTTGTTTCTAAAAGCTAATTTGTGGTAAGTTTAAGTGTTTACTTGAGCAGTCTTGACTAAAAAATACAATCCACATAATCTGGCAACATGAATACAAAGAAAATACTTAATAAAAAAAATGAAAATAAAGAAATACTTAATACAGGTTCTTGCTATTTATATTAAAGACTGCGCAGCCTCAAATAGTTGAGGTCTTATTATTCCTTTAACCATAATAAGATAATTTCAGTTTTTAATCATTTTTTGTTGCAGAATAAGGAATCCTTATTTACAAATTAGGATAAGTGATGAT
This sequence comes from Microvelia longipes, assembly GCA_018340805.1. NCBI lineage: Eukaryota > Metazoa > Arthropoda > Insecta > Hemiptera > Veliidae > Microvelia > Microvelia longipes. The sequence goes on from JACMZG010000008.1 coordinate 24,968,899, forward strand.
TCATATACTTGTGAAGTATGTAGACGGCAACCTGTTCTAATTGGCTACCAATAAATTCCTTTGTTAAAAATATATATTGACTAAAGATAATATGCGATTTATCTTTTATTTTTAGATGGCTAGATATAGATAATTAATACAATGACTCAGGTAGAAATTAGTATTTTTTTACCTTTTGAGCTCATTCAATATTTAATTTATTTTGTGACTTGTTTTTATAACTTTGATTTTTATACCTATTATTAACTTCTATGTTCTTCATTTTAGGAAATAAATAGAAAAAAGAATACAAAATTTTTAGAAACTTTTTTCTGAATATTTGATTGAGAATTTACAATCTGCGGCTTATTTTATTTGTACAATACCAATTAACAATATATTAGAGTTATTTTTATTGTTTTATTTATTGTAGTAATTTCTCTCCTTTTAGTCAAACTTGTACCTAACTGGTACTTTTCAGTTTAAATAATTTTTATTTATTTAATTTAAAAAAAACAGAACACCTCTGATACTGAGTAAAACACTTGGGTCCTGCCCACCTCATTGTTTACATGTTGCTTCAATCTATTAAACCTCATGTCTAAATCTTAATCTTATGTCACATAATGAAAATCAAATAAAGAAAAATAGCTTAAATATGTCAACTCTTAACTATTTTATATTTTAGAAATGGTTATCATCCATTAATAATAACTAATCGACTATTACGCTTTTTATTTTTAATGTGTCATTTAACTATCATTTTAATTTTTAAGACTTGTTTTAATTTCCTCTATATTTCAGTATAATTTGAAGATGGATGGCTTAAAATTATTTCAAAATTTACCCAGAAAGATATTTTTACCTACTCAGCTATTCTATTTTTAAACCCACCAAAGTGCCTTGACACAAAAAAAAATTTTTGTATTTTATAACTGATTAATATTAGGTTATTTCTAATTCTGCATTATTTTTATATTGGGCAGATAATTGTTAGGATAGCAGAAGCTGCTTGTTTGCCACGTGTATTAGTATTTCGAATAGTGGCTTTTTTATGACTTCTTGATGTAAATCTATGTAATGGATTATTATTTTAATTGATAAAAAATACAAATTAAATATTCGGAAAATTCTGTTGAAAATATCTAAAAAAAATTTATTGTAATGGACCCTTTTAATTTGATTGTTAAATAAAACAAAAAAACTATTTACTTCCACTACAATACACCTTTTACTCTTTGTTTATTTTTTTTAATAATAAATAATTATATTTTTTACCTCGTCCTTTTAAAAAGTCATAAAGAAAATGATGCTGGTAGAGTTCTTAAAACCAAAACCAAGTTAATGTCTTTAACAGGATAATTTTGTAGTTTTAAAAATGAAAATTGAATATGGTTAATGAATGAATAGTGTTTGTTTTTTCTGATCTAGTTTTAGATTTAAATAAAGGAAAGAAAGCGTAGACGATGTTGATCACCTCTACTTTAAAATCCTAATTATGTCACCTCATTTATCTTTGTATAGCTGAATAATTTTTATTGACAAATTTTCTAACTTGCATTAATTTTTATACATTTTTAGCCATCTATCTTCCAGTAACTCTAAATAAAAAGGAAAAAAATTCTATTATCTTCTGTTGTTTTAATTGTTTTTAAGCTTTATAATCCTAGTACTATTAGGCATAATGAGGTATTATAATATTACTGATTTTTTTCTGTTAATATATTTCAAAGCTTATAGAGGAATATTCATTTTCTATAATTACAATTCAGTATTTATTTTTTCTTATATGTTATTATGAAAGAAACTTTTTAAATTTTGCCTTGAATAAAAAACAGGGAACATTTATTGTTTTATTCAGAATTCTTATTTCTTCCTTTTAATTATCCTATTATTGTAATCATGGTTTTATTTTTAAATATACTTTATTCTTTGGTTTCAACCCTATAGTTGTTAGAAATTACTGTCTTAAATATCTGTATTAACTGAACAGTAGAACTCGCAGAGCTGATCTTCATTAAATTTTATAAGATATTGTGTTAAAAATGTGGCTTATAAATGTCCAAATGATTGAAACACTGTTCAATTTACTGGTTAAAAATAGTCATTGAAGTTATTTAACAAGTAATATTTTAATTTTGAACACTGTTCAAATTACCTAGTATGAACTGCATGGGGCCTGTTTGTGGAACAAAATTTGATATACAAATTTTTCAGCATAAAATTGTGCATTGTAATTTTTCTGAAATTTTGATTAATATCATCTTTATTTTTGATGTAAAAGTTTTTAAGGAATCCTAATTTCTATATAGACAGGGGAAGGTCCCAAGTAGTCAAGGTTTCCTTGGGCCGCAGCCAAGGAAATAATTAATAATAATGGCCAAAAGAAATAATTGTAAAGCCCAGTGTTTTGAAGTTTTGGGAGCAGGTATTTCTTCCATCATCAGATACGTCTTTAGAAAGCCAGTGCGTGATGTGTAGGGTCACAACCCTACACTCACGCATATGTCTTTATCATCAGATATGTCTTCCTAAAGACATACCTGATGATAGAAGAAATACCTGCTCCCAAAACTTTAAAACACTGGGTTTTACAATTATTTCTTTTTATTAGTTACAGTTTTTTGGAGGTTTTCTACAAGACTTTATTAATTGTAGACATATAGCTAGTGAATTGGTGACGTTTTAGTTGTTAGTGAAAATTATCACTTAATTTTTGAAATCTTTACAACATCTAAAATATGACTTAAGTTAACATTTTGTGAAATCTGAATAATACAAATAATATAAGTTGAGTTTTGGTCACCGATGTACACTAGTTATATTTGTTAGTTTATTTAAGCTTCTTTTTCTCAAAAAGTTTTTTCAGTCAATTATTTGTAAATATGTTTTCTATTTTAAAGTTAACAGTTTAGTTAGTTTTGAGTTAATATTTATTGTTGTAATTGTTTTTTGCATACATTTTAATTCTAAAAATCTGATTTCACACTTTGATTTCCTCTTTAAAATTTCTGTATATTTTTAATATCACTTTTTTTTTGTACATGAATATTATTTTTTAAAATAAATAAATATAATTTGAATATTCCTCTCTAATGCTCTATGCTTTACATTTTTTAGCCAACTGAAATTGCCCAGATATTTTTTAGGACTATAGTAATTAAATAAATTCATTCTCAATACCAAGCAATGCATGCATCATGCATGTGCTTTCTTTTATGTAAACAAATTTCGAGAGCTTGCTAGGTTTCTAATATTTACTGTGTTATTTATTTTGAATTATTTGACAAAAATCATCAAGATTTGGTTCAACATAATATGCAAGTGGTAACACTGTTGCATCCAGTTTGACCATCTGATTAATCTAGAGCTATGTTTCTCGACCTTTTAAACCTAAATGTTGGCTATGTTTCTTTCTCTATTGTAAACTTGAACCTCCACTTATTTTAATTACATTTTATTAAGTTTAATGACCCGAAAAACTTTTAACTAAGACAACTGTAAAATATTCATTTTTTCATACTCATTATAATATTGTTATATTTCATTAATTAATGTTATTATATTTAAGGAAATAGTGCCTTTAGATTTATTAAATATAATAATACCTAAAGGGTAAAAAATATGATAAACCAAACATTATAGATCAGAGTTTCTTTAAAAAAATGTATTATAATTATAATTTAAAAAATGATAATAAACCTGTAATTGTAAAAGTATTATTAATTTAATTATTATACAGATTTGTTCACTAAATTCATGTTATGTATTTATTTTACTACATTAAATGACTAGTAGTCAATGCTGTAGTCAGTATAAAACAGCATACTTCAGTATGTAGTCATTACTGTACTTAAGTAGTCTTAAAAAAAATGTTGACGCTGAAATATTTTATCATTTCTCAATGTTCTGTAATATTTTGATAATGGGAAGAGACTTGTTTCTAAAAACTGGTGAAGTATTGTAATTGTACAAAATCTAGTTAGATTGATAGACCTGATTGAAATGGATTTTTGGATTATTTTAATACATTTTCCAACATGTTTGCTGAAATCACATTTCTTTCCTTTACGTTATAAAATCAAACTGTTTTTATAAAAATTCCCCAAACTACAATAATTGTTCTTAATTTAATTCTCTTTTATGCTTTAGTAAGAGAGAGGGTATTACTAAAAGACAAATTTAATTGTGTATTTTGCGAAGGATTTATTTGTTGCAATTATTACTGATAGTAATATTAGTCTTATTTTCTTTCAAAATAGTTTTCCTTTCAGTTTTTAAAATATTTTTAATTTTGACAAAATGTTTCATTATATTGCATAAACATTTAATGAATTTAGTGAAAAAATTTATAATTTAAAAATAAAACCCCTTTTAATCAATAAAAAGGTATATCCTGTTATTTTGTGATACATGTTACGTTTTAAGCTTTTTCATTTTCTAAACCATTAATTTTACTTTATTGTATTGTGTTGTCATGTTAGATATTTAAATTTAAGTAAAAAATAATAAAACTGGCTAGTCCCGAAGTAAACTCATGTAAACATTTTATTTTAATTGTATAAATTTATTTTTAAGTTGAATTTTCCTTTTTTTAATTGTTAATAAAAATAAATTAAAAAAAGAATATTTTGATCAGTGTTCTGTTTTGAGCCTGTGATTTCCAATCCTTTTTAATTATTAAATGCATAAAAAAGAGAACTTAAGTACAGCTTTTTATTAATTAATTTCTTTTTACTATTTTTATTTTTTTAATTTGATTAATATAATCAAAAAGCAATATTATTAATATAATAATTTTGCTTTTGTTTTGATTAATTTGTGACAATTATTATTCATAAATTTTGTTTGAGCTGTAACTCCTCAAAAACTCATTTGACTTTGAATATGTGTTTTTTTTTTATTTCAGTACTAGCGGTGTTACCCAAGCTTTGCTTGGCAAATATTTTATTTATCAAACAAAAAATTATTAATTATTTCTTTGAGAACTACAAAAAAGAAAAGTTGTTAACAGCTGTAACAACTGTTTTTCTTGTAAGCAAGAAAATTCTTTGTTTAAGATGTTTTTGTCCATCTGGTGATTCTCAAGCCGTGCTTTATGATTGCTTGTTGAGTTGCTTGTTTCGATAAGTTGACGATCAAAAATGGAATTCTTAAATTGTGTGTTTTGACTTTTAATGAGAATACAATAATATTAATATCATAATAGATCACAAATTGAACAATGCAATGTACGCCTATTGTTATTTGCGACGATTTTTGCTCAGACATATAATGTGGTCAATTTGACATATGAGTCGTTTGATTATAGAGTTCAGTCAAGATCCATCGATTAGATTTAAATTTGTAAGCACTTAAATTTAATATTGCACTAAACCTATATTATTTTCGAATGAGTACCGATAAGACTTAACAGGTGACTACTCAGACCTATAAGCATTCTAAGTTTAAAGTTTAGTCAAGATCTATCTATTAGATTCCTAGCTGTAACCACTCAAAAAATGAATTTTTACACTAATCTCCTACTGTTATTTTAACTCTGATCAAGATCTGACGTAGTTTATGACTCCTTCTGATATATGATTAGTCTAAGTTTAAAATTTGGTCTAGATCCTTCAAGTAGTTTTCGAGTTATAAGCAACCAATGTTTTCAACTTATTTTTTATATATGTAATTTAAGTTTTTTTGGGTTTAGTGTTTTTATTTTATTTCTCTGATTCGTTATCAGAATATGCTGGGCACAATGGACTAGTGTAAGATGTCTAAGTGCCTTGTAAATTATGTCTTCTAGAAAATAACCCATTAATATGAAATAGTTGCTCTGAATTTAAAATTACCTACCAAAGAGACTAAAATCAATTTTTGACTGTAGTTAGATAGGGGTAAGACAGATCTTGTCATCCCTTATCTTGAAGCATGGAACTAAAATCTAATGGGGGATAAAAAAAATACAGGATTAAAATAAATCATCTACTATACTTATTTTAGTTTGTGTCTCCTGTATTTACTCAAAACACCTGTTTTTAAAAACAATCTAAAACTCAAGCTTGCAATTGATTGTTGAGCTCTTACTCAACAATTAACAAAACATTTCAAAGGAAATTCACCCAACTTAGGGAACTCCGCACCATATTTTTAAGTTTTAATTGTAAGGATAATTCATCTAGGAAGATACCTCGGATCTACCGTCCCTTGACTCAAAGCATTAAAAGGGCTCAGTGGAATATAGCCTTGCTGAAGCCCATATACTTGTTGAGGTCCATAGACTTGCTGAGGCCCATAACCATGAAGAGGTCCTTGAGGTATGGCTGGCGAAACTATTGTTCTAGTTCTTTTGATATATTTCCTGTAAACCCTTTTTGTCTGTTTCTTTTTTCCTTTCTCTTGCTTGTAACCATACATACCTGTGCCATCATCAATATTCCTGCCAGCACGGCATGGTGTCGCTGCCGTTATGTTATTTTTAACCACTACATTTACTTTAGTATTTACTTTTGTTTTCTTACAGTATACACACTGAAAAATATAACCGTTTCATTATTAAATATACACAATTTAAACAAACAGTTTACTAATGGCTTATACAGGACAATTAAAAACTGTATAAATACCAATGTTGATAATAACTATAGGTTTACTTATATATCCAGGATATTCTCATATAAGTAACAAGTAAAGAAATGTAACATTTGTGGTTACTCCACCTGATTTTAGAAAGGGAGAAGGAGGGCCTTCCTTATTCACCAACAAATTATTTTATTTGTAAAATCGTTACATAATATTTAGGTATTGTGGGTATTAATTTATTAATATCAATTTCATTATAGATTAGCTCTGTTAGTTATAATAGAGCTTTTTACTTTTACTCATTTATACCGTAGGTAAAAAGGAAAAGTATTGTGTTTGTAAAAACACCCAAAACCAGAATGTCACCTGAATTAAATGTTTCAGGTGTTTTAAGGCCTCCTTAGTGGTTTTCACAAAGTTGTCTATCTGTGTGTGTGTGTGTGTGTCTGTTATAATCGTAGCTCCCCGCCGATTTATGCTAGAGAGTTTTAAAATTTGTCTATAGGTGTAGTTGTGATATCCGGATTTTTTTTTTTGTCGTTATTAACCTGCAAAAATTTGCAGAAAATAATTTGATTGGATTGAGATTTGGCACCCATGTAGCCATGTGTAAGACTAAATTATGTGCTTATTTAAATTATAAGTACACAGTTTAAAGACAAGTACATCCATGATTTTTGTTGGATCATAAAAGTTAAGCAGCATCGAGGACGGTCAGTGTCTGGTTGGGTGATTGCTGGGAATGTAATAGGTGTATTTACTATCTGACGATGAGCGATGCAAGTCCAAAGCTGGGAGGATGAGTGTAGCAAATCAGAGGTGATGAGGAAAAGTTTTGAGGTACCCCATACCCATTTTTTTTATAAATGACCTTTCAGGTACAGAGTGCCTAAGAACCTTTCCTTACAATTTAACACTTTCCACATCTTTGAGAGTAATGGTAAAGATAATAAGCTAAAACTTGAGTGTGATAATTCAGTCTTATGAAAAATTGCAGGTTCCATCTCATGTTCTTTATGTTTTACAAGGTTTAATAATGATTTGCTATACAATAGAAATTATTTGAATTTTTATGAGCTAGCATTCGTTGAATTTAAGTTATTTAAATATCAATATTTTGAAAATGGTAGTGTAGTGCTTACTATTACAACTCTATACTAGCTAATAATAACAACTTGGTCCGCGTCCACAACACTACTGATGAATATATTTAATATAAAGTAAACATGTCAGTTTTTTATTATTATTCTTTTAAATCTAAGGGTGAACCGCCATAGGACTCCCCCCCTAGAGGACGGAGTCTGAGAAGGACACTAGTTTCCTTGACTCTTGTCTTGAGTGAGGTGTCTCTTCGAGATAGGTATAACGGTTGATATCAATTTTGCTTATATTTTGGTAAGCTGGTTTGAGTCTGTCTATGGAAATACTCTTTTCCTCTCCTTTTATGAGTAAGGTATAAGTTTTCTCTTTCCTTAAGATTATTTTGTATGGGCCTAAGTATGGTGGTTGTAGTGGTGATTTCGTAGCACAGTCTCTTACAAACACGTGTGTACTCGTTAATAAATCTTTATTGACGAATACTTTTTTCTTTCCATGCCAAGACGGCGTCGTGGGTCGAAGATGATGAAATGTTTCCGAAAGATGGTTTATAAAGTCATGGTGAGATAATTTAGATGCGTTTTGTTTTTCCAGAAATTGGCCAGGTAACCTTAATGGTGTACCATAAACAAATTCTGCTGCAATCGCCTCTAAATCTTCCCGATATGCTGCTCTAAGGCCAAGCATTACTGCTGGTAGTGCCTCAGGCCATGGGATACTCGAATGGCATTTTAACGCGCTTTTCAGCGGTCTATGGAAAGATTCAACCATAGCATTTGCTTGAGGGTGGTATGCTGAAGTTCTTATTCTCTTTATTCCGCATATTTTCAACAGTTCCGAAAATAGGCTTGCTTCAAACTGGCGTCCTTGGTCAGTTGTAATTATTGCAGGCGCGCCAAATCTGCTGATCCAACAGTTAAAGAATTCACGTGCTACCGTCTCTGCAGTAATGTCCGAGAGAGGCACGGCTTCTGGCCAACGAGAATATCTGTCTACGCATGTGAGTAGATATTTGTACCCTTTAACTGGAGGTAAAGGTCCTACTAGATCAATGTGCACATGGTAAAATCGTTCGCTGTCCAAAGGAAATTGATTTAATGGAGATGTGGTGTGTCTAGTAACTTTACTGCGTTGACATTCTAAACATTGTTTAGCCCAATTTAAAGCAGTCTTTTTCATGTTCAGCCAAACAAATCTGTCAGAAACCATTTTTATTGTGGTTCTTCTTCCGGGATGAGATAAGTTATGAACGGAGTCGAAGGCTTGTCGTCTAAATTCTGGTGGCATATAAGGGCGTAGTTTACCGTCAGATATGGCACAGATTATAGAGACGTCGCAAATAAACATACATACTTTGATTAATTCTAGTGATGAACTTTTGTTTGCGTACATATCCTGGAGTTCGGTATCTTTGTTCTGAGCTAAAGCAAGAGATTTGTAGTCAATTATAGAGCCAGTTATAGAATCAATACGTGACATAGCATCAGCTACGACGTTGTCTTCGCCTTTCACGTGAACTATGTTAGTCGAGAACTGTGCAATATAACTTAAATGTCTTTTTTTGACGAGGAGAGCACTTCTCCATCTTCTGCCGAAATGCAAAAGTGAGAGGTTTATGATCGGTCATAATTTTGAATTGGCGGGCTTCTAAGAGTCTGAAATACCGGATTGCAGAGTAGATAGCTAAGAGTTCTCTGTCATATACACTGTATCTCTTCTCAGCTGGAGATAAATTTCCGTGAGAAGAATCCAATTGGACGAATTCCCTTTTCCTCTATCTGATTTAGAGCTGCTCCAATTGAGACGTCTGAAGCGTCAGTAACCAAAACTATATAAATTATTGTTAAGAAAAGCAAGAGTTGTGCAGGAAGCAAGTTCTTGCTTACATGACTCGAAAGCGATGTTCATGTCTTCTGACCACTCTATTTTCCTAGTATCATTTTTCTTGGCGCCTTTCATCATTTCAGACAGAGGAGCAAGTAGTTCTGCCGATTTAGGAATGAATCTGTGGTAGAAATTAAACATAGCGATAAAACTACGGAGTTCTTTGATTACAGACGGTCGAGGGAATAAAATTATAGCATCTACCTTGTGAGGAATTGGTTTAACGCCTTCATCTGTGATTTTGTGGCCTAGGTAATCAACTTCGGTCTTTCCAAAATTACATTTCGAGGGGTTAACAGTTAGTCCATGTTGCATCAGGCGATTAAATATGATCTCGAGGTGTTTTAAGTGTTCAGCTTCGTCTTTGGAGGCAACTAAAACGTCATCCATGTATGGAAATGCAAAATCTAATCCTTTTAAAACTTCATTAATGAATCTTTGAAACGTGCACCCAGCGTTTCTCAATCCAAAAGGCATCCTGACGAACTCGTATAATCCAAAGGGTGTTATGACAGCTGTTTTTGGGATATCTTTTGGTTCAACTGGGATCTGATGGTAAGCTTTAGTTAAATCTAGTGTACTAAATATCTTACAACCGTGAAGATTTTGAGTTATATCCTGAATATGTGGAAGCGGGTATCGGTCTGGTTCAGTCACAGCGTTGACCCTTCGGTAGTCTCCACATGGTCTCCAAGAACCTCCTTTCTTAGGAACCATGTGAAGAGGTGATGCCCAACTGCTACTGGATGGTCTGCATATACCTTGTTCTACCATTGATTCGAATGCCCGTTTAGCAATCTTTAAACGTTCAGGACATAATCTACGAGCACGTTCGTATATAGGTGGACCATTTGTAACTATATGGTGAGTTGTAGTATGCTTTACTTTGTCAGGTAAACGTTCAGCTTCCATCAGAGTTGGATATTTTCGTAAAAGTTCAGTGTATTTATTTTCCTCTTGTACTGTTCGGATAGTAATGTCAGGGCTTTTCATGTTTTGCATCGGAGTAGAGATAGTGGTGAGGCTATCGACGAGACGTTTCTGACGTAGATCAATAATTATACCGTAATGTCTTATTAAATCCGCGCCGATGATGGGTCGATTTACTTTAGCTACGATGAAATTCCAAATAATATTCCGTCTTAAACCTATATCTAACGCTAGTGATACGGTACCATAACATGGAATGGGTGTACCGTTGGCAGCAAACAGAGTAGGGTGACCAGATGATGATCGTGCGTAACGCTTGAAAGATGGCGGCAAAACAGATATGTCAGCGCCTGTATCAATAAGAAAATACTTCCGGGATTTTTTATCGTACACATGCAAGCGGCTAGATTGTCGTTCCGTAGTATCTGCCGTTGACACTACGGGTGGTTTAAGTTTCCCTGCTGGTTCTTAAATTTACAAGGTTCATTACATCTTTTAGCATTAGCTTCAAATTTTTCATGATACCAACATATATCAGGATTTGAGCGCTTTCTGTAAGACCGGCTTGTCGAACGAGACCGATTTCTTGCACGAGAATTACTTCGACCACGATTGTAATAACCGCGTGAAGGTCCTGCAGTTAGCAGTTTTAGTTGCTCCTCAATTGCTTTTAATCTATCATCAGTTGACCGAGATGTTTTGTATTGAACTGCGTTAACCGTTTGAGAGCATACGTTTATATTATTAGCATCAGTGACCTCAACTACTTTATCAGCAAGTGCAGATAATTTTTCGAGGCTCGTCTCTTCGGACACAGACAATACAGCCTGAGCCTGGTTTGGTAATCGTTGAAACCAGAGAGTACGCAAAAAATCATCCGTTACTTTGTTTCCAGCTAGTTCTCTCATTTCTCGTAATAGATGGCTAGGTTTTTTATCACCGCGATCCATTTCGGTTAGCAATTGGCGGATCTTTTTCTCTTCAGAGTCTGTAAATTCGCTAATAACCTTTTGTTTTAAAGTTTCATATTTATTTTGAACGGGAGGGTTTGAAACTATACCCATCACATGCGTTAACACATCAAAGTCAAGAGCGCCTACGACCGTGTGATATTTTTTGTTGTCTGAAGTTATTCCAGCCGTATAAAACTGTGATTCCATTTGTATGAACCATAGTTGCGGTTTTGCTTTGCAAAAAGGTGGCGGTTTTATATTTACTCTTTTAACTTCGTCCTCGGCGTAATTGCCGTCAACTTGGGCAGGATTAGCATTAGCTTGATCTGGATTAGCTTGATCCATTCCCAAATTTATTAGTTTTGTTTTTTTAAAAAAATCGTAAATTTGACGTTTAATTAGTTATCAAATTATAAACAAAATCACAATACAGACTTACGTGAAATCAAGTTCGTTTATTCGGGGTCACCAGTGTAGTGCTTACTATTACAACTCTATACTAGCTAATAATAACAACTTGGTTCTCGTCCACAACACTACTAATGAATATATATAAAGTAAACATGTCAGTTTTTTATTATTATTCTTTTAAATCTAAGGGTGAACCGCCATAGTAGCAAATAACAAAATAAATGTTGTGGATTTGTCATTTTAAGAGGTTTATTTTTGTCATACTTCAACTTTTTTAGCTATTTGATTTCAACATTCAAACTCAACAAAATCCTTTATTGTTCACAAAACAAAAATAAAAAGTATACATGTACAATTTTTTAATACTTAAATAAATTTTGTTTATAATTATTTATTCTTAATTAATAGAAATAAAATATTATTTTTGAAAATTAAGTTAAAATCAATGACGTAATATTAAAAATATGAACAATCCCACGAGTTTAAACTGAGCATGGGGGTTTATAACAAGAAAATAAAATTCGCCAACTAAAAAGGTTTTTAAGGAATAAAAAAAGGGGGGGGGGGTGTATTAAAAACAAATTAGAACAAAAGGAAAAGAAAAGTTAAAAAGAAGTAGGTTTTTGATAACTCAGCTAAGTGGGTTTTTAAGTTTGTAAAATGATTATTTCACACTTAAAGTTTGTTTTGTTCCAAGTTGCAATTTCTTTAGAATGAACAGATTGCGTTATTACAGTCAAATGCACTCACAAAGTCTGTTCCTGGAGACTGTGTATTTTAGGTGAAGAGAATTGTTTTGTGTGAACACAATACTTTTACTCTATAGATAACCTGATAACCTATAATATAAACAATGATTGCTTGAACTGAAAATACTTACTGCCAATACAGCCATGAATAAGAAAGTTGTGAAGTAATGTAGTTTCATCTTTTCTTGATTGAGTTTATTTTACTGTATTCATTCATTCATAAGTACACTACGGGGCCTAAAATCAATAAATTATTCAAAATAATGCATAATTGTAGAATGATGACCAGTGTGAAGTATAGAAATAATCTATTGTGATCCATATTAAATTAATATCAAGTTATAAAAGTGGGATTTGCTACTATGTGATAATTATAGTAATGAGTATAATTTTTTTATAATTTAATCGAAACCAACTATCAACCTAAACATTTATGATCAGTTAGGGTTGCCAGATTTCAGCTAAGATTAAGCAGGACAAATCTGGCCAGTGGAGGAGAAGCCATTCATACCAGGGGGTAGAAACTTATTAATAAGCGTAGTGAGGCAATAATAAATTGCTAAAGCAATAAATATCACTTTACAGCTATGTTGCATATACAAATTTACAGCAGAAGCAAATCAAATTCTTCATAACACTTTGTAAAACCGAAAGTGAAGGAAATGTTTTTGTCATGTGCTTTGTTGACTCTAAACTACGAAAACAAGGTTGTTTAAACCGAACATAAATTAAATGATATAAAGTATATTTGGTTTTTAAAATTAGTATTCTAAAATTTAGTATTTTAAAATATTTGGTTTTTAGAATTGCAGTTTTTTAATGATATATTATTATAGAAAAAAAAATACTTGGGTGTTTTGCATTTTATGAAAAAAAAAAAAAATAAAAATAGGTAAACATTGGGACTTTTTAGTTTTGGTTTGAAATATGAGTTTGACAGAGATGTCTATATTTAAAATCCTATGATAAGAGTTGGAAAAAAATATGTCTTGTTGGTGAGTCTTGATGTAATGATATGTACTTGAGTAATGATATAACTGAGACCACCTACATCTATATATTCTTCTCTCAGGCACTAATGATGACCGTTTAGGTTTATAGCTGGTTTTGATTAAATTAATAAACATCATTGAGAGAATTTTTTGTATTGATTATTATTATGCACTCTACCTGCGCTACACCTTATTAATAATTTTAAAGTATAATTTTATTGATTCTGAAATTTTTGCTGTGTGAAGCTGGACATTAATTTTTTGAAAAAACAGCCATAATATCTAAAGAAATGAAAACAGATTTTCTCACAACAATCATAAAAATACACCTATACGATTTAATGGTTGTAAAAATATTAATGGTCGAAACTAAAATGACATAAGAGATTTGTTAATATTTTTGTCACAAAAAGAACAAACATTCTTTGCAATTATTGATTGTTTTTATACCTTAGGTATAAAGAAACTTTGTGAAAACAATTCCGGTTTCGGATTTTTTGCAAACACAATACTTTTCCCATATACCTACGGTATAAATTAAAAAAGTAAAAATTGTAAACTTCGATAAATAATTCAATTGAGTTAAAATTAGGTAGATGCATGTATTCCTTTGTGTAATAAATAAGTATTCATTTTAAAACGGCCAGTATATCTATGGTTCATGTTAGATCACTATGTTGAGCAGCATTGAGCGAGGGCAGTGCCTGGATGAGGAATAAAGCACTCACAAACACAGCTGGGCTGGGAATAAATCTGTATGAGGACGAGCGAAGCAAGCCCGAAGGCATATTGCAATATAAATATGGCGATTTTTATATTCTGAGGACGAGGTTAGGACCCAAATTCAAGAGGGTGACGAAAAGTTCCGAGGTACACCGAACCTGATATTTACTTTTCCTAATTTATTACATAAAAATAATATAGGAAAATTATCGTGTTTGCAAAAAATCTGAAACCGGGATGCCACCTAAATTACCCGTCTCAGGTGTTTTAAAAGCCTCCTATAGGTGTTTCTTACAAAGATGTCTTTTATACGTGTATGTGTGTGTTAAAGCTTCCAGTTTAAGAAATTTTTGAGAACTAAAAACAATGAACCTAAATGTTCTGTTGTATAATAAAAGGTAATTGTTTTTTAAACTGATAAAAAGCACTATCAGCTCTATTTCTTATCAGATCGATTAGAAATAAAATCATTATGATATAGCTTTTCATTCAGGGCTATAAAACCAAAGGAAATTAAACTTACATACCTTCTAAAATTGTTTTATTATACACTCGTACAACTTGAACTAATGCTATCGCGGAAACTAAAATTAATGGTGCTATTGTTGTTTGGTTGAGTTTACAGTCACGTAATCGCTTATAGATATACCTACATTTATGTATCTCTTACATTTGGTCTGATTTGGATCGTTGAGATAAATGTTTTTCTTGTATCTTGTCTAGGTAAAGTAAGATTGTTTATTTTATTTAGAGGAATACCTAGGAAAACTAGGGTAAAAAACAAAAACGTTTTTATTTACCGGTAAGTAAAATGTTTTTATTTACCTTTTTTATCGGTCTAATAAGACCGATGAAAAATCAGATATTTTCGTTCCTCGTCAGTTTTTTTTATTTTCAGAAAATAGTTTTATTTTTGCGATTTTCCCACCTATCTCCCTCCCTCATCATTAAAGAAGGCTTACGAGTATTAAGAATGCATCGTATTGGTATTAAATTAAACTAAAAAATATGCTCAATTGTCGGTCTGTATCGCAAGCTATTGGACTTGGACAAAGCATTCATCGAAATGCTTTAGTGAAGTCAAACTGAGTTATAGTTTCCATCAATCCTTATAGAAGTGAATCCATTCTCGGCTCATGGCTTGTCCTCGTTCGCCAAGTTATATCTTATTATCACTATTGGTTCAAATTTAATTGAATAACCTGTATACGCATGTATTACGCATACTGCACTTAGGATGAGCGCTGATAAAGAGATGAAAAGTTCAGGTGAAACCCGTTTGATTTTAAGGGCAAAATCAAGTTCCACCTAACCTCATTCTTCGGGAAAGACACACTTACTAAAATTATACAAGCAAACATTTTTTTTTAAAATTGATTTTATTTTAGTTTTATTTGCAGCCTTCAAGGCTTCAAAGTTTTTTTATAGTACAGTTTTATAGCTGTGTACAGCATCTGCACCGAGATCAGTCTTTATATTGAAAGAGAAGCCATCCTCTGTTTCCATTCTACAATTAACCAACTAATAACGGTAATTGTTGTAATCATAACAGCCGTAGTATCCAGGATAGTAAGGATAACCGTAATAGTAGTGTCCGTAATAATCATGAGCACAGCCGTAATAGTTGTAGGGATCATAGTGATTGTAGTGGTTATTACAGTAGTTACTGTAGTAGTTGTAATAAGGATAGTAGCAAGGATTGTAAGGCGAGTTATGTCCATGTCCTATGACGCGAGAAGTTGAGCGAGGAGCTTCTACGGCATTGCTTTGAACCTTCTTGGAATCGTTTCCCTGTAATTAAAAAATTAACAAATGATTAATAAAATAATTTTATCAGACATAAAATCGTTGTTAAGAAGTAATTATAGTTTAATAGTATGAGTTTCAAAACAAAGTATAAAAAAAAAATCATTTGAACTTGATAGGCCTTGTTGGGCCACTTTCATAGAATAATGTTGGCTATGTGAATCAGGCTCGTAGCGAGTGAGAACTTCGCAGCAGGGACAAAACCAATCCCAGAGAGAGGTCGATGTTTCGCACACCTTTAAGGGAATCTGCTGAAAACTACTTTGTCAGGAGGGTTGACGCTCTCCCTGGGCCCTGGCTTGAAGTCTAAATACAAGAGGTGACAATATAGCGTCGATTAATGAAACAATAATAGCATCGTGTTTGAACACAAATATTCTTGTAACACCAGAGATCGCATATTGTTTAAGGTTTTTTATAATGTTTAACTGAACCTACCTCAGCTAAAGCGAAGAGAAGAAAAACTGAAAAAATAGCCAAAATAGTAGCCTTCATTGTTTCTGTTACTAGATTTTAGTACAATAACAATTTCCTTTCCTCGCAAACCATATTTATTCTTGAAAAATGATTTATCAATAATGCTGATTCCCAAGCTATAATTGTCAAGGGCATGCGTCAGGTGTCTTCACATTGAGACATGGAATGAAAGAAGATGATTACACATATGCATTACAAAACTAGATTGGGCTTTTTGTGCTATTTAATAGAATTAAATAAGAGAAATAAATTAAACCTTTCGCAATGGTCAATAGTGTTTGAACTAAAAGTTCATTCCATGGCTAAATCTAACTCTAAATTAAAAGGAACTAACTGGAAGAACTAAAACATTTCGAGTTCTATATTCTGTTAAATATCTAGTGACAACTCCCTAATTGAATCAAGAACGAAGTCTAGAGAATTAAGTTACATTATAGAAATCAAAAACGAATAATAACTGCTAATAGTAATCCTATTAAGTCAATAATTATTATCATTTATAATAAAATAAAAATATAGAGTTCAAAACCTTTTAACAGTTATACAGCCGGAGACACAATATCTGTAACAAGGTCATGAATGCTGTGAATAAAAACTGCAGATCAGCTGGAAAATGTATAGACACTACTTTAATAAATGCCAGACAGCTAAGAACACATTTTAGTTTAACATTTTCTTCTAGAATGACAACGAAATACATTTGTGTTCAATTAGCAAGAAGCCTTGAAACGCTTTCACGTCTTTTCAGATTTTTAATTGGCTAGAACCAAAGATAAATTTTTGTTTCTGCTGAAAATTGAGGTTAGGATTACCTTTCAACTTAGGTAGAACATATTAAGTAGGAGGAACTGAAAATGTTAGATTTTGACAATGTTTCATTGATTTTCACATCAACATTTATCTATATACAAAATTTTCAAGTGTGTACGAGTTTGTTACTCCCCTTTGACGGATCAAATGGTTACTCCCATTTATAATTACTGCCTTAGTTTTTTAGAAAAAAAACATTGGGGATTTTGTTGGGGATAAAATATTTTATTTATTTAAACTGGCGAAATTGAGACAAAAGTCTTCTCTTCTTTTTTTGGCGGGAAATGAAATTTTCTCATTTTGTTTTAAAATGCCTTTAAGTGAACTTGTTATGAGAGTGATGCGGTGATAGGGTAAGAAGTTTAAAAGAATTTACCTCTTTGTTTAATAGCACTTATCGGAACAGGTATCCTATATGCAAAACTACTGTTTTAAGAACCTACCAAAGATGGTTTTACTGACACTGGATCCGTAAAAGACTGCGCTCGCTCTAGAAGAGCAAAAACGTCAACTGAAGATGATAGTAGTTTAGCTGTGTCCAATCTGATATTGAGAAACCTCATTGTTCAATCATAAATGTTTCTAATTATACCGATTTAAGTATTCGTTCTGTTGGTAGAATTCTGAAAAATTGTAAATACCACCTACTCAAAGTTAAGTTGGTCCAGGAATTAAACAGAAATGTATTAGAAGGGTCGATTTTCCCGAAACTAATGGAAAAATAGATAATGATCAAGACTTTTTTAAAAATGTCGTATCAAGAATGCAATTTACTGACGAAGTTACTTTTATGTTGAGTGAGTGTGTCAATCGGTATAATTGCAGGTATAAGAGTGGCAAACAACCTAGCTGGATGCGGGAATTCCATTCACAATGTCTACAAAAAATAATGTTTGGGCAGGTTTAGTCAATCGTAAGATCATTGGTCCTTTTTTTTATTGTTGAAAATCTTACTGGAGATCTATATAAAAAAATTAAGTGGTTCCTGCAATTTGAGACGATACAAATGTCGGGATAGTTTAGTTTTAACAAGATGGGGCTTCTCCTCATTTTAGGCGATCTGTTAGGATGTATTTAGATAAAGTTTTTGACTGAAGATGATTGGCCAAAAGAGGCCCTATCCCGTGGTTAGTGATGTCCCTCATTTGATTATTGTCCACTATGTCGATGTCCCATTAGATTATTTTACTGGGACCATTTAAAGTCTAAAATGTATGCCACGAAACCAAACAACCTAATTGTAGATTTTGTTTTCATTAAATATTGTTTATATTGTTAAAAACAAATTTAATTACAACAAATCTTTGTAAAAAACGATATTACAGTTAAATAATACCTAATTTTAGTTCTATTTTATTAAATATACCTTTCCAGTAAACATCGCCATTTTTAATATCGCAAAACTTGTAATCATTAGGGTTGTTTTTTGTTTACACTTTGATTTTTATATTGAATTGAAAATGACCATTAAAACAATGATAGCTAAGATACACATTGTGAGTGTCACATTTTCATAAAAAGAAATCATTAACTAAATAAACACGGCTTTATTTGCTTACAAAAAAAATCAAAAAATGAAATTCATTAAAATAGAAAATAACGTCAAACTATTATCTTTTTTGCAAAATTTATTCTTGAAATTTTTTCCTAAAGCCATTAGTGTGGCCTAAAGCTAACTAAAAAGACGTCAATTAAAGTTAACTAAAACGATAAAAAAGTCTTTTTAGTAAATTTTAATGTGGCCTAAGGATAAACTCTTTCATTTTGTGAATTTTTTTGAACAATACTTTTTCTATATATCTACTGTGTTGGAAAAGGAATGAGCTGAAGTAATTTGGTGTATAAAACATGATTTTTTTATGTAAGAGTACTAATTAATTACATAAATTATGTTTACCATATCGCACAGAAAGAGAAACAAAGGTACTAGGTTTCTTTTAATTATCAGTCGTAGTTCAAGAGTTTTCGATTGAGATACTAGTTAAACATTTTGATTTTGATAAATAAGAAGTATCAGTCTAAACTCCTATGGAATCTGAACATTCAAGTATCAATGTGTCAGAATGAATTTCTTAATAATTGTTGGAATAGTTTGACAACAGTATCTGACTATAGTTATTTATGCACCTAGGGTGTAAAGAATGTTATTATTTCCCAGACCAGTTAGTTGGTTCCTAAAGCGAAAGCCGAGGGAACTAAAGCATTTAACTCCTGAGGTGAAGCCGAGGGATTTATGTGTTTAACTTTATGTGTTAACGGGAGTTATGACTATTAACTCCCGAGGCGAAGGGAAGGGAGGTAATTGCGAGGGAAAAATAGCATTTTACTCCCATGATACATACAATTTTATCTCAAGACCTTGACGTTTTTTTAATTATTGTTACATTCTTATTTTCATTCGTATGTACTATTTTATTATAGTTTTTTTAATGCTCTTTGTTTTATAGTTTTTTGCCCTTAAACGGATTTTGTGCCAATAAAATTTAATTGGGTGGGGTCCCCCTATTAAATTTTAGGGGTGCTGTCCCAGGGAAAGTATAACAAAATTGATCGGCTCTCTTTATAAATTTAGAGGACACTACTCCCTAAAAATGGATATAACTGGCTCTAACCTCATTAATGGAAAACACGTTTTCTCCCTTGGGAGTGAAAAGTGCTTATTTATACCCTAAAAACTAATCAATAATCTTCACATTACTCACTGTCCTTCACATTTTGTGACTTCATGTATAAGAGACCATGACTCTTATTGTTGCCATATTCTGTTTTTGCAGGATGAGTCCCGCTTCAATTCTGAAAATGTTTACTTCCGATCTGTAGTAGAATCGAAACATTTGCTCAGGAGAAGGAGGTTAGAAGGCATATTAGGTTTGTAGATCAATAATTCATACTATTTTGTAAATTCAGACCAAAGATATATTTAAATAAATAAATATAAAAATTAGGTAATACACAATGATAAAGTGTAATATGGTTTTATATAAGAATACACTGATTTAATACGTAATTTATAAGTAGAATGTCACGTTATTTTAATAACAAGTGATAACTTAGACACATTATAGCGGATATCTGATCTATAGTGATTACTCTATACCAGAAACCAGATACAAGAATAGATTAGAATAATCTTTATATTTTTAAATAATTTCATATATATAGGTTATACAAGAATGTAATCACCATTAGTTAATTCACGAGACTTAATATATTTATTGGAAAATGAAGGCTTTCCTCGTTTTAGTCGCTTGCTTGGGAGTAAGTTTCTATAAATTTGTTTTATCATTTATCTTTATTTAGTTATTTTAAGTCAGAGGTTTATGTGATCTCTTTTCTGCAATAAAACAAGAGTTATAGAGTGGCATACTGCCAATTTATAAGCGAATTTTCAAAGCAAAATCTGTTGGAGAAAAAAATTGTTTCCATTATGTCAATTAATAACATATTGTTTTGTTGACATATATATATATATATATATATATATATATATATATATATATATATATATATATATATATATATATATATATATATATACATACATACATATATATATATATATATATATATATATATATATATATATAATATATATATATATATATATATATATATATATATATATATATATATATATATATATCAATGAATAAAACCAGAACTAATATTGATAACACAATGAAACATCATATGTTTGTGAGCGATACATATAGTAGTTTAAGTGTGAACATTTCAGCCCAATCTAAACACTTTATGAGCTTTGAGATTTTTTGAAATGTTTGTAGAGTCATTATTGTGGGTTAATGACACACATATTTCATAAACAATAGGGGTCGGGACATTAGGAAGGTTGATTATCGTACTAAGGCTTTTTAAATATTTCATCTCTCCCTATTAATCGGTAAAAAGAATCACATAACATACAAAAGAAGTTCATATTCCTTTTATTTGAATGTTAAATATTTCCTGGAATGGGAAGACAATGCTAATTTTGCATAATGGGAACAAATAAAATAGGCTCTTCACAAAAGTCAATATATTAACAAATATTCCAAATGGTTAAAATAGAATTAATTATTGGATGTCTATCAATTAA
The DNA here is from genome assembly GCA_018340805.1 of Microvelia longipes. NCBI lineage: Eukaryota > Metazoa > Arthropoda > Insecta > Hemiptera > Veliidae > Microvelia > Microvelia longipes. The sequence goes on from JACMZG010000008.1 coordinate 24,990,374, forward strand.
GGGTGCGTGCGACTCCCTAATAATCGAAATTAAATATAGTAGTTAAAAAATATTAAAGAAATCTCTAAAGGATATGGGAGGTCCCCTTTTGTTAGTCTAACGTTACTGTTAGACTAGTTATTTCAAGGAATCGTTACTTTTGCGAGAGAAGAAGCAAAAGAATCTAACAAGCTACAACTTAAATGCCTTATGTTTTTATTTTTGCTTCTATATCACCTTTTAACGCTCATTGCCCCAATGACTCATGCCCCAAAAAGATATCGCTCATATTGAGAAATACTGAATTAAAGTGTATAACGATGAAACAGTTTCAGAATGTATTGTACGAATTAATAGAACCAAGCCGTGAAGTCTCAATTTATATTGGATACATTATACCCAATATTACCTTGAGAAATTCAATATCCATGGCTTAAATTTAAAATTCGATAATTGTTGACCGAGTTGTTATGGAAAATGTTGGACACGTTGGTCAGAAAAATTGTAAGATTTTATAAAACTTAGTTAAAATGTTAGTAAATAATGGTGGAATGTCGAAAAGGACATTTCTTAGGTTGAGACAAGACAAGATCCCCCCTTCTGAGACATTAAATAATTTATTTTGTAAAATATTGATCTCTCATTTCACCTTCGTGAAAACTTGCTCATTAACAGTTGCTTTTTAAAAATGCCCATATAGATAAATAAATATTAGATATTAGAAAAACAACATTCACTTCTTATTTGCGTACTTTTTAATAATGGTACGTCGAGCGCTACTGTCTTATTGTCTTTATTTATTTTTGCTAAAATAACCTACACATGTTGAGTTTTCACTAATATTAATTAAATTGATCTGTCAGGTTGTCTCCTGCCAGGACTGTCTCTGCTCTTCTGGTTCTGGAGTCGCTGGTGGTGTCATCTCTGGTGGTCATGTTGCCTCTGTAGCTGGTTGCGGTGCTGGTTATGGTGCTGGTTACGGTATCGGTGGTGGATACGGTGCTGGCTATTACGGTTCCGGCTACGGTCTTGGTGGTGGCGTTTACGGTGCCGGTTATGGTTACGGCGTCCCTTACTGCACTAGACACCACGTTGTCAGACGTGTCCGTCCTGTTGTCGACGAATGCGTTTCTTACCGCCCTGTTGTAAGAAACTGGGTCCGCCCTACTGAAGAATCTAGCACTCGCCACATCCCCATCGTCAACAAACACATCAACACTGTTGAAGAAAGACGTGTCTCTCACCGCCCCGTTCTTAGAAAAATCGTCCGTCACGTCCAGGAATACTGTACTGAACATGTTCCCATCACCAGAAAACGTGTTGTTCCCGTTGTCCAGCGCTACACCCAACACATTCCCGTCACTCGCTCTTACAGCCGTCCAGTTGTTGAAGAATACCTTACCCACGTCCCCGAAGTCCACAGAAGAGTCAGACCTGTCGTTCATACCAATGTAAACTCTGTTCCTGTCACCGAAAGACGTTTCCGCCCCGTTGTTGAATCTCATGTTCACACTGTTCCCGTAAAACACGCTGTTGTCAGAAACCTTGTCGAACAGCGCATCGCTAAGACTTACGGTCCTTGTGATTCTTACGACGGTGGTGTCTACGCTGGTGCTGGTATCGGCGGTGCTGTCATTTCTGGTGCTGGTGCCATCGGCTCCGGGGCTATTATTGGTGGTGGTTGCGGTTGCTCCTGCTAAATAGTTCATCACTCTGTACATTAGCACGTATTATTTAAGGCCTTCTCAAGTCTCGTTTTATAATATTTTCTACTATATGATCTACAAATAAAATATGTAGAATCACTAAATATTTCATATTCATATTTCCTTATTCCTATGACCTGATCGTATTCAATGTAATGTTATCGAATGAAATAACATAGAAGATAAATTCCCTGATTAATTACATTTAATTTTTTTACCACATTTAATTATAGATGAGAAATAACGTGAATTAATTAATATAACGCAAGAATAAATCAAGCTCAATATTAATAAAAGGTCCTAAACATAATAAAACTGAAAGAAAAAGCAGTAAACGTAAGTTTTATATTACAGGGATATGCGGTGAGAAAAATAATAGGTGTAGAAAAAAATACAGGTGTAGAAATATCTATGATTAATCTAAACTACTGAAGTAACATTTCCCTGTCATTTAATTTATCCCATTTTTCGTTTTTGGAACATTATGTCAAAATATAGCAAAAATAGCATGAAGGATTGAAAATAAATTACAATAGTTTGCTCTAATAACGTGAACAAAATGATTTTTTAAAAATAAAATTTGCCACTCGCAAAAGAAAATATAAAATAAAAAAATAAACAAGCACTCTGTGACTTGAAAATGCAACACAATTGGCGAATAAAAGAGGTCGAACTTCTTTATTTATTTAAAAGTAAAATATTAATAGTATGAATATCGATATAATAAAAGTTGTCAATATTTCATGGATATATATTTCTATTATTTCAGGGTTTTAAATAAATAATCAGGATCTTATCATTACAGTCTTGGATTAGTTTGTATTTGAAGCTAGTACGTTACAATAACCTAATGTTTATCAAAAATATGAAAACAGTTAATTAATTAACAAAAAAAATTCAAAAACATTTTGTTGGCTATGAATCAATTTTCCGCGCTTAATGAATTTTGGAAAATTTTGCTGAGTCATTAATGACAGTTAATGGCTTTATAATAAAATTATTTTCCAGGTAGCACAACAAAACCCAAAGATTAATTCTTGAACAAAGCTTAATTGAGAATCGATTCTCATGAAATGACTTACGCAGGGATACATGTTAAATAATGGACGCATAAGAAAGTGAGGGCCATTGCAAATAGTTACCGACCTATTTAGGAACAAAACCCGTATAATTTTAAGCAGCTTGTAATGCTTGATTATTTAACTTTATGGTGAATCATAGCCCTGGTCTAAATATTTATTCAAAGTATTATTTATTCAAATACTTGGCACCGACTAGTAGGGACTGTACGTACCTTGCGCTTAATTTGTTTTGAGAACCAGGATTTGGGTCTCGAGACCAAGTGCATGTATTTGACCTATACTTTGCTGGCATGACCAGGTCTTCGCGGTCTCACTCTAGAGTTAGAGCATCTTATAACCTATAGAGATTTGGAAAGTGCCTCCACCTGGCATAATTTTAAAAGTGTCTGTCATAATTATGCTTATTTTAGCTTATAAGCAGAATTTTAGTTAAGCCTTCTTGTTGAAGACTACACAATATGTAACGAACCCCATTACTCAGTTCTCATGAGGATAAATGGTTAATTATTTTGTAGGATCACTTTACCTTAAAACCAGATTCATTTTAAGACAAATGAAAAACATATGTCCCAACTGAATGAATGTAGGATACCTTGAGGTAACCATGGGCGATTTTGAAAAGGTCAGATGCTCTTATCCACAAAATCTTTTGTGAACAATTCTTTGTTTAGACACAAAATGTGTAAATTAAGTCTCCTTCATTTACTTTTATTTATAATCGTATCCGGAGCGAATCTTGACCTTTAACAGCTAAAATGTATCCAAGGGAGCCTGGCATATGCTCTGCGACGCTCCCTAGAAATTTTTCTTGCATTTTACAGCAAGGAAATTATGTCATGTTACTGCATAATCTCATAATTATTCCATTTCTTTGTATTAGAATTAACATCTTTAGTTTAGACTAAACGCCATAATTAGCAGGTTAGGCGACATTCGAGCTCTCCTTGAGAAATGCATGTCCTTCATGTTAATAATAGCTGTTTTTCACTGGTATAGATGAATTAGTTGAGAGCTCGAGTGTTTCCTTACCTACTTAATGGTGATAAGTCAAAATAAGTCCAGGTACTTGGTTGATTTTAAGCAGAGGGCAATTCTCTTTCTTTGACAGTAAAAATGTATGTCCCATCTGTGCAAAATTTGAATTTCCTCCATATCGAAAGAATCTTTTTAAAGCATTTTCTTCCAAAGCAATGAAAACAATAGGGTTGAGAAATAATTTTTACTACAAGTAATTTAAATGGTTTTATTTATTTTAATAGTAACAATATGTAAAGCTAGAGTCAACAGCAACAATACTAAAGAAATAGTATCGATCATTTCTAACTAATTTCATCATAGAGATATACTATTAGAGGGGCCATACCCTATTTTAATACATTAAGAGGATTGAAACATCTTTCTGGGCTCTGTGCTACCTCATTGTAATCTTCTTCAAGAATGAGTTAGGGTATAAAAATCAATTGTTGTTGGCTTTTCGCAGGTTGTTTTTGTTCTGTCTTATAAACGTTCTATTATAGTATAATTAACTGTCTTTTGTCTTATAAACGTTCTATTATAGTATAATTAACTGTCTTTTGTCTTATAAACGTTCTATTATAGTATAATTAACTGTCTTTTGTCTTATAAACGTTCTATTATAGGTCTTATAAACGTTCTTCATGTCTTATAATCTTCTTCAAGAATAAGTTAGGGCATAAAAATCAATTGTTGTTGGCTTTTCGCAGGTTGTTTTTGTTTTGTCTTATAAACGTTCTATTATAGTATAATTAACTGTCTTTTGTCTTAAAACGTTCTATTATAGTATAATTTACAGTCATTTGGTATAAAAACGTTATATTATCGTATAATTTACTGTAATTTAGAATTGTTAATTTGATTTTATTAATAATCAATGGCCTTCTTAAAGTTTCAAAATTCAACCGGTGGCCCTCTCTAGTAATAATGTTTCTGAGAGTTAGAAATTAGTTTAAAATGTACGAAATAAGCAAATTCGTAAATTATTTTGCTAGTGGTATGAGCCAGGAAGGCTTACTATGTATAACACAATATTAATAATTGAGATCGTTGCTGGTTCAAGTGATGGTTAGTAGAATTTACAGGGATAGTCAAAGTTCAGAGTCCTGCGGACCAGCATTATAAATAAAAGGTACTTGTTCTTTTTGTCCCCCCCTCCCCCCTACTAAAAAATTCAATTACTTCTTCTCATCGCTAAACTTTTGTATTTAACGTTATAAATTTAGGTTTGCGATGCAGCTAACCATCGTACATAGTATGTTAATATTGTTTATAGTAGTGAAACAGTTATATAATCTGTTAATATAATTCAATAAGTTATATAGTATGTTAATATTGTTTATAGTAGTGAAACAGTTATATAGTATGTTACTATTGTTTATAGTAGTTAAACAGTTATATTGTATGTTAATATTGTTTATAGTAGTGAAACAGTTATATAATCTGTTAATATAATTCAATAAGTTATATAGTATGTTAATATTGTTTATAGTAGTGAAACAGTTATATAGTATGTTACTATTGTTTATAGTAGTTAAACAGTTATATTGTATGTTAATATTGTTTATAGTAGTTAAACAGTTATATTGTATGTTAATATTGTTTATAGTAGTTAAACAGTTATATGGTATGTTAGTTTGATTTAATCAACCTTAATCAGTTTCAATAGGATATAATCAATCGCTGTAATAAACTGGATTAATTTACAGTAAACTCTTATAATTTTTATAGTTCATGATAAATAGTAATTACTTGCAGAAAACCCAATTTTTATAACTTTTATACTGTCTGATTTCATAAAATATGAAGGGAAAACATCCTAAATTGTATATCCAACGAAGAGAATATCTTTATTTAATCCATCCAATTTAGTCCATGAGCGCACGGTCCCACAGGGGTCCGCGGACAATACTTTGCGTAACCCTGGGATTAAGAATTGTGGTTGGTAAGATAAAGGCCAAGCCCCTTATTATTGACGATGTCGGAGGAAAAAGCAAAAGTTTTAGGCATTTAAGGTAACCTTTTACTTAACACTTCTGTCAAAACACAGTTTTGATCTTCGTAATAGGATATCATATTAACATAAATATGATAATATTTTGATATATATAAATATATTTTGATAATAACATATCATGATATGTTATTATTTGTTAGCAATGCAGTATCTAAGTATAGATCGACGTTAGTTGATAACTTAATTAATTCTTTAATTTCAATTTAATTGTAATTGAACCTACGAGTATACACAGTAAAAAAAACAGAGGGAAACGTTGATAAATCTGCACGTCGATAAGATGAGAGATTTTTTTTAATAACTGACCCAAGGAAAGTCTTGTTCATAGTATACCTGACCCTCAATTTTAGTGACCTGAAAATCAAATCAGATTTTAACAATAACATAATAATAAATATATTATATTACTTAATATTTATAATACATTGTCAGGGTAGACAACTGCACTAAAAAGCTGAAGTTTGCAGACCTGACTGATGATCTAGCCGGCCACGCCCCCCTTGTTTTCTAAATAATCTAATCCTTAACCATAATAAGAATTTGGCAAAAAGATAATTTATTTACTCATTACTAAGCAAGAATTTTATGAATTTTAGTTGAAATTGTATGTTCTTTTTAATGATGTTAATGTAATTCGACTCTTAAATAAATTTATATTGGTATTGCTTAAATAGAGGATAGGTTTCCTAAATCTTCCCCAAGCAGATTTCCAGCAGGCTACATTATTAGTGATTATAGCCGGATAGGCTACCACTGAGTATATCCCCGTGGTTAATTTAATGGGTGTAGATAATAATTTTATCTCTATAGTTCCGTACGGAGCTAAGTATCCAGGATGGTGTATTTGAAATGTACCACCCTTACTTACTTATGCTATACAAGTAATATATAAACCAAGTAGTGAAATTCTTATATTAATCCATGAAAAAATAATCAGAGATGCGCGGTTAGCTGATAGCTTGCTCAAAATTAAAAATTCGGATATGGGGTAGCTCAGAACTTTTCCTCATTACATCGGATTCTCCATACTTTAACTCGCTTCGCTCGTCCCCAGAATATACAAGTCGTTAAATGCATTCTACAACACGTCTTCGGAGTCGCTTCGCTCGTTCTCAGGTAGTAAATACATCCGCTTCATTACCAGCGGTCACCGATCCAGGCACTGACCATGCTCAATGCTGCTTAACTTTTATAATACAATAAATATCATGGGTATACTTGTCGTATTGAAATGAAACTTAGTGAACTTCTTTATTACGTAAAGGTATACACTTGTACTGAATTTCAATTAGATAATTTTTAGATTTTTTACAATTTTTCAAAAAATGTACACAAGCCATTTGATAAAAATTGATTTAATGTTGATAATAAGATGAAACTTAGCGCACATATTTATCATCTACATGGCTACATGCATGCCAAATTTCAAAAGAATTACATTTTTTTACGTATTACATAATTTTTCGAAATTTTTGCTAAGTCATTATTGCGGATTAATGACGTTATAAATCATATTTTCCGGACTGCACAACTACACCTATAGACTGATTTTTATACCAATTTTCAACTCTATAGCATAAATACACTAGGAGCTACGATGATAACAGACACGCAAACACACACACACACACACAGACAGACAACTTTCACATACAACAAGGAGGCCTTAAAAACGTCTGAAACTGATATTTCCGTTGACATCTCGGTTTTGGAATCTTTTGCATACAATAATTTCCTATATATCTACGGTATAAAGGAGGAAAAGTAAAAATTAGAAATTACATAACATTATGATTGAATCATCTTTTCGCTGAGGATTAGAGTTTGATTACTTGTAAAATAAGTTAATTTTTATGTATTTACAATAAAAATTTTATTTTAATCTTAAAGAACATAATAAAAAAATATATTGATAATAAAATAGAATATTATTATTAACTAACTTAAACAATATTTATGTAACAAAAAATATAGTGAAAATTATGCAACAGAAACTAAATAACAATAAATTAAAAAAAAATTGTTACAATTCTTTAGTTAAAGAAAAGGATACATTTTAGCAATGATACGTCGCATATTTATACTTTGGAAAATACAGACGAAAGTTTTTTTATATTTTTCCCTAAAAAAGTGATGTTGTATAAGTTCGTTGCAAGTAATGTAAACAAATATTTACAGAATCTCCAATAACATCAATAGGATGTGGCAATTTATATTTCTTACTCAAATTATAAAAAAAAAATCATGACAAACAAGTAAAAAGAAAAGTTATAAATGTTGAAACCGTGAATAGTTTGTTTACAGTTACAAGGGTAAAACAAGATGGCTGCGCCCATAGGAAAATTTGAGCCAACTTCCTGGTGAACAAAATGTGAACTACATGATGTCTCTGACAAAAAACACATTTGTCTCTCTGTACTTAGTTTTTATATTACTTTGGTATATAACATACATTCAACATCAACATTGTAATTGACTTTATTGAGCATTTCTATTCAGTGTTTACATAATTATGTCTACAGAAATTTAAAATAAAAATGAACCTTGATGCTTTATTAGAAAAGTACAAAACTTACCTGTAAGGATACTATGATAGTTACTATAGCGAGTACAGTAACCCGGTAGATAATCTGAGACATGATTTTATTTTATGCCGAAGATGCACGTACGAGAGCAAACTGTGACTAACCTGGGTACCATTTCTACTGGTTTCTGATAGTTTACTTTGTATGTTTATAAATTTAGTATACTAAACAGTAAACAAATATTGTAAAAGTTAAACAAAATATATACAATGACCCTACATTTTGTTATAAATATATACAATATGTATACAATAAACTGTATAGAGATTATTCCGCCTTGAAAATAAAACAAGTATGGCTTTTCTACATTTTTGTAAACATAAACAAATAAAAAATGTATTTTGAATTTTTCTTATTTACATCGTAAATAATTGTTTGCGCCAAATGCTCGAACCCGGAATTTCAAATAATAATAGCTGTGTGAGGCCGCCTCTGTGGTCGAGGTTGTTAGAGCGTTAGGATTTATACTGACCTTTCGCATCCCAGGTTACGCTCTCAGTTTATATAAGATTATTGTTTAAATAAATTATTGCCAACTATAGATTACATATAAAGCGTAACGGTTGCCACTACCATCTGAGATGGTTCCCGTACACTCATACCCGATTAGAGCCTTGCAGCTTATCAAGGATAACCCTATCCCTGATAGGCTGCAAAGCTCTAATCGGGTATTATTATTATTATTATTAAGCTTAAACCCGTAGGACCATATTAGCGTATCCCCTGACTCAAATCTCACTCAACTAATCCACCCCAGAGATTGTACACACCCAATCATAAAGGAAGCACACCCTCCGTACATGACAGCACATATGGCTAGTCCACAGTGGGCCCAGTTCATTTAGCCCAACTAGACTCTATCCAAACTAACCGCTCTGGCTAGTGCCGCGACTGCCTCACAGTAGGGCTAGTTCTTCTCCTTAGATGAATCCAGCTAGACTCCTTAGATGAACTAAGGACACTTAGTTGGACTGGTAGTCGGCGTTGGCTTAGTGGTGGGTCTAACCAGCTAGGCCCATCGCTAAGCCAAAGCCGTCCACCAGTCCAACAGTGTGCTTAGTTAATTTGGTCTCCTCTTATCACATTACTTGACCCGCCCCTATTTAACCAGTCTCACCAATCTCATCAGCTCCTCTAGTACCACCAGGATTGCCAGAGCACTCTGGCAACCCTGATGCGAGTGCCTGCACAAACTCATTCTATAGCCCTGACCTGAAAGTCAAAATTCCGCTGTGCTACTAGGAGACGTCTTTCATCAAGAACCTAGCATTTCGTTCCTAGTCACTTACTGAATATATTATTATTATTATTGTAAAAGTTGTGTGTGTGTCTCTCATAGTCGTAGCTTCCCAGTGTGTTTGTGCAAGTGATCAAAACTTAGTATTAAAATAAGATTTTTTAGTTCAAGTTATACTTCTAGAAAAATAATGTAGTTCATGACGTTATTAATTTCATAAATGTCTTGTGTAAATTTCACAAAATCATAAATCTCGGAAAAATTATTAGATCGTTTAAAAATTTGGCACTAATGTAGTGATAGATAGCAAAAATGTACTAAGTTTCATTAGATTAATAACATTAGCTTAAAATTTTTTTCTTGTATATATTTCTTAAAGGAATTAAGTAAAAAATCGAAGACTAATCCAATTTAGTTGAAATTTGGCACGAGTCTATCTCTTTATTTAGTGAATCTTACCTTTCGCTAAATTAAATAAAGTGGTTTTCACCACTTTCGTGGTAAAAAAAAACACCCCGTCAAGTCTTTGGCCCATAAAAGTAGGAAAATCAACTTTTCTGTCCCGCCAAATCATGTCCGTTTTGATTTGAAACGATCAATGGCGTTTTAAAGTGAAGTTGTTAGGTTGCCAATACCGAAGGATCTCATTTAAATTGAGAGGGAATCATGAGCTTCTTCTCTTTGGCGGCGTGCCAGCAGTGTGAACAAGTTTTATAGCTTTCTTTGCTATTTTTGAGAGTATAATAAAATTCAGAGGTTTTTGTGGAGATAAATCATAACAGACTTAAGCAGTTATGGGCGTCCGCAGCATTTTTCAAGGCCAGCTTTGACCCCAAAGCTTCCAAGTTCAGTTATCAATTATGTGCTGCGGGTTTAGTTTTTAGAACCCTTTGACAAAATTCAGACATAGGAGTCCAGTAGGGATTTACTAAACTAATGTAATATTTTATTAATACTGTTTGAAAGTATTTTAATCATTCAGACCTTTAGCGTCAAAGCGTTCTTTCAATTAGCGAAGTTCGTTCAACCATAGAGCCCAGTTCTTTCAAACATATTAAATAAGGGTTTTATCAACGTAGCAAGCGAAGCAAGCCTTTATTTAGCCTTTACTATGCATAATTTTTAATTTCAATATATCAAGGGAAGCATGCCTCTTTAAATGTTCTCGTAATATAATATTTACAGCAATATTGCGAGCGATGCAAGCCTTTATTACTTTTTTAGAGCCAAGCTATCCTTGTTTGATTATTTAATTACTTTTCTATCTTATCTAGTCAGCGAAGCAAGCCTGCTGGTTATAAATTGTTATTTATGAATTCTTTTGGCGTGAGTTCCTGATGCAACGCATTACTAGTTCAATTTATGAAAAATAAGATAAAAACCATGAAATTTTATTAATTGGCAGTGCGAGTCAATCTAACTTTTCAGATTTCCATGGTGTCCCCTGCGGACGCCTATGTTAGCAGTTGTAATAATAGTAGCAGTTTTACCTCCATACATCCAGGACCATACAAATAAAGTGAATGAATGAAACGATATGGTGTATGCCCTTGCCAACATTACCTGTAAAGTTAAATACCTCTATTCTTGATACACTCTGCTGTGACGTCGCTAAGGAGAAGAAGCTGATGATTGCCTCTCATATAAGTAATGCCCTTTAGCATTGCCAACCTAACAACTTCACATTAAAACGCTAATGACTTTCAAACAAAACGGACATGTCTTGGCGGGACAGAGAAGTTGATTTCCATACTTTGTTGGGCCAAAGACTTGGTGGGGAGTCATCAGAGAACCCTTCTGATAGGAAATAATATTACATTTTATTCAATTTACGGCGGATCTACTTTTCAAAAGGGTGGGGGTGGCTAAATTCCCTGCTTTTTGTCCATATTCAATTTGAAATTAACGTTTCAAACTTTAGTCGTACTTCTAACTAGCCAAAGAGCTTTGCGTGGTCTTCGTCGTCTTTAAAGTTTCACAGAACCCTTCTGATAGGAAATAATTTTATTTTTTTTTTTCAATTTAATAAATTCAATCTAGTAGTATTAAACATTAGAGGGTCAACATTTTTTACGGATGCAGTATTTCACATAAAAACATCCAGAAGAGAAGAGGAAAATGTCTTAACACCTGAGGTCACAAGAACGAAAACACATATTACTGGAGAAGCCCTATTTTAAAAGAAAATAATTGAATTTTGAAATGACACATTTAATTATGAATTAAAAAATAAACATTAAAAATTACAGAAACTTGTATAAATAGAAGAAGACTTGTACTTTGTTTGGAATACAAAACAAAGTACAAACAATGTTCTTAAAACGGATGATTTATTTATTATTACCTTAATTCATTCTTTGGAGGTTACAGTTTTGAGATTAAGTATGCCCTGTCATACTTAATCATCTTTTACATATCTTACATATTTATAAACTCTCTTTGACTTTATGACTCTCTTTATTTATGAACATCCAACATTCCTAATTCCCAATAGCGATCAGCAATAATGAGCGACTTTGTTTTGCTGTAACCTAGATGCTGTAACCTTTACGAGAATACTTCATTGTATTATTGTAATAACAGTAAAATCGACAGTCATAATAATAATAATTCTTGTGACAAACGTTGTGCTTGTTTACAAGCTTAGCGTGGTGCTGCTACGCGTTGAAATAGCGATTTTTCTGGCCTTCTTGAAAAATAATATCATCACGAACAAGAATCATTCACAACAACAACATCTAGGCAAAGTTATTTTTTTCGGGCAGCTTAAAATAGGCACTTTACATCCTCAAAAAAGTAGGTGAAATGCGTTTTTTACCGTCTCCTACAGCTTCGAAGAATTTTACTGTCGGCGACAGTAAAAGCATATTTTTTACTGCCGCTGGTGAAGTTCCTCAAATGTCCACTAGGTGGGCGCTAGTTGTTTACTACAAGGTTTTATATACACTCCTTGTTTTTCTTACTTTTTTTTATTTTTCAAATGATTAATCGAACGTTTTTGTTATTGAAAGTTTGTTATTTTTGAAAAGTGAGTTATTATTAATTATTTATAATGAAGTGGTATATTAAAACTAGCATATGCTACACGACTGGCAAGGACTTTTTTTCCACGGATCCTTTTATAGTCTCGCTTCTCTCGACAGTTAATGTAGACAGCACAGTAAAAAACCTTCTTCACAGTCTTGTAACATAATATACTCTTATGTGGGCTGATTTTCAGCCAAGTCATAATCATAAAACATATTTGTAACTTTGTGTTCAGTTAAATCTCTGATATGCTTTTACAGATCCATGATTCATAGCGAAATGTATTGTTTTGCTACGTCAGAAACTTATAAAGTAAGTCATTTCTAATAACAGGGTAAGGAGTAAGGGGCTTCCTTGTCAATTCATGCAAACTCTGTTTTTACCTAATATTCTACTCAAAATCCTTGAATGGTTTAAATTTAACCCATGGTGTGATCCGATACCGTATTATTTTCTGACATTTATAAGTATAGTGTGATTTATTTAGTTTTGGCATCTAGCATAGAAGCTATGTGCCTGATGGCAGAGTATTTGCACTCTGTTATTATTGATTATATCGATTTATTGAAAAGAATAGGCGTTTTATTAATGAAATTATTTATATTAATTGTTCACATTAGAAATGTTCTATATAGTTGAATTCTTATGTGTTCTCGTAATACTACACTAGTGACCTATAAAGACAACGAGGAACGGATAAGTCACGGATATTTATTTTGTTTTTGAAATTCTTGACTTGGGTCCTCATTTGCACAAGAGACATGTTGAAAATCGCATTACCCCTTGTTGTAGCAACCGTAATTCTGCAGGTATTTATACTTATTTTATTAATTTTGGTTTTAGAGCCCTAATAAGAAGAAAAAGAAAAGTAATAAAAATATTTATTTCTAGATCTTGAAATTATATTGCCATCTAAACATAAGTATGTTTGATATCTTTGACAAGAGCAGGCCGTCATAAACCAAGTTTTAAAATCACTAATTAATTATTTGATATTGATTGGTGTAGAATATTTCTTAAGTAAATTATTACTATTTCGAAATAAACCACGTTTGAGATTGATAGATCAAAATTGTCAATATTTGCTAGCATGAAGAATTTAGTTTTAGAGAAATTAACAATTTTGAACTTATTTCAGTATTTTTATTGACTTCATAATGCTTTGTTTTAGTAAACAATTAGTACTAATTCATAAAGTTCAGTTTATTATTTTTTTTTATAATTATTTTATTATATTTATTAATTCGATTTTTAGATGGTTTACATTACCAAAAACTTAGTGAGGGTTATTATTTTTAAATATTAATTTTGGTCTATGGTTGTAGGAACTTCAGACTTACAACTTAATTTTACAACAGGTTACTACAGGCTTTTAGAAAAAGCCTTTAGTAACCTATTTACCAAGGTTAACTAAGAACTTAGTTATCAAAATTTAATAATTTAACTTTTATTAGAGATAACGTCATGTCGTTACTGTAATTCAAAGATTTATCTTAAAATTCCTTAACATGTCAATTCGCATTCCTAATATTATGTTGCATCATTTTAAAATTTGGTGCTTAAGGGCTTTGGTAAATAAAGTATCAACATTTTAACAATCATAAAATTTCTAGACATTTAATTTTTTTTAAGGGTTATTCAAATTTTATTAAATTATAAATTACGAGTATTTGTTGGTTTAGATTTATAAGTCAGATAGCTGAGTCGTCTTGAATTGTATAAAAGTTATGTATCGCCTATTTTTTATTCAGAATTGTAATTCTATTGGTGATCCATAACCCCTATACATGAGGGTTTTATATCACTGATTTGTTGTTCAGACCTACTAGTCAGCTTGCTGAGCCGTCTAGAATTGTATAAAGGTTATATATCACCAATTTGTTGTTCAGATTTACAAATTAGATAGCTGAGCCATCTAGAATTGAATATGGGTGGATTTTCTTACTCTAAAACCGCATTTTTACCATTGAATAATGATAACAATGAGTATAAATATTGTCTATTATTTATAATAATATATAATAATTAATAATAATAATATAAATATTATAAATAAATATAAATATGTCCCATCAAGTGTCTTATCATAAATTACAGATAACAATGAGGATTTAGAGTCGGAAATGAATGTTTTATTCAAGACATTGGTGAGAGGATTCCGGCGAATCATATAGACTTGATCATGATACACTTTTTATTAGTTCCACATTATATTTTCTAGACCCAGAACTCACAAACTATTTTTTTTTAAATTTATTTTGGTATTTTCTTTAATTTCAGGTTGCTTGGGCTATTTCCTGTGATGATGTGAAGATTGTTGATGAAGACTATCTTGAAAAACTAATCAAAGATAAATATATTAAAGATGATAAAGTGGAAAAATCATCAGACAAATACTGGGGTAAACATTCGAAATGCGGATGTGGATGTTATCCTTGGGGCGGATGCCATCCATCATGGTGCGGATGCTGCCGACCTCATTGCGGACCCTGTAATCCATTCTACAGACCACATTGCGGACCCTGTAACCCATTCCGTAGGCCACTTTGGAATCCTTATGGGAGAAAATACCCTAGCGACAAAGTACTCATCAGTACTCAGGATATTATAGCTGGAGTTGTTAGAGGGATTTTAGAACATATACCAAAAAAATCACCCTCTGACAGTCCTCAAGACAAAGACACAACCATTTCATACACATCCAAATACCCATGCTATAAGAAGAAATATTGTTCCTACTACCCCTCAAAAGCTATACCATCATCGACGGAATACATAAGTAAGGTGAAACCCTATTACTGTTAGTCAGGATGTTATAATGTCCAATAATAGATATCGAACTTTTGTAAATATAAATAATTTCTAAAAATGGTTGTTTATTTAATTATTATAAACTATTCATCACAGTAGATTCCAAAAAAAAAACTAAGTGGAAGGCACTTAAGGCATTTAAGAGGGAAAGAGACTGTCGTCTCTAGATCTTGTCTAGACTATCGTCCTATGTGTTGTCCTAAAACTATCGTTTTAAACAAGATATAGGAAAAGAAGTCGGAAATAATTCTACCAGAAGGATCCGTTACAAACATTTCTTTAACCTTTATTTCATCTCACTGTTCGTGTGCAAGAAAGAGTGAATAGCTCGATCTATATCTCTCAGCATATTTAGCATTATGACTCTTGCAGCACGACTATGGTCGTGGATCAAGTTATAATAATTTTGGCGCGGATTCCGCTAGCCGAACAAATTTATTTGAAATGCGTGTTTTCTTCCTGAACAATCTCTTTTTGTCCTCCTTTGTTTCCTGTCAAGTTTCAAGTTATATGCTTTAACCTGAGCAGCATCAAATATTGTTATTTAAATTTTCCAGTTATTTTTTAAAGAAAATACTACACATAAATATGAGTAGTAACTCATTAATTATATCAAATTATAGTCATTATTTCAAAATTGTCACTGCACCGAAATATTCGCACTCATTTAAAGCTCAGTTTATGCTATTTTTTTAGCGCATTTCCTTAAAAACATATGTTAACGTTCAGGATACAGTGACGTCATTTACAAGACGGTGTTCAGTCTGCGATATTTTTATTGACTTCTTACGTTTCTTTATTATACCGTAGGTCTAGTAGAAAAAGTATTTGCTAACTAATATACCCGAGTTTACACCTGAATTATCCGCAGGTATTTTTAAGACCTCTTGAGTGGTTTTCACTGAGTCCTCAGTCTGTAAAGGTGTTTTTGTAATCAACGTAGCACCAAGTGTGATTATGCTTGAGAGTTGAAACTTTTTAGGTCTACAGTCCATCGACTAGTTTAATAATCTTGACAGGTCAGTTTAGGCACCGCCGATTCTAAAGAAAAAAAATCCCTGCAAGAAGGAAGCGGGAAAAAGTTATTTAAACAAATCAGGTTATTTTACCCGTATATTTTCTTGGTGATCTTTTTTTTACATTTCTTTTGTGTAGTTTTATTTTATAATATCATTTTTATGATTAATTTGAAAGTAGTTTTCAAAACGATGGAAACACAACAAGAAGCACTAACAAAGTAAACGATTGCCGGGAAGAAGGTTATTTCACTACAGCGGTTATTGTGGTTGGGATTTTTTCTCTTTTCAAGTGAGGGGTTGGCAGCGGCTTCTCTAATTGGTCAGTCCCCAAAATGCTTATGACCTGGGGGATTTTTAACCTAAACGATAGAGTGTAGTTTCGGTGTTGAAAATCTTTTTACTTTTCCTATTACCTACTGCCATAGGTATAAGCAAAAGTATCGTGTTCACCCTAATAAGCCGTTTCGGCTTATTAGGTCTAGTTTTGCTGCCCGGAAGATGATACTTTTCAGGATACGATAAACTTAAAATCGAAAATTTTACCTATCGAGTTATAATTTTATCCTAAAGTTTATCCATAGGTGGTCAATCGCTTTACAAAATTCCACTTTCGATTTTGGTAGCCATTTCGAAAATATTGAATTTTCCATCTATTTTAATTCTTTAACGACCTACAAACATTTAATGTTTTTAAATACTTGACGACGTTGGACATATTGTTAGATAGCAAAAACATAATGAATTCCTAGTAGAATTTCTATAGTAATTCAATTTCTAGTTTAAAAGTTATTGGCGATATATTGTTAGCCAATAACTTTTAAAGTTATTTGATTTTTAGTGCGACACTTAAAATTATCATAAAAAAGTTAGTTTACATCTGTCAAAATCATGACGTTTAACCGCCTAAAGTTTAAATTAACAAATCATGTGATATATTAATATATATATTATATATTAATTATTAATTATATATTACTAAACTATTTGCTTAGTGGTTCGCATGCCGAGATATAGCCTTTTCCGTTGCTTGCAATCCATTTCTTGCTTAAAGTTCCGACTCATAATTTATGGTTTGAGCAGTTACTTAATTATCATGTTCTACTTGTAACTCAATCTAATAATATAAATACTAATTAAGCTATAAACTAGTGCAAGTAATGGTGTGCACTGCCAATTTTAGAGGCATAGTTTTGTATAACAGAGACGCATTTCCTTTGAAAAAAGAGTTACAAGTAGAACTTGTGACTGTAAAAATAGTGCAAAAATACGTTTGGCATAAACCGAAACCAAGGAAGAAATAATTTTCTAAGTACACAAACACGCATTCCAAAGGATTTTTTTTATAATAAGTGAATAAGTTTTGAAAAACGTATTTTTTCGTGATCAGGTGCCTTTGAAACGGATTTTGGTTATGGCCCGAGATTTAACTCCTCCCATGACGCCTATGACTTTACTTTACTTACTTTTTACTTTTTAAGAAACGTTTATATGCCATTCGATAAAAATTTAACTAATCTTGATATTAGGATGAAAGTTGGCACATTTGGCGTTTTTATGTATGACTACATGCAAGTAAAAGTTACTATTATTCTCAAAAATTTTCCACGTTATACATCGTTGCTCTACTGGGTAAAAAATATTTTTTTTATGTCAAGTTGTGAAATCATTAGTGACTGAGAAAATTTCGAGATTCTTAAAATTTTTCCACATTGTATACATAGTTATATAATGTACAACGATGACAGACACAAACACACTTGCTTACACGTACACAACACATACAGCAGACGTATCAGTAAAAGTTACTTAGGAGGTCTAAGAACACATGATACGGTTAATTTACGTAAAATTTTCGGTTTGGGGCTTTATACATACATTTTATACCTACGGTATAACTGAGGAGTAGAGTAAGGCATAAACTGAAAAACAAATGAGAAACCGATTGTTGAGCATGAAATCAATTAATCCTATAGAAATTCCTCAGATTTTCATGAACACACACACATATACATACATACATACATATATATATATATATATATATATATATATATATATATATATATATATATATATATATATTACAACATATATTACATGTTGGTAAAGAAAGCTATTATTTATAAATAAGCTGTTAGTGTTATAACTTTTAGAATTATAAGCATACTTTCATATAATTATTTAAAATATATTCGTAAATTGCATATCCACGAAAAGCATTTTCCTGTTTGTTTTTAGAATCGTGACTGAACTTAATTCTTATTTTGCCTTCGTTCATGAGGAAAGTTCACACAATTTACTACTTAGAAGCATGTATATGGCCATTTTTCAGCGAGTTTTCATTATGTTTTGTTTTTAACCCGACTTCTTAATGTAGAGTCGTTTAAAAAAATTAATAAATGAACAAGTAAATACTGCCAAATAATTTTTTAAACTTATTGCTAAGTTTTAATTCGCTTACTAAGCAAGGTTGGTAAGCAATTTTACCGGTTGAGATAAAATTTATAATTGTCTAAATACAGAGAAATAAAAACTCAATATAAAATTATAATTTAATAAATTTATTTACTAAGAACTAAAAAAGTAAAAAAAGACTTTCTACAACACACATGTTTGGCTTATTATGCGACTAATATTTGCTTGAGTAGGCAAACTTAGTGGGCGCAGCCGCATCCGCAACCAGCACCGTAGACACCAGAGCCGTAAGAACCGGTCCAGCCGAGACCGGCACCATAACCGTAACCGGCACCATAACCGTAACCGGCACCATAGCCCCAGGCACCATCAACGCAGGGATCGCAGGGACCGACAGTCTTGGCGATACGCTGTTCAACAAGGTTTCTGACAACGGCGTGCTTGACGGGAACGGTGTGGACAGAGGATTCAACAACGGGGCGGCAACGTCTTTCGGTGACGGGAACGTGGGAGACGGAGTGACCGACAACGGGTCTGCAGTTTCTGTAGACGACGGGAACGTGGGTAAGTTGTTCTTCAACAACGGGGCGGCAGTAAGAGCGAGTGACGGGAACGTGCTGGGTGTAACGCTGGACAACGGGGACGACACGGGTCTTGGTGATGGGAACATGTTCGGTACAGTATTCCTGGACGTGACGGATGTTCTTTCTGACAACGGGGCGGTGAGAGACGTGTCTTTCTTCAACAGTGTTGATGTGTCTGTTGACGATGGGGATGTGGCGAGTGAAAGTTTCTTCAGTGGGGCGGACCCAGTTTCTTACGACGGGGCGGTAAGAAACGCATTCGTCAACGACGGGGCGGACGCGTCTGACAACGTGGTGTCTGGCGCAAAGGGGGACGCCACAACCGTAACCAGCACCGTAACCGGCACCGTAACCGTAACCAGCACCGTATCCAGAAAGGACACCGCTGCGGCCCCAACCTCCGTAACCGTAAGAGCCAAGACCGTAACCGGAAAGACCGGCACCACAGCCGCAACCACAGTCAGCAGCGACGAACTAAAACAAAATAGATAACATGAATTTAAAGATAATAATTTTATATGTAATCATTTAATATTTAAATTCAGCCTACTTTAATTTTAACAAACAACACAGAAACAATGTATTATACTTACACCGACGAAAGCCAAAACAAGGGCGATAACCTTCATGATGATTTATTAAATTATAACTAGAATTCTAAGATTAATATGTCCCTAGTAATCTGTTCCGCCTTTATATATTACGAAATATTCTGTTATTGTTTTCACTTGAACATTTGTATAGTCTTTAGTATAAAATATTTTTATCTAAAACGTGAGAATCAAATAAAAATGCGTAGGTTATTATTAATTGATTTCCCCGTTTTAGTTAGAAATTATTCAATATCGTTGATCTTTGTTTTGGTATATCATTTCACTTAGATAAATAATAACAAATTTGAAAAACTATGTTACATATTTTCCAAATTTCAATGACAAAGAAAAAACTGCAGTCATAACAGGATGTATTGGTTTTAATTAGTAACTATGTTTCTAGTTAGATGGATTTGTACATAGGGACCGTATTCAATGTTATTTTTTTAATCTATTCCTTAAAGGTTCCTTACGGAGGCTTTAAGAGTCTCTTAAGGCCATCTTCTTAGGTAAGGAAAATGTCTTTGTATGTACCATTCTACCACTCTCCTTACCTAATGTACCATTCTCAGTTACTAATTAAAACCTTTAAATCTATAAATATGAGTTTAAGTAATGCTATACATTTAAAGCTGCTTTTAGGTTTTCTTAAGAAATCCATAAGGATCATGGAGGCTTTATGAATAGGTAAGGAAAATGTCTTTGAATACGAGCCTTATTTAAAATTCCCATTTAACTATAGTAACATAGTAACTAATTCAAATCAATATGCCTATATATTAGTATAGGAAACGCTATACATTTTAAGCTGATTTAAGTTTAGGAATCCTTATAGATCTCTTAAGGCAACCTTAAGGAATTGGTAAGGAACTAATGAATTTGTTATTTTAAAATTAATTTTTAAATCAGGTATTTCGACCTCACTGACAAAGTCTATCTCTTTGACATTGTCACATTCGACATAAAAATCTAATTACTTGAGGCTCCATCAGTCTTCTAGTATTTTGTAGCATCTAAAAAGTAACCTAAGCACCTTTCATGACTGATAAATCAAGTAAACAGTATAAATAGCATAAATAACATAGGTTTAGGTTCATATTATAAAACAAAACACAATCAATGGGATACAAATTAAGGGCCGATTGATTTATTATATCCTCAACAATCTCTTGAAGAAAGTTATAGTGAGGTTACATAGAGCTCTAAAAATAAGTATCTTTATGAGAATAATGTTTCAGTCTCTTAATATTTACTGAATAATGTGTCAGTTCCTTAATATTCACTGTAAAATTACAAATTACTTCTGTAAATAAATTCCAGTTTTCAAGTTGACTTCTTTTTCAAGAGCCTCCTTAGAAAGAACCTTAGAAAAAATACTGGCGTGGTAGATCCAATATATTCGTAAACCTGGTGAATTTCCTTTGGAATGCTTGCTTTCTTGCGTACCATACCGTTCTTGCTCAGGCTTATGATATATGAACAGTAGCACAGGTGGTCTGTTTTAACAAAACAGTAGCGCTTTTACTTTCCTGTTATACTGCAGACAGTATTTAAGATGTACCTAGGATTAAAGAGTCAAGGAAACTTTTTTTTAATTTTGTGATTAGTTTGCTGATAAAGCGCAATGGAATGACTAAGTACACGCAGGTGCATTCTTACTCCATATGAATTTCTCGGTAAAATTGTTATTTGCAGTGCTATTCTGATAGCATTGCATTGCATAAAGAGTTATCTTATTATTAGGTATTTAATAGAGATAAATAAGTCTATAAATATAATAAGCAATAGTTTTTAAAATGTTTATAACTCAAGTATGAATTACAAAGGAACTGCTACTATTTTGTTACTTTTTAAGGTTAGTATGCTTTTTGAATAATGATTTTTAAAGCTTTATTGGCAATTTGAAGCTAATGAATGGTAAAAATGGGAAACCTTCTGTTAGTCCTCAGAGCAAATACAACAAGGCGACTAATAGAATTGTTTCCAACACAGGGTCATGGTGCAATTGATAATTGATTTAGCCAACTCTTATAGTTATGGATTTTATCATATATATATATATATATATATATATATATATATATATATATTATATATATATATATATATATATATATATATATATATATATATATATATATATATTAGAGAAGCGTACATGCCTTCATAACCTAGTACATCTTTATAAGCAAATAATGAAAAGTTAGCTAAGCCAACATATGCAAGTTAACAGTGAAGTCTAAGCCAAAACTTTGTAAAAATAACCGAAACCGGGATGTCACCGGAATTATCCGGTTCAGGTGTTTTAAAGACCTCCTGATTAGTTTTTACAAAGTTGCCTGTCCGAATGTGTCTTTGTCTGTGTGTCTGTTAACATATTAGGTCCCAGGGTATTTATGCTAGATAGTTGTAACTTAAATTTCTTATTTTGAGAGATTTTTAATCGTTTCTTCATAATTGATAATCTTATTAAATATTCACATGTGTGATGCATTGTTATATGTTGTATATTTAGAAGCGTTTAAACATTTAATGCGTTCATGGAAATGTTTATTCCATGATTATTTTAAGGCAACCTTAGTTCTGTTTAAGTACTCTAACAATAATCTCTATGACTGCTTAACATAACCATAGTGCTTCTCTAAGAAGGTTTATTGCTGTATTTTATCATTTTTATTGAGATAATCTGATGTACTCTTAACATCTAAATTTAGAGGGTTCCTTTAATATCTACATTTAGAGGGTTCCTTTAATATCTACATTTAGAGGGTTCCGTAAATATCTACATTTTGTGGGCATTGTGGGTTGCCTATAATATATTTTGCTCCCCTCTCAATATAACTAACTTCTTTAAAGATTATTTATTGTTTTGGATATAAAACTATTGTATTTTTTTTATATTAAAAAAAAGTGTTGTGCTATGCCTGGCAAATAAAGGTTTTTTTGTATTTTATTGAATTGTATTTTAAATGTGCCAATAAATAAGTTAACTGTAAGTCAACGCATGAGTAAGGAAAAGAACACAATATAATAAATATAACACCTAATATTGCATTACAAACTTTATGTATTAATTTGTTTTAGGTTCTTTTATGTAACGGGGAACTAACCACTGAAAATGATAATAATGACTCAGCTAAAATTTTTAAGACATCATTAGAAAATAATAAGGTCGACGCAGTATTAAAAGAATCCGTAGAAAGTTTTAACAAAACAAAGGAAACATTGTCAACAGATAATAATTCTAACAAGAAAGATTCCATTACAAAACTTACTGACAGTAATGCCATCGACGACGGTAAAAATATTCAAGAATCTGATATTGGTTCTGTACCTTCAAATGGAATTTTAAAGGAAATTATGAGAAAACTTTCCCAAAAAAATAAAACGAAAAAAAATGAAAATCAAGTTCCATCAAAGACTTCAGATGATAATATTAGCAAAGGTTTTGATAATGATTCCAAACCATCAACAGAAATTCCTAAAAAACAAAGCCATGTTAAAGAAACTAAAATAAATTCCCAAGTTTCATTAAAAAATGTTGAAAAAGTTGTAACTAGAAACAGCGATGAAGGTGTAAATAAAGATCTTGAAAGGGGTTCTCAAACTTTAACTAAAACTGAAGATGAACCTAAAATAAAAAATTCTACTGATTCAACCCAAGTTTCACCGAAAAAGTTTCAAATTATTGTAAATTTTGGTTCAAGTAATGGTACTGGCTCTCCCCTTTCAATGTTAGAAAAGAACAAGGAACCAGTAACTTTCACAATATCACCGGATCTACTTGCTTCAATCATCAGTATGATAAAATCGAGCCACAGATATCCTCCAAATTCTTACTACCACAATGCTGGTGACTATTACTGCCACCCCCCACTATTAACCCCACATTTTTACAACTTTCCACAATATTTTTGTTAAATTTTCCAACTTTAATGTAAAGAGTACAGCAATTCCAACTAATTCTAAATTACCAGAATTACATTTTCGTCAAAACGTTTTTGATGTTATTCACATTTAACTATTATTTTTTGCGGACAGAAAGTTTTATTTGAGTCTAAAAGATAATAAAAAATTAATTAGGTTACCAACATTGTTTTTTAAAGAACACAGTTTTTTTTTTGTATTTCCTATTTCCCAATTTCCTTTCATTAAAACTATTTCAGTTCGAGGGATTTTGACCATTTGGGCTGCAGAATGTTGTTTTTGAAGATAATGGTTAGGTTGTTGTATACATTATTGCAACTATGGCATAATGCTGGTTTTTCATTAAGTTTCCTCTCGTGAATCTTAATTATTGAATCAGATAGCCATGTACGCAGAATTTTATTTTTGAGAGAGCCAATCTTAGTCAAATCTGACAGAGTATGTATTGCGGGTAAGGAATTTCTTCATTACTGTGAGAAGACCCATGTAAGTGTAAGGTTTAAAAATCTGGAGCAATAATTAGTAGTTTATATAAGATTTTTGTTCAAATAAATAATTGCCAACTTTAGATTATTCAGTTGAGTGTAACGGTTGACATTACCACTTAAGGTTGTTACCGCAGGGGTTATCCCTGATAAGCCGCAAGGCTCTAAACGGGTATTGTCATTATACTTATTATTAATTCTGATGACGAGCGAAGCGAGTCCGAAGCAGGGAAGTTGAGCGTCGGAATCCGATGATGAGGAAAAATTCCGAGGTGCCTCGTACCCGATATTTGTTATTAAACTGACATAACAACATAAGATAAGGATAATAAGAGATAATAGGATATCTGGTAAGATAAGGGAGCTTTATGTCCAATTTTCTTTTCAATATTTAAAAAGTAAATATTAAATCTACTAACACGTATGCGGAATATACAATACAAGATATTTTACTTAATATATGACTAAATTGCTTATGCAGGTGTAACCTGACCTCAGATGAATGTTTCTTCTACCTTTATTTCTACACAGTGTAACAGGATATGATAGCTAGTTGATTTTTTCACCCTGATAAACAAATCTATAAAAATAAAGCAACCACAGTGTTTTAAATATTTATAAAATTTAATATGAATAATATGGGAGCTGTTACGGCTATTTTTCTTTTCGCTGCATTGGTATGTATCCTATTAAAAGTAATTATTAATGTGTTTAGTTAATTAATATCTATGCATTAAAGAAAACAGGCTCTAGCCTTTCAGTGGTGTGAACGCTTCTCCGCGAGCCTTCAGTCCGCTAAGAAGAAGTACCTTGTGTATTGATTGTATTTTTCTATAATTTGTAGTTACGTGGCATTTTGCCGTTTTATAGGCAAATTTACAAGGTGTGAATCGTTTCGAGATTGTGCCCTGTGACCACCAATTTTTTTAAAGTTTGATGACGTCATGAAGTAGATTAATGACGCCTTTTGAGTCTTTATAAACGTCAGTTTTCTTAAATAATAGGTTCTAAGATCTCTATCAGCTTGATTTTTCTGGAAAACTTTCGCGATTCTAAAATGGTTTAGGAGAATTACTGTCAGACAATGAATCTTTCAGGAACTCTTATTTCTCACCCACACAAATATATATATATATATATATATATATATATATATATATATATATATATATATATATATATATATATATCCTTCAAGCCTTTCATGTGACTTCCCATTAATCATCATTTTTACAGGAAATTTTTTAACAATAATCCGTTTTGCACCTCTTTTTTTAACATTTTTCTTGATTAACATAATAACATTTATGATTATTACAAGTATAGAGTTAAATAGTTTTTTGAGTTGAGGGGC
Source organism: Microvelia longipes (assembly GCA_018340805.1). Lineage (NCBI taxonomy): Eukaryota > Metazoa > Arthropoda > Insecta > Hemiptera > Veliidae > Microvelia > Microvelia longipes. The sequence goes on from JACMZG010000008.1 coordinate 25,016,209, forward strand.
TTGGCTGAGAAACAATCCAGTGATTGCACTCAAGCAGGAGTAATTAAAATTAGTAAAAACATAGTTGTAAATAAATATTAATACAGTTTAATATAAAGTAATAATAATTATAATAATAATAGTTAAGAAAATAAATAAATAAAATAATACTAAATGAATAAACTGAAAGAAAAGATAGGGAACTTGAAAAAGAAGGAAAAAGAAATGAAAAGAAAATATAATAATAATAATAAAGCCTAAAGAGCCTGCAACCTCTGAAACTTAAGGACTCAAGAAGAGACATTTTACAACCTCAGACTTATTAGCTAGTGGAGGTTTCAGAGGGAGGTCGTACTAAAGCGGGTTTAATTGATCTCTGGGCCACTACCGCCTCTGACGTCTGACAGGATTGTCTGGAAGGGTTCCAAAGGTAAGGAGTTGTATTAGAGGATTAAGATGATTAATTAAGGTTCATGCAATTTTTGTTAATGGGATTGAAAAAAAGGTCTCTGACAAATGGGCAATTGAGGTCATTGTCGATGGTAAGGTTTAAAACATAAAATGGAGCATTAGTGATTTTCCTAATAGGGTTTTTAGATTGAAGGGTTTGGAGGCGTTGAGTGTTGGAAGGCTTGGTGCTACCCCACACTTCTAGACCTTAGGCCCACGCGAATTTTAGGACTACATTAAGCACCTCAAGTAAGGTTATTAAAATACTGAATAGACTTAATACTTAAATAGCTTAAAATGTTTTCAATGTTTAAATATTTGCTAAAAATTGAATGAAATCAAATTTGTCAAAATTATTATAAAGCGTTTAAAATAAGCTGGTTATATGTTAGACTTGGTTGCTAACAACTTGTTTCTTTTCCCGATTTCTCATTTCAACATTACATGCTGTTATATTATAAACCCTAAACTTTCTTTCTGTAAATACAAAATATCTCACCGAACCTCCCATAACAAGTCACTTAATTGATTTTACAGATTTATATCATCAAACATTTTTTTATTATTTTTTGTTTTAGGTTTTACTCTGTAATGCAGAAGATGAAGCAATTTCAGCCAATATAGTTAATGACATATTTTTTAAAAGTAAAAACACGGAACAAATCGCCTTAAACAAAGACATAGATCGAAAGGATACTTACAGTTATTTATACAAGCAGCCGATAAGTAAGTCGTCTGAGGAAGGTGTAGGTGATATCATGAACAACATTTTTAAGGTTTCTAAAAATCAAAACGTAAATAGTTCAGACTTTGACCTAGTAGACATAGACATTAGTCGACAGGATAAAGATGATAGTTGGAAGAAAACGAATAAATGCAAAGAACCTAAAATAAATGTAGATGGAATAATGAATAAAATTTTTAAAGTATCAAAAACTAAATCTGACGATAAAAAGCCTTTATGTGGTGCTCCAAGTAAGGTAAAGATCATCATATTAGTTTAAGTTTTGTGGATTGACTGACTTTGTGGATTGAACACTGGATTGACTTCATCCCATTCGATAACCTCAATCTGTTCGTCGTCATTTGCGTGGATTAAACTCAGCAAGAAGAATACAAGTGGAGTGTATTTCATCAGAGACCAACATCATCCCAGTAAGATTAGAGGTTTTTGTACAAAATAAATTATTTTTGTGAGGAAACTTGTTTTATTTTTATTTTTTCTAACGAGTAAATACTTATTTTTTCTTAAACAATTACACATAAGCATTTTATAAGTGCATCTCCAATTATCCTGAAATATAACGGTTAATACTATTAGTATTGTGGTTGCCTTGGAAATCCAGATCTAAAATTCGGTTCCAAAGAAGCAATTGTTGAATTTAGCGTTTATTGTGAATTTAGATTAAACGGAGAGAGTGTAGGTTTAATAAGCTATTTGGTTTAAACTAGAATTCGATCAATTTTAATCGGTAATAGGATTTATCCTGTGGATTGAAAGATTCAGAATCCTGAGGGCATAGTAAACATAGTAAACTAAAAAGTCTGCATCATCAGTAGTAACGTATAACACAAACTATTTCATCACCTAGTCACTAGAGATTCACTTAGCGAAACGTTTAGTTCACTATGTTTTAAATAAAATATTGTTATTTAAAACATAAGACTTTTTACAAAGGAGGATTTAAAACATTTATTTTAGCGAATTTTCAAAGAAAAAATGAGCTTATGAAGTTATGGTCATGGGGGAGAGAAGTGAATTTTTTGGAAGGGCCCACTGATAAAAAAAATATATAGAGAGAGAGAATCTTATTATATTTGCCTTAAATCAACCCTAATGAGGTGATAGCCAACTCCTATAGACAAGTAATAAATTATGCTTCAATAATTTTCCTCATTTGTGCTGCAGGTATACAGGTTGAGTAATGTGTTTACTAAAAACAAAAATCGTAATTTCATCTTAATTATCTCTTTCAGAAGAAACAGATAATTACAGGTTTTAACTGCAGGGTTGAAACCTACAGAATGGTTTTTACTAAGTTGTCTGTATGTATATGTGTGTGTGAGTCTGTTATCATTGTAGCTCCTATGATTGTTTATTCTAGAGAGTTGAAACTTGTTACGAAACTCAATTTTTAGGTCTATTTGTGCTATCTAAAAAATAATTTTATAAAGTGTCTTTCACCGTTATTAATGACTTAACAAAAAAAAAATTAAAAATGGATAAAACACTGAAATTTTCATGGAAAACGTAACTGATATAGATAGCGTACCCGATTATGTCAATTCATTGCTTTGTTGAATGCCTCTATTTTCTTTGCTCAAGACGAGCAAAGCAAAGCCAAAGTCTTGAAGATGTAACCTATAATAGCCTGAGTGGACTCTAAGTAGTTGATCCGATACCCTCATATTGCATCGAATTTACTTATACTATTGACTCTACTACTATTACTAGTATATGTATCTTTGTACCGGGTGTTAGGGAAGGTATGCAATCTTGTACACCTCTTCTCTTGATCTTGATTCGACCTCTTTCCTGCCTTGAAACTACCTCTCACTCTCTTACAATTACATTAACTACTACCAATGTATTTACAGGGTATTACACATAAAATACATCACCCTGATTAACTCAGCTTCGTGTAGAGCAATCGCGATAAAATTGGTATTGGTACCTACTTCTCCTCAATTGATAACTGGAAGTTTAAATACCCAATTATTTGTTAGGTAATCGTCTTGCATGTATAGTAATCTGATTATCTAAATGTGTATTTCTACAGTGACTTTAAAAAGTTAAAATAGAGCATACCTATGTATTAATTATTTCAGAAACTTGATACCAATATTATTAAATTCTAGTCATTTTCCTTGAGCTATAGTTTGGCATAAATTATCACTATTACCCATTTATAATTCAAAAAAAGCTTGCTGGTAGACCAGGATGCTACCTAAAAACATTGGTTGGGAAAATATAGGTCTGATAAAAATTACCGGAACTCAGCGATATTGGTATCAAATTGTCTAGGATATGTAAGGAAGTATGATCCAATTTGACTTTTTAAATTTACCGCAAAACACATTTCGGTAATCAGATTACCAACCTGGCCAAGCGCAGCTTGACCAGGTTTTTCTTTTCAAGTAACCTTCCTATGTTTTTATTTACATTTTATGTCTTGTTTTTAGCTTTTACTGTTTTTAATCGTCCTTTTGGTATTTTTTATGACTATCTGTTTAACGTAGTTTTCTGTTTTCTGTTTCTGTTCTCTGAAGTTCTGATTTTTTCTTGTTTTGTATTTTATTTACTGTAGCATTGAGTTATTTATTTGACTTTTTGTTATTTTCCTCTCTCTATTGTTTTTGTTTATTATATTGTCTTCAGGTTACCCTGATGAAGAGCATGTCCATGATCGAAACGCTTCTGCGATTATAAGCCTTATCCTGGTTTCGTTCGTAAGTTATGTATATATATATATATATATATATATATATATATATATATATATAGGTAGTTCATTTCTACCTCAAATGTAGAATTTTCTTGAAAATTCCCTAAAAATGCCCTAAAGATCTGATTCAAGGTTAAATTACAAAATGAACTAAAGTTTAAGAAAAACGTGAAAATTTATTTTATTTCTCCTACAAAAATTATGTCTAGTCAATTAATTATAATTAACTAAATATATTTTAATAATTTATATCACAGTTATAATAATTAAGCTACAATCACCCGTTCTCATTCTTCTTCTGGGCTCTTGATCTAAGCAGTTGCATTAGTTTTTGCCTTCTATCTGTATCTATTTTCTTTTCACTATCACTTATTGGTGAGGTCTTAGTAGATTGATAAGAAGCCAGTGGTAATGGATTAGTAGAAGCTTCGTGCTCTTTAAAAGAACGAGATTCTTGAATCTCGTCAGATTTAAGGTGCTTTACGCTATCGCTGGTTGTCAAAGTCGAACTAGTAGTAGGCTGTAAGATTGACTGAGAAAAAGCTTCGCGTGAATGTTCTTTGGGATTGTCCTGGTGTGTAGTAGGTTGTTTGCTTTTATTGCCTTTACCATATTTATTTCTAATAAATTGTCTAAGTTCTTCTTTCTTTTTCTTATCGATAGATGATGGGCAGTGTCTCCTTGTGCAAGGTATAGAAGTAAAGTTTAAATCATGCTCATTATGTGAAACCCTTTGATGATCGTCAGAATGCTGTTCAGACTTAAAATTATTGACAGGATAAACTTTGTGTTCTTTTTTCTCATTTTGTGTTTGTTTGGGAACTTCAGTAGCTAATGATTTTTTCGGATGATTCACAGGATGAACTTGATGTTCTTTATTCTGATGTTGAGGATGTTTGTAAACATTCGAAGCCATATGTGATTCCTGTAAATGATGTACAGGATTAACTTGATGTTCTTTTTTCTCCTTTTGAGTTTTTTTGTGAACTTTAGTATCTAATGATTCTTTCAGATGATCCACAGGATGAGCTTTATGTTCTTTTTTATCTTTTTGAGGATGTTTAAGAATATTAGAAGCAGAGTGTGACTTTTGTGAATGATTCGTTGGATGAACTTGATGTCCTTTTTTATCATTTTGAGGATCTTTGTAAACTTCTGAAGCAAACGATTCCTTTTTCTCATTTAGAGAATGTTCATGATCATTAGTAGTAGCATGTGATTCCTGTGATTGAGTTTCAAATTGAACTTGATGCTCTTCATTCTCATTTGAAGAATGTTTGAGAACATTAGAAGCATCATGTGGTTCCTCTAAATTAACTGCATGATGATCTTGATGCTCTAAGTTCTCATTTGGAGGATGTTTAGGAACATCAGAAGCATGATGTGGTTCCTCTAAATTAACTGAATGATGAACTTGATGCTCTATTTCCTCATTTTGAGGATGGTTAGGAACATTAGAAGCAACATGTGGTTCCTCTAAATTAACTGAGTGATGAGCTTGATGCTCTATTTTCTCATTTGGAGGATGTTCAGGAACATTAGAAGCAACATGTGGTTCCTCTAAATGAACTGCATGATGAATTTGATGTTCTTTTTCCTCATTTTGAGGATGTTTGGGAATATTAGAAGCAACATGTGATTCCTGTGAATGATTCAGAGAGTAAACGTTATGGTCATTTTCCTCATGTTGAGGATATCTGTAAACTTCAGTTGCACATGAGTCTTTGGTATGAACCACAGGATTAATGTGATGTTCTTTATTCTCATTTTGAGGATGTTTGTGAATGTTAGAAGCAAAATGGAAATCATGTGTATGATTTATAGGATCTACCTGATGTTTTTCTTTATTTTTAGGATGTTTGTGAATGTTAGAGGCAAAATGGAATTCCCGTGAATGATTTATAGGATAAGCCTGATGTTTATCATTATCATTTTGAGGATGTTTGTGATCTTCTGTGGCAACATGTGGCTCATTCGAATACTTAGGAGTAACAACATGGTATTTTTCTTGCTGTTTATTACAATGCTGGCAAGTTGGCTTGTTGCAACTACATGTTTCGCTTCTTAATAATTTAATTAGTTCCTCTTTGTTTCCTTTGTAAATCGAACTGGTACTATAATCGTTTTCATTGCAAGGTACAGAAGTATGATGTTTATGATTTAAGTCATGCTCATTTTTTGAATGGTCGCAATTTTTTTCGGTTTGATGTTTTTTATGTGAATGAGTTACCGGATAATCCAATTCTTCTTTTTCATTTTGAGGATGTTTGTAAACATTAGAATTAAAATGTAATTCTTGTGAATGATTAACAGAATAAATTTGTTCTTCTTGATTCTTGTTTTTAGCATGTTTGTGAAAATTATTAGCAAAATGGTATTCCTGTGAGTGATTTACAGGATATTTCTGATGTTCTTCTTTCTCATTTTCAGGATGCTTGTGAATTTTAGTAGTGAAATGTGGCTCATACGAATACCTAGGAATCCCCTCGTAATAATTATCTTGCCATTGACTACAATGCTGGCAAGTTGGCTTATTGCAACTGCATGCTTTGCTTTTTAATGCTTTAAGTAGTAGTTCGTCTTTGTTTTCTTTATAAATATATGATGTACTCGTACGATGATAGCTGCTATCGCAAGGCGCAGAAGAATGATGTTTATGATTCAAGTCATGCTTGTTTTTTGAATGCTTGTGTTTATTTTCGGTATGATGTTTTCTGTGCAGATGATCAACGGAATAAACCTTATGTTCTTGCTCCTTGTTGTAAGGCTGTTTATGAATTTTAGTAGCAAAATTTTTTTCATCTGAGTAATATTTTGGATAAACCCCATGTTCTTTTTCTTTTTTATAAATACAATGCTGACACGTGGGCTGATTGCAATTACATGTTTTGCTTTTTAGCAATTTTACAAGTTCCTGTTTTTTCCTCTTATCAATAGATGATGCACAAGTGTGAGCTTCATAATTTTTATATGATGGCGTAGTATGATGATCATGATTATATGAAGATGTTATAGGTAACTTTTTCTTATAAGGCTTGATAAACGATGAGTGGTCTAAATGACTCATTGCATCAGATTTAGAGCGATAATCGTAGGTTCCAGTTGGTTTAAAAGTTACCTCTTTATAACATGGAATGGATTTATCTTTTTCATAAGTTTTATCTTTGTGTATCAAATTTGAAAGAGATTGTTTGTTTTTAAGCATATGAATCAATTCATCTTTCTTTCGTTTGTCAATAGAAACTTCACAGTCATCTTGCTTGCAAGATGTGTGTGAAGTTGCATGGCTATAGTGTTTCATAGGTTTTGTAGGATGATATTTGCAACAGTCTCCAGTTAAGTCGGGATATCTGTATTTAGGTGGCTCTTTCCTTTTTTCACAGACAGGACGAGAACCATAATTATAAGTCCAATATGGGATCCCAGGAACTGTAACTGTAGACTGTTGGTTCTTGACTAGTCAACAATACCCATGCCCTATAATTATTGGTGGAGAGTCAGAGTCCAATTTACAGGAAAGAGGTTGACAATTCATTTTAGGGGCATACGATTTGTAAGTAGGAACGCTAGAGCTATAAGCAGTTGGAGAGGAACAGCTGCAAGCAGAAGGATCAGAAGATCTGTAAAAGGAAGGAGTAGAACAGCAACATACAGAAGAAGTGCGCTTATGAGTGGAAGGAGCGGTACATTTGCAATCAGAAGCACCGGAACAGCAACATGCAGAAGAAGAGCGCCTATTAGTGGAAGGAGCAGTACATTTGCAATCAGAAGTAGCGGAACAGCAACAAGTAGAAGTGGAACAGCTACAAGAGGGAGGAGCAGAACATCTGCCAGCAGAAGGAGCAGAATATATACTAGTAGAAGGAGTTGAATATCTACAAGTAGAAGGAGCAAAATTTTCTAAAGATGAAAGAGCGGTACAACCAGAATCTGAAGGGGTCAAGCAGTTACAAGTGGAAGAAGAAGAACGGCTAAAAGTGGGAGGAGAAGAGCCTCTACAATCGGATGGTGCGGAACAGCTACAAACAAATGGAACAGAACAGCTACAAGTGGAAGGACTGGAACATCTACATTTGCAAATACAAGAAGTGGAACGTTCTTTGGATCTAGCACACTCACTGCAACCACATCTGCTGCTATCTTTGCATTCAATGCATCTACAGCTACAATCACTGCTACCTGAACATGGATACCTTTCACTGCTTTCAAAGTCATCTACACAACTGCAACTCTGTGAGCCTCTGCATCGACAGTTAGATTCACTGCCATCACCACATGCACATCTACAACAACAGGCACAGCATTCTTTACATCTGTCGCAGTCTTTACAAGCTTCTATGGACGTAGCTGCTAGCTGAAATAATATTTTTTTCATTAATAACACTTTGCATTATTCAAAGTTATATTATATTTATTATTTTGGGTAATTTGCGACTTTTTTCATTTATTTATTTTTAAATATTTTTGGTATAAATTTTGTTTACTTTAAATCCATATTTTAATTTTAGCGAACTTTCGTAGAAGAATGATCTTAATTTGGTATGAATATCGTTTATTTTTGGGATGAGAGGGAAAAATAATATATAATATTTTTGGTTTGGGTAATTTGTTGTTTATAGCTGGATTATCGATGATAATTATGGTATTTTGATTTGGTTTCCTCTACAGTTTGTGAACTGACTATGATTAATCATCTGGCATTTACCTGTAAAATTGAGGGTAACCACAAACAAAACAAACCTCAATCAGGTTGAACGGACATGGGGTTCTAAATAATATTAAACATAATAAAGTGCCCACCCCTTAAACTAAAAACAAACACATTTTTTTATAATAATTAAAAAAAAATAAAGCAATGCCTACGTCTATGTTAAGGTTACTTTAGGAGTGAGGTAAGACAAAGGCTTTAATAAAACAGCGTGTCATTTTTCATAATTATTACTTCATTATTGCCAAGAAACTCGACTTTTTTACGTAGACATCACTTAAAAACAAAAAATAAAAATCCATTAAATAAATTATCGTGAAAACAATTACCTGGCACACCACTACCAACACAAGAACTTTTCTAAGCATTTTTTTTTAATTTTCTGACTAACTGCAATAAACTATTTACAACTAATTAGATTAAACAGTAAAGCTGTTAATTTATAGATTTATTAACCTTATGCATAAAGGTGTAATAGGTAGATAGACGTGTTTAAGATGTGTAATAAGAAAACATTAATGATTAACTTCAAATTTCTTTGATAATTTCTCATTCATCGTCATCAAGGACACTGTTACAAAACTGCCCGTAGGATAATTTGTCGAAAAAATGACGATTATTACTTCACTCAGGTGTTTTATTTTATGTAATTTTTGTTTTATTACCTACATAATATTTTGTGGAAGTGAATCATCACTTTTGATATTGGCTCAAACCGGTTATTATCAGCCAATTATAAACCACCATTTCTTTTAGCTAAAATTGATTAATATAAATAATTTATTTTCTTATTTAAACTAACTTTAACTTATTGGATAGTATTTAGATTTAAAAATCCTTATGAATTGTTGTATAAAGTACTATTTGATTGTGTTTGAGGCGAATTTCAAAAACAATGAATTGTTGTTTTGGACAAAGTGGGTCAATATTAACGTTTAAACCCGGTCAATCGGTCAATAAACCTCACCTCTTGGTATAGAGCATTTTGTTTATCTTTCATGTCTACACTGAGCGTACAATATTGCAAATCCATACGTAATAAAATAGATTTGTATTTAAAAGGAATGCTATAAAGATAAATAATAATTAATAAAAACATACTTGTTGAGAGTGTATACCTATGCATATAGGCCTATTAGTCGATATCAATGATTCAATGAATCTTTTTCAAAAATCTGGAAATTAGAAGCAACATTCCCTTCTTACTGGTTATCTGGGTAGCTTACCAAACTTATCAGCGTTTGTTCTCAAAAGGAGCGACAAGCTCTTTGTGTTGCTCAGGAATTTTAGGGCAAACATTGTCAAATCAAATGTTCTGACAAAATTTGACCTAGAGATATTTTAAAATAATGGATGGTTTGAATAACTCAATGAGTGAACTACTGAATAACTATAAATAACTATATTTGTTTGAGCATTACGAACATTATTTTTCTCATAAACTGTATTAGTGATAATAAATCTGTATTAGGCACTAGTGGACTGACTCTCTGTTGATTTAATAAACATGACCCTGTTATGCATATTTATTAAGTAATGATAAGATCTTGATAAATAAAAAACAATATTAATAAATTTTATTTATTTAATATTAATATCATTTATTAATAAATTAATAAATAATATTAAACACAGAGGGGTGAATATCTGCCCTATCTGGCCATCATCAGTGTATGCAAAATATACACAAAAACAGTAGAAATAAGTATACAGTCAAATCCTTTTATAAGTAATAAAGCTTCCATGGTAGCAAATATAATCTGATACACGAGCAAGATCAAGAATATGTAACAGAATAATATGCTATAGAAATGTAAAGAACATATTTCTATCGCTGATCATAGAATATACTATTTGATACTACCGAATATTTGCTTGGCTGTTGTCATTATTGCTCGGTATAATATCATGTCCCACTCTGTTTCGTTACGTCTAATTCATTAGGGCACTATAAGAGCCTGTACTCACTTTGACCTTCTCTTTAATATTTTGAAGAATATAAATGTAAAATATTTACCTCAGACGAGCGGTGCTCTCTTTTTGCCATCATGGCAGATGAAAATCACTTTCACCACAAGCATGAAGTGACCACTTTATGATTTGTGAATAAAGGTTATAAACTTAATTTTCTGGCAGCTTTTCAAATGTTAAAGACACGAAAAACGAGAATGGAAGAAGAATAAAGATGGTTAAGACTTCGATAATTTTAAAAGAATATGGTTTCAAAGATGAACTGTTGAGACGAAATCTTCAGGAGACCGCAGCCTGTGCAGCAATTCCTAAGACACCAGCTGCAATACAAACACTAAGGGCGGTCGCTCCTCACGATCGTTGATTGCACTTTTCGCGTTTCCATCATTCACTGTTATATTTTATTTATTTATTTATTTAATAGTTTTTTTGTTTTTACTTTCCTGGTTTCACTTTTTTGTAATGTTTTATTTTTGTAAAAAAGGAAATAGTCTCTCAGCAAAATAAATTATTTAAAAATTAATATTTAGCTGTACAGCTTTCATTTGTTTTATTTATTTTTTAAGTTTTTTTGTTTATTTTACTTTTTTGGACTGATGAGGGACGAATACGGCAAAAGTTCATTGCTCTGTTTTTAATATAATAGTTATTACTGAGAAAATGTTGAGTTTATATTTTGTTAATTTCTCAAGTTAGATTATTAAATCTTGACATTTATGTCCCAATTATTTATATTGTATACTGATCCTAATTAATACCGTAGGTATGTAGAAAAAGTATTTTTATGGCAAAAAGATCCAAAACCGGCACGTCATCGAATTATCTGGTTCAGGAGATTTTAAGGCCCCACTAAGTTGTCTGCCAGTACGTGTGTGTGTCTCTTATCACTGTAGCTCTCACTGTATTTATGCTAGAGAGTTGAAACTTTGTACAAAAATCAATCTATAAGTTTAGTTGTTCTGAAAATAATTTATTTATGACGTCATTAACCAGCAAAAATTTGGAAAAATCATATGCAATTTCCACCCGGTATTACAAATCTAGTTAGGTTGAAATCGTTTTAAACTAATATCCAATTCATACAGAACCTGAATTTGTATATGCTGGATGAATCATTTCAGACGCTTCAATATTAAATTAGATAAGACCTGAAGTTTAAATTTAAAGCAAAATCTAAATATAGTAGCATATGGCCTCAAAGAGTATTTCCAAATATTAATCAAAAACCATGAATCAGGTTACATAAAATTATACATGTTAATCTATAAAATCAAATCTAATGTTGATAACAATAGATACATTGATAACTACAATGTCTTTGTCTATTTGATTGGCTTATATTTTGTAAGTTTCAGGAGTGATGGATTTTTGAATATTTTGCTGTCCTTATTGTGAGTTTATGATGTCATACATTTTTCATTTACAACATTGTTCTGTGGTTTTATTATTGATTTTTGTATCAAAATGAGGCTATATTTATTACTACAGGCAGTAAAATACCATTTTCCTGCAAGCAGCATAAATATCTAGCAATGTCTTTATTAGATAAGTAATGCACTCCTCTTTTTAATAATTTAACTGTTTTATTTTTAATATAATTAACATTTTGTACTTCGTAAAACCGTTTAACTCAGAAAAAATGGTTTGATTGTTCTCACTGTGTCATAAAAACCACTCTTTTCTTCTTTAACTTCATCTTCCACAATTATTTCTTCTTTTTCCTCTATGACTGTGTGAGTCTGAGGAGGCTGCTGTATTGCACCAGTAGAGCTGCAACATAAACATTAGAATTAATCTAACAAATTCCCTTTTCAACAAATTTACAAAGAAAGTTATGCTTATTAGGCTATAAGGAAAATGTAAGAAAAACCAGCGTTTCCCTCAGAACATATTTTTTTTATTTATTAGAAAACTAATTTTCACAGTCATTGCATTAATAGTTACAAGACCTTTTTTTCTGTTATACTGTTTTATTTGGTAAAACAAAACTATGTTTTACAAAAGGTACATAATACCATTATAACTGTAAACTAATGCCGAAAATATAGATTTAAAGAGTTTAAACATTTTTCTTTTAGAAAAATAACAGTTGCACCTTAACAAAAATTATAGTAAAATAAAAAAAAAACAATAAATATATTTATTTATTTAAATTCCTATTAATGCAATATTATTGTAATATTGTCAGGATATAAAAAGTGGACTAAAGAATATAACAGGTATAGAATGTCGGAAGGTATACGAGAGCGTTAGACAGAAAGTGGGAGTCAACTTGGTGCTGGTCTCTAGCGGTAGCTCTCAAACTAACTCTCTTTACCATTTTTTCTTTTTTTTAAGTTAGTATTATAAAATCACCTCTTTCTTTATTACTATTTTAACAAAACGAGTATCTACTTGTAATTGGTCATTGCAAAGTGGTCATACAATAAATATTTGGAATTATCAGTTTTGATCCAGAAGTAGTAAACTGAAAATAAGACGACAGGAGCGCATTCTCGTAGTTAGCATGGTAAAAACTACCAATTACTTACTATCGCTTCTGGTAACTGGATACGGAACTATTCTTTTTTTGTCCGAAATATTAAAACCCATGACCGTATGAAACCGTTTCAGACGCACTGAAAAATTCTTAAAAATGTTGGGAAACACGGTCCGAGTATTTCCACATTGACATAGCAGAAGCTATAATTTCAACGTTTTCAAAAAATAAGCTGCTTTACAGCAAGATAGCAAATCCTACAAGAATCCTAACATTATGGTGAGAATTTCAAAGCTTGAGCAAAAGATGAAGCAAAATCAAGCATATGATCGATATGCTTCATTCCGTTAAATACCTGTTTTTGTATTTGATATTCAATATTTTGTTTTGGGAATATTTTTGTTTATGTTCAATGATTACAATTTCTATTATTCATTTTTAATAATATTTTAAGAAACGTTTAATGGTTTTATCAAAATTTATTAATGATAAAAAATCTATGTTTAAGAACATAGATTTTGGCTTGCTTATTTATCATAATTTTGATCAAAGCGATGACAAAAGAAGCTGCTTCATTTTGGAACATGTTGATTTTGTTTACCGCGTAAAGCGATCACGCCTATTGGTCGCAGCAAAAATTGTTTACAAACGATTTCGTTGACACTAAGAAGGTTGTTGACATTGATATTGGGACTATTGACTCTAACCCACAGTGTCAGATGACCTCATTACCTATCTTTTTATTTATTCTTATTAAAACTACGCGTCTTAAGTACGTTTTATATTCATATTTATCTTGAATCACTTAACATTTTTCCATTAGATAAGTAATTTTGAAATGTTAAATACTTAGTTAAGTCAATATTTATGTTAAATCTTCTTATTTTTTTAAGGATCAAACCACACAGTTCTTTTAAGTACCAAACAGAGGGGTCCAACTTTAACGATTTGTTTGTTCCATAGGAGCGTCGGTCCCCCAAGGAAGCAGAGAAAATATTAAGCTTGTCGGTTATAATCGGTAAGACTCGTGTATTCCCGGGGTGACAGGAAAACTGGAGTACACAATTTTTATTTGATTGCAAGACATTTGTTATGACAATTTGTTTTTTTATCTTTGTGTACGTTTGATTGAAAATTTTTCCTTTTATTAATTTCTTTTTAATAATTTCTTTTTATATTTTCTATTTATTATTATTTTTTTGCTTATTAAATTCAATGAGACATAAGTCTTATGCATCTATTAGACATGCTATAGATAACATGATATCTATGTTATCTGTGATACCAAGGAAGCTTAGTTTTGACACTACAAAATGTAACTAAGAAACTAGAGAGGCATAGCCTTTCTAGTTTTATTAGTTCATTATTATTATTATTAGTTTATTAATTACTTTTATAAGTAATGATTAGATTACTTATAAAACCTTACTTAGGTAAACTTTTGCTTCTTAATAAACATATTTTTAATGATATTGCAATTGAATTGTATTTTCTAAACTGAAAATACTGACTGCAGTATAAAATTCACTGTCTTAAAAAAATGAAATGATTTAAATTAAAGCAATCCTGTTTAGTTTAAACTTAGTTGAGAGCTTTACTAAATTAATCGAATTTTTCATTACTCAGACTTCAATCTTCAATTGAATTTGAATTTTTCATTAGATTGAAGACACTTTTACGCAATGTAAAATATACATAATTTTTGTTAAATCTTCCATAGACATAAGAACACATTACTTTTGTTTAAAAAATTATAATCTCAACGTACTAGAATGAATTAAATCAATAATACCTTCTGATTTTATTTTGTACAAAACTAATAGACACTCTTCTTCGCAAAACTAATGGACACCCTTCTTCACAAAACGGAATTTTGGTTCCTCCCAACTTTTGTTTTTACCTCTGCCACTAGAAAATTATTATATGGTTAGTTGAAAATGATTTTGACTTCATAAGGTTAAAATCATTTTAAACTAAATGATTTTAACCTTATTTCAATTTATTTCAAAAACTGGCTCTCTCCGGCCACGCTTTGCTCGGCAATCGATGTCTAGCTGTAGTCATCCTTGAATCAAAACTTTATCTCATTATCCTGAATTGGTTTTAAATCTATTCGATACCATGCCTCATCGAAAAGTAGTATTCAATTTTATGAAAACGAATCTTGTTTTGATGAAATGTTACTAATCAAAAGACGCTTTCTGCATTATTTCCACTTTACAACTTTTAAATGAATACTCTGCCAGGCATAGCACCAATTTTCTACGCATATTACATTTATATTTCTTCACAAAATGCCTTTTTGAACATTTATACTACACTCCATTAGTTGTCAATGATTTCCATTCCGCCTCTTAGCGCTTAACATTAAAACGTTTTGTGAAAGTAGCTAACAACTTGCCTTTTCCACTTTAAAATAAACTAAATTTGGTTGAAGTCTACTTGATATATTTTTAACTTAAACACGATAATTTTTAAAATACGACAACAAATAACTGGTTTAAGATTATATCAAAACCAATATTCTTATGTCTCATTTTTTATATTAAAGAATTCTTGCACATTCTAGCATTTAAGCCATGCAAAAATTGGTTCGTAATAAACTAAATTTTGCTTCAATCAGTCACATTAATTATCGTAAGACATATATTTGTTACCTACATATCAGCCTGTTGCTGATATATTTACGATATTGTATCCTCAATTGATGACTCAATTTTTAGAGTTTGAGCATAAAATTTTACTTTGAATTGGAGCTGCTTGTTTAGGGGTTCAAAATTAAACTGGGAAAATCAAAAATTAAATTTTCCTAGAAATTTAATTGAGAATATCAAGGATTAAGCTCACTATCTTAAAAATAGGGTGTTAATTAAAGAAGTTTGGAAATATAAACTTACTTCCCTTATCGTGAGACATAAAGCCTCCGTAAAACTATATATATATATATATATATATATATATATATATATATATATATATATATATAATATATATATATATATATATATATATATATATATATATATATACGTAAAACTTAATACATTTGAAGTGAATAAAAAAATAGATACCAGCGACAAGTAGAACACGGCAAAGGTATGAAATGTCCGCCATAGTATTCCATCAGGTTTGGCATGCACGTACAACCTCCTAAAGCATTACTTTCATTGGGCAGAAATGTAAAAACCAAAAGAACCTGTTGAAATAAAACATAAAAATTATAAAATTATAACTCACGGTAACTATAATTTGGTGGGATTTGATTCACCAGATGGGGCGATTGTAAACACATCACCGGAGGACTTATTTTTTATAAACAGGGAAAATTATAGAATCAGATTTAAATTTCAATGTTTAGAGACTTGACTCTATAAATAGTCAGATTTTTAACTTTTGAAGTGTTACGAGCAAAATTAAGTGTTGCTATAGTTAAATGAGTTTGTCCAATAAAGTCAATAAGTATGACCTAAATACTAACTAAAACTCCTAAGGGACAATTTACGATGAAATAAAATATAAGAAAATCACTTGATAAGTTTGCGCTACCAAAGGCGTTTAAAACGAGTCCTCTTTTTCACCATTCTCTCATTTAGTATCTGAACAAGTACAGTGAACAAAAAAGACAGTATCTTTAAGCTATTATTAAATGTAGCTAATAGAAGCTACTACTAAAGACTTTTTGAGTATTAACGACCTTTTCTATTTGCAGGAGATCTAATGGTGCTTGGAAAAAATATTTGAGAGTAGAGAGTTGTTCTCATGGGTTAGAAACTAAATGACACCAGCACTGCTTTACCTGATGGTATTTTTGAAGCTATGAAAAACAATTTTAGCTTCAAAATTTGCGGAGGAAGCGTAAGATGGCTAGTTAGAATATTATTAACAATTACTGATAAAAAATAGAGCATTCGTTTTAAAGGTCTTCAATTATAACGCAAACTATGCTATTGGTTTTCTGATATTTCTTTTATAGTACTGCTTTAAAATATACCATAGAAGTTTTTATTTTTTTCTCTAAATCATATTCAGCTTTCCTTATGACTTTTATGAAGCCTAAAAGTTCATAGTCGTCAAGAAAATATTATAAGCTCTCTAAGAGAGGAAATGATATTGCTCTGCAATTATTTGATCAGAAGATATCGGATATTTTATTTAACAAAGTCGTCTAACTATAGCAGCACTTAATTTTACTGACAGTAAAAGTAAATAATTGTCCAATTTTCAACCCTATCAGAGTAAAAAACTCCGATAGGGCTGAAATCAGATCTTGTTTTTAAAGGCAATTTTTTCTTTAAATGACCTGTACATCACTCTGACTTTTGAATTTGGTGAACTCTTATAGGTAATGCTTTAATTATCTCCCCGTAATTCGCCTCGGCAGGGCTGATACAATAAATCTTAATAAAATAAAATTTAAATGTTAGTAAATATATTTCATTTTAGTTTGAATGACAGTAAAGATATATTATACGTCTTATTTTCATAAACAAATAGTTATGAGTTTACAATTAGAGAAAAACAGCTCGACATTAATTGTAAAATATTTAGTTTCAATCAAGGGTGTTTATTCCTTTAAATTGACATTTTGCATCAAGTTCCATATCTTATACTGTTTTACTTCAAAATGATAACCTATTGACTTTGTGACGTTCCACAGCTTTATTTGTATCACGTGGAAATTCAATTTTATCACTCAAACAACGATACAATTTTTATCAGTATCGCACCAAAAGTCTATAATGCGTTTACCAAAACTTACTTTTTTAACGAAAGGCAAAAAGTGACATTCTAAGCATGATATCAAAATTCTGATGGCACTGCTGCTATCAGCATAATTTTATGAGCGTATGTAGATTATTACAAGACTCTTCGACAAATATCAACAAAGCCCTCTGGGGAATACAATAAAAAAGGTATGGATATCACAGTGTTATGCAAAATAATAATAATAATGTCTGTTTGGAGCCTTGCGGCTTTATAAGGTTAAACCCTGCGGGAACTAACTTAAGTGGTAGTGGCAACTGTTACGCTCAAAGTGTAATCAATAGTTGGAAACAATAGTTTGAACAATAATCTAGTATATACTGCTGAGAGCCTAACCTGGGATGCGAACCCTAGACCTCCATGGTGTCAAAGATCAGTATAATTACTGACGCCTTAATGACCTCAATGACAAAGGTGTCTTATGCACGATGCCTTCTTTAAATGTTTGCTTGTCAATTTCCGATATCAAATATTTCACAAATTATTTTATTTACTAATCAATAGTAAAGTGATAAATAAATAAATCCCGCTACACGTGATAGTGTTTTATAAAATGCTATAGATGAACTAATAAAATCTCAAATGTATGAGAAATAGTAAAAACAAAGTATTTAACCAAAAAGTGGGTTCATACTGCTTGAAATCCTTAAAATAATTACTCTAAAAATTAATTAGCTCTTCCTCTAGTAGTTTGTTATCGTTCGTAATGATTGTAAATCAATGATTATGTAACCCTATGTTTATAACATAACTTATTATTATTTTTGGACTTAAATTAAAAAAATATACCTGAGCTAATGACAATGAAAGAAGAAATGTGGTAGGATGCATGACTTGACGTATATATAGCAATTACGTATTGGACTCATAGATATATATAATTTTTTCACTCCATGCTTGTGAAATATTAGTTGCTTCATAGATGTTTCATTCGGAAATTAACTCACTTTTCAGAGTAATTTTTAAATGACATTCTAGCACTATTGATAATTAGATATTTTTAAATAGTTTCTAAAACGTAATTTGATGCCGCATCACCTGACGAACACAGTTTAAGGATTGTATATCTCATTTAATACAATACATGAATAAATATAGTTATTGCATTCCGAACTATTAGAAAATTATTATATGGTTAGTTGAAAATGATTTTCACTTCGTAAGGTTAAAATCTTTTTAAACTAAACGATTTAACCTTATTAAGTCAAGTTATTTAAATATTAGCCCTCTCCGGGCACGCTATGCTTGGCATTCGATGTCTAGCTGTAGTCGACCTTGAATCAAAACTTAAGCTAATTATCCTGAATTGGTTTTAAATGCTATTAAATCTATTCGATCCTATGCCTCATCGAAAAGAAGTATTCAAGTATACTTGTTTTTGGTGAAATGTTACTAATAAAAACCCGCTTGTGTTTGTTATTATTCTTTTTTGGAATAGGTCCAAAATAATAAATAAAACTAATGATTATTAATAATTAATATTATTACTAATGTAGTAATTTGCAATATAAGTAATAATTAGTATTTGTGAGTATTAGTGAGTATTCGTTAGTCTTAGTAATAATTAGTATTTGTAAGTATTAGTGAATATTCGTTAGTCTTAGTAATAATTAGTATTTGTGAGTATTAGTGAGTATTCGTTAGTCTTAGTAATAATTAGTAATATTACTAATAATTAGTTTTATTTATTATTTTGGACCTATTCCTCCCCAAAACCTTCAATGATTTAAAATAGAGGTCCCTATAAAGTTTTTGTTAAATAAGTAATGCTTAGTTTTTATTTATAACACAAACCTCTTAATTAAAAAACAATTGGTCTTTTTTAAATAGAGAAAATATTTTTAAAAAGTTAGTAAAAATATTATATATATATATTATAATATATTATATATATTAATATATTATATATATATATATATATATATATATATATATATATATATATATATATATATATATATATATATATATATCAGTTTGTAGACTATAAGCAGCTTAATTGTTTTATTTTTCCTGGGGTAGACCCGTCTTAAGGAACCTATATATCCTTTGATCTGTTTCTCTTATAATAAAATGGATAAGCATTGTGAACTACATATAAATTAAATTATAAATTTCTAACATCTTGATGAAATCGTATGTTTACATCTGTCAAGATCATGACGTTCACCGGATATAATTTAAATTTTCAAACATGTGATACATTGATTAAATAAATTGGTGATATTTTTTTAAAGAACTATACCAATAAAAAAATATTACCACAGGTCTTTAATGCATTCGTGAACATAATATAAAAGTAATACCCGTATTATTTTATTGAATACCAATCGTATTCTTTTTCTATGTTTTAATTAACCTAAGGCTATAACACCATATATATTTGGTTACCTAATAATTGTAAGGTCAAGCGAAACGAAGTCGCAGTAGTACCATCTTAAGCTACGGGTAATCATGTCATTCTTAGGAAGTCCTAACACATAGGCTTAACACATTGGCTTTGGATCATCAGTTTAATCTGACATCGAGCGCAGCAAGACCGAAGTAATACCTACTTAAACTTTGGATAATTATGCCATTTTGAGGACGAGCGAAGCGAGATTAGAGCTCTAACACCCCCCTTGAGTTTGGATAACAATTCTATTCAGACAAGCGTAGCGACACCGAAGTACTACCTACTTAAGTTTTAGATATTTATAACATCCTGTGGACGAGCGAAGTAAGTCCGAAGTTTTTACGAAAAGACTCGAGGTACAGGATTAACGTTTATACTTTTGACACAATAAAATTGTGTAAGAGACACCTAGACACAATAACAAGTAATGCCATGCTACATGTGGGAACTGTTTCATCATTCAAAGTAAAGGGCAGAGAGTGTTCAGACTCTGTCGGCGCCCTAATAAGTTAGATGTAACGAAATATGGAGTTGGCCATGACATTATTTCGTGCAATCAATGATGACGAATGATAGAATAGTTTCCAAGTGTAGCGTGGCATAGCATTTTGCTTGTTATATTTCCTAGGTGTCTCCCGCACAATCATATTGTGTACCCTATTCATGTTTTGCTAAACCCGGTGGTATAAAGTGATAAATTTAATACATTCTTTTGCGTTGGTTTTGCTAAAATCAATCCACCGAGTTCTCGACCACATCTGTGGCTTGCTCGTATCTCATCATATTACTTCCTATCCTGAGGGCAAGAAAATCGGGCCTGAAAGAAAATCTTATTGTCTACACAATAAAATAATGAACATCAACTGCTGTACAAAATCGTGGCGGGTATTAAATTAAAAACAACAATGTTTATTATGGCATACAAAACGTGTAAAGAGGGTTTTCATGTACATTATAAAACTGTACATCATGATTTCTCATTGGAATTTCAAGCTTCAAAAATACTGGAGAGTCTTTTAACAATAATTGATTAGTCGTGATAATTACGTTGAATATAAAACGAAGTAAACTATTGTCTGATAAGCTCATATAAAACTACATTTAAAAGCCGTTTAAGATTTATGAGGATTTCTAGAAGTTAAGATAGGATTCTAGAAAAGATGATTTTATATTGCATTTCCTTATGAGATTATAGGAATATACTTTAAAGTGATTTACACACAATCATTCAACTTTAAAATCTTGTCTTTTAGCATATAAAGGCGCCTATTCCCTTACAAGACCCGCATAGCACTAGTTTTATTCTAATAATACTCTATACCTCCCCCCCTGCTCTCCATCTTTGGTCAAATACCACTATCTTAAAAAAAAAGAAAAAAACTTATGATGGACCATAGAGGTCAATAAAAAATTAAGGTTATTAAAATTGTATTCGGTTGTAACAAAGGACCCCGCAAAATCCTAATGAAAAATGGCTGTCGGCTAAATTCGCTGAAACTTTGCATAAATACTAAACTTAACATGCTGATCAAAAGTGTTAATGGGCACAACGCTCTATCTTCAACCCTTAGCCTTGTAAGGACCCTTAAACTCACCCCATCCAGAGCCATTTTTCATAAGCATTACCCTGATGGGGTGAGTTTAAGGGTCCTTACAAGGCTAAGGGTTGAAGATGGAGCGTGTGTCCATTGACACTTTTGATCAGCATGTTAAGTTTAGTATTTATACAAAGTTTCAGCGAATTTAGCCGAGAGTCATTTTTCATAAGGATTTTGCGGGGTCCTTTTAAATTTTAAAAGAGGCATTTAGATGATGCATTACTTTAGAATTATTTGAATATAATCTTGCAATATTTAAAAGGAACAGGTAATTTTCAAATTTAGAAAGGAATAATATTACATCTTTATTTAGCAAAATATCACCTAAAACGCATTATCCAATTTAAATTAACATTTAAAATCATGCAGGGTACATTGGTACTTTTCGTTACAATTTTGGACTCGCTTTGCTCGTCCCAAGAATTGTAAACACTTAGGGTGTATTGCTTCGATCTCACTAAGCTCAATCTTATAGACAACAGGTAACCAAATGTTAAGGGTGTTATCATATGGTTAATTAAAGCTTGGGAAAGTAATATCGAAGATAGCCAATCAAAGAAATAATACGGCAAATATACTTTTATTGCTGCTCATTAAAAAACCTGCTGTCATAATTAGAACCCTAGTTTTAATTAATTTTAATCTTTCATAAGAATATTGGCCATATATTTTAATATTTATAATATAATATTATATACATGATATATATATATATAAATTATCATTTAGTAATTTAAAATTTTGCAGTCATATTTGTAATGAATGTACAACTTTTTCAAAAAAATACGTATCGCTGCAATTAATATATTTCATCAATATCTAAAACTATATAATTTTTGTATTTTCGGAAAGTTATATTCACGGGGTTTGTTTTATCATGAAAGTTAAGCAGCATCGAGCAAGGTCAGTGCCAGAATGGTTGGCCTCCTGAGGACGAGTGAAGCTATTCCAAAGACTTGTTTCAGTAAAAATTTCTTAATTTTATAAACGACTAAAATTATCTTTAGTTTAAAATTTGACAAGAAATTTTTTTTACTCATTTATACTGTAGTATATAAGAAAAGTATTGTGTTTGCAAAAAAATTCCGAAACCGGAATGATACCGGAATTATCAGTTTTAGGTCTTTCAAGACCTCCTGAATGGCCTTTCAAAGTTGTCAGTCAATTTGTGTGTGTGTCTGTGTATGTATGTGTGTTTGGTATAATCGTATAGCTCCCAGTGTATTTATCCTGAAGAGTTGGAAATTTGTACAAAAATCAGTCTAAAGGTGTAGTTGTGTAATTCAGAAAATATTTTTTTTATGACGTCATAACTCTCAATAATGACAGCAAACATTTCGAAAAATCATAAAACGCGGAAAACTGTTGCGATCAGAATGAGATATGGCTCGCATGTGGCTATGTATAAGACTTACATATGTGCCAAATTTTATTTAATAATAATAATAAAAAGGCATTATTTAAAATACAAATTAACCTCAAAGTATTTTAACAAAATATAATGAGCAAACAAATTTATAATTCATTGTTTTTTGCCTACTTCAATGGTAATCTTTCTCTTTCAATGTGGACAAAAAACTTTAATTGTATAATTATAATATTGTGTGTATACTAAAAAAATAAAGAAATTAAAAAAAAAAAAAAAAAAATCACTATGGCATAAGGAGGTGATACGTCCTTCCTGTGTGAAGTGATAAGTGCTGATTTTATTTCATTATCAGCATTAGTTCAATTGTCATAAAATGACTTCTGTATGTAGTTAAAAAAATGTAAAAAATCGGAAAATAATTCAATTGAGTTGAAATTTAGTACAAGTAATAAAAAAGTACACTACGTTTCGTTTCAATACGACAAGTATATCCACGATTTTTGTTGGGTCATAAAAGTTAAGCAGCATCGAGCTCGGTTATTGCCTGGATGGATAACCACTGGGAATGAAACGTAAAATACAATTTACATAACCATGTAAATTGTTTATTTAAACTTTAAAAATATTTAAATACAAAATTGTTGCGGTCATGTTGGTTTTTATTTGTGCATAACGTTTTTTTCTTCCCACCAAAGGCTTTTAAGAATAAATTCCTGGACTTATGCAGTTTTAATATTTTTTTAACGAAAATTTATTAGAATATTAATTTATAATTTAAAATGACCGGATATTTTGATTTTATTTATCTTGATACTACTCTTATATTTTCTTTGTCTACTTTCTTTTATCTTCTATATTTTTTAAGGGCTTTCAAGCAATATACGACATGATTTTGTTAGGTATTATTTTAGAACTTAAACCACAAAAACTATAACTCTATAACATCATTTTTATTTATACTTCTGGTGTTTCTAATTTTGTCACAATTGATAAATTTTTACGGCAGTTATCACGACCCGTACAAAACATGTGATACTTGTCCTATATACCTATGATAGCAGGTAAATAAAAATAAAAATCAAGTCATACAATTCTATTTTAACACGCACAATAATAAGGAAATAAACTGACAGAGGATGTCCTTGATGAGAGCATCATGAGTCTTTGTTTAGATCAGGACATCCATCCTTGTTATTATTATTCTATTAATAAAAAAAAAATATTGCTGAAAAAGTAAAATTTCCCTAAACAAACCCTTTGGGTGAAACACAGTGGAAGAAGTCTTGCAGGTATTAGTAAGTCAAGTTGATTCGATAAATTTTAAATACTTAGTACAATCCTGAGTGTATTAATACTTTTTTCAAAATATACGGTTTATTTTAGACTTAATATGCGTTAATATTAAAATACTATAGATTAAATTGATTTTAATTGGTGATCATAACCAACACATTCTAAAACTTTCTAGGAATATAATAACGAAGCAATAATATTATATACAAATAAATAAATAATTTTAATGTTATTGTAAGACATATTAATATTTTGTAAACAAATATTTTAAATATCTTTATTTGTGTTTGAAGATATTTAAAAAGGAGTAGGAATCGTAAACGTCATCAGGGAAACCCTGAACTGAGTAGAAACTACTATAATATTATTTTTTTAAAAAGATAATACCCACACAGATACACAGTAACACACACATACAGCGTAGAGCGGTAAACAAGTCTGGTGGCTTGAGGGGTATACTAGTCCAACACTGAATGCTCTTGGAGCCAGTTTGCCTCCGCGCATCGAATGATAGTGAGCTTTTCGATATAATTTGACATGACTTCGGATTCCGTACTGAAATTTAAATTCACATCATTAGTTTTTATAACGCGTAAGTCGATTGTTTTAAAATTGTGTTGTATGTGCTTATAGTTTTGTGTTGTTGTTCATAAGGATGATGAGTATGCATTGTATTTAAAATGCGATAGCAGGTTATTCGTGTTATTTCTTGATGCATGATTGTTATTATAATTATTTTTAAATATAATGTAGGTCAGAGTCGATTTATTGAACAGTGATCGGAATTATAAAATTTTATTGTCAGCTGAATTTTCAATAATAATACATAAGCTTTTCATCTCAATAAGTTATTAATTTTGTTTTAATTTAAAATTGCCTCGTCATACTTTTTATTCTAAGGCACAATAAAGTTGGATGTATTAATATAAAATATATTAGATGATTTAAAGATATTATCGGAACAGGATTGGAATTGGGTTGAGAGTTTTGGATAACCTAATGAACCTTCACCCAAATTTAGTCCTTGGATTGGCATTCATTGTTAAATTCTTGTCAACAGTTAAATTATTCTGTACTCTGGGTTTCTTAAGGTTGTTTAGTTGGAGAGAGGGTTAAATTCACTAAATAATAATGAGTTATATGTTAAGTATCTAATATTTAAGAGAAGGGTGTGTCCTATAGGGTGGTAATAAAAAACGACGATTAATGAAACGTTTCGGCTATGAAGCCATTAATCAAACAGTTGAGGAAAAGTAGACCTCTTAAAGAGAGTCATAGTCAAAAAGAAAAAAGCTTATAAAAACTACTAAAAGCATCCCCATCACCTCTTTATTGCACAAATCTGTGTTAAAATTAAATTAAGGTTAGTGAAGAGTAAGAATCAATAAGAGCAGTAGAAAGACGTAGTAGAAGCAATAAATTAATAAAAGACTGTACCAAGCTATATCTAATATGTAATATGAAACATATATTATAATAATTTATTAGCACTTTTCAAACCTTATTACATGGTAGAACCTGATGTAGGGGCATCAATATATAGAAGTACGAGTTTTAGCGTCCTTTATTTAAGACTCTAAATGATTCAAATTGGGTAGAATTTAGATTGATAAGGAATAATAATGTTACAAACAGATTAACTTTGATTATATACAAGATATAAAGGTTTAAAATTGATAGCCTTGTTAGACTTATTTAGGTTTGGATGAAAAACAAAGTAAACAAAACATTTCGTGTTTTAATGTATATTAGAGATCTGAATCTAATGAAACCGGCACAAAGTCGATACGATCACTCTAAGTTACCAACAATACTAACAAGCCATGGTATATCACTATCCAATCGAAACGAAAATGTCAGACCTTGGTGTCATTTTCTGTTTTCCTGAGGACTGAGTTGAATGAATTCGGTCCAAAATGAAATATTAATCATTTCTAAAGAAATGTTAAAATAAAGGCATGAAAATCATGGAAAATTAAGTATTATTTTTACTCTCTTTATATAAAGATAATGGAAACAAAAAAATGAACTAATGCTGATAATGAAATGAAACTTTTATTGATGTGATAAAACTGTATGCGTGCCAAATTTCAAAACGATCAAAACCTTTTTTAATGTTAGCATTTTTGCAGTCATTAACTCATAAATCTTTTTGAGTGCAGAAAC
The DNA here is from genome assembly GCA_018340805.1 of Microvelia longipes. Taxonomy (NCBI): domain Eukaryota; kingdom Metazoa; phylum Arthropoda; class Insecta; order Hemiptera; family Veliidae; genus Microvelia; species Microvelia longipes. The sequence goes on from JACMZG010000008.1 coordinate 25,042,827, forward strand.
GGATAATTCAGTTGATGTCCCTGTTTCGGAGTTTTGAGCAAACACTATACTTTTTCTATATGGCTACAGTATAATTTAAGAAAAGTATAATAAGACTTTGTTTTAATGACAGGCCTAATGCCTCTAAGTAAGTGCTTGTTAATCTTGAATCAGCTTAAAATAAAACAAGTTTCCTGACTATAACGGTTTTTCTTTTCCTTCAAAAATTGCAAGTATTTGAACATATTAACTTTATTTATTTTATTATACACAAGCGGCCAAGTTTCCACAAAATTGTATAATAAAGATTGCAATATGGAAAAAATAAAATAAAAATAGACACTAAAAGTAAACAAAGAAGTCAAAATGAAATAAAAGTTTAAGAAAAATGAAGTATTTGGGTGAGTAATAAGTTTTTTTGTAAGAAAATTTGACACTTTCTTAAGCCCTCAAGTTTCTGTCAAGTAGAGATGACACAAAGCTTCTTCACTTTCTTTTAAGTCAACAAATAATTTTTGCGAAGTTTAAAATATTCAAATGAACATGATTGGACTGGCTGACGAGAAGCCTCTTACTTTGGATCACAGCTATGACCATAGTAAACTAAATTTTACCCCTGCAATTTTTACTCTTGCTAATATTTCTGTGAAGGCTAAAGTCTTGAAACAATTTCTAATTCATTCAAAGCTAAGTACTTTAATTCTTTAAACATAAGTCCCTATTGGGTTACGAGTAGCTAACGATTCATAAAGGATCTAAATTTAAAAATTACTCTTTGATATTTTTTTTCTTTCCATCATAATTATTAGATCTAGCTTAAAGTTCTATAATTATAAAATTATCTATTACTAGCAATATATTTATATTATGCCACTAAAACTAATGGTAAATACACCTAAACTAAACACAGTTTGTTAACTAAGTGCTAACTTGTCGAGGAACTAAATAAATAAATAAGTGTTTTAGTGCGTGTACTTATCAGGACATGTAAACTTTTTAGCCTGAAGATGTTCACAAGGTTGGAGGAAATAAATTGCTGGTAATACGTAATTGTATAATTATAAAACTTTAAGCTAGATCTAGTCATTATGATAAAAATTTGTGAGTTCTATAAAGCCACAAGTGCTTCTAATGGAAAGTTTTTTTTATTTTACTTTGTCTTACCCAATAGCAAAGATTAAAAGAAATCCAATTATTTTTAACCTAAACATATGATTAAAATAATTTTGTTTATTAATCAAAAATTATGTTGATTGTCTATGTTTTATGTTTATTAGAGTTTATTGTGTGTTTTTGAGGTGAGTTTATGTGCACTGTGTTTAAACCAAAAAAAAAAATCATAAACCAAATGATTTTCACATTATAACTAAACCATGTTGTATTAAAGTACAACTTAAAATTCCGGTGCGAGTCGACCGATTATTTCGATTTTTAAATAAGATATACTGGATACATGATGAGGTAGAGCTCTAAATTTAAACTTTAAATTATCTCAAGTGAAGGCTTCTCCTTGAAATTTTGGCTATTTGCTAACAAACGAGCGTAAATTAAATTTTTAGTAACGGAAATCTAGGTTTTTTCCTGATTTATGTATAGCTGCTATATGTATGTATATTTCTTAAAGATTAAAAAAGAATTAAAAACTAATTATAAAACTCGTGAAAGTAATTAAAGACATTCTTTAGAACTGTAGAACGAAATCAATTAGTAAACAGAACTAAAACCATTTCGTTAAAATAGCTGTCACGAAAAAAAAAATTATAATATTTTTAGAGCGGCAATAAATTGCATTCTTTAATGTCAAGATGATAGGCACTAAAGTTTAGCAGTTTTGCTTTGGTACCAAAAAGTTAGAAAAATACTATTTTACCTTGGTAATATAATAAAATTGAAATAAAGTTTTCATAGAATTTGGAGATGGACTAAACCTATATAAATATATGTATTTTATTTATATACGTACGGTATTAGTAGGGAAAATTAAAATGATTATGTTATACTCCTACACATGTATAATAATATGTCTTTAGGCATATAATAACATGTATTTAGGTATATAATAACATGTATTTAGGAATATAATAACATGCCTTTAGGTATATAATATCTCCAACGTATACAAAAGTTCCTAAATGTTTAGCTAAATTTTTACTATCGATAACTCTTGATCGCTTTCTCGATTTGGAATGAAAATTCGTATAAATCGATGATGTAGAAATACATGACCCTTTTGTTACGCCAAAGGAAAAGTGTACACAAATATCCCACATTAATGACGCAGCGAAAAATTCAAACATTCTCTAAAAGTCGTGAATTATTGTATTGGGCTGAAACTTAATATCTACTGCATTACAAAAACAAAAGAACGAATTCTGTTGTAAATAACAGAAATAGTTAGGATTTTATCGTTCGACATGTATATTTTTATGTAAACAAATCACATTTACCAATACAGTAGGGAATAAACTAATATTATGGTCATATGCTAATTACTAATACTAATAATACAAAAAATTATAGAAAAAACTATTTGCCCGTGAAGCGACGACAGACAGGCTTGAAGCCCCTGGAGCCGACGCTCAATAGCAGGATAAGCGCCGGAGCTGCAGAGTGGACAAAAAGGCGGGAGACCGAATGACTCTTGTTTTTAAATATAAAATATCTCTTCATCTTATCTTTGGTTTTTGTAGGGTAGGATTCATTTTAAATCGATAATTAGTTAAAATTTACAGCATTTTTAAAAGTAGCGAAAATGTATCAGGGAAAACCTTCTTTAAAAGTTCCTCGATATCAATTGAATGGAGAGTTAACGAAATTAACAGTAAACTGCTGTATTATATTATGATTCTTGAGCAGATTTAAGGCTTATTTATTAATAATGCTAACCTATTAGTTATTAACCTATGCTACAAGGGTGATAATAAATTATTAATTAATCTAAAAGTAAAAGAATGCTAAATAAATATATTTTCCCTGTTTAAGTTCTAAACACTGAGATTCAAATAATTCTATTGTTATAATATAAGAGGTTTCATTTTATTATTAACTCACTGTCAATTTTTTCCTATTTACGACATATTGAGTATTCTATGGTATAAATTTATTGGTGTTTAAATGGTAAAATATGGGTCATTGTCATTAATTCAAGTAATAAAATTATTTAGAACTCTTTCTGAAAACTCTATTGGAAAATCTTGCTTGCAAAATTGGATTAATATACTGCTTGAGTAGGCGAAATGGGTTATTTTATGTCTGAAAGAATGTGGTAAAATATAGATGATGTTTCAACTACGTTTACATCTGCTATAGAAAATAATGAATAAGGAAGAAAAAATGAAAAATATGGGCTCTCGTCCCCTAGCCGCTACGTGTGACATTAGTGTTTTGCCACCATATAGATATATGAAACAACTCTCATGTCTGTATGAATGTTGACACAAATATATATATATATATATATATATATATATATATATATATATATATATATACTTAAAAGATCTTGAGTTAACTATAAACGTCTACTAAGCATAAATCAAAAGAAGTCATGAACTATGTCAGATCTTGATACGATCTACAATGTATAATATACATACATTGTTGGTCAAGATCAAGATACATTGTAACAATCTCGGGATGAGGTTAGAATAATAACACAGTTTTACTTAAAAACCATATATTTATTCACTTAGCCAACGTTTCGAACTACAATAAAATATTTCTAAAAAATAAAACAAATCTTAAAACAGACTAAATACATCATTAAAAATAAAACTAAAATTAAAGAGATAAAAACACAATAGTATATAAAGCTTAAAACTCACGGATTAAAAACACAATTTTCACAATATATATACTTACATAAAAAATCCGGAATATTAAATAAAAAACATTATTAAAACCACTAATTTCGACGTTATACAAATGCCCAAATTGGTGGAAAAAACTAGGAAAATATTGTACCGGTAATGTTACTATTTATCAATAATAATAATAATAATACAAATAATGATACTATGCTTCTATTATGACAGTATAATTGAAATAGTAGGTTTTATTTTTAATTTTATTTTATTACAATAACAACTAGTTTTTATAGTTTTTTTTTACAAATTCTTTCCAAGTAGTTTTAGTATAAAAAACCCCTCAGAAAGTATACATATCTTGGCAGCAATATTGTTTGTTAGTAATGTTTGGTATTATAGTAGCTTGCTGAGCGTGTAAACTAGAAATGGCTAGTTTACGCGCCATCAACCTTTATGGCGACCATTTTTTGGCCGAAAATCAACCTTTATGCCTAGTTTTTAAAAAAATATTTACGTCTTAAAGCCTATTAATGGCGCGGTAAATATGCTATAAAGTATACTATAACTTAGTATATAGTAAATTCATAAAAATAAATAATCAGATCATATGAAATTTGGTGTGGAAATGGCATATGCTGGTGTCTATGTGGAAAACAACATATTAACTACGTTTTTCACCATTGCTATTAGGTATTTCATAAGCAGTATTTGTTCACATCAATCAAATAATTAAACTAAAAAACTAACAAACTAAAAATAATAAATAAAAAAACAATAATTATTTTTTAAAAAATAAATGAGAAATGACGTTCAGTGACCTAAGTTATAAAGGCTGGTTATGATCCTGATGGTGTATCAGGATAATTATGACCATGGATGTGTTTTTTAGTCATAATCGCTTATGACTAAAAAACAAATATTCTCTCACAAAAAGATCGGAGCCGAAATATTCAATTTAAAATCAATTCTTGTTTGAAAAAATGAATAACTTGTTGGCGTTAAGGTGACCTGTTTGCTACCTAATAGGAAGGTTTTCGAGTTCCTCCCACAAATATTTTTTAACATCTTATCTTTCACTATAGAATTTTTCATATAAACTGACTTTTATCAATGGAAGATGGTATTTAATTAATTGATATGTTATTTAAATGTATTTTCTTTTGAAATGGATACATACATTTAACTAAAAAACATAAAATTTTGCCTTTAATATTGTACAAATTTAAATTAATCAACTTTATGTCAAATTCCGTTATGGCATAGTTTAGAAATGAAGACCTTATCATAGCCCTTATCATCTGTCAGTTTTGCCAACTTTAAGAATTCAGGACAGTTTTGTTTGTTTTTCATGTCTGCCACCGTATAGCCGAGATCTTATAAGCACTCGATTTGGTCACCAAAGGTCTGGGGTTCGTAGCCCGGCCAGTGCTTTGAGTAGATATGAATAGTATTTTTATTATTAAGATTTCATAAACTTTAGTTCAAACTTTTAGGATAAAGAACCTGGGGTGGTTTTTCCGCATGGCAAATTTCTTGACGAGCCGAAACGAAATTTAGTTTTTTATAATTGTTGGTATCTATTATCTAACCTAGTTAGATAATAGAAGCTATCTCTATTGAATTATTCAATACTTTCAGCATCTAAACTGATTAAAACAGAACCTAACTATTCTAACCGATTTGTTTAGGAACCGTTGAATGTTAAAAATATTTAACTGCTATGCTGCAACATACTTAAAAACATAAAAGTATTTATCTCTTGACTTGTTAAGTCCACATCAAGTAAAATTACTTTTTAGGAAAATATTCTTTGATTATCCATTATAATTTTTTTTATTAAACACAGTTCTAATATTGTTTTGTAATTCTGTTGACATTGTTGTTAAGTATAAGTTCTTTTCTCAAACAAACAATAAGCATAATTATGCATTAGGAATTCACTACAAACATACCTGGTTCTTATACACCTAAAGAAAAATGTATTTTATTGATTTAATATGTTAATGAACACAACAGTTCCTGTTGTTAGCTACGTAGCAATAGAAAAATTGGTTTTTCCAACTCTCTCACATTTATCTATACAAAATATTTCATTGTTCATTCCTAAACAAAACCTTCTCTAGTAAAATTATTTTACGAATGTATTTTGTCTCTGCGGTTAGCACTTTTATGGGGATATTGTACATGACTAATAATATCTAACTAAAGACTCAATAACCTTAGATCTCGAGGTAAGGCATGTAATGCAATATCAGTATTATATGAGCCCTCGATTTAAGAATTTGCAGTTCTAAGAAAATGCCTTTTCTCTTACAGAGTTAAAGTTGAATAATGTAACATAGATTAAAATATTTTAAGTGTAATGAATTAAATCTGTTGTTAAATAGATGTTATTGAAAACGCGGTTGTCAATTTTTGTAAATTACAACTTATAGAACTGCGTCAAGTCTAGCACTTCAAGGTTATTTTCACTCCTTCGTAACATATTTTAAGATCATAATAGAATATATATTTGGTTTCAGCTAAACAATTACAATGTGTTTTTATTTTTGTTTTATTATTATTATTATTGATCCTTCGAAATTTTATTTCTATATCATCCTTAGTTTATCAGTTATAAAGCTCTAAAGTTAGGCACTTCTAACAATGGTAGACATTTGAATTTCGGTACACAGGTAAACTTGTGTTCCTATCCATGAATAATTATAAAGACCTATATCCAGTTATTTCTAGTTAATATGTACTGTTAAAGAACGTAAGTTAAAGAATACTGTCGCCTACTAATGCTATCATGTAGACGACGCCTCATAAACTGTCAATATTAAACTTTTGTCTCTTCAATAATGTTTCCTCTATTGAAGCGATTTAAATAGAGCAATATATATTACTAATGTTTACTATTAGCGGTACCTATAGAGAACATCAAACTTTGAGAGCAATATTTTGGCAGGAGTTAAAAAAGAATATAACAACCTGAGGATTTTAAAGCAAAATCACAAAAAGTAATGACGCCCACACCAAAAACGCTAGTGTAAAAAGCCTAGTCTAACGTCAAAAGGATTGAAATCTTATGTTACGCAAAGTCTTATTAGCGTCACACATTTTTATTGGCATTATAGAAAGAGCCTGATCTGGTACTGAGTCTTTCCTGATAATAAGACACTTTGTGACTGCGGCCAGAACACAGTGCACGCAGAGGTAAGCATATAATAATAAAATGGTTGTTTTTTGTGTCTAAACAAGATGGCGTCTTAAAGGAAAAGCTTTATCCCTCGAAATCATAACAGTCAACCCCAAAATGGATGATTCCTGATCATCCGAAGGTTCGTCTACCCTACTTATGACATCTCGTTGGGAAATTAAGAGAGCAAAGCCTAGCCTATGGTTCAAGCAAATGGTTGAGCTATTTCATATACACCCAATTAGCATTTGACAGTATAAACCGGTTTTTAAATAGCACAATACCTTACGATGCGTACTGTACTGGCCAAGTCACAAAGGGAAATAATCAAGGCCTTTTGTGATTGATTATGAGGAATGACTCAACACTAGGCTTCTATAATGCCAATGAAATGTGTGACGCAAATAACTTAAAATTCCTTTTACGCTAGATTTGGCTATTTACGCTAGTGTTCTTGGTGTGGTAAATGAATAAAAAATTATGAAAATATAAAAAGTCGTTTGATATGGCTAAAATTTGGCAAGAAATTGCTCAACCATTAAATAAAAAAATAAATTTAAATAACTGATTTCATTTTGATGTGTGTTGTCTTGCATACTCTAAATAAGTCTTATTTTATACTTATAGAGAGGTTTTAAAATATATCACATTGTTTCAGAATGCTTGTTCCTGTTATTTATAAGTTGGTCAGAAGGAGGCAGTTCAGCAGATAAATTTAGCGAATTTGACTGGGCTCTAAGCAAGGTATTATTGATACTTTTTAAATTATTTACCAATGTTTTATTTAAGTGATTATGATTTTTTACTTTCTCTCATTTAAACCGCAGGTATATGTAGGAAACATAGTGTGTATTTACTAAGAATATACACCGGGGTTTCATCTAAAAAATGTGTTTCACAGGGTTTTATAAGACCTCCTAAGTGTTTTTGAGTGAATTTTTCTGAGATAATTACTCTTATGAGTGAGTATTAGTGACTATGAAACTCCATCGTTACGATAATATTAGATAACGCAAGTCATGTTATAAAGCGAATATTATTATATGGTCTATATTATTATTATTGATTACTCTGCTTGTCCAGTAGCAATAATTGAAAGGTCCATGTATTACTTTAACTTAAAATGATTTCAATTCCTTCTTTAACTAAAAAGATAATTAGAATGGAAATACACTTGATATGTCGTCATGACGAATTGTCAGTGGCGTAGCCAAAAAGAGGGAGGATCTTTTAATAAGAGAGTAAGTTTTATAAAATTAATTTTAATAAATGGCGGTAATGAACAACGAGTTTACTACGATAAGACCACGATCAGAGTATAGTTTTAGTTTATAAATGTCTTCTCGCAATAAAACATCAATGCTACGGACTTCCTTTTATAAACAATAAATGTAAACTATGAGGTCAACGTGCGGTAACTAGATCAGGGCTAGGCAGAACTAATTCCTTCAGTTATTTCCTCTGCGTCATAATTATAGTTTTTACTCTAATTTCATTTAAGAGCTTTCGTTCAAATCGATCTATTGTTGAAATCAGATCTATACGGGAAAGTTTGTTTCTTAGTTTAAAGAAAGAAATATAATTTCCCTTGTATTCATGTTTCATTACAAAATAAAATAATTAAGTAGGAGGTCCCTTGGAACTTTTCCTCGCCACATCAGATTCGCTGAGATCATCCTCATCTCTTCGACTCACTTCCCTTGTCCTCAAAATATTGAGTTCTGATCATTTATAATGTAGTTCGTGTTCGGACTCGCTTTGCTCGTCCTCAGACATGAAAAGCATCTGTTTTATTTAGTTCCTAGGAGCTAAAATGATCTCATAATATGATACGAGTATGATATAATATGATCTCAATAATATGCATGCACTTAATATAAGAAATAGATGAGTTATAATTATATACCAATACTATAATAATAAAATTAAAAAACCAAACAAATATTATATTGGTAAAAATATTTAATTATCTATCATTTTTTAGGATAGGTAATTGTAATATAAATAAAACTAAAATAACCTTCTTGCAAAATTAACTAAGGAACTTTATAACTTCAGTAAACACAGTGGAATTTTTTACGATAATATCAACACCAACAACGTCTTTCCACTAATTTTAAACTTTATTAAGCATAGCCAGCTTTTGGCAATAATGCCATCTACAGTGCTTAAACAAGTAATAACAAGACTTAGCGATTAATTTTGACATCAAGAAAATTAATAAAAAAGCAAATAAATAGGTAAGAGTCTAAAAATGTTAAAACACAGTTTTTTTGTGTTTTAACTTTTTTAGACTCTTACCTATTTATTTGCTTTTTTTTATTTACTTGATGTTAATATTATTTGTTAAGTCTTGTTATTACTTGTTTAGGCACTTTAGATGGAATTATTGCCAAAAGCCGGCTATTTTTAATAAAGTTTAATATTAGTGGAAAGACGTTGTTGGTGTTGATATTAACAAAGGAACTCTTTAAATAAGATAGGTAAATTATAAATTAGTTGATATAAATATTTAAAAATATATACTAAATATTATGAATTACAATAGTAATAAAGTATTGTCTATTACCATTATTTATCGAATGTTTTATTATTCTTGGTAAATGTTGATTTATTTTTATTATGAAACATAAATTTTGCATGCATTATTGTGTCATAAATTATACAAGCATTTATTTGTTAATTATGTCATTTGTAAAACTTAAATTGATAATTTTTATTAACAAGGGCATCTCTATAACCCCTCCAATCCCCGCTATTAGCGATATACAATTAATTAAGTATAAAGAGAATTTACAAAAATTAATAACTTGTAACAAATTTATATTGCAATAAATGAATATTATTTTATTATTATTATGGACAAAGTCTAGCCATATCATCAGTTTGGCCTAAATATTCTTTACAAATGAATTAGCAGGAAATTTATTCTCTATATAAAACACTGTAACTACTTAACCACTCTTAATATTTTTAACATGTGCTTGATATTAAGTTATTTTAAATTAGGAGTTTGCTTAAAAGAGGTTCTTTTAACTTTCTTAGAGAAAACATGTTTCTATAGTACGGCAGTACTATCTTTTAAATAGCAAATAAGCGTTAGCTCATTAGTATTTATTGGGTATTTCAGGTGTACATTAAATTAAATAAATGAACACTTTATTATATTGTGCAATGCAAAATAATAAAAGGTCATAAAATATACAGATTGTACAAAAATGAGGTGGGGGGGGGGGGGTTATCAGCTTTTAAATGTTTTTTCCTACCACCAATTATATATATATATATATATATATATATATATATATATATATATATATATATATATATATATATATATATATATATATATATATATATATATTCTCTAGAAAATCAACTCTGAGGATTAAATTTACTAATATTTTTTCTGGTTACCAGAAATTGGTTACCATATTTAGTTATTAACTAATAATGGTAATGTTAGTTATTGTTGCGTCTTTTCTACTCCTGCCTATCGTCTGCCTCTCTAAGCTACATCTTAACCTCACATATCTTCCTTATCTCCTCATCCCATCTCTGTTGTGGACTTTGTCTATGTATATGTTATTTCATTACACGTAATTATTTAGCATTCTTTGTCAGGCAGTTGGGGAAGAAGTTGATAAAAATGTTATCATATCACCTATCAGCATTAAACTCCTGCTGGCTATGCTGTACGAGGGAGCCCAGGGCAACACCAGCAAGCAGCTTGAGGATGCGCTTAACTTCCAGAGGAGTTCAAGGCATTATAAAACTGAAAAATTTATTGACGTCCTCAAGTCACTCCACGTATGTTTATATTTATCATTGATATAATTTTATACATGCGAAATTTCAAAGGAAAAATAAAGGCTTCGTCGCCTCAGTGTAGTTCTTTTGTATCATTTGCTCCCATAAAGCCAATATTGGTCTTGAGTATAGGGAAATTTCGGCCACTCCATTTAAATTTAAAATTTTGAACCCTATTGTTTATGAAATTTTTATGACTATAATGACTCATCATAAAAATTGACAAAACCTCGAAAAGGTATCTGATCAGGTTGATATTAATGACATTTCTCTACTATGTGTGATAAATATATACACTAAGGTAAATTATTTGTTCTGATTTCATCGTTTAATAAATAATGTTATGCAAATGTATTTTCGACCAAATACATTAGAAAATTCGCTTATATCGTGGAAGAATATCTCTTACAAAACTACATGAACATGAAAAATACTAACATGGTTATGAACATGGTTCATAATCATGGACGGCGCTAATTCTTATCAAAAATAGGATCTATTTTACATGATTGTACAATTATTTACTATATAAGACTTGTTATAGATGGAGAGTAATGAATATGACTTAGATATTGGTACTAAATTATTTCTTGACAAAAAGACTAAACTGAATCCAAAGTATGAAGAGAGATTAAAAGAAATTTACAATTCTACAGTGGACAAAGTAGATTTTACAAAGCCCGAAACTGTTATGAATATTAACAAGTGGGCTGAAATACTTACTAATGGCCATATTAAGGATCTCATTTCTAGAGGTTAGTAAATTCTACAATTTATCAAGGTAAATAATTATACAATATTAGGAAGCATTATGATTAACCTTTCTCTTTAATTTCTCTCCTGGTCTCTAGAGCTTCAGGTTCTCTAGCTGTAAAGGGGAATGACCTTCAGAAATGTTTGGTTCATCTCTTTCAATTTCACGCATCTTAAGCATTTTTTTTAGATATTCGCAGTCAAAGATAATCGTAACGAATAACTTGTCTCTTTATATTCGGCCTTATGACGTATTAAGAAGGCTTAAAACTATATATAAAAGGCTAATAACTATTAGAGAAGTGTTGATTTTTCTTAGAGCTAGGGAAACGTTTTTTTAAGGAAAATGCTTAAGTTATTTTAATGCTTTTACGATTCGAAAGACCTACAAAGCATATTTTCTCCTAAATTTTTCTTTTAAGAATATAAGATTTCTGAACAAAGTTTCAAAAGAACAAACTATCGGGATTAGTTAGATCTTTAATCTAGATAGAACCATGATAAATAAAGATCAGAAAGGAGATTAAACAGAACTACAAACGTAAAGCAGCTGAAAATTAAGGTCCGTAACCAGGAGGGACCAAGGGGGCCTCCGTCCCCTTCCTAAAATTTCACCCCTTCTGAAGAAGTAGTTTTCAGCGGAAGTCCCTGAAAAGTGAGTGAAACATCGCCCCCTTCAGGATAGCCGTCCCACCGTGCATGTTTTTGCTAGCTAGGAGCAGCAAAAACGAGTGGAAATGAAAATAACTTGATATAAAATTATTCATCGTCGGCTTATAATACAGAATCAGAAAAAGAAATCAAATGTAGCAATTATTTAACTTGTTACCTCTAAACCTCTCACCTCTAACTTTATTATCTCACCTAAAGGTTAGTAAGTGAGTAATAGCTGATAAATATAACTAAATTAATAAGTTTTTTACACGCAACTTATATAAATATAATTTTCTTGTTTTTCAGGTGATACCAAAGATAATGTTGCACTTTTACTTCTAAATGCTATATATTTTAAAGGGCAATGGCTTCAACCGTTTCGTTTGAACGAAACTGAAAAGCGTAATTTTATTATAAATTCAACCAAAATGGTGAAAGATATACCATTTATGACGTCTACCCAGTCACAGAAATATTATAATTCAGAAGAGTTAGATGCTGCTATTATTCAACTACCATACATGGTAATACGATTAGGTCTTAGAGTAATTATTTTTTTTTCTGTTAACTTCATTATTAATTCCTTCTTAGATCCATCTGAAACCCTTATTAATTAATTTATTTTTTCTGTTACTAACTTTTTATCTCAATAAAAGACTTTTTTTTGTAACTTTTAATATTTACTTAATTCTTGGAGTAAATAAAGGCTAGTAGTTAGTTACAGGCTTTTTTCCATCGAAAATTTAAACAATGGAACATAAGAAGGATTTTGTGACGAGCTATGTTAAAACGTAGATATGGAACAGAGAAGATAGAGATGCCAGTGAAGGAATGTTGATGAACGTTGTAGCAATAAAACAGGCAAAGATATATACGCTTGTACTAGTGAGGTTGAAGCTTGTTCGGAAAACGTACCGTAAAATGAAATTCTCCTTTAAAGTCTCAATCCAAAGTGCTATTTATTTGACATACATTTAGAAATATTATAATTCTTGACATCATGAAAACGCTATGCTCGCTACTGATCTGCACTATCTTATGCTATTTTTAAAAAATATCTTCCTCATTATTGGCGAACTAAAACAATATTGTAATTTTATGATAAAAAATTGCTATAACTAGGTATACCTCCTACATTAATCCTTGTTAGTGAACCATCACAGTCATGATTTGATGCCGCATTTCCTGTTGCATTATATGGTAATTTCGTTTGGTTTGCAGGGCGCTAAATTCTCTATGTACATCATACTACCTAATGAAGTAGACGGATTAAAACAACTTTTAAAAAACTTGACTCCTGATTTACTAAGAGATCATTTAAGAGATATGGAGGAGGGGACTGAATATCCAGTTAAAATTTATTTACCGAAATTTCATTTTGATTTCTCGTCGTCATTAAGGGCGCCTCTTGAAAAGGTGTGTATGAATTTCATTACACTTATCTAAAAATCTACAGCTCAGTTTAGGCACCAAAAAAAAAAACAAAAAAAAAACTTTTAGTATTACTGTATGTTGCTTACAACCTTAATTTTTTAACAATAATTGATTGGAAAACTAATAAAAAGCGAAGGCAACACGGGGGCCCATGGCGGCATCCTAAAGGGTCCCCGGAAATTCGATTCATCCATCACACAGATGACTAGGTTTATTCCAATTATGTTACTTTTTTCGGCCCTCTGTAAACTAGGGTTTCTGGATTGTGCGTTGTACGAATATTGACTTTGCGTGTCCAGTGTAGTTGATGAGCTAAACATAGCAAGATGGGCAACAATCATTATACTTTAATAATATTTTTATGCTATCTCATATACGAAGGGACTATCACAATTATCTAGATATACATCCCAAAAATCGAAATAGTGGATGTCTGTATGTATGTATGTGCTATTTTCTTGAAAACACGTTACAGGGCAAACAGTTGAATCGATTTAAACGAAATTAAGTACAAAAAGTCCTACGTGAGGAAGAACTCCATGGACTATACGAAATACCAACAAGGCGACTATCTTAAATTTTTAAAATGTCTTTTACTTAAATTATTTTTAGTTCTGGTTTGGCTTATTCTAAGTTCAACAAGACTTTAACCAAATCTGTGACTAGCAAATTTCTCAAGATGAGTTAATTTAAAATAAGCCCGTTTTTTTATAATCTTTGGAAAATGAGATTAGCGAGCTTAGTCTCCCTTGATAAGTTTAAGTTATAAAAGCAAAGAAAATGACTGGAAAATCATTTTCCTCGTACGGAAAGCACATCGAAAAGGTTATTGTCAAGCTATTTATCCATGTAATTGATTATTTCTAGCTTGGACTAAAAGATATGTTTACTGGAAAGGCTAATCTATCCGGTATCACAAACGATAATTTAATGGTATCAAATATAATTCAGAAAGCTGGTATTCTAGTCAATGAGCAAGGAAGTACAGCCTACGTTGTATCAGGTAATTTGCAAAGAGTTAGTTATTACCTTGTACGTTGTGGAGAGCAAAGAGGGAATAAATAATTCTCTCTTTGCAAAGTAGGATTAATATATTATTAACAATATTGTAATGAGATTTGCCTTTTTAACATGGGAAACATAGGAACAATCTAACATATAGAAAAACTTGTAATAAGAAAAAACTTGATTCGCCCTTTTTTCATCATCCGATGTAAAAAAGCGTATCAAGTTTTTCCTTAATTCTAGTTTACATTTTTGTGTTGATCATAATGATGTTGAGATCATGATATATGTAAAGTTTTATAAATGTATGGATGTGGACGTATTAACACTTTTCTTGACACGATACAGGACGATTGGACCAATTCAAATAAAAAATTTGTTCGAAAAATGAAGCTCTTTTAGAGGAAAACCTAATTAGACTTTGGCATATCTGGACAGTCTTTTGGACTCAAAATGGTGCATTTTAAGTCTACATTTTTTCAAATTTTCCAAAAATTAATTTCAAATTTTTAAAAACCTATTTTAATCAAATTTTATTTTGGAAGAAATATTGCTTTCCAAAAATTATTGCTAATGCCTGTTAAAAGCATCCAGAATCTAACAAACAGCAACCCCAACCTCATGGCTAGTGCAGTTCTCATATCATATTTGAATTTGAAATGCAGGCCAAGAAGATACCATAATTGTTTTTAGAAATGATATAGAGAAGCTTCTATGCTTGGCAGCTCGTTTGATATATACAAATGGGAAAAAACTACACAAGTTGAATAGGATATGTTTAGTTAAAATTTTGATTCCTACTGATAAAAACGATACAATTTTTATGATAAGACAAACATCCTATTTGCACTTGTTAAAATAAATTCAAATAATGAAAAAACAATTTATGATTTTAATTAATAATGCCTTTAAACCAATCTTATTGGTATTAATAAAATAACAATAAATATAAAATAGTGAAACAAAACAACTTTTCAATTGTAAGTAAAATTCCTCACTCCTTTGCACGAAAAGATGATCAAAACCATGACGCTCGGCCATTATAAATACAGCTGGACATATACGCATAATTTTTTATCATTTGACTTTGATTTGAAGTATTTCAACTCTTTTGTAAAGCGTGTAATGAACTCTCATTGGCAGCTTTCTTTCATAAAATTTGATTACTTCAATAACTATCGTCATTTTTCTGATCTATATTATTTCCACTATTATGTATTAAAGACAAAAATGTTGATAGTACAGTCTCTTCGTCAATGGGCATTGTTTTAAAATGTTTGAACAAATGTTGAGCCATCTCTGACTTATTTATGCTATGAGGAGTAACAATGCTGAACAATCGTTTGTATTTGCTGAGTGTTTTATAGGACAATTTGTGAAACGCAATTTTCAAGCATTCAGTTTCAGTAAATCCATTTTTGCAAGTCTCGACAGTTTCTAAATTATAAGAGGAGCGATCCGAATGTATCATTTTTTTGTGGAGATTGCAAATGAAATTATGACGAGCTCTTAAATCAAATTTTAATTTAAGGTTAAGTCGTCTTATTCTTCGTTTGATTCGTTGAGAGTAATGAGCAGAACCCGCGATTTGTCTACACCGAATAGATTCTTCTAGTAAGCAGCACATTAATTTGGGCTTGACAAATTTATCTTCATTTGGTCCCAATGAAGACATGCTTTCTTTTTAAGAATAGATCGAAAAACTGATATTGATTAGCTCTGTGTAGTGTAAATAAAATTTTTGTCATACGTTAATGTAATGAGATATTCTTATTTGGAAAATAACTATCGCTATTGTTTTAAATAAATTCTCTTTACACTGTGAGTGTGAACACTGTGAGTGATCCAACCATTAATTTTCCTTGGGACACAAAAAGCTTCACCTTCTTCTTCTACAAGTTAACTAACATCTGGAGAACAAAATAAATGAAAATACAATATAAAATTATAACTTAACTTGTTTACTTGTCACTGGCAGAATGTGACATCTTGCTTCAACTTCATAAATTTTTAAAAAGATAATCAGCTGATAATTGAACACAATAAAATATACTATATCACTCTAAATATATTTTGTGTAAATTATACTTTTAAATAATAAATAATACCCAAATTATTATACCCACGACTCCAAAACCTCCAAACACTCTTTATTATGAAAATGTGAATTACCCTGCGACTTATGAGCCAACTGAGTCTCATAACACTTTACTCCTGAAGTTCAAGTCACAAAGAATAGAGATTCTATTAGGTACGTGGTTCAAAATTAATAAGACATTATTATTAAAAATGATTATATTATATATTATATCCTCAACTTAAAGGAGAAACGTGTCTTATTTTAGGCTATTGTAAACTAACTTTTTATTTCTTTATAATAATTATGTACAATATGTTGTCTAGAAATTGAGTTGGTGAACAAGTTTGGAGATACTCAAACAAATTTTATTGCTGATCATCCTTTTGTGTTTTTCATTCAAGACGAAACAACTAAAACTGTTGTTTTTGTGGGAAAAGTAGTCAACCCGGGACCTCAAGGCGCACCTCTTTATGACTGGGTCCAGCCCACGACTCCAAAACCTCCAAACACTCTTTATTATGAAAATGTGAATTACCCAGCGACTTATAAGCCAACTGAGTCTCATAACACTATTAGCCCTGATAATAACCAACGACCAGCCACCGAGCAGGCTAATTATTGGATGGGCGAGTCAAACCAACAAGAATTGCAACCCTCATCCATTAATTCAGGAAATCAACAAGGGCCACAACAAGCTGGTGACAATTGGATGGGCCCATCTCAGATTGGCATTTCCGGTTCTCAAATACACGAAAGTAATATCCATGGATTTCAGCAATCAGGAATGGTTCAGCCTGGGCCGTATCCGACAGGTATTAACATGGTGACATCAGGACAAAGTAGCATGGACTCATCACCTGTTGCTCCTGCTGTGCCTCAGCAATATCCCGTCTCTAAGTTTCCTGGTAAGATTTATAATGAAATTTTTGAGGTTACGGTTTTCTTTAAAAAATTACTAGCAGCACCAGTCAACAATCCTAACTATATCATAGATACTGAGACTAATTTTAAACCATTTGTAGGTTTTACTAAAATGAAACAAATTGGTTATTTAGGAAAAGTTTTTAAAATGGAGGATACAGTTTTTGTTGTTGGCTCTCTAAACTCTTGGCCTAAGAGAGTGTAAGGGCGAATGCAGGATGGTTTCTTTTTGGAATCAGTTAGCCAAAAGTTTTAATGCTTTTTTTGAGTCTATATGAGATAATAGAAAAGTATGGGTAGTGCAGATGGAGAGTTTGGCTCATCAGCTTCACTCATAGCACCAAGAAGAGTGCTCAGCTTGATGTGTCAACTCCTCCTTTTTTCTGCTTACTACAACTTATATAATAACTTCTTGAGAATGAGCGTGAATGGAGATCATTATAAATGACTAAATAAAAAGTTCTCCACAAAATAAAAACTTTATTGGCAAAGCGCTTTGAACCTAGCTAGAGGCCATCATTTGATGAAGTAAAAGGAAGAAGAGTGAGTCTATGATTAAGCTTGAGACATTAGATTCAGACTCTAATATCTGATCTCTGAATCTTTATCTAAAGTAAAATCATAGACTCACTCTTCTCCCTTTTATTTCTTCAGCGGTTGTGCACTGATGATGGCCTCTAGCTAGGTTGCAAGCATTTCGACGATAAAGTTTTTATTTTGTGGAGATACTTTGCATTAAGTTATTTATATAAAATTTTAAAAATTTCACAAATGAATATAGTATGCAGGATATAAGGTGGATTTTCCAACTCTAAGCAAGCACTCTCAACCGTCACGAGAAATGTGGGGAAAAGACCCGGGTGAGATACACCAATGGATTCTTCCTTTCTTTCTTTCGTTCCTCCTTTATGTATTCTTTCTTCCTTCCTTTCTTTTTTCTTTCATTCTTTCTTACTATCTTTCTTTGAGGTGATGGACTGCCCTTATTGAACTATAT
Source organism: Microvelia longipes (assembly GCA_018340805.1). Lineage (NCBI taxonomy): Eukaryota > Metazoa > Arthropoda > Insecta > Hemiptera > Veliidae > Microvelia > Microvelia longipes. The sequence continues at coordinate 25,061,447 of JACMZG010000008.1, forward strand.
TTAGCTTGTAAGACCTCCTTTGATATTAATCAGAGTTAAATCAAATCTGTTACAACTATTATACGTATTTTTTTTCATCGAAAAGTAAACTAGGCTATCTAGATATCTTATTAAAATATTGAAAAGGTGCTTTGTAATATTAGGATGTGAGGACTCCTCCTGCCAAGAAGAAATAATTAAAATGCTGATTGTTAGAATGGATACCCACCCATCCATTCTATGGATAAAGATATAAATATACATACATACATACATCCTCGGCGTTACAGCTCACGTAGAGCCTCAGCCTGCAACACTACGCTCCTCCAAAGGTCTCTACTCTGCGCTAAGGCCCTCCATCTCCTGACTCCAAGGCGTCTGAGGTCATCTTCAACCTGGTCTTGCCAACGCAGTCTTGGACGTCCTCTCATCCTTCTACCTCCAGGTTTTCCTTCAAAGACCTTCTTTACCGCTCTATCAGCTGTCATCCTTTCTAAATGGCCAAGCCATCTTAATCGTCCCTTTCGGATTTCACACACAATGTCTGGTCTGCCAAATAGATGGTAAACCTCGACATTGTGCCGCATTTGCCATATACCATTCTCAAAAAATGGTCCAAAAATACGGCGTAAAACTTTTCTCTCCCAGCGACGCAGTAGCTCTTCATCTCTTGCAGTGAGAGTCCAAGTCTCTGATCCGTACATTACTACAGGTCGAATCATAGTGAGGTAAACTTGAATTTTGGTATTCCTGCTGATAGTGCTGCTTCTCAACATACTTAGAAGGGAGTAGTAGCTCCTGTTTCCAGCAGCCACTCTTAATTCCACTTCTTGAGACACGCTATTAATACTTGTCACTAACGAACCAAGATACCTAAATTGATTTCTGTTTTTGAAACTACTCTCACCAATCTCCACCTCCGCATCTGGGTTTACATCCCTACGGGTCATCAACATGTACTCCGTCTTCTCATGATTAATTTCCAGGCCGAGAGATGCTGATGCTGTCTTTAGCTCTTCATAACCCTCACCTAAGGCTCTTCTAGACCTAGCTAGTAGACCGACATCATCCGCAAAGGCAAGAATTTGAAGTTGTCGGTTAAATAGTGTACCGCCTGGGTTCGAGGTTATTCCTCTAATGGCTCGTTCTAACCAAGTTAAAAAGCAAAGCTGATAAGACATCACCCTGTCTAAGCCCTTGATTAATCTTGAAAGAAGCTGACAGGTATCCATCAATTTTAACCTTACAACTCGTCCCCTTAAGGTAAGCATTATCAGTCTGATTAACTTCTCCGGTATTTGAAATTCTCTTAAGGTTTCCTTCAGCTTTCCTCTAATGACACTATCATAAGCTTTCTTAAAATCGATATAGAGTTGATGAACATCTATATTGAACTCATAGCACTTTTCAAGGATTTGTCTCAAAGTAAAGATTTGATCAGTCGTTGAACGGTCCTTCCGAAATCCACACTGGTACTCTCCAATCAAGTCTTCTGCAAGTGGAGTAAGTCGCTTTTTTAATATTTTGGCAAAAACCTTATAGCATACACTTAAAAGGCTAATACCACGGTAATTGCCACAGTTGGTTTTATCTCCTTTTTTGTGTATTGGGCAAATAACAGCCTCTTGCCATTGGCTAGGCATTTTTTCTTCTTGCCACACCTCCAAAATAAGGGAAAAGAGACTCTCTTGCAGTGTCTTTCCTCCAGTTTTAAGTACTTCAGCCACAATTCCATCCTCCCCTGGTGCTCGATTGTTTTTTAAATCAGCAATTGCTTGCAGCACTTCTTGTTTTGTTGGTAGTTCAACTTGATCTAATACAATACTTTCCGCTTCAAGTAACATTTCACTCTTACCAACATCTTCACCTTCCAACATTCTATCTCCATTCAAAAGCTCTTTAAAATACTCTGCCCATCTCTCAAGAATTCTTTCCTTGCTACCGATAAGGTTTCCATTTCGGTCCTTACAAAAAACGGCTTTAGGTTGGAACCCTTTCTTCTCTAACTTAATTCTTTGGTAAAATTCCCTAGCCAAACCAGCTTCATGACAGCTTTCCATTTCTGCCAACTTCATCTTTTCAAATGCCTTCTTTTTGTTTCGACATATCCTTGAAGCGATCCGTCTTTTATTTCTATAGTTGTCCACTGTTTTCCTGGTTCTGCGTTGTATCATACGCAATCTCGCATCGTTTCTCTCTTTTATGGCTGCTTTACATTCCGCATCAAACCACTCCGCTCTTCTCATCTTCTCTTTTAGTCCCAGTATATCCTCCATAACTTTCAAAATCTCATCTCTTAGCATTATCCATTTATCTTCAATGTCCTTGTTCTTCCATTCTTCCGCTTTCAATGATAACGCATTATCTAGCACGCTTTTGAAAGATTCTGACACCTCCGATGATTTCAGCTTGTCAATATTGAACCTTTTACAAGGATTACCCTTTGTTTCCCTCACTCTACTAATTTTTTGCCGGTATTTAATTCCTACCATAAAGTGGTCTGAGTCAATATCCGCTCCTCTATATGATCTTATCCCTATAATATCAGATGCATGTCTACTGCTAATCAAGACGTGATCTATTTGGTTATTAGTGATTCCATCCGGTGAAACCCATGTAACTTTATGAATATTCTTTCTAGGTAGGCATGTACTCTTAACAGTAAGGTTGCATCCCATTGCCAAATCTACCAACCGTTGTCCATTATCATTACATTCCTCGTGTAGACTATGAAAGCCTACCGTCCTACGGTAAGCCTGTTCCTTACCAACTTTGGCATTGAAATCGCCTAATACCAAAATAACATCATGTTTAGCAATCTTTCCTTTGGTCTGTTCCAATTGATGATAGAATTCATCCTTTACTAAATCATCTGTTTCTTCCGTTGGTGCATACACACAGACAAGGGTGATATTGAAAAATTTGGCTTTAATTCTTAGAGTGCATAATCTGTCCGATATTGCATTAAATCTAAGCACCGAAGCTAACATAGTATTATGAACAATTAAACCAGTACCATTTGTTCTATTTAAACCACCACTATAGAACATAGTGTAACTACCATTTCGTATTGAACCTTCTCCTGGCCATCTAACTTCCTGTAAAGCTGCAATCTTAATTCTGTAAGTCTCCATCTGATCCTTTAAGTCTGTCAAAGCTCCAGCCCTATTTAATGATCTTACATTCCACGTCGCCAAATTAACATCATTCCTTCTATAGTTCCTTTTAACATTCCTGGTCGTAAATCCGTTAAATCTGTCCGAGTTCCGAGGCACACTTGTTGCATTCATAACATGTAAAATTTTTACAAGACATGGTTGTTAGCCATATGCTAAACCCCCAACCTGGAGGACCAGGTAATTTGTGGTCAAGGTTTTCTTCCTCTAGTCCTTGACGATCCAACGCCACTTACTACAAGACAGCAGCATCTAGTTTTGGTCCACCCCGGGTATTTTATTTCCCCGGTACCCATCATATCTGATGAGCTTTCCCCTATCCGCCACCTGGGGAGGTGCCTGGTTGGTGTCTAGCAACACCGGCAGGTTTCTTCCTTCCTTTCTTTTTTCTTTCATTCTTTCTTACTATCTTTCTTTGAGGTGATGGACTGCCCTTATTGAACTATATTTAGCTTGTAAGACCTCCTTTGATATTAATCAGAGTTAAATCAAATCTGTTACAACTATTATACGTATTTTTTTTTCATCGAAAAGTAAACTAGGCTATCTAGATATCTTATTAAAATATTGAAAAGGTGCTTTGTAATATTAGGATGTGAGGACTCCTCCTGCCAAGAAGAAATAATTAAAATGCTGATTGTTAGAATGGATACCCACCCATCCATTCTATGGATAAAGATATAAATATATAATGATTCTAAAATAAAGATCTTTATTTTAGTACCCCCGAAAGAGGGGTTAAAACTAAATGACAGCCTAACGTTCAAAGTTGAAACAAACAGAAGAATCAGTTCGGGCAAACCATTGTAAAACTTTACTACTACAAAACTAGTAACTACTAGTTTTGTTTTAATTAGTTACTTAGTATGTTTTAAGTAAAACAGTGATGAAAAACCACAGATTTACATGAAAAAACGACGAAAATCACATGTTACATGTTGATTCAAGAAACTTAATAGAAAATAATAAAATTGCTTGGACGGCATATAATAAAGATAAAATGAAAAACAAACCTGACTGGTTTGTGGTGCATCTTTGATAAAAACATTTAAAAAAGGAAATAAGAGTAATTAGGTTAGCTGAAAAAAAACATATTCAAACGAAGTGGCAGACTAGTTTTTAATTTACCTGGTGGCAAAATATTGCTCAGGGATTCAGGGACTCTTCAGTCAAAATCGTGTGAATTTTGAAGGAAACTTTGACTACGTCTGCAAGACGAAGTGCTGCGTACTAAGGAAGCAGGCTGCCGAGTCTATTGTATTGAAAGTCGTACTGGGACTACTCAGTCAAAATAGAGTCTTTTTGGGATATTTTGATCTTGTTCTGCCAGGAAAGAGGCCCATTGATAAGGTGGCAGACTAACTGTACTAAAATATGCACCCTAAGCAGAAATGAATTGCAAGCGTTTTACTGTGGGACTACTCAGTCACTATTCGATAATTATGTTCGTCATTAATATTGCTATTCCAAGTTAAAGCCCCCAATCTGTGGTAGCATACTAGCAGAATAGAAATTTGACCAACAATTCTGGTCAATTCAAGGAGTCAAACTTTTGGGTTCCGTCATTCACGATATTTGTCATGGGCCAGTACGTTTATTGTATGGGAAGTACGTTTAAATCGTAGAGACGTATTATTAATTGACATATACCCCAACGGTATGCATTGGGAGGCTTGGAACATTATTGCAGTTACACTTTAACTGACTTGCAAACACAGCAGTTAACAGTAACTGTATAACCTCATTGCAAACTCCTATAGAGTGCGTAAAGGTTATATTAAACCAATTGTTGCCAGATTTTCGCACAAAGTTTGTGTCTTGTTTTGTAATATAATAGTTCCATATTGTAAATCCATGTAATTTTGAACTCTTTAATTTCTTATATTAATAATTAATGAAATTTATGGTTACTTTTTCGATGTTTCATAATTCAACGTGCAAGCCTACTACTCAGCCTCTATTGGTAGTAGCTCTTTGTTTAAAATAGCATTCCTTATAATACGCCCTTCACATGTAAATTTAACCCCGCTAAAATTAAAGAAAGCTGCACAATATCTACCAATAATTTTGTTAAAAGTAAGGGCGGGGGTGAGCTAATAGCAGCGGAAATAAATTATCCATGCATAATCAAATCAAATCCTTGTTTTATTTCCATTCAAAATTTTTACTTAAAAATACTTATAATTTTTACGGATGTCAAATTTAAAAATTTCCTAAAAATATTAAGTACAAAAAATATGATAAATTAATTTTTATTGGTTTTTAAAAGGCCATATCAAATGCTGCTATCATTATCAATATTATTTTTGTTCCTGGCATAACATTAGTATTTATAACGATCTGGGGGAATCCCATGATTTTATATATACTGATAATCTGGAATAAAAAAAACATTATAATGCAGCAAGATATACAAAAAACAAAAATTCACACAGTTAGGTTTTGCTCGCGTCCTTGATACCATACACATTAATTCAAAGTCTTATACATGTAAAATTTAGTTGTTGCCTGCTAAGAGCCTGTATATGTTCGTTTATATTCTTTACTAATAAATTACCTTTTGTTAATTAGTCAATACTGCTGCTTAATTTGTTTATTTTAGACTAATGTGATAACTTGATTACATTTCTTTAACATTCCCTTCATTAAATTAGTGAACGATTACAATTCTTTAAAACGAATGTATTGGTGAACTTTTTGTGAATTTAGTTATATTGTATTTCCTTGTGTATCGACGGGTAAATTGATTAAACCGTGAATAAAAATATGTGCGTGCATTAGGGTGTTAATAATTAAATATTATTAGTAATAAAACAAAGAATTAAAGAATGAAGAGGCTGTGCTTTCTTTCCCTTTTGATTGTGATTTTTCGAAATGCTCTTGCAGGTAAATAAAACTATTCGAATAAAAAGTTTTTAATTAAAAAATCTTTCTTATAATTATATTTTGTTACTAAATTAAAATATATCTTAACATCCTAATCTTTTATGGATTAGTTCTTTTCAGCTCAGATAATTTCATGTTGTGCATTCGTAAGCTGAAACAAGAGGCCTTTTGGCCACGTACAGGCATCAGCACTAGGGGCTGCTTTACGGCCCCACGCTTTTCTTTGGCCGCTTTGGCCGCTTTGTGCCTAAATGATCGATGTCATACATCAGTTTGTCATATTACTAGTTTACGAGACATACTGCCACGATATAAGAGAATTTTTCAAATGTATTAGTCAAAAACGTGATTTGTTTACATTATTATATATGACACTTTATAAAAACCGTAACTAATGCTGATAATAAAATGTAACTTTGTATTTTGTAAACAATACATAGTAATACATGTGAAAAAAAAATCAGTCAGATCTTAATCCTTCTTTGAAGATTTGTGATTTTTTAAAATGTTTAGTGGGTCATTATTGTAGTTTTGTATTTTGTAGGTTATAACGTCACACATATTAATTAAAAATTAGAGTTGGGGACATTTAAAAGGTTGATTTTTGTTTAATTTCGATCCGAAGAGCGTTTAAAAGTTATCCTGCCCCATAAAATCGTCTTGGAACAAAACTTTCTTACCTACAATATACATACATACATTCATATATATATATATATACATATATATATATATATATATATAGATTAGTGAGTCCCCCTTATAAAAAAAATCCATCCATCTCCCTCCATGACCCGCCCCAACCTCAAAACTCGCTAAAAACTAGTGCATAATAGTTGATATAAGGCAAAAAAGTGCCAGCATATTGAAAGTTATTAAATTGAAATAAGAAAATGTAAATAATTATTTCATTTAATTAATAATTTGCAACTGACTTTTACAACTTTATTTAAATTAATATAATAAACATGAGTTAAATTTTTTTTTTCAATTCTTTATTTCCTTACTTTATTTATGAATCACCTTAATTAGAACTATTCTAAAATCTATATAATCAAATCGGATTCTTTAGATTCGGAATAAGGACACTAGATTCATGCTGTAACTTATCATCTTCAAATTGATGGTAGCATGGAATATGACTTCTACATAAAAATTCCTTTTCCCTTAACTTAAAATAGATAGTCTCGCTTACACCATACATAATTTAAGTAGGTATTCGTATATTCCATGTTGCAAAGTGACCTTCCTAACGTTAAAAAAATTTGATGAATGTATTCATCACAATAAATCACAACACACTCGCGAAACCCGCAATACCTTGCTTGTTTCTAACTATGCAAACTGACAGTATAGTGCATCAACTGCACATGTCTTATTGTTAAGGCAAACTTACCTCCCGACTGTGTTCTCCTCCTTTAGATTACTAACATTTGGCTCATTTGTGCTATTTTCCCTGCATTTAAACCTATTATATAAAGCATATAATAATTATATAAAGCATATATAATTTTGGTTTTCATCATGAAAATGACGCTTATGAGGTTGTCCGGATGACGGAATTTATATTTAATTATATTATTCAAAAATATGTACAATAATTTTATGAGCATAGAAATTATTTTTTCTATACCTTAGCCGTCAACTTTTAAAAATGTTTGCGAGGTCAGTTAATTTACTTAATGCGTCATCCCCTTTGTTCGTGTTCCTTGAGATTTTGTACAAAGCTAAAGTGAGCCTAACACAACCTGTTTCCTCTAAACCTCGCTTACACACGTGCAGTCTGGTTCTGTATAAAACTCGTTCTGCTACTCTAATTTTATTCCAAAATCACCTTAAAGTCACTCTTGCGTGAAAGTTGTTCTTTATTATAATTCTTGTTTTATAATACTATATTTTGTTATCTATAAACACCAACGAGATTAGCCGTGATCGTATAGTGGTTAGTACATTGCGTTGTGGCCGCAATAACCCAGGTTCGAATCCTGGTCACGGCACTCTTAATTTTTCTTCTTTTTATAAAAATACAGAAATCGTTTAAAACAAAATGTTGTGTACGCTAATTCAAATTTAAGCTATCACAATAAACAAAAATATCAATTTTAAAGGTATGTCTAAAGTGGCATATCGCTCATTGCTAGCATAAAGTCTCCATTTATGCATTTATTTTCTTCCTTTAGCAAGAAACTTATCTCTGGACAAGTGTCTATTATTCATTTATTCACTGTATTACCTAATTAGTTACCCTGTGCAGTACTAAAAAAGTAACTCTCATTACTGTGTTATAGTAAGTCACAGAATAGTGACGTCACAAAAGTAATATTTGCTCATAACAAACCGTTTCAACAAACAAAGTATTATCATTTATTTTTTATTAGCCAACAGACCAATAGAATTATTTTAGAAAGTAAACTAAAAATTTACTAGTTGAAGATTTTTTAAAATGAGCATAGTAGGAGAACTTTCATGATGTATAGGACACATGTGATGTTTTCGTCCAAAACTAAGGGTAGGAGCGTTGATACTTTAGCATTGGCTGGCCCAAGGTGGGCTAGAAAGATACTGTGACAATTTTTATTATTTATTTTAATATAAACATTTCCTTTGACGGAAAATTAACATCTTATTATTAAGGCATTGTTTAGCAATGTATTGTAATTTTTTATGCTGAGTAGGGTGTCAGAAGTAAATTAGGTAGGGGAAGTCTGACCCTGATACTATAAAAACTAGCGCGTCTTCTTTTCTTTGAACTCTCTCTATCGAATGGCCTTGTGGCGCAACGGATAACGCGTCTGACTACGGATCAGAAGATTCCAGGTTCGAATCCTGGCAGGGTCGCAATATTTTTACGAATCTTAGTTAAAAAGATCTTATTTTCTGAGAGTTATTACTTACCATAATTATGAGAGTATTTTTTCTATATAGGTGTTTTAGGACCTTCTAAGTGGTTTTCTCAAACTTGTGGGTGTGTATGTGTGTCTTTGTATGTCTGTTATTATCTTAGCTCCCAGCTTGTTTATGCTTCAGGGTTGAAATCTAGTACAAAAATCAATCTTTAGGTCTAGTTGTGCTAACCGGAAAATAGTTTTTTATGTGGTCATTAATCCGTAGTAATAACAGCAAAAAGTGCGAAAACTCATAAACGTGAAAAAACTTTGTCTATCGGTTCGAGATTCGGCACGAATATTGTCATATATAAAAGGAACATATGTATTAAGTTTCGTCTCATTATCAGCATTATTTTAAATATTATTGTATTGCTTATACACGTTTCTTAAAGTTTGTAAAAAAGATAAAATAATCCTACCTAATGGTAGGCAGCAACGACCAAGGTATGCTTGGATGGGTGATCATTGGGAATAAAACGAATGTACTTACAGTCTGAGGATGAGCGAAAAAAGTTCGAAGATATGATGTAGTACATTTGGTTATTTTTATATTCTAAGGTCGAGCGAAGCGAGTCCAAAGTAGTGAGGATGAGCGAGAATCCGATGTGGTAAGGAAATGTTCCGAGGTACCGCGTATCCGATTTTTTAAACATATTTTATCTTTTAAACTAAATAATACTTTATTATGCTCAACATAAACTTGTGCTTGGTTTTTACTATGGCTCATTTCAACTAAATGCGTTATGATTTTAAATCTCTGCGACGAAATGAGACTTTGAGGAATATGGCATAGGTTCGGGCAGCACACTCGTGAAGTATGGGGTCACTTGCTAGAACCTGAATATTAAAATGAAAGCTTGGTTTTCGAACATCTAAATTACAATGAAAGCTGGGTTTAAGAACTTCCATAATAAAATAAAAGCTGGGTTAAAGAACGTCCATAATAAAACAAAAGCTGGGTTAAAGAACGTCCATAATAAAACAAAAGCTGGGTTAAAAAACTTCCATAGTAAATAAAAGCTAGGTTAAAGAACTTCCATGATAAAATAAAAGCTGGGTTAAAGAACGTCCATAATAAAACAAAAGCTGGGTTAAAGAACTTCCATAGTAAAATAAAAGCTGGGTTAAAAAACTTCCATAGTAAAATAAAAGCTAGGTTAAAGAACTTCCATAATAAAATAAAAAGCTGGATTAAAGAACGTCCATAATAAAATAAAAGGTGGATTAAAGAACGTCCATAATAAAATAAAAGCTGGGTTAAAGAACGTCCATAATAAAAAAAAGTCCGTCCATAATAAATAAAGGTTAATTAAAAAACTTCCATAGTAAAATGAAAGCTGGAATAGTTACAATGATTTAATAATAAATCACTTCCATTCCGTACTGTATATAATAAAAGCTGTTTAGTTAGCATACTATAAAATAAAAGCTAATTAATTGTGTTGAACTTCCAATTAACTGTTAAGTTTAATGTAAACCTTTTTTTGGTGTAGGGAAAGATGCTGACAGTGGAGGATATTACAATTCCACTGGTGACTTCGTTAGACAAAACTTTAATCAGGACAGATGGGCTTTCTTTGACACAGAAGTTATGAAAGTAAGTAATCATTTTATTTCTTAATAGCATTGTCAAGTTCCTGAGGACAATCAAATATTATATTGATATTACTATTATTTAGCCACCTCCGTGGCCGATATCGTTAAAGCATCAGTATTTATTCTGATCTTTTGACACAACTAATGTCTAGGGTTCGCACCCCAGGTCACGCTCTCAGTTTATATAAAATCATTGTTCAAATAAATTATTGTAAACTTGTGATTATACTTTGAGCGCAATGGTAGCCACTACAATTGAGATGATTCCCGTAGATATTATCCCTGATATACCAGAAGGCTATAAACAATTTTTTTTAATATTATGGAATAAAATAGCTAATGCTTATCATTGCAAGATAGTTGAAGTTTTGGGTAGTATAAGAGGGAATTGATTTAAACCAATTACCCTCATTTAAAGTTAATAGTCATATTGACCTACCATATTTTGAAAAGTCATTATTTTGATGTAGGATTAGATTGCTAGACTGGTCCAATCGGATGAGTTTTGAAACATCGAAAAAACCTTATCATCTTCGAAAATTATTACAATAATCAAATAAACAGTAAAACATTATAGTAAGTTATGTAACATAACTTTTATATAATACGGCCAAAGGTACAAGAAGTAAGTCAAAAAATGACTACAATTACCTATAATTCACTATAACCATAACAAAACATTGGCAGAGGTTACAAGACATACACGCGCGCGATCTCTCTCTCTCTCTTACACACACACACACACACACACACACAACAAATATATATATATATATATATATATATATATATATATATATATATATATATATATATATATAATATATATATATATACTCCTCCTTACTTTAAGTGATATCACTTGTTTGAAGCTTATGCTGTTTTAGCTTATGACTTTTAATTTATTTATTTTTACTTTTATAGGGTTCCAATGGGAAGAACGTGTCATCTCTAGGATCCTAAGCTGAATCTTTAGCTACTAGGGACTTAGCTACATCCTGATGACTAAGTTCTACCTTGGAACCCGAATGATCACACATTATAGTTGGATCCATATTATATTTATAATCTCTACATTTTCTATCCTTATTACACTATTTATTATCCTTCTTATATTATTTATTACTAAATTCTATTGTAATTTTTTAAAACAATACAGCTACGTATAGCCAGCATTTTAGAGCTTATATACGAAGCTTTAAAATGTCTAAGAGAATACGAATGTAGTAGTTGATTACACCCATGTATTGATTGTTCAAGAACTATCTAAACCTTCTGGTCTTTAAGTTACTTTGACTAATATAGATGTCTTTTAATAATACTAAACATATTAAAAATAAGAGTAAAAGTATTAAAAAACGTAACAGAAAGTATTAATATTAAGTTTAGCTATTACTTAGTCAAGCTCAAAGTTTTTTTGTTAAGTGTATATTTATGTACTTATTTTTTGTATAAACTTATTAAAGCGTATATGTTTTAATGATATTGGTTTTGATCTTATTTCATTTAAATTTGTTTAAGACACATTATGAGTATTGTGTACTTAACCAAGTAACACACAGCTTAACATAAGCATATGGTTTTTTGAAATTCCTAAATTGCTTCGTTCCTATTCAGCGTAATGACAATCAATTTTGTACGAATGTTCACCAAACATTACTGATAAGTTAAGTTTCTTTCGACTTCCTCTATTAAAGGTATAAATTTTCTGTTTTCTCCCCATTAAATTTTTTTTAGGACACAACCACACGCCACAAGCTTGAATCATTTATCATACAAATTTGGTGTGATTGTGATGGATATTTCTGCCATAGTTATTACATTATAATAGAATATTTGAATGTGATTGAGCAACTATGACATTTGAGAATGTAAATTGTATGACTAATTTTATTTTGCAAAATAAAAATGAAGTTGTGTGATGCTACACATTTATTGTTGAATATATCCAAAGTAACAAGATAGAATAACAAGCTTCGTGGACCAAGTTCATAGCAGAAAGAAATACCAAGCATATTAGAATATTGTTGTTACATTTCTCAAGAAAACAAGAGGTCTTAATTGTACAATTTTCAAAAGTATTAGTGACTGATAGAGTTTTGACAATAGTTAGTCTCGGACAAGATGGTCCGGACTATTGGAAATGGTCTCTTCTCCCAGTAAGTCGACTTATATGGGTTTGAAATGTTTGGTAACTTCGCCCAAATATGTTTATTTTGATACCACTATTGCTAACTATTAAATATTAAGTGTAAACATACCATAATCATAACTGATTAGGGAACCGTATTAACCTAGGAAATTTAATGCTAACATTACCGTATTCCGGTAATTCTTTACCCAATTTTTCTACTATTATTAGACACACCTAAGGTTGATTTTTGTTCAAAACTGCCAGAAAAGTATTTTTAATAAAAATGTATTATACGTCTAATGGTGGCTTGGTAAAGAAAAATGAATATATTATGATATTTTTTTTAATTTCTTTAACAGCCCATAATAACTTTAATTTATTCTACAAGCGAATCATATTTTACTTCAATTTAACTTTACAAAGTTGTTAAAAGTTGTAAGAAAGTACCATACTTTGCTGGTTCCTTACAAAATAATAGTATATTAAAATTTGAATGAGTCGACTTACTTGGGGGTAGAGACCGATTTCGAAAATCTAAGACCATATTTTCCCCATATTTTTTAAAATTTCATTTTGGCGTATGTGAATTGCTCTACCATGTATGTTGATAAAAATATATACGATTTTTATAAGAATTCTATTTTATTCTACAATGCGCTGCTATTTGTTTGTCATCATTGAATCATACAAAGTTGGCTTAGGCCCCGCTATCCGTTACTTTTATCAAAATACACTTTATTAATTCACAAAACATAGTTCAATAGACAAAGTGTTAGGCCTGAGAAAGAATAAGAAAGAAGAATTTAATCAGTTTAAAAAACACAAACTTATTTATAAATAATTTTAAGGGCTCATATTTTAATACAGAATAGTATATCCAGAGAAGTTTCCAGTTGTTCTTTATAAGTTAAGCAGTAACTTAACTTATTTATAACTGAATTCGAATCTTTCACCATGGTCTAAGCAGTAGCATTACTACTTGTTATTTATTTTTTTCTGATTTTCAAAAGCAAACGCGCAAAATTTTGGAAGGACCTCTTGCATTTTTGGAAGGGAATGCATTGTGATAGCAAAGAATTTGATTATCACTTTTTTATTAAAACTCATTCAAAAGACGCCTAAAATCAATCATAAAAAATTAGGCACTCATTGCACCATTTCTCCGGGTACTACTATAAATTAAAATTTATTTATCCTATAAACAAATTTAACATAAATGACAATGTTTAGGCTATGTGTGATACAGAAGGGTTCAAAAACTGGATAACTTCTCCATCCAGTATAAAGACTGTGCTGGGAATGATCTACGAAGGAACATCAGGGAAAACTAGCGATGACATAGCGAGGATGCTGAGGCTGCCAAACAACAAGACTAGGGGCTTGAGGGTTTTGCACTCCATACAGAGAGCTTATAATGTAAGTTAATTATTTTTTGTTTGTTTTTACAATCATACGTACTAACAATATACAATATCACTGATTTTTAGTATAAATTACTTGTAAGGCATATAGGAACCACTTGTTCAAACCTCGTGAGAAGCTTACTTTTTTGAGGCCTTAATTAAACTCTCCTATAATAGTTGTATCTTCTTATAAGAACATCATGCTTGTTCCAGCAGTAAAGTGCCAACTCCACTGCCGAAACAAGTAATCCGTCCTGATCGAGATTCTAACCACGCCCGAAACAGGCGTGTTTAGCTAAAAAGAAAGTAATAGACGACTTATCACCGGTGACGAGTTAGTTGTTCTAAACACTTAAGTATATTTTCGCGAATAGAGTTCATTTACAGATTTATAAGTAATACTTTTCAATTATAAAGTCATAATTTATCATATTTTAGGAGCCTCCAGATCAAAATGTTAACGTGCATTGGATAATGGCTAACAGGATTTTAACATCACCCAAACTCCCATTGGTACCAGAATATAGAAACCACTTGGCTAATCTATACCATGCTAGGATTGATCCAGCTAAATTCGACTCACCCAATCAAACAGCTCAAGATATCAATAACTGGATTAATAACATAACTAATGGATTCGTACCAACTCTTGCTTCACCAGGTGAATAAAATTTACGTACGACAATTATTTCAAACATCATTTAATTTATGTTGTTTCTTCGCATTTATTTAAAAAAAAATTTCACATTCATAGTTTTTAAACATTGCTAATTAATGCACTCAAAAAAGAAGTAAATTTAACAACAATAAACTGTAGAACACGAATAAAAGATTGCCTTGATACTAATACTGAAAGTCAAGGCTAAATCCTGACCTTAGCAAGGTGATGTTCGTACCACCAAGGATCCTGTAGACATTCCGTTCTGACTTTGAATTAGCCTTGACACAACCTTGATCTTGTATTAGCTTTGATTAAAGTTGCTAGAAATGAGACTTGCTTCGAGAGCTTAACTTTTCTAAAATAATTAAGAACCGTGGATGATTATTATAAATTTATATATAATAACTTGGTAGAGAAACCAGCCTTAAGAAAGATTCAAACCGTTTTGATAACTAGGTTGTTGTGACGTCATTAAACCAGTTTGCAAACAGCAAAATGTTTAAAATGTCGGTAAAATTTAAGGTTAACAAATTTTGCCACGGAAAAATACTTTATTAACAACTTTTGGTTCGCTGAATCTACGCTAAGTTACCAAAAAGTAAAAAAAAAAACGTTCTAAATAACCGGAAACCAAAATTACAGCCTGTAAATTACAAATTTCTAGTAGAGTGTTGTTTCTGTGTTGTGGGGGGGGGGGGCGGTGGGTTCTGGTCCCAACCATAAATTACCGGAATCCTGAGATATAGTCGGTAAACATGAACATTTTGAGTGGAGTGTCGTTTTCGTTGTTTTTTGGGGCTCTGACCTGAATGAATACGGTCAAGAGTCGATTCGACCACCTAATGTACTTAAAGCTAGGGTATTAAGGTTCGAATCCTGGTAAGAACAAAATCTTTTATCGTTTTATTTAAGTTTGTACAACTTTTACATAAATCTGGCGCTTTGGCCGCATGTTGGTCTATAGAAAATGTAATTTTCTATACAATGTTTCCGTGAATTACAATCCATTTCTTGTTTAAGTTTCCAGTTTTTGATTTATAACTTGAGAAGTTAGAAATTAGCAAGCACTACTCGCTACTCATTTTTTAAAGGAAATTTGCAAAAATAAATTTTAAAATAAGCGTTAACTGAGCTGGAAAAAAAAATAATGGTGTGCATTGACAATTTCGGAGGCATAGTTGAGTATAAACAATTGGATAAACCGCTTTTCCTTTAAAAAAATACTGAGTAGTGCTTTATAATTGATTAACAGCTCAAGTTACAAAGTATTAACAGAAAAGGTAAGCAAGCAATATATTATTTATTATACACGAAAACTAACATTTCAAACAAAATTGCCCACAGAGCGCGGTGGGCGATATTTTTATACGTTTAAGAAGTTATCTTAATATTGTTTTTACATTTTTTAATTCTTAAATTATAGCTTTAATTTCGATAAGAGATATGCTGAGGTGTACTAATATTAGCTGATATTGCTAATTTTAAATAAATTAGGTCTTTGGGCCAGTAAGAAAGAGAACAGAAAATATCAAAAATCGCCATTAAAATACTCAAAGATCATATTCATTTTCTTATCAATTATTTTTTTATTTGTTAATATTATACTTTGGCATGCTTACAGAACTTAAATGCTGAATAAAAACACTCCACACTACTTAACTCTCATTGTACAAATGAAGTAAATTGTTCGATAATGGAAAAATAACATTTTATATTTTATCTATAATATACTCCGTCAGGGGCTGACTGGCAAGTGAGGGCAAAAGCGGCAGCCCTCATTGGCCCCGTCAGCCAAATATAAACAACGAAATTAAAAAAAATAATAAACATAATAAATATTTTTAAGCTTATAATGTATAAACATATTTATTTATTTTAATTATGTAATATATTGATAACACCGGAGTGCAAGGGGCCCCAATACTCTAAGATAGGGCCTAAAGAGTTCCTAAATACTAATGCTTTTAAAGAACGTAAAAATATTCACTTTGCTACCTAAATCTAGGTTCTTTATGGTCTCTTCTTTATAAGGAAGACTCTGGCCTTAACTTACTTGTTCAGGGCCCTAAAGCTCTACAAAAGAGCCGTTGAGGTTAAAAATAAAATAGTTAAATTAAATATTACTTTAAAATGAATAAACATAAGTTTATTAATTTTTTACTTAAGTTTTATAATATACTTATTCATTTATTTATTATATTTACTTCACTTTAAATTATAAGTTTATTTTAATTTATTTAAATAAAATAATTACCTATAAATAAATAAATAAATACCTCTACTTAAGTATAGAAATAAATATTTTTAAAATTTAATAATAATTTTTAGATGCAATTGACCCTGATGCGAAGTTAATTTTACTGAACGCTGTATACTTCAAATCTGACTGGCTGTATCCGTTTAAAAAGAGGTTCTCACAGAAAGAATGTTTTTACCCTCAACCAACGGAATGTTCCAAAGTCATCATGATGAGACAAAAGGCTTTCTTCAAGTACGGACTTTACAAAGAACTCTTAGCTCATGTTATAGAACTTCCCTATGCTGTAAGTTTTTCCCTTACTTCTTAAATAGAAAAATAACTATTTATTAAAAAAGTTGTTTAATGTTAAGTACTAATTTTATATACACTAAAATACAGAATAGAAAAAGAATAGAAAAATATTTATTGCAAACATATTTACACTTTTTTTACAATTAAAAGATATAAACGTAGGCTTAGATATAGGCTGTCAGCCGAGGTTACAACACAAATAAGAAGTTTAAATGTACTTTTTTTATTAATTTTTTTTAACATTATTACAATTTTTTATTGTGTAGTATGACTATTTTAATTTAATACATTAGATATATATTTTATTTTATTTTTTGTAGTTATTTTCTATTTACAAAATATTTAATTCGAAACTGAACAATAACATTAAAACAATAAGGCACCACCTTTACAAATAAATAATGAATATAGTAAAAAGTACTGATTTTTTCTCTATTAAAATCAATATTAATACTTCATAATATTATTTTAAATCTTGTACCAAAACAGGCATAAGCCACAATGAAAACCGGTACCTTTAAATGAAAAAAAAAGAACCTAAACCTTTTTATATACACTAAGTTTAGGTTAATAGTTCTCCGCGGAGCTTCTATTCTTTCTGTATGGAAAGTTAGTAATAAAACTTACAATACTAATATTATGATTTGGCCTTAGTAATTGCTCCAAAGCATTGTACAGGAAACAATTCTATTGGTTTACTATCCTATATTTAGTCCAAGAATCAATATATTTGTTTCCCTGGTCAGGTTTTAGCGACTGTGGTAAAGACAACTCTCAATGTTAGGACTGTAAAATGTTAGAAGTAAATAAAAAGTGAAAATGGGTACAAGCTCTTAACTATTAGAAGAGGGTTAAAGAATTCAAAGCGACCTAATTTTAATCACGCTTTCATATTAGGTTAAATAAAACAAAAGAGAAAAGAAAAACTGCCTCTGCATTGAAAATGTTTTTTTTTTATTTGCAGCTGTGCCAAAGTAAACTTGATCTAATTTTTTTTTCAGGATCAAAGATTTTCAATGGTAATTGTATTACCAGAGTACGAAGGAGGTTTAGTTGACGTGGTGCGGGATTTGCCAAAATGTCCACTGCTGCCCTTTGTGAGGGATATGGCTGTCGCCGAAGTAGATCTGTCTTTACCTGCATTTAGCGTGGAATACTCCAAGGACCTTACTCATATCATTACTTCGGTATGCAATTTTTAAGCTCTTGTGTAGTGTTGGAGACTTGATTAATTATTTAATCTAGACATTAATTTTAGAGCGATACCTCAAATTAATTAGCAATAGATTTCCAGATAATCAAAATCTAATTGAGTTTTCAGAATTTTTAAAAATCGATCTGTACTGGTTCTTGAGTTTTAAACTTGAGTTAAGAAAAAACCTTTCTAAACTTTCAGTCTTAATTGACTTATGTCTCTTTTTACTTTGAGTATTTATTTTGCTGTCTTATAATTTTTGTCTGTGTAACTATTTACAGCTAGGAGGAGGCTCAATGTTCTCTGATAGTAAGGACTTTGGTAACATGATAGGAAGAAATAATCAAGCTAAGATATCTAAAATTATTCATAAGGCTAAAGTCGTCGTTAATGAAAGAGGCACCGAAGCTGGAGCTGGAACAGGTAATGTAACAGCCCAAACATTTATGTCATTGCATGTTAATTTTTAAAAGATTTTTTAAATTTTTGAGATTGCTTACCTTATATTGATACAACTTTGTAAGATGTAGGGCTAGGGCATATATATATATATATATATATATATAATATATATATATATATATATATATATATATATATATATATATATATATTATATATGTATATATATACAGGGTGGAACATTTCAGATGCACACCCCCTGCTAAAATGGTTAAAAATGGAGATAGAGAGTCGGGAAAAGTCTCCACCCCTAGGTAATCGACCTCAGTGACCTCAAATATGTTATTATTTTTTCGGTAACTAATTGGCAAATATGGTAATTTTATTACCCGAAATGGTAATTCCTTGTTAACTTTAAAATGTTAAATTGGAGCATACCATGATATGAACATTTTTGAAAACAACATTATGTTTTGAGAAATTTGATACCAATATCATAAAATTCCGGTAATTTTTCTACGACCTATTGTGTAACATACATACACACTTTTATTCTTGAAAATTGCCATATTTTTGGAACAACAAAATGCACACCCCATGCTAAAATGGTTAAAAATGGAGATAGAGAGTCGGGAAAAGTCTCCACCCCTAGGTAATCGACCTCAGTGACCTCAAATATGTTATTATTTTTTCGGTAACTAATTGGCAAATATGGTAATTTTATTACCCGAAATGGTAATTCCTTGTTAACTTTAAAAAGTTAAATTGGAGCATACCATGATATGAACATTTTTGAAAGTAACATTATGTTCTGAGAAATTTGATACCAATATCATAAAATTCCGGTAATTTTTCTACGACCTATTGTGTAACATACATGCATAGCAGATAGAGTAATAGATTAGAGTGTTAGAAATTGGTTTTTTAATAGATTATTTGGGAAGGGGGGGGGGGGGTTATAGATAGATGTGATATTTGAGATAGATTAGATAGTTATGAATAACTTTTTGAGTAGATTTGGGGGGGGGAGTAGATAGATGTCATATTTGACATAGATTAGATATTTTTAAATTATTTTTTTGTATAGATTTGGTGGGGGGGAGTAGATAGATGTCATATTTGAGATAGATTAGATAGTTATAAATTAGTTTTTGAATAGATTTGGGGAGGGAGTAGATACATGTTATATTTGAGATAGATTAGATAGTTATAAATTAGTTTTTGAAGAGATTTGGGTGGGGGTGTAGATAGATGTGATATTTGAGATAGATTAGATAGTCATAAATTAGTTTTTGAATAGATAGTTACCGAAAAAATAATAACATATTTGAGGTCACTGAGGTCGATTACCTAGGGGTGGAGACTTTTTCCGACTCTCTATCTCATTTTTAACCATTTTAGCATGGGGTGTGCATTTTGTTGTTCCAAAAATATGGCAATTTTCAAGAATAAAAGTGTGTATGTATGTAACACAATAGGTCGTAGAAAAATTACCGGAATTTTATGATATTGGTATCAAATTTCTCAAAACATAATGTAGTTTTCAAAAATGTTCATATCATGGTATGCTCCAATTTAACTTTTTAAAGTTAACAAGGATTTACCATTTCGGGTAATAAAATTACCATATTTGCCAATTAGTTACCGAAAAAATAATAACATATTTGAGGTCACTGAGGACGATTACCTAGGGGTGGAGACTTTTTCCGACTCTCTATCTCCATTTTTAACCATTTTAGCATGGGGTGTGCATTTTGTTGTTCCAAAAATATGGCAATTTTCAAGAATAAAAGTGTGTTTGTATGTTACACAATAGGTCGTAGAAAAATTACCGGAATTTTATGATATTGGTATCAAATTTCTCAAACATAATGTTGTTTTCAAAAATGTTCATATCATGGTATGCTCCAATTTAACATTTTAAAGTTAACAAGGAATTACCATTTCGGGTAATAAAATTACCATATTTGCCAATTAGTTACCGAAAAAATAATAACATATTTGAGGTCACTGAGGTCGATTACCTAGGGGTGGAGACTTTTTCCGACTCTCTATCTCCATTTTTAACCATTTTAGCATGGGTGTGCATTTTGTTGTTCCAAAAATATGGCAATTTTCAAGAATAAAAGTGTGTATGTATGTTACACAATAGGTCGTAGAAAAATTACCGGAATTTTATGATATTGGTATCAAATTTCTCAAAACATAATGTTGTTTTCAAAAATGTTCATATCATGGTATGCTCCAATTTAACATTTTAAAGTTAACAAGGAATTACCATTTCGGGTAATAAAATTACCATATTTGCCAATTAGTTACCGAAAAAATAACATATTTGAGGTCACTGAGGTCGATTACCTAGGGGTGGAGACTTTTTCCGACTCTCTATCTCCATTTTTAACCATTTTAGCATGGGGTGTGCATTTTGTTGTTCCAAAAATATGGCAATTTTCAAGAATAAAAGTGTGTATGTATGTAACACAATAGGTCGTAGAAAAATTACCGGAATTTTATGATATTGGTATCAAATTTCTCAAAAATAATGTAGTTTTCAAAAATGTTCATATCATGGTATGCTCCAATTTAACTTTTTAAAGTTAACAAGGAATTACCATTTCGGGTAATAAAATTACCATATTTGCCAAATAGTTACCGAAAAAATAATAACATATTTGAGGTCACTGAGGTCGATTACCTAGGGGTGGAGACTTTTTTCGACTCTCTATCTCCATTTTTAACCATTTTAGCATGGGGTGTGCATTTTGTTGTTCCAAAAATATGGCAATTTTCAAGAATAAAAGTGTGTATGTATGTTACACAATAGGTCGTAGAAAAATTACCGGAATTTTATGATATTGGTATCAAATTTCTCAAAACATAATGTAGTTTTCAAAAATGTTCATATCATGGTATGCTCCAATTTAACATTTTAAAGTTAACAAGGAATTACCATTTCGGGTAATAAAATTACCATATTTGCCAATTAGTTACCGAAAAAATAATAACATATTTGAGGTCACTGAGGTCGATTACCTAGGGGTGGAGACTTTTCCCGACTCTCTATCTCCATTTTTAACCATTTTAGCAGGGGGTGTGCATCTGAAATGTTCCACCCTGTATATATATATATGTATATATATATATATATATATATATATATATATATATATATATATATATATATATATATATATATATATATATATATATAATATATATATATATATATATATATATATATATATATATATATATATATATATATATATATATATATATATATATATATATATATATATATATATATATATATATATATATATATATATATATATATATATATATATATATATATATATATATATATATGTTCGAGAGATGTGTATTTGTGAGATGAATAGTCGCGTGTTTACAAGATTTGTTGAATAGAAATACATACACACAGAAATATCTTTAGAAACTGATTTTGGTCATGGTTCGAGGTTTGAATCCCGCCATGACGCCTATCCAATTAGAGATTTTTTCCCAAAGGAAATTTGCTAAAACCATGGTAGTAATAACATAGAAAGCAACCACTCCTTATAAAACCTATCACGGTAACTTTTTACTTTGCATTTTACTTTAGCGTTACTTTTTACTAACTAAGTTATTTACTAAGATTGCTTACTCCTGTGAAACTACTGCTTTTAAATAAAGATTTCCTTCATCTTAGCCTTGGCTTGCCCTAATTTCTTTATATTTCCCTTAAAATCCTGAGTTGCACATCTTTTACTGTAATTTTAACTTGTAATTTTAATTTTGTCTTTTCCAGCTGCTGTAATCGTTCCTCTAATGAATAGCCAATTAGTTCAACTATCAATTAATCATCCATTCTTATTTTTTATTCGTGATCAGACAACTGGTTTCTTATTCAGTGGACAAATCGTGAACCCAGCAAACTAGAAATGCACTGCTATGATATTTGGTACTATTTAAACACATCAAACCTCAAATAAAGAAAATACGCGATTATTAAAATGTTTAATTGAAACGAAACAACGGCGTTTTAAAGAGAAATACTTTAAATAATTGATTTATTATTGATTGTAAAAAACACAAAGGTACAGAGATATGAAGCAAAGAAAAATATGTGTACGTAATGGTAAATGGAATAGATAAAAGCGGATTTGAAGAGGGGTATTATGTTCTAAGCCGCATTACATTTGCTGGGTGAAGTAACTAAAATGTCTAAAGAAACATTTTTAGGCTATTACAGGGTTAGGCAGAAACAGATGGTCTTTAGATTTGGTGGATTTATTTGTGAAGAAATACATCAAGGTATAATTATTTAATAAACTGCACAGGCTTCCGCAGTAATTGCCACGCAGATTTAAGTCTTCTGGTGGTTACCATACGTCAATATAGATGAAGAATCCGACGATAATTCAGTTTTGTAGAGCATTGTGTTTTTATCCATGATGACCCGGATTCTTTATCTACATCAAAGCGGCCACCGGAAATCCTAAATCTTCATGAAAATTTATATTCATTCATTTTTAAACAATCTTATATCTTTCGTTGTTATTAAGTAATATTTCCAAATTAGTGATTATTAAATTGGATAATTGAATTGGTGATTTGTAAATATAATAGGAAATACTTTATTATGCGAAATATTAATTCGATGTTTTCCACTGTGGAAAATGAAGTGGAAAAAGAAGGCCGCTACAACCCTAACTTTGTCCGGTAACCTTAACACTGGAGCGCAAAATGCTGCAAGATACTTTATGCAATCTTATCACTTACCTTTTATAATAAACAACATATTGTTTTGGCATTTTATTTTTATTTTATGTTGTTTTAACTTCAATTACAAGCTTTTTACTCAATTTTAATAAATTTGTGGCTCATAATTACATTAATTTATTGATAACCCAGAAAATTTCGATAGCTTGTTTTCGAAAATAATTTTTGAGAAGCAGTATGATCGAGCAGAAAGGTTTGAGGCAGCTTCATTTAGAAAATTGTTAAAAGAGACCTAGTCGTTTGAGTTAAAGCATGGGATAATTTTGATTATTTAAGTCTAGAAAGGAATTTTTAAAAATGATGTTTATTAGTTTTATTTTATTTTGTAAGTATTAATATTAGGTATAAAATTAATTGACAAAAAGGCAAAAGAATTACAAAAAAGTTCTTAAAATAATTTTATAGGATAATCGATAAATATTGTATTCAAGTTTTCATTAATTTGTTATAAATAAAAATTGAATCGATTTCGTTGCTTCCTTCTCACCGAAACAGTAAAGTAACGGAACTGTAAAGAATTGTGATTGTTCTATAATTTGAGTTTCTTGTAACTTTGAATTCTTTAATGTTTAGTGTTTAATGTTCTTTAATCTTTAATGTTTGTTTTAACCTTGTTTAGAAGAAACTAAATAAAATTTTATTTCACCTTAGGTTCATTTTGATTCTTTGGTTTCTTCTCATTTGATTTTGTATCCGAGTATTATGTAAATAGTGCGCTAATGAACTTTGGTGTTTTGTAGCGCAATAATCATAATATGAATTAAATTTATTAGATTGTGCCATCCGAGCAAAGAAATGTTTAGGTAGTTTTTAATTTTATAGAAAAATAATGCATTAGTGCTAAAAATCATGAAAAATGTTACAAAATTATTGTAAAATTTATAAATATAATCTACTTCAAAATTTTAAGAACATTATCTGAACAAAAGTTTAAACAATCACGTTTAATTTTTAATCCCACCGAACATCTACATTTCTCTAGTATCTCAATTAAATATAGAGTGACAAAATAAATAAATTTGTATTTTCATCATAATTCAAATATTTTAAAATAATTTTTAATTTTATTTATAATTTATTTTCTAATAAATTTTAAGATTTGACTTTTAAAATGATTTGTATTTTTTTCTTCTCTGTCTTTATTTCTTGTATGTTTATTTGTATTTATTTATTGTATCAAAGCATAAATTTGCTTTTGGTTAAAATCATACGTTGTAAAAAAAAAGTAAGACTTGAGTTCTATAAAATAAATATAAACTAAAATTATTTATCTCAGTCTATAATTTTTTCTTTCTTATTTGTATCATCTCTAGGCTTCAACTATGTTTAAGTTCATCATTATAGTAATGCACACGGTTATCAGTTGACAGGGTGGTAAAATATTTTCGTGATAGTTTAAAATAAATAGGTATTGAAAGAATAAACTTGATTTAGGTAGCAAAGTAAGAATATGTAAGAACTTGAAAAGATCAATCTCTATGGCCCTTTTCTGCTGCTTTTCTAAGAACCCTGACCAAGTATGGTAAGTGCCATAATTAACTCTAGTCTTCGTATGGGACCCTTAAACGTTTAGGTATAATGAATAGGGGACATAAAGATCTCAAATTTAGATTATTTTTTTAATGACTTAAAAACAGATTATCTAAAACCTTTTTAAACTACTTTAGGCCCCTGATCGAGTATGATAGGGCCCTTTTTTCAGCCTTAGTCTTCCGTATGAGGCCCTTAAAAGTCCAGGTATAATAAATAAGATCCTAGATTCAGGTAACAATAAAAAATTAAGAATACTTTTTACGGTTTTTACTTTATAAGGTTTTGTCTGTTGGAGCTTTGAGTCTGGCTTTAATCATATATTACATAATTATAAATAAATGTATATATTTATATATTATAAACCTTATATATTTTTTAATTTTAGTTATTTAAGTTTATTTTTGGCTGACGGGCCCAAGAAGTGCTGCCGCCCTCGCTCTCACTGGCCAGTCCGCCCCTGAGAATCTGTCTGTTTAGTCACATGCTCCAGTTCTACTACTTACTTTTCTTAGACGTACAATAGTCATAATAATAACCATGACTATGTTTTGTATTATTGGGGTAACAGCTCGTTGAGTATTGGTAAGTAAATAATTACCTCAATATAAAGATGAGTGGTTCCAGCATGTTCAATGATATGCTTTTTTCTAAGGATCTCATTTGTCCTTTTTTATTAAAACTTAAAAAACATCTAACTTCTACAATCAATGAATGCATTGATACTATTATTACATAAAGATGGTTGGGGCTCAAAGGCGGACTTTACAAAAATTTGGACGAGGGGACCCAAGCCCATAGTAAGCCTTATTTTTAACCTTGAAATAGGGACAATTTATAGGGGGGCTAAAACGGCTTGGCCCCCGAGCTCCTTTCAAGTCCGCCAAAATTTAGGCTACGAAAAATCAACTTTATTTATATCTGTTTGATTAAACTCACAAAGGTATACGTCTCAATAAACACCAAGTGTCCTCGTTTATAATCAACAAATACAAACAATATTTTTAACAAAAAATCAATATATTAAATAATTTTACAAAAAAAAACCATAAAGAGGGGTCAAGGATGGATTAAGACACTGGTAAAAAGCATTGATATCATAATATTAAAAATTGCAGCCTACAATAAGTTGCTATTACACTATAATTACGACCAGGAAGTCCCCATCTCTTTATTGGATATGTCATGGTCACTAATATAAATAAATAAATAAACCATTTATTGCAGATTATACATTGTTTTTACATCTTCGTTTCATGGTCACTATCAATAGATTTATTTGACATCGATTTTGTCAACTTAATGGGAGATAAAAAGCAAGGTGCTATCCAGTAAGAGATCATGAGACCTGTAAGTTCTTATCTATGGGACAAAGAACACGATGGTTTTTGTCATCAATACAAAATTCCATCTGCAGCAATCCCAGTGTCCATACATTATTTTCGTTTCCTCCAATACATTTATTAAATAGTGCTGACGTTATTATTAGGGTGCAAGATGTATGCTAATTTTCTAGCGCAACTACATTCATGGTTCTTTTCCATTTGTTCTTTCCAAAAGTAATTGGTAAATATTTTATATATATTTCATTATTCATTGGTTTTTTATTTCATCATTAATCGCTAATGTAAAGCTAAGTTAGGGGCAATGGTTTACAGTTTACTTCTATGGTGATGACTCCGGGTTAAATCTATTTATCTAAATAAAAATAGATAAAGCACTGTTTATCAATTAATTAAAATTAAAATTAATTTCTATTCAATCTGAGGAAAAGGCAGTTCGAAACACAATAATTTCCTGAATGAATAAGCCATTTTGACCTAATTGAGTAAATTATTTAAAGTGACCAATTTTCCTCAAAATTGTATCGAAAAAATTACATAAAGTAATACGTAAAATTCTCAATACATGTAGGTGTGAAATCAGCATATTCTACGGCACCCTTGGATGAATAGTATGCCGACACTCCTGCTGCCAGTAAACCTACAAGAAGAAGACTAGACGAGAACAGTTTTTGAATGGCAGTCATTGGACCTTCTGGAGAAGAATCTGTATCTATAAGGGATGGAAAATGTGGAGATACGTGAGGTTTGGGCTTTGCGTAAGATGTAGAGGGTGGGGATAAGTAGTCCTCATATGAGGTTCCATCATTAGGTGGTGATAAGACTAGAGCCATAGGGGGGCTTGACGCTTGAGCAAAAGGATGATGGATAGATCCATAGGTTGAAGGAGGAGTCGCTACAACTAAGCGAGGGTTTTCTCCTGGAACTGGAGATGAAAGTGCTCTTAATCTTCTATAGAATACAACGGGCCAGATGAACATCACTTGACTAGTCATAAAGGCTCCCACTAAACCCATTATTAAATCTAATCGTGGTAAACTTTCACCTGCCAGTACAGCTAACCCCAGAATACTGCTACGGACAAGCACCCTTTTCCATCCAAACTCTGAAAAGAACAATTAGTTCGATAGTGTTACTCAAATAACAAATGAAGACAGACGCAAGTCTGAAAAACAAAATTCTAAGTATATAAAAGTATAAAGATACTACTATCTTACATTATCATTATACAATATATTCATTATCAAAGAGTTTTTAATCCCTTAGTAATCAACCAACAATCAAAGACCTCAACTGTCAATCAACCAACAGTCCATTTTGGTTTAAACCCCAGTGTGTTTAGTATCCAAAGAGTGGTTAGGCTACCTTAAACTCTATGATGATAATAGGCAAATTAGTTAAAAAAACAAAAAAATTTCATCTCTGCATCCTATCCCTCTAGTTTTTCGTCACATATCAGATTTCATTTCAAACTAAAGATATGAACCAAAGTAGGTAATTCTTAGTGCAAACCTGGAAAAATATCCTTTACGAGTACAAAACTGTTTTATCATTCTATGCACACTGCACACAATATCTACCTGGATGTATTCCAAGTTTATGCTCAATCTGCTGAAACAAGGCCGTACTTCCGACAACAGTCGATATGCAAACTTGTAGAGTAACTAACACTAAAGCTGCATACAGAGTGGGTGAACCAGCTAAACCTCTCAGTATATTATAATCTGTTGCTGTGCCTTGAAGTTGATAACATAATAGCACTGTAATAAGCGCCATCCAACCGATCACTGAAATCATTGCAGAGCAACAATTACCATAATGGTAATTTAAAGTAAATCATATAATCAGCTGCACAGTACTTTTCCTATAATACCTATGTTAGAAGAGGTGTAAAAGTAAAAAGTAAATGAGGTTGGCCGTAAACAGGAGATCTCTCGATCTAAATGTGATTCTTTTACGGCAACGAGACTACTCTATAGAGGTCTGGGGCACGGGTTCTAGATGTGATAGTAGTAGTTGTAATAAGGCAAAGCCAGGCAAATAGGCCACGTTGTTGGGCCCTTTTTGCCAGCTAGAATGTAAAAGATTAAACATCACAAAAAGTATAGTGTATACAAGAGAATTCATTCCTTCATTGCAACTAACTTGCCGGGTCAAGTGATTGTACAGCAAGTAGTTCAGTAGAATTTTTGTACTGACAAATTTTGGTAAAACTAAAAACAAGATATTTTTTATTGCTGAACGAAAAGTCCAGTTTGGTACTTATTTACTAAAAGCCAATAAAGTGTCACCTCAAACTAATATATATAATACGGCACTAGTTTACACAATATAACATTTGACTATACTTATTCCAATAAAGAACTTAATTAAAAAAAATCTTATACATTAGGAAAATACAAGAACTTTTCCATGGTTCATAGATCTATCAAAACGATTTTATCGGTATATTTTTTGCGGTTTAAATACTACCACTTTATAGATGAAATTTAAAAGCAATATTTTTCTTCATTAATTATTTAAATACATATTTTGCAATCATGTGAAAAGAGACGCAAGTAATTGACTCATTCTGAATCCTTCCAAATGCTTAAATCAATAAGACTTGAAGTATTACATCAACTACTACTCGATTATAGGTAAGATAATACGTTCATGAGAAAACATGAGCCTACCCATAAAACCGCAGAGTACTCCGATTCCAAGTTTCTTTTTATTCTTCATATCGACTTGTACAGTTAATAACATGGGATGGATATCGAACTGGAACACACATGATATTTTATATTATTATGCATATTTTTGTATATTCTTTGAGAGAGTTATTATAAAAATAATTTTCTTTTCCTCTTCACTATGCAGTAGTTTAGTCCTACAAGTAAGAAAATTTTATTCAATCGCTCCGCTTTCATTAAAGTAGTTTTTCTTATGGTTTATAACGTTTTTGATAGTATATGCAGATAAATTAAATGCATATATTATAATACACTGAATAGTATAATACAGAAATACAGATGGTATGATACACGTATTTAAGTGATACGTATTATAGTAATATAATATATAGTAATATATATTATATTATACATGTATTTTCATTTAACTATAAAGCACAACAAAAAATAATATTGTTACTGACAAAAAAAAGTTTATTTTGTCTGCCGTTTCAGATCAGGGAATATCGGCCCCTAGTCCCCTTCAAAGGCCGAAAAATGACCCCAAAATCAATTTCTTGCCATTGGAGCTGTTCCTATTAGTTTCATACAAAACGATAAAAGGGTCTTTTTTAAATTCAATAAATTTGTGACAACTCATTGTTTTAACCATCAAAATTGGTTTAATAGAACAAGAGATATATCTGTTAAATTTGCATTGCAAAACACTTAAAATTGCATTTTTTCATGTTATCATGACATATTCTATCAAACCATCTACTATAATGTTGTTCTATAGAAAGAGAGTAGCACAGCACTTATATATAATGTTTTATTATTTGGCATATAATGCTAAAAAGTTGGTAACGACTTAAATTTCATAAAAATATGTGTTTTTGAACACATATTTGGAGCTTGACGGTCACGAAAATTGCAATGGGCACTTGGACTTAAAATGAATACCTGAAAAGCTAAAACCCCGAAGGCGATAGCTACAGACTCAAATGTAGGGTCAGGTATTCTAACAACTGGTTCTGGATCTTCTATTATACAAATCCATGTTAGTACTGAAGCTGATAGAACTATGAGCATTGACAGGCCTGTTAACCATCTGAAAGCAAAGAATGACCATAAATAAGTGTAGGCAGGTACTAGATGTCAGCAGGTTTTGGAATTTTGTTACGAGAACCGGTAAGAGGAGTTTAAAAAATTATATTGCTCGTTTTGTTACCTGTAAGGGGTTTAGCACAAAGAACATACATATAAACAATAAACTATATAAACGTATACATGATACGGCGTGAGGTAAGCTTTCCTTGGCTAGGATCTCAAAGCCGTCGTTGGTGGTCCTGAAAAGGACCGTTTGAAGGATGGTGGTCCTGATAAGAGGTGTGGTAGCCTTTGGGTCCATACCAGGCCTTGAAGGAGGGAACGTCGTCGTTGCCGGTGTCTTCCTGCCGCTTCGTAGACGGTGCCGGGTGGTCCTGAGAAGGACCGTTGGTACCAAGCCCTGTCGCAAGTTCGAGTTAACGACAGCGAGGACTTGGCTGCGACCTGCACGTCTAAGAAGACAGCGGAAGCCAACCAACAAGCCGAACGCAAGAATTCCCTAGAGGACAGCGTTACGGCTACCAAGCACCGTTATGTCGAGCCAGACGCAAGAATTCCCCTTGGGGACAGCATCTGACTTTGGAGGGATGAGCCACCGCAAGAATTCCCGTGAGGGACAGCGTATAGGCTGTGGTGAGTTGAGTGAGGTGAGAAGGGTGAGTAGAGATAACACATCAAGTTGATTCCATAGCCACTGGTTGAGACTCCATGCCAATAGCCATCAGTGTGAGGTTGAGTGAGGTATCAGAGCGAGAGTAGTACCATCTTGAGAGATCCTTTTTCTGAGCTTCAGTGATGATTCAGCTTGGAGTTTACTTGAGCTTCTCGGACTTCCCGAGCTTGTCGAACTTCTTGGACTTCTCGGACTATCCGAGCTTGTCGAACTTGTCCAAATGCTCGATTTCGAGCGCTTTATATCCTATTAGGATAATTTCAAGGCTCGTGATTGGTTTAAGAGAGAGAAAATGTCCGCGCCAATTGGGGGAGAAAGAAAGTTGAGCGACGACTGACTGGCTATTCTGCATGGAGCATAGTTTATAAATATTAAGAAAATGGGTTTTGGCAACAGCAAGGCTGCCGGTATCAATCCACCCTACTTTAGACACGAAAACCCGCTTTTCTTATATTTATCAAACTTAGATTAGTGGCATAATTTATTAAAGTAAAATTAAAGTAATTAACAAACAAGTAATGTTAACTTAAACTAGGAACAACAAGTAACACTAGACACAGTGTATTAAACAAACAAAAAAGAGTGTTGAGCACACTAAGACATAGTGGCATACTTCAACGTTAAAAGAACAAAAATGGTAACAGCTTGAACACTAAGCATAGTGTTTTACGGGTCCACTGTACCATATAAACAAAAGACTAAGCATAGTCGTACTTAAGAGATTACTAAAAGAGCTTACATACTAAGAGAGAGTTTAAAAAAAATTTAAGAGTACGTGCATATACACGGGGTTCTTTGACTTAACCTTAATTGAGTAAAATTGAAAACTTAAGTTAATATCAAATTAGTGAGAGAACTGAGTACTTTATATTAATAATACTAGAGTTCGTTGAGAGTTGTCTTGAAGTGTTGCTAGGTCTAATGGATTCCCTTCTGCCACAAGTTGATCCACCATTCTGCCACAATGGTATGCATAGACGCTGCGACGTAGTGAGTTAGAAGACGAATTTGGTGAGTGACACTTTAGTGCTTAAAGTGTGTTGGCGAGGTTGGTGAGAAGGTAGCACAGATAGGTGACTTACGGTGGTATCAGCAAATCTGGAGGCTAGAGTGAGGTACGATTTCGCTTAACAAGTTTGCGGTTACTTGTGGTAAGGAATCGTAGCCNTTCTCGGACTTCCCGAGCTTGTCGAACTTCTTGGACTTCTCGGACTATCCGAGCTTGTCGAACTTGTCCAAATGCTCGATTTCGAGCGCTTTATATCCTATTAGGATAATTTCAAGGCTCGTGATTGGTTTAAGAGAGAGAAAATGTCCGCGCCAATTGGGGGACAGAAAGAAAGTTGAGCGATGACTGACTGGCTATTCTGCATGGAGCATAGTTTATAAATATTAAGAAAATGGGTTTTCTGGCAACAGCAAGGCTGCCGGTATCAATCCACCCTACTTTAGACACGAAAACCCGCTTTTCTTATATTTATCAAACTTAGATTAGTGGCATAATTTATTAAAGTAAAATTAAAGTAATTAACAAAGTAATGTCAACTTAAACTAAGAACAACAAGGAACACTAGACACAGTGTTTAATAAAACAAACAAAAAGAGTGTTGAGCACACTAAGACATAGTGGCATACTTCAACGTTAAAAGAACAAAAATGGTAACAGCTTGAACACTAAGCATAGTGTTTTACGGGTCCACTGTACCATATAAACAAAAGACTAAGCATAGTCGTACTTAAGAGATTACTAAAAGAGCTTACATACTAAGAGAGAGTTTAAAAAAAATTTAAGAGTACGTGCATATACACGGGGTTCTTTGACTTAACCTTAATTGAGTAAAATTGAAAACTTAAGTTAATATCAAATTAGTGAGAGAACTGAGTACTTTATATTAATAATACTAGAGTTCGTTGAGAGTTGTCTTGAAGTGTTGCTAGGTCTAATGGATTCCCTTCTGCCACAAGTTGATCCACCATTCTGCCACAATGGTATGCATAGACGCTGCGACGTAGTGAGTTAGAAGACGAATTTGGTGAGTGACACTTTAGTGCTTAAAGTGTGTTGGTGAGGTAGGTGAGAAGGTAGCACAGATAGGTGACTTACGGTGGTATCAGCAAATCTGGAGGCTAGAGTGAGGTACGATTTCGCTTAACAAGTTTGCGGTTACTTGTGGTAAGGAATCGTAGCCTGCGAGAGAGGTTGGAATCAGGGTCCGCTGGATGCAGCTGAATTCCAGGTGGTGCGATGTACAGGTCCTGTGCAGCAAGGCGTCTGTGACATGGGCATCACCGAGAGTAGAGAACTCCACCAGCTTGGGAAGTACGGTGTTTCCGAAGACTGAAGAGTAGCTCTGAGAGTGTGAGTAGTAGCAGGTAGTTGCGTTGCCCCTGGCAAGAAGAAAGGGATAACCGGCGATCTTCTTGAGGGACGAACTTGTAGAGAACTTCGAAGAAGTTGCGAGTAGTAGGTAGTGAAGATGTAAGTTACTCTGACGGTTGACAAGTAACTTAATCTTGAGGCAAGGTAGTGAAGGAAGCATTTGCGTGATGCTGGTCCTAGTTGTGTCGAGTAAAGAAGTGTGATGTCTGGCGAGTAGAGATGCTTAGTAGAAATCTGCGGCGGAAGTTCTAGAAGATGTAGAACTAGATTTCACCAAGTTTTCTATCTTGCCAGCTTTAACCACGAGATCTGCGTAGGTAGAAGCTGAACTTGCTCGAAGGAAAATTTGAAGTTCAGGTTTAGTGAGTTCTATTAATGCCTCGCAGGTCTCCGCTTCATTGAGAGGTTGGTCAAGTCGTTTAACCAAGTTTATTTTGCGTGAGAGAAAGCTTATGATACTTTCATTCTTCTGCTGCGTCAACGAGTAGATTTCTGCACGAATGATCTCCAAACGTCGTGTGCTTGAGTATTTGTTGAGTAGAAGAGTTTTAAAATCTTCAAACGTGTCGATTGTGGCGCATCGTGGCTTCCACCACTCTAGCGCTGAAGATTTTAAATGTTTGGTTGCCAATTCAAGCTGAGTCTCGGTGCATGGATGAAAGATGGAGAAGTAGTCTTCGAGTTGCCGAATAAATGCCTCGGGCTTTTCTTCATCATCCCCATGGAAGTCTCGAAGTTCCATGTCGTGTATTTTGACTTGTGCAAGGGCTTGAATAAGGCTTGAGGCGACGGTGCTGGCAATAGCGCTAGCCGAAGATTCTGCTTTCGCAGGGCTAGGTTGCCTACGTCTACTCTTGGACATTGTGGAGAGAAATAAAGAAGTTGTTGAGAAGAGTTAGTGAGGTTGTTGGGCGCCACTTGGATTCTAGCTAATCCAAGAAATTGAGTGTAGAGGAGACAAGTGGAGATGCATTCGAGAGCTTATTCGTTGTGTAGAGGAGAGTAGTGTAGAGAAGAGTAGTGTAGAGGAGAGTAGAAACGAGTTGATTGTAGAGTGGTGAGTTGATGTGTTTAGCTAGCTCTAGTTAGAGGAGGGCGGTTCTCGCCAAAGCTGATTTAACATGATAATCAGCCCCACGTTGGGCGCCAAATGATACGGCGTGAGGTAAGCTTTCCTTGGCTAGGATCTCAAAGCCGTCGTTGGTGGTCCTGAAAAGGACCGTTTGAAGGATGGTGGTCCTGATAAGAGGTGTGGTAGCCTTTGGGTCCATACCAGGCCTTGAAGGAGGGAACGTCGTCGTTGCCGGTGTCTTCCTGCCGCTTCGTAGACGGTGCCGGGTGGTCCTGAGAAGGACCGTTGGTACCAAGCCCTGTCGCAAGTTCGAGTTAACGACAGCGAGGACTTGGCTGCGACCTGCACGTCTAAGAAGACAGCGGAAGCCAACCAACAAGCCGAACGCAAGAATTCCCTAGAGGGACAGCGTTACGGCTACCAAGCACCGTTATGTCGAGCCAGACGCAAGAATTCCCCTTGGGGACAGCATCTGACTTTGGAGGGATGAGCCACCGCAAGAATTCCCGTGAGGGACAGCGTATAGGCTGTGGTGAGTTGAGTGAGGTGAGAAGGGTGAGTAGAGATAACACATCAAGTTGATTCCATAGCCACTGGTTGAGACTCCATGCCAATAGCCATCAGTGTGAGGTTGAGTGAGGTATCAGAGCGAGAGTAGTACCATCTTGAGGGATCCTTTTTCTGAGCTTCAGTGATGATTCAGCTTGGAGTTTACTTGAGCTTCTCGGACTTCCCGAGCTTGTCGAACTTCTTGGACTTCTCGGACTATCCGAGCTTGTCGAACTTGTCCAAATGCTCGATTTCGAGCGCTTTATATCCTATTAGGATAATTTCAAGGCTCGTGATTGGTTTAAGAGAGAGAAAATGTCCGCGCCAATTGGGGGACAGAAAGAAAGTTGAGCGACGACTGACTGGCTATTCTGCATGGAGCATAGTTTATAAATATTAAGAAAATGGGTTTTCTGGCAACAGCAAGGCTGCCGGTATCATACATATAAACAAAATTATATATACCGTTTGCGCCACATGGTATGAACAATTCAGCTAAAACCGGTCTTAATCTATTTAGCTTGCCGTCTAATCGAATATGTAATACCTTGTTTTAAAGCTAATTTTTTCATATCGTCATAACTTGCGTTGATGACGTCATAATTTATTTACTAACAATAGGCCTCGTAATCTCCTCAACATCTCGCCATACGACAAGTTTTTTTGTGATTTAAAAAAGCCTCCAAGAGTTATCCTTCGCCATACGTAAAGGTAGTTCTTATATGCACAAAAAATGTATATAAATTGTTTTCGGACATATTATTTTGTATCATCCGAACAACCTCATAAGCGTAATTTTCATGATAAAAAATTGCTAAAACTCTTTTTTAGCTGGCTTCGCTCGCATCTTTGATGCATTTTTTTAATACTACTATTTAAGTGAAACTATCTTAAGTTATTTTAATTAAGGCACCTGCATTCTCATTCAAAATTAATTAAGTTATACTAAGGCCTCAATAATCGCCACTCCCAAGAATTCTCCTCTAGACCTTATAAAAAAACGATCAAATTCGTCGGTTTTATTTAAAGCAGCACACACAGTTTTTTAGCGAATTTCCTTTTTTTATACATTGGAACTCAAAGTTCTATGAGATCTCACAAAATTATTCTTACTTTTTTTCATTACCCATTAAACAAAATCAGTAGACAACTTTTTCTTCGAAATTTTGTATTAAAATAACATATTTCTGACTTACAAATTTGACTCTTATTTGATGCTCGTTTAATAAATAAAACAACATTAAAAGTGTATTAAATATTAAATTATATTAATGATACATTTTCAGATTAACATTATTTCTACAGTTACAATCATATCGGTATCTATCTAAGAAAAAGGTATACATGAATCCATACGTAGGATGTAGACACCAACCTTTTCGATGTATGGAATCTATAGTTGTGGATATTTGATTTGAAAAAAAGAGTATCCAATTTTTTATTACAAGATTCCCATTCAATTACTAGAGATAAGAAAGCAATGCTAGGTGCAATGTTGTTCAATTATTTATTAAGATCGGTAATAATGACATGTTCAGGGTACAAGATAATCGCCAATGTAAGAAATTTACCTATACTTACTTCATGTCTTTAGGACTGCCTAGCCACACAAGTGGACACAAGAATATGCCAATAACTATCATCCACGTACAGAACGTCGCACTCAGTTCTTCTGGTAAAAACAGAGCACCCAACAGTTTCATGTTTTGAGATGCTGTAACATAATTAATCTTACTTGTATCTTAAGTTATCAAAAATACTAATCAATAATATTGCTGGTAATGAAATAACAGTCATTGTAGTACAAGAGGGTGTCATATGAACGATAACCACTCACTGCAGGGTTAGAGTTTGTGTAGCTTTGGGACTAATTATCAGTTTGGAAACCAAATTCATAAGTGCAATAATAAGTGTTCATGACATGGTAATTCATATATGAAGGTGATTCATTTAGTATATGATTGTCATTAATTGTTTCTGGTGGCAGATAGTCTATTAACTAATGATCTCCAAATGTGTAAGAGGAAATAAATTATCCTATAAAATTAGTCTTAGGAAAATAAACATCTTTAATTATTAATTTAATAAAAGAAACATTAATTCATAGATTATGACATTGCTTACCAACTATAATATTAGGAACTGCAGCTCCGAAAATGGTTGTTGAGATAACTAAAGTTATATAAGTACTCATTTTAGAACCAAATGTTACTTCAGCCAATGCCGCATAAGGGTATCTGAAAAATAATTAAAAATAATTAGAAGTAGGTGCCAGAAAAGTAAGTTAGTTACCTTAGTAAGTAAGTTAAGTAGTTTGTAAGTAAGTTAGTATGTAGTTAGCGCCATTTTAATGTATATTAGCTAAAAGTAGAGTTAAGTGTACTTTAAGTTTCTTAACTTTAAGTCAAAGCTGAAAGCAATGACTTGGTGATTGCTTAACAATGATGGGTATTTAAAAAAATCAATTTATTTATGCCTAAGCCAAATCAACTAAAATTATCATGAAACAAATATAAACGTACCTCGTCTTTCTCCTTATTGAAGGACTTATTCTCTCTGCCATAACCCAACATTTGCCTAACAATAAAGCTGTATATACTTGTAATAACACTACTACTATTGCTAAAGGAACTCCTAACCAACCTACAAAAAATACAAACAAACTGTAGTATGCTTGGAGAGCTGAAAACCAAAATGTTTAAAAAAGTTAATGAGACTAATAAAGTAAATAATTAAAAAAAAAAACAAATGATTAATTTTTACTAATCTCGTCAGGTAAACGCCATCACCTTATTGTTTTTATTTTATTAATTCAAATTCCTGGCGTTGATATCCTTTTTGGATCCATTGACTTTCGACTTACATTCACTATACTGTTGAAGCTTTTGCTTGTCCCATTAGCACCACATCAAGAATTCAAACATTACATATCATGACAGATGTTTATCCTTTTAGATGTAATCTATAATTGGATAAAAAGCAAGTCGGGTGTGATAAGGTATCTATGCATATTTAAACTCATTTTGTAGAGAAAAGTATATAAGTTGTAACTGAGATATACAGGTATATACAGGTAACAGAGAAATGATATATGATAGTTTTGCATATTATGATAAAACCTATTCATACGCATCATTGGTTTCTGGAGCTTTTCAGACCTGAACCTGGTGTTATATATGTAATTGGGTTTAGATAAGACTTGAAAATGTAATTCTGGACCGATATTATTTTTCTTCTTCTGATTTTAAAATAAGATAGGTATATGATTAAGTTTGATTTTTTGTTCCGGTGTAAAAGAGCCCAGGTATGCAGAAACATGCGTATATGTTACTCGATACTTTCAGTAAAGTCTTAATAGATCAGATTACCTGGTCTCACAAACAACGTCCGCTAGCTTTTAAGGTACCTTCAAATTAAACCCAGTTATTTATTTATTTTATGTATTATTTATGTGTTATTATTTTGTGTATTCAACCAATATACTAAAACATGAAATTGTGAGAGCTAATAATTAAATAAGGTTCCAATTTAAACTAACAATATTAACGAATCATCTTTTAGATCAAATAATTCAATAAATTACATAATCATTAAATTGAGATCTCGACATATTTTACTATGAGACGTGATATGAAATGTATAAAATATTTTAATATCTAAAGCTATGGGGACACTAAGAGGAATGTTTGCAAGAATTAGTAATTCCATGGAAAACCAATCAAATAATAAACTTAGTCAGGTACGGGCCAGGGGACCCCCCCCCAGTAATGTAATTCCTTTGTAGATGTGTGAATTTTGTCCCCTTTGGGGATTGGTTTCGCCTCCTCTACGAATTTTGGCTGGCTATGAGCCTGCTGATGTGTGAATTGAAAATAATTTTATATTTTTATACATAAATTCATTCAAAAACATTAGGTTCATATATTTTTTGTTTATTATAATTGTATATGAGTATTATAGGCCAACATCTATATAGCGCATAATATATAAGAAAAAATTATGTTATTTTATGTCTTATAAATTGACATAACATAATTTATTCTAAGAGTTATTTTTTATCTAGATTGTAATTGTTGTATGAATATAAATTTATTAAGATATACTAAATATATGAGCCGCCTCTGTGTTTGAGGTGTTTAAATCCTTAGTGTATATGTACCTTTGACACTACGGCCATCCCGGGTTATGCTCTAAGTTTAAATAAGACGATTATTTAAATAAATTATCACCAACTATAGATTACACTTGGAATGTAACGGTTACCACTACCACCTGAGATGGTTTCCTCAGGGGTCTTCCCTGATGAGGAGCAAAACTCTAAATGCAAAGCCTAAAATCTTTATCACAATTTTTGTAAAATGGCTCTGCAGTATATGTATTAATAAATAACTTATATATTATACTAAATTAATACTTACCACATTCTATAATAACTCTAGCTAAAGTGATTATTGGGAAAACACCAAATAAATCGACAAAACAACAAATAGTGAAAGCAAGGGATAAGCCCTTACTCTCCGAGCCCGTCATGTTGTCCCGCTCCGCACTGAGCTTCTTATCTGACTAGCTAAATAATCGTTACCGTTACATAATCATCTACATTATTACATTAAGCTAGACGGTAAGTTACTCATAGGTTTAAAAATCAAACGAATTGTGTAAAAAGTAAAAAAAAAAAAAACACTTTTTAAAATTCTCTAATAAAATAATTAAAAATTAAAGATAATTAAATGTTGCGTAATTTGAAAAATTGAATCCTCTGAATGTAGTAACTTAACTGAACAATAAAAATAAATATGTAATACTATTTAACAAACAATTAATTAAAATAAATACATAATAAATAAAATCAGCACAGTAATTTGCTAATAAAAATAATTGTACTGCAGTTATACTTGTTTATCTTGTCGAAATAATAATCAATTTATTCTTTGGAATCATTTTGAATATATTAATAGGAAGGCTTGTGTGCGACTGAGTCCCACACGGTGTTTGCCGGTGTTGCGAAACCCTATACCTGTAATTACCTTAGAATTATCTTTTCCGAAGCCTTCTTAATCGAAGGAGTAGGGGTACCATTTTGTAGTTATAGTTTTTTAACCTATAGTAATCCAAAATACTCGGTTTTTGCTAAAACAACATGACTAAATCTTCTACTTCTACAATCTTGTGGGAGGAGTTTATAAATTGTTTTATAATTTGTTAAAAAGTCGAGTTTTACTTAAGGCATTTTTTCAAGTATTAGCATATATTTTTTTAGGCTCCCTCATCAACATCTAAAACTTAGTTATTCTAAAGTTTATCAAATTTACTTTAAAAGTTAATTGAAAATTAACTGACAATCTCGTAGGAAAACCATTGTATTTAATAAAACATTTATGTGACAACATGTGAGTTACAACGTAGTTACAACTATGTGAGTTTTTTGGACAAATTTTCATTTTCATTCACCGGGGACTTTTTTCTATTGGTATTAAAAGAAAATGAAATTTATACAGCAGTTTGTCTTCTTTCTTTTTGATCGCTTCGTTAATTGTCAGGACAATGGCCGTTTCAAAGATACAGTTGAAATTCTGTTTTCTT
The DNA here is from genome assembly GCA_018340805.1 of Microvelia longipes. Lineage (NCBI taxonomy): Eukaryota > Metazoa > Arthropoda > Insecta > Hemiptera > Veliidae > Microvelia > Microvelia longipes. The sequence continues at coordinate 25,101,997 of JACMZG010000008.1, forward strand.
GTCTCAAGAAAAATTCACCATGCCTGTGCTCTGCAGCTGTAATTTTTTAACTTGTTCTGTTGTCGACTAATCTGCAGTATCTTATCCAAAAAACCATAACGTTTGACCGATGTGCCGTTGAGTTATGATAGAATACGGAAAATTTTTGCGTCCAAATAACAATTTTTAGTTTGTTTGCGTTGTGATAAAATGAAAATATGGTTCATTTTTAAGTTGAAACTATAGATAAACAATATTAACATAAATGGTTCACTCCCAAGTGTTGTAGGAACACTCAGTTGACAAGTTTTTGTTTATGATTTAAGTTGAGGGCCTCATTACTAGAGTCTTGAAGAGCGCTTGTTGTAAAAATCTATTTGCTCTATTTTCTACTAGATTATGCTATAGTATTTTTTTAAACAAACAGTTGCCAATCGTTATGTAAAATAAAATAAAAGTAAAAAAAATATTTCTATAAATTCAGTTATGTTTTACTTTTTATTGACACAATTAGTAAAAAAAATAACTTTCACTATATTTGTCATTACATTTATTCTTAAAGGAGTTTAATATTTTATTCAATTTTATTTTTATTTCATGACGTGTACTCAATGTGAAATGGCAAATTATAGGTGATACAATAAAACAAATAATAGTTATAGATAAATAGTATATCCCATTAAAGGTTGGCAGTCATTTTACTACGCATGCACTTTTGAAGTTCTACTTAACGACGATTCAGCTTATTTGGAAAATACATAGGTATATCAGGAGCGGAAATTAAAAATTATTTACTGAGTATCATAGTAGTCAATTATTATTATTATGGTATTTATTGTTAAAGATGTTTTATTTTACCTTCTTCTTGCTAGAGGATTCTTATCTTCTTCTTCAAGTATGTTTTATGTGTTACATTCTCAAAAATGTAAGCACAAGTATTATGAGCACAGTTCAGGTTAAACGGCTGAACTGCAGTTAATAGAACTTAGTACATGAAATCAATTTTATAGAAAAAAGTTTTTCTTCTTACCAAAAGGGGGGTGGGGACTGTAAAATTTTCTTCTTTGGAGAGACCCTCCAGAGATAAAAATTTTACTCTCTCCCTCCCGATTTTGGTAATATGATAAACTTTAATCACTCACGACTATCTTCTCCTCCAGAACTTCCACAACAACATATCTTTTGGCACAAGAACTAACTTATTGATCATAAGTTGGTTCCTGTGCGAATAGAAATGTTGTACTGGAAGTTCTGGTGGAGAGGGTAGTCAAGAGTGACTGGTCTGGCATATAGAGATATACATATGTACAATATACATGTGTGTTAACGAAATCCTCATAGTGATATCAATATAAACGACAATGCACACGCACACACACACACACACACATATATATATATATATATATATATATATATATATATATATATATAATATATATATATATATATATATATATATATATATATATATATATATATATATATATATATATATTATTGTATCCATTTTGGCACCGGAGGTCCGGATTCGATGCCCGGACTCCTAAAGATAGATAGGAGTCTAGGCTCTAAAGATAGATTACGCCAACTTTTAGGGCCAAGAGGCCCTAAAACAGGCATTTTAATATACATATACATACATACATACATATATATATATATATATATATATATATATATATATATATATATATATATATATATATATATATATATATATATAGGGTGGCCCTTAAAAATAAACTTTCTTTTATCATTGCTCCCAACCCCTAATTTTTTCGAATATATGAACAAATAATTCTATAAAAATTTCAGCCCGATCGGAGGTGATTAACTGGTGCCGTCGGGCCTTTGAAGTTTTATAGGTGTCAAAATTCGTCAAAATTGAGATTTTCTTGACACATTTTTTTCTGTGATTTTTACATTATTTTCTAGGTAAAAACAATACTTGAACCACTAACTAGACACTATGAACTTATCATTATGGCCTGAAATGATATTATTTTGTACCTATTCTCATATTTAATGGTGAACATAACATTTTTTTCTGAAAAATTTTTTAAAAAACATTATTTTTTCTATACACTGTAAAGTATAACTCATATAATATGTTTTTTATATCAATTCATTGACATATTATGTTTTTGTATACTGTCTTCTATAATTTAAGATCAATATTTTGGTTATTTATATCAAAATTAGCAGATCTGTTTTGTTTAACACACAAAACACTGTCATCCCATATCCCATCTCGCAGTAGGTGAAGCTAGCTTAGTAATGAGTATAATAGTCCAATTCAGTTTTAAGAATTATGACATCTGAAACCACATATTTGAAGTTGTGTTAAAGGTTTTGAGGTATTGGTTATGGAGGTAGGTTATTGAGGTAGGGAGTAATTATCTACAAAGATTACTCAAAGTCCTTTTTTGGATAGTTACTCTCCTCATAGTATTATTGGGGAGTAACTATCTAAAGAAGATTACTCAGTGGCCTTCTTTAAATAGTTACCTTTCTCATAGAGTTGTTGGGAAGTAACCATCGGAAGAAGGTTACCTTCTTAGGAGATGGTTACTCCCCTTCTTAGGAGACCTTCTTTAAATGGTTACTCCCCATAGTTAAGAAGATATATCTTTGACTTTTCCCCAACTCTAACCCCAACAATAGCCCCAATGCTTTTCTACATCCCCAGGATCCCCAGAGGTGGACTGGACTAAGCAGTTACTCAATTGTCAAGCACTGCTCGTAACTCATTTTGTCTGTATTTTCCAAAAGAAATGCGCTAAAACCTTTAAAGATAACTGACTAAGCTTAAAGATAAGTAACTAAGCTTTAAACTTGTGCAAATAATAGTGCGTACTTCTAATTTTAGAGGCATAGTAAATATTCATAATTTAGTACATCCAACTGGATAATTATGCGCATTCCTTTGGAAAATACAGACAAAATGAGTTACGAGCAGTGCTTGACAATTGAGTAACTGCTTAGGTTCTAAAGCATGAACCGGAACCACGCAATGGGCATGGTTCTTGCATAAGCAAGAAATGGGTTGTTTAGCACGGAAACACGCATCCTAAATGAAATTCGCCCGACAGCGGACCACCGCGCCGGAATTATTTATTTAGTAGTTGTAAACTTATATAATGTAAAAAACTATAAAAGATATAATTCCAACCAGGATTGTTGTTAAGCACGTAAACACGCATCTAAAGGAAATTCGCCTGACATGCGGACCACTGGATTCGCACTGGATGTTCTTTAAAATTTTAATAAAAACATTTACTTTACCTTTACTATATTTTCTCTTTTTCTTTAACTAATTTATTTTAACAATAATTTCACGGGAATTTAATACAAAATCTTTATACTATCACGTACATATGAAAGTAAGAAACACGATTAAAAGTTAAACTCACCTAATGTTATCAGGGTGGCAGCACTGATAACATTATTGGCAAATTATTTATTGGCAAATAAAACTAAGTAAAAGAACGTAAATCCTAAGATGCGCATGCGCAGTTATTTCAATTTTATTTTTGTGCTAGCTATCAGCTGATCACGCAAGTCTGAATTGTTTTACACACTGAATCCTATTTACTTTATAGGATAAAGTAATATATAAACCAAGTAGGGAAACAAACGCGATTTCTGTCAGACCTGGCATGTAGTTCACATTTTGTCCACCAGGGAGTTGGCTCATAATTTATTATGGCAGCGGCCATTTTGTTTTACCCTAGTAAATGTAAACAAACTATTTACGGAACTCAAAATTTTTGTTTTCATTGCATTCGTTTGAAAAGTTTAGTTTAAAATTTTAATAATTTGTGTAAGAAATACATTTTGCCACATCCAATAGAGGTTTAAGTCCGAATCTTTAAATACTAGGTTTGTTTAAATTACTTAAAACGATTAATTAAACTTTTTTACGTGTGCACTACTTAACTTAGTACATTTTTGCGTATGATATTTGGTTTTCCCCTTCAAATATTAATTGTAATTAGTAATTTAACCTAATTTTTAGGATGTAATAAAACATATGGATACAATACACTTTCGTCAACATTTTCTTTAGAATCTTAATAAAAACATGTGGTTTACCTTTACTGTAGTTTCTCTTTTTCTTTAACTACATTATTATAACAATTATTTAACAGAATTTAATACAAAATCATTCATTTATCACGTACATATTAAAGTACGAAAACAAAACAATAAGTAAAAACTCACCAAATGTTATCAGGGTTGCCAATAAAATTAAATAAAAAAAACCTACATCCGAAAAGGCGCATGCGCAGTTATTCTAATTTTAGTTATTTTTCATTTTTGAGCCACCTATCAGCTGATCGGGCAAGTCTGATTTTTTTACATGTGTCCATACAGATATATACTAGAGGGGGCATAGCCTATCTTACATTGAGAGGCCTGAAACATTTTCAGTGGGGCTCTCAGGGGCTTTGTGTAACCTCATTGAAACCTCCTCCAAGAGAGAGTAGAGGTTATAATAAATCAAATGTTTTCGGCTTCCCGCAGATTGTTTGTGTTGTGATTTGTATTTTAAACATTCTACTATATACTTTACTGTTTTTTGTTATGTTTATTTGATGATAATATTAATCGAATGTGGTCAGGTTACTTTTTCGATGTTTCAAAATTCAACAAATAGGGCCCCTCTAGTAATATATCTATATGCATGTGTCAGTATAGGAGTTTCCTTACTTGGTTTATTATTACTTTAGTATAGGAGTTTCCCTACTTGGTTTATGTATTACTTTAGTTAAAACCCTTTGTTAACGGTTTGAAATAGAAAGTAAACCGATAGAAACTTAATTTTAGACAATTTACTTAGTCAACACTAGACTAAATTAAATATTGGAAAAAGGTAAAATTAATAATGAGAAACTAATGCTAATACTCAAGTGATTTTTTGTGGTAAAATATGTTGGGCAAATTTCCAAATAAAATGATAGTAGGGGTAATGGAAGGGGGAGGTTTTAGGGGAAATGAGCTAATGACATAATGATGATGGAAGGGGGAGGGTTTATAGGGAATGAGCTAATGACATAGGCGTTATGGAAGGGGAAGGGTTTAGAGGGAGAATTCTCAGATAAAGAATACATATTTTAAGTTGAACAAGAGAGGTTTTTATTTTTGCCTTACGATAACTAGGGTAAACAAATAAAAAGTACTAAAGAAGGAACTGAAAGAATATAAAAGAAAATCAGAAATGGATATTGGTTTGGAAATTATCAAAAAGGAAATATATGGTTATTAAAATACGGTCTAAGTTAAGATTACTAAAATAAGAAAGATTCCTGGATTTGATCTTAGACCGGGCTGTTAGATATCGCAAAGACAGTTATGTTATGGAAATATAATTGCTAGGTTAGACACATCGAGAGAACGCCTGACGAGAAAAACTCATTATATCAGTATTAGAGGAACTCTAAAAGGTTGCGTAACGCTTGACCTCAAAATGGAGAATCAGCCCAATATTAAAAGCGTAATAATGCATTCCCCCTGCCACTGCAAACAATATACTCTATCATCTTCGACAATTCCTTCACAATCTTCGACTCTACCTTGAACCTCTCTTCACTCCTCTTGCTTGTCTTACAACATTCCTTAGCTCATTTCTTTCTGCCCGGTTATCGCCATGACCCCTACAACCTGCCGGTGTCTTGCCATCCTACTTTGGAACGCCAAAGGTGTCACCCAACATCGGCAGCAACTGGACATCATACTTCAAGACAGAAGGATCGACATTGTCCTCATCACTGAAACACATTTTACTCCTAATCACATACAGATGAGAATATTCAGACAACACTGCACACGGGGTAGTGCAATCCTTGTACAAAACTCCTTGCCCCACTATGTTATTCCTTCAAGATCATATCCTCTGTATATGTAATGCCTTTCTAACCAACACATCTGCAGATAAGATTTCCTTTGTCCTAAATTTATGCAAGAGAGACTTTAACATAACACACCATCAATTTGGCTGTCGAGTAAGTAACCCTAGTAGTTTTACTTTCCTATATATTCTATCCTGCACTAATTTTTAAATACAGTCTTCTACTAATTTTACCTACCTACTATCCTTCTGACCAAAACAGACTCCCTGATCTTATGTATTGCTTTGTAACCTCTCCCAAATTCACTCAATAGCCACAGTCCTTAATGACCTATCCTCCGACCACAGTCCTGTATACCTGAGTTTAGAAATATCCTCACCTTCAAAACCTCCTTAACGGAGACTAATTGACTGGACGCATAAACTAGGACACTTTTCAACCACAATTGGGATAGAAGATTAACCTAATTGTTCTTTAAAAACATCATTAGGCATAGACGAAGCAGTTGCATTAGAGTTGGTCAATATTTAAGATACATATTTGTCATCTTTCCCTTGTAGTAGATTAGCTTAGTACCCTATGGAATAAGATACTTAAAATAATTTCTAGAGATTTCTTTCTTGTATAAGCTCTGATTTTTAATTATAAGCTCAAATTTTTAATTAGATCAATTAATTTACATGATCTCTTTCTAAAGTGGAGATAATTTATTCACAATAAGCTATGCAGACAAATCATTCAGTTAATTATAGTACAGTCTAACAGAATAGCTACAAAAATAAAATTTGATCCAAGTATAGCCCTAAAGCTGTATTTTTTCATTATCTGAAAAATTTAGAGCCTTGATCAAATTAAAATTAGTCTCCTTAACTTTCATTGAAATTGGATCAGTGGTTTGAGCTGTAGTGTGAGTAACAAGATGCACATGTACATCCATAAACTCAATGAATACATGTACAGTGTGGAGAAATTTCAATTCAAATCTATCTAATTTATACAAATATTTTCTCTTAGTAATATTATTGATTTTCCCAATCACCCGTTGGATTCAATACTCCAAGTATTAGAACTATAAGAGCATATTATATTGCCGATTAAGCTAGCATGTTTACTAGAAAAGTGCAGTGCTATTCATTTAAATATCAGAACATGTGCAAGCTAACGGTGTGGTTGAGATCTGATAGTATTCAGAAGACAACAAAACATAATTTGAAACACTTTTTAAAAAACAAATATTTTTTCATATTTTTTAAAAAGTTTATAGTGGTGTCATTTTGATATACCCTTTGTTGCCTTGACGCCAAAATATAAAAGATTCTTCCTCTTGTAGGGGTTAATTTTTGAGTCAAGTTTCATTGAAACTGGATCAGTGATTTGAGCTGTAAAGTGAGTAACAAAAAATGCGAACATCCATTTTAGTTGACGAAATGATTTTGCAGGCTGAAACGTTGACGAAATGAAAAAAGTGGGTATTATTCTTTTTCTAATGCAATGCTTCCCATTCCTTTTAAAAGGTAAGGAAAGCAAAATAATAAAATAAAAGAAATATAAAGAAAAGAAATAAATAAAAACAGAAAACATAATTATTTTTATTGGTACAAAAATTACATGTACAAGTGAAAGAAATAATAACATCTCAAAAACAACAAAAGAGATATCATAACTGAAATAAAATTCAATCAATAATTAGCATTTTTTCTTCTGATTTTAATGTAAAGACTAGAATAATTTACATTATACTGATTCCATTAACAATCTGGCAGATTCTACAAACAGTTCATAATTTACTCGGTTTAAATACAACAAATAAAATGTGTTTTCTGTCCCAGTCTACAAAACAATTAATATAAAATAAACAATAATTATATACATTATCAACATTTTTTTTAATTATTATTTACAAACTAAAAATATAATATTTTAATTAAAATAAAAATACTTTTTTTTTAATATTTGGCCAATGAATTTATAATTACTTTTCATCTCTGATTATAAGGGGTAGCAATTTTTAAAATATTTTTTTATTGAAAATGGTAGGGTTGAATGAGTAGAGAATATTAATTTACCTAACTACCTAATAATTGTACAATGAAATAAATACAAACTTAATTTAATATTCACTATTTTTCAAGGGATGAAATTCTGTTATTACTGTTTTTTTTTAATTTACTGAAGTAATATGAAATTATTTGGTATTTGCATGATTATTAAAGTTTATTTTTTCTTTTAAAGAAGTAAGAATTAATATCAAATTATTTCAGCCTCTTATAAATTGATAATATTGAGTATAATTAGAGTTTTTATTAGCATGTTGTTTGTAAAGATCCAGTTGTTCATATTGCTACCTGAAATTATAGGAATTAAAAATTTAGTATAAGAGTAGAATAAAATTTTATTGCTGTGGAAATATGTTTACTGACAGGCAAAGGGAGTCAATAACTAATTTCCAAAGCAATAAAATAACTTTTATTAAAATACTTTTAGGGCGTCAATAAAATATTAACCTGTCAACGCCCATGTCTACATATATGTAACCATTACAAGAAATTTCAATAAATCATAACATAGAGCCTCTAACAGCCTGTTGAAGATATTATTGCTTTTTCTTCATTTATTATTAGTATTAACTTTCTTTTAATGAGTTATAACTATCTTCATAATTTTCTATAAACCAACCTCAAGTTATAAGCATCAATATTCTACTGCCTCCAATTGTATGTCAAAAGTAAGACCTTCTATCACAAATAGTCCCGCAGTGTGGTTATATTTTACAATTTTTAGTTATAAGTTATGCAATAGACTTATAACATGATACAGAATAAAAATATAGTAAAAATGTTGCTTTATAATAACATTGGTAAATTTTGGGGGCGACAAAATTTAAAGGTTACATATTTGTTGCCATGGTTGCCCTAGGTATACCATTTTATTGTTACTTATACATAACACTTTAATACATACATTTAACCGGACTATTTTTGTATAAAAATACATTTTGTGTAACGTATTTTAAGCTGTAATAATTCAAATAATATTTTAGGTCTTTTTAAGGAATGCTAAACAAAATTCTGTTACTAACTTTGGTTGCACCTCTTTGAAATTTGTCAAAAATCAAAAGAAAAATGTTTATATTTTAACTTGACGTACCATCTAAAGTCTTAAAATTTAAGCTCCAAATCCTCTCCAAATAAAGATTAATACAAATACAAAGTGATAGAATAAAAAACTTATTTCACCAGAAACTGATATAATTTTTTAACCAAACACATATATCTATAAACTTGATCCCAAATTAAACATTTTATATAATTTTTGTGACTTTTAATTTATAAGAGATGAAGCAAATTAATTGGGACTTCTGTTTCATAATTAAAACATTAGCACTAACAAAAATTATTCATCAAATGCATCTTTTTTTTGTAAAAGTTAAGGATCAAGTGTATGTTTTGGTAAAAATAGGTTTAGTTTCTGCTGAAAAAATATGTTATTATTAAACTATGTGTTATTTGTGTAAATGTTCATTTTTATTGTACATAGATTTAAAAAAAGACTTAAAAATATAAATTATTATAAAATAAAAAAAATGTAAGCCCTTTGAAAGTAATAACCCAGAATTTTCAAGAGGTGCCTATAAAAAACTGTTTAGAATTTTGCTAAGCACTTTTTAAAGTAACATAATATCATATTAGAAGTGATAAAGCACACCATATGCCATACAAGAAGTATTTTTACATGGAAATAGCTTGGTTAAATGCATTTATTATAAACTCCACTGGTTTGTTTACATCAAATTGTTTACATCACCTTAAAAATTTTTAACATCTTGAGTAGAATATAAAATCAAATAAATAATGACAAAAGTGTGCAAAATTATGAGTATTGTCATAAAATATACACTACTTGTTTGTAATAAAATATACATGTTGGCCCAATCGTTTTGATTTACAGTGAATAAGGTAAGCCCTGTTTTAGGGTATTGATTTGTTTTATATCTACATATCTTTTATCCTTTTATCTGTCATTGAGTTCTGATAACAGCCAACAAGTATCAACTTTTTGAAGGTTTGGGCATCCTTCTTTATTGCATTTACATTGCCATTTACTTATTAAATGCAAAATTTTAGTACATATTTTTAATCTTTCAAATAAATCGTTTTTGTGTCTGTATAAGGAGGATCAAAAATACTAAAATAATATTATTTCACACACTTACCTCAAACAATATAATTTATTTAGCAGCTGTGAGATGACATTTCTTCTGTAAGAGCATCCAGATCAACACAAGCACCATTAGTTTGAGGATCAGAAAGTAATGTTGCAAAGTCATGTTTCAAGTCTGTGAACGTCGGCCTCTTATTAGGATCCGCTGACCAACACCTACAGATGACTTTATACAGATCTTGTGAGCAGTGAATTGGTTTATCTAATCTATAACCTTCCCTAACCCTTCTCATTACTTCTCTAGCTCCCATAGTTTGATAAGGAGTACAGCCTACAACATAAAATACAACATTGACATTGCAAATCAAACAAATAAAATAAATAATTTTAGTATGAAATAAAGAAATTATTATTATTATATAATTTTGATATAAAATTCTAAAATACAGAAACAAGAATTATAAAAAATAAATTTATGATTAATATAACAAATTAGAACTACAAAACAAGTAGACTTTAATTCATTATTTTGTACAACAGTATTTCTTTGTTCTCTCCAGGTTATTTCTTAATGGATGCATTATGATTTTTTCTTAACTTGGAACTATTGAAAATATAGTTCCATTTTGAATTGTTTCCCTTTTTTAGTTTTTCCAATTAATAACACTCATTAATTACTTGTCTCAAAGAACGATTTCTTTTCATTTTCATTGTTAACTATTTTCTTTTATATGACATTATATTTTCAGTTTATACATCTTTTTAAAGCAACGTAATTTCTTTTCCACTTATTTTTGTTTTTCTTTTTTTTTTTAATATAAATCTATCTTTATGTCACAAAAATGTGTAAAATAAAGTTATTTTTGAATATATAACGTATTTTGAATATATAATATATAACGACTTCCTTCTTCTCCATTACCCAATCTTAAGCTAATTTAAAGTACTAAAAGCAGTAATAAGTTCTAGTAATCAAATAATTTGAAACTTGTAGGCTTATGACTTGAAGCTTTAAAATTAACCTTGTTAGTATTATCAATGAAAAATAACAAGAGAAAAACTGGCAGCAATGTTTAACATCTTTTAAACTTAAATCTATTTTGAATAAAACTAAGCAAAACTCTTATTAAGACAACAAAAAGTACAGGAAGCAAACTGTAAAAAAATACATTTTGAAATAAATGAATAAATGAATGCCAATAACCTTATCTCTACTTCCTATAATAAATAACCCCATTTGAGCTTAATTTCATGATCGATTGACTAATTTTCAGAAATACATTAAGACAAGTTTCTTTGGCTACTATGAAAATGTATTCGATTACTTTTCAATTAATTTTTATTTAAGAATGAATATTTAATTGAAAGTTAAAAGACAAAAATATCTTACCAAGTGTAATGATTTCCCAGACTAATATTCCAAAGCTCCAAACATCAGATTTGTGAGTAAAAACACTACAGTGAAGTGCTTCAGGAGCCATCCACCTGATAGGAAGAGCACCCTGCAAACAACCACCATGATTTTTTTATATTATAATTTTTTAATATTGATTATCAATAACAATAATTATAGTAAACACGTTTTTTTTAAATTGAAGTTGTTCTATTGAAAAATAGAAGTTAACCATATGATAGTAGTGATATTACTGTAAGAGAAATTGTTATTAAATGACCAAGGGAGAAAAGAGGGCAGTTAAGTTGGTTCTTGAGGCCTCCAAAGGAACCATAATAATTTTAATCATGAGGAAATTATTTGGAAGGACTAATTTATAAAAAAACAAACTTTAGGTTTTAAAAACATGTTTTATTAAAAATATCTTTTGATTTATTTATTGGGTAATAAACCGTTTATTGTATATTGTTTGCCTCCACAATTATGTAAATCGTAATTATGTATAGTTAATATAAAGTTTTTCTTTTTTTAAGGAATTGATCAAACTTAAACGAATCAAATGAATTAAACTAAATAAATTAATTTTAAGTTTTGAATGACAAAAATAAGTTTAAATAACTTTTTGCTTTGTCACACTAAAAACATTGAGGTCAGCATTTTATAGGTTTTTATTTTTTTATTGAAACAAATATGTTGATAACTCTTTACCAAATATTAATTATTCATGTTGATTATTTACGTTAATACTTTCATTAGAATTACCAACATAAATACTGCAAGTCATTTATAAAAGACATTTATAAAAAAACTATTAGTTTTTTTTATACTTCCTAAATTAATACTTACATGCACAAAATTAATACTTGTGTTTTTAATTAATTGACGTACTTTGTGATAAAGATTTTAAAAGTGGCGTTTTTAATGAAGATCAAACTTTTAGGTAAGAGCTGAACGTTTCAGGTAATGACTGAACCAAAGAGGAAATGTGGAACAGGAGTTAATTAGCTGTCATAGTAACCAAAATTATTTTACTCCCAATAGTTACTTTTCTCTCTGTAGATTCTAGAACAGGAGTTCAGTGCTACTTTTACTCCACTTTAAGAAGAGAAAAGTGCATTATTTCTCCCAAATGGATGTTAAATTTATTTAATTTAAATTTGAAAATGAAACCATTTTCGACAAAATGTGTACCCTGCCTCAAAGATTATTTCTCATGTGTGTAATTTCATTCAGTAAGGGGCAGTATTACTGCCTGTTTGTCTCCTTTTTTACATAAAACAATATTAAATTACAACATAATATGCAAAAAAACATTGAATATAAGTCAAAACTTAGTTTCAATATATAGAACATAGCTGTAACATATTCATTGTGTTACTTAAATTATTAAAAAATATTAATAAAACATAGAAAATATTTACCCTATTTGGTCTTTGCTCATATATTTCTCCAGTATCTCTTACATTTCGAGACATACCAAAGTCAGCTATTTTACATAACTTATTATGATCAACAAGTATATTCCTTGCAGCAAGATCTCTATGTATTATCTGAAATAAACATTGAAAAATTAAACAAAAACTTAAAAACAAAACGACATTAGCAAATCAAAAACATTAAGTGACAATAAAATAATTAGTAAAAAAATAAAGGATCATTGTTAGTCCTCATTTCATTTTTTTGTCTTAATTATTGCTAAATTAAAAACAAAGAAATTCAGCAGGTCTTTTTAACTAACAAAATACTTTAAAAAACACAATATTTTTTCATATACTGGTAGAAGCAAGGAGTATTTATGTATGTGTATTGTGTATACACACACACACACACACACACACATACATATATATATATATATATTATATATATATATATATATATATATATATATATATATATATATATATATATATATATATATGTGTATTACACACCCACACTCTTTGGTAATAGACAAGGATATTAAAAAAAGAGTTACTATCTCGAATTAGTTTAATTTTAGTCAGAGTTAACAAAAAAAAAAAAATGACAAACAAGAAACCCCTCAGCAAAATAGGTCATCATTGTCTGAAAAATATAATTTCCCAAGCAGCACAACTAGACTTAAAGTCTGATTTTTGTGCCAAATTTCAAATCTCTAGCATTAACACAGAAGAACTAATGTGTTATAAACAAACACACACACAGCAAGATGAAAAGCACTCAGAATGTCATAAAATGCCTGAAACAGATGCTTAGTAACCAAGGTGAAACCTTGGTTTTAAATTTTTAGGGTAAACACAATACTTCTTATACCACAGTAGTAGTAAAGATAATGTAGTATACCAATAATTATGGTAAAGAATAATAATATTAATGGCATACCTAATAATATTTGAGTAGTAGGTCAAGAAAATTAAATTTTATTATTTTTTTTTGTTATTAATTATTTTAGTGCGTAAATAAAATTGATTAATAAATTAAAACACCATTACAGTGAAAATCGGCTTCTTATCAGTTAATTTAAATACCTGTTACAACTAATTTAAACAATTTAATGCAATTAAATGGTAATTTTGTGTAATTGTGCAAACTAAAATTATTTAAAAGTAAAATCAATTAACAATAAATAAAATAAAACATTATATTATGATCTTCATCTTCTTATCACTCAATTTAAATACTCGTGACAACCCATTAAACCCCTATTTTTCAATGAAATTGTGATTCTACTGAGTTCATATGCCCTAAAATTAGTTAAATTAAAGCACTTTGATAAAAAATTTAAAAAAATAATCGTCAAAATAAGAAAAACCAGAAAATCCTCATAAGGACTTTAACAATGATCACCCTTTCGTTATCAATTTCTTATCAGCGACGGTGGCGCTGCTACGGACTTTGAATCGCGAATAGTGCATGCAAAAAATTAATTTGCTTTTATTTCAAGTTTGAAACAAAGTTATTTACCCCTTTGCTAACAAGGAACTCCATGCCTCTAGCTACACAGTATGCAAACACAGTGAGATCTCTAGATACTAGTGCAGAGTTAAGATCTGAAAAGTTAAAATAATGTGCTCTTGTCCTATGTTCTCTGAGGAATGTCAGCATCTTTCCATACATCACGTACTCCATAATCAATAGGAATGGCTCTGAAAAATAATTAAAATATTAATTTTAATTGTACAAACTAACACTTGTATTAAAAGAACTAATTCAATTAAAAGTATAAACTGAATGGAAGAACAAAGAAATATAAAATTACACTAAATCGCAATTTAAAGAAAAATAGAGAAAAGAAAAAAGTAGTTAACTTCCTAGGTATTAAATATTAGTAAAAATGACTTAAATTCCGATGTACCTTAAACATATAAATGAACATCAGAATTCAAGTTAAAAATTTAAAGAAGTTATTACATTAAATTTTAAAGTTAGACTTTGGATTCAAAGCGTATATGCAATGTTGGTTTAGCATACAACGATCAATCTAGGGGCAACTTTAAAGTTGAATTGTGGTCCAACCAAAGACTATCTAATCCAGCGTTTCCCAACCTTTTCAGTAACGCGACCCTATAATTTGCTTTTCTAAAGTTTGGCGACCCAAATGCATTTATTTTGCATAACCTGAAAATTGCAGGCGTTTTTATTTATTGCCGAACTAGTTATGACTCTACAGACATCGTCAAATCATAATTTTCATGAGGTTTTTATACTTAAATAGAAAACTACACACTAATTGGAGTTCAAAAGAAGTATATTATTTAATAGCAATAGAATATAAAAATTAAATTAAATATACAAATGAGCATTTATTATTTAAAGGAAAAAATCAAATAATGATTATAGTAAGCAAAAAAGAATAGAAAAATAAATATGTATTATATTAATGACTAATTTGTTGCTGTTGGTTTTCCACAAATAAGTCAAGTCGTTTTTTGTTTATTCATTTCACTACTTTAATTAAAACACAAAATTAATAATTAAATTATATATTATAAAATAAATAAACTGATAAAACAATTATAATTAAAAAACTTGTACGCGATATTACACTACGTTACTACGTTGATGTTTGTTAGAACCCAAGTCACATATAATTGAACATTATAATTTTAATAACTCAATCCTTTAAAAAAAATAAGTAATAAGAAACTGTTAAACACAGTATATCATAGGTATAACAATTCATCAAAGTTAGCAAGAATTAGATAAAGGCACCCGCCTTTATCTAATTCTTACTAGAGGCACCCGCCTCCGTCGGTAAAGGACTTCTAAGAAATGTTTTGGCCGCGGCTTCTTTGGTTATCGAATGTTTAAAGTATTATCAATTTCTAAAAATAATATCTGTTCAAGCAAATCTGTTATTTGCTTATAATAATCTTTTCACATAAATCTTTGTCATTTTATGGTTGTTAATAATAAAAAATTTGGCGACCCAAAAAGTTTGTTCGCGACCCAATCTGGGTCGCGACCCAAGGGTTGGGAAGGGCTGATCTAATCGACTCTATTTCACATTATTTATACTAATTTTTTAAGTAAGCAGTTACTAAAGTTTGAAACGACCTTAGAAAGGTAACATTGCTCAAGAAGGTTAAGAGATGAAGTGCATGTGAAATATAAAAATTGGTTAAGGAGACAAAAATGACATTTTATAATACCTCTATCTGTGCAGCACCCAAGAAGAGTAACGACATTTGGATGAGGTCCTAATTCTTTCATAATGGCTAACTCGCGGAGTAAATCCTCTCTCTCTCTTCCACCACTTCCTTCTTTCACTGTTTTCACAGCTACAAGTCTCGTTAAACCTTCATGTCCACTTATATCATCAGCTTCTGCCTTCCACACCTGTCCCAAACATAACATCTTATTTATCAACCTTCTATTCATAGTTTTATACTTTAAATGAAAGTATAAGATCCAAAATGTATGACACTACTATTTTATTTTATTATAGATTTTAACATCTATATATAAGAAAAGAAAAAGTGACAAAATAATGGCAACACAGCCATGATTTTTGAGGAAAAATATAATTTACTTTTAGACAACATAAATAGTTTTCATCAATACTAATCAAATTCAAATAAATTTTATGAAAAATACCACATTTATCCTTTTTGAATGATATTAGTGTATTTTCAAAGTAAAAATAAGCCAATGATTTATACCTCTATGTAAAAATGTATATTAAAACTGTTGTAATAATAAATAAATAAAGGTTTAAAAAAAAAAAAAATGAGGTTTCATAAATAAACTAACATGTGACAATAAATTAACAGGTGGCTGTTACCAAAATATAATTAGAAGTGTCATTTAAATTTAGTCATTGTATACTTTTGTAATTAAGTGAAATACAATTAATGGTTAAACAAACCATTATTTTTTATAAAGTTTTTTAATGGCATAAGTATACAATAAAGTTTTGTTTTTAAAATCTACAATTTTATGTTTAAAGAGAAATAACAGTAAAACTGACCTGTCCGAAGTTTCCTTCTCCAAGTAACGTCTGAAGCCTGAGCTTATCTCTTGGGAATTCCCATTTACCAGGCTGTATAGGAAGATGTTGACTTGTCATATGCAGTGTATTTTGATGTGAAATCTGAGGAGACTGAGTGGAGCTCTGATGCTGAATAGTATTCTGACTTGAGCTCTGTTGAGAAGGATTCAAAATATTACTCTTTTCTACTTCCCAATTCTAAAAAAAAGAATGCAATAATGTAAACAATCGAAGATTGAAAACAAGTATAAATATAAATTGTAAAAATAACACAATAATTTAATTATGTATTAATTTACTTCAATATGCTTAATAAAGGTGTTACGTATGAGTGTACTCAGTTACAACAAAGTAAATGGGTGGGTTTATTTGGATCTTATGGGCCCAAGATCTCAATCATGAGACCAAAGCCTGCTCTATTTATTGTTTGCTGTTCTGTTTTGCATTAGGGTCAACGATGATATATAGGCTTACTAATGTTATGATATCAATTTTTTTTCATTCATGGTGAGATTGTTTCTTTTTATTTGTAAAGTTTAGATTTATAAGTTATTTATTTGTGTAATTAAGCTAATTTTTTTTCTATTAATTTATATTTATTTGATGTCATTTTTTAAAGTCAGACCAATCAGCTTTACAGAACATTAATCCATACTGAATGGAAACATTTGGTCAAATCAATCAATTAGTGACTACATGCCCCAGAAGCAAATGAAATTGGTACCATTCTGACTGATTATATATAAAGCCCAATCTAGGAAATTCAGGATTAGAAAGGACATTTCCGTTCTCCCAGCCGAGAAGATATAGAGCGAATCACTTTGTACTGTTAAAGCATTCCATATCGTCCTTTCTGTCCTTCCATACACACCTAAGAGGAATAGCAAAAAGTAGTAATGATCCCTTACCAGAGCAGAGACAGATTTCTCTTTCAGATAAAAAGAAAACCAACGAAAACAAATCAAACACATTATGGAATCTTATCTGATTATTATAGTCAGAGTTAAGACACAAAGGGTACTTTAGAGCTAGTAAACACCTATATATATTTAATATATTATACTGCTTATAGGTGTAAAATCTAAGTTGCTTCTCCAAATAGTTCTCAAATGCTACAATATAATTTACATTATTTTGATTAAATATAAATGGATGCGACACCTATAGGCAGGTATATCTATTAGAACTATTGTCATTATTATGATTTTATTTTTTAATTAATTCATAGACGATATTACAACAAGCTAAAATACAACTCGGTTGTTATTATTACTCACCACATGTGAAGGTATTCGAGGCAACTTCGCAGGGAGGGGAGTTCTATTATATTCTGATGAATATTCTGACTCATCAAGCATCTGTAAGAGTTCACAATACATAATTATTAATTCATTTTTCATTCAGATCACAATTGCAACTAATAAACTTGAAGTAGTAAGGAGGATTTCGAAATCGAACTGGACTAAACAAGTTAATGTCATTTATATATACATGTATATAATATTATCAACCCAATTCTTCTGTAGTTTTGATTATCAGGAAGCGGCAAAACGAAATAGACTAAAAATAAAGACGAAAGCAGAATGAACTTTGAAGTAACTTTAACTGTTGACTTAGTAACTTTGACTTTGAAGTACATAACTTTTGACTTATGTACTTTGAAGTACATAAGTCGTCTGAGTAATAAGTACTTAACATAATTAAGCCACAAATCACATTTCTGATTTAAATGAGATCGTAATAATGGAATTTAGAGAGTTAAGGACTTAGTTTATATACCATAGCCAATAGTCATGACTGTCACTGTGGGGATAATATAATAAAAAGTTATTCTTATCAAATAAGTTTTTAATAAGTAAATGATAATCACCTTTTTCTTGCTTTTGATTAGAATCTGCCTCAGAAGAACGAATCCTCCTAAAATAAGAGGAATGACTCCAAGGGCAGCCAATACATAAGCTGCAATTCCAAAGCCACTTGAATAGGCTACTTCAACAGCCGCACTGTCAACTCTCGTCCTATTTCTCTGTCCAAGGTACACCCAGGATAAGTTAGGTTTGGTTGAAGTCGTTCTTGGTGCAACCGTAACAATATTGACGTGATCATTGGAATGTGGTTTCACAGGTCGAGTTGAAGCAGGGTCCTCAGGTACTTCAGTCGTTGAATCGATGGAATGAAATACAATAGTTGTTACATCTACAGCAGGATCTTCGGTCGTAACCTCGTGTGCCGGCATTCTATGGTTATTCATTCTGACTTCTCTTGGAGGATCTGGTGTCTTTGGTACAAAAACAGACTTTGGTATTGTTGGAACACTATCCTTACTAGGAGATTCCGGGCTTACTTCTGTCGTTAAAATATCTTCATTTATTCCTTCACCTCTACTTAAATTTGGATTTTTCGTAGGAACTATCTCAGGCACTAAAGTTGTAGTGGTCGAATTAGAAACTCTACTCGATATCCTAGGTACTTCTATATAACTTGAAGGAGTTGCGATAACCCTTAGTACGGGAGGGTATGGTTTTGTTCCATTCCTTCTAAAAGTACTTCTATAAGTAGCGGATTGATTCGGAAGCCTAGAACGAATTGTAAGATACATTTTACTTTTGTTGTCATTAGAATTTATAGGATTCTTAACAGTATCTGTAGGAAGAGTACTGGATTCAATAGTACGATTAACTGATACAGTTTTGTTTTCAGGTTTAGAATGAAGAGATGATATGAATTTATTTTTACTGTGCTCTCTTTGGTGCGTAGAGTACAAAGAGCGATTGACAGATTGGTGTGTGGTAGTAGGAGGAACTTTGGTCGTAAAAGGTCTGTATTCTATATTGGACCTAAACTTGGGACGAATAGTAGTTGGATGAATGGTACTATTGTTCCGCAAGGATTGATTTGTTCTATTATAGTAATGCCTCTCAAATGAGGGCCTATGAGTAGTGGGGTCGACTACACCATTAAGTGATTTATCTACCCTGTAAGATAAATTAGAATGTAAATTAGTTGGTTCAGCTCTAGACTCGGTCACGTTCTGATCTTCGAGAGCTTTCAATGGTTGAAATTGTAATTCTGTGGCATTTGAGGCTATCATTTCAACATCATGCGCTGGAGATTCCATACTTTTTATTTTCGGATGCCTATAAGTTTCTTTTACTGATACAGAAGATACGACAGCAGTAGACAAGACTTTAGCGGTAGGGCTTGGTTTAAGCTCTTCATCTTTGATTGTAGAGTTAAATTCTTTTAGAGCAGCTGAAGTCTTATTCAGAGAAGCTGATGAGATATTTTCTATATTTATTTCTTCTGAAGTAAATGAATGAGATGGAGAAATATTCGAATCGGCACTAGTTTCATTTACTTGAGATTCATAAGGATCGGGCGGAAGAATGGTGGTAGGGATAGTGTTAGGGAGGTCAGTAGGTGGATTAGTTGGTATAGATGTCTGAGTAGTAGTAAACCCTCTCGTCGATAATTCAGGTGTCTGCGTAGTAGAGGTTACTGAATCTTGATAATTGCGTTTTTCAGTAGGATTAGGCCCAAAATAAGCCGTTAATTCAGGATTTTTCAGCGGAGGGCGTACTCTAGGGACAGTATTTCTTTCAACAGGTCGAAGTTTTACAACACTGACATCCATATCTTCATGATATAAATCATCGTCTTCCCTATGAGTAGTACTTTCATAACTTCCAAGTCCTGGAGTAGAAGAACCTTCAATAGAATTGATGGCACTTGGAGTTTTTCCTGTCGATAGTTTTTTACCGAAATCAAAGAATGGTATAATGCTTTCTCTAGGGACTCCTCGTTCAATAGGCCGAAAGTGGTTGTAAAGCTTATAACCAATCGTACTGGGATGAGCTGTAGAAAAATAACCTTCTGGAATCGATACTCTGTGGGCTTTTCTGAAGTTTTCATTAATAAGAATACGCTCTCTTTTTCTCGCTAATTTGGTAATAGCTCTTTGGGTCGATTTTTCATTTTTATCATAGGCGTCATAAGGAAACACAGAGCTTTCGGTATGATCTAATTTCACTTTATGTTTTCTTCTTTCTCCGCCCCTACTTTTAGGCGTATTAACAACATCCTCTTCAACATCTTTATTTTTTGGAATAACTACATCTCCTTCTTGTTCACTATTCTTAGAAACTGGTACAGTCTCTTCTGATGATTCTTTGGGTGATCTTGATGAAGGTTTATTCCCAGACGCATTTCTGGAATCTGGATCCGACTCCTCATCAGCCGATTTCTCTTTAGATAGACTGATGTCGTCTGTCTTAGTCGTATCCTTATCTTCTTTTGATTCAGGTACATCTCGAGCTCTAGTTCCTTTACGCGAATCTAGTTGTGTTTCACCACTTTCCTGGTCTCTTGAAGAGACGACCATTCTGTAAGGACCATCTCGAACTTGACTCCATTTCCTCGGCTTGTACACATCATCAGCTCCAATTTTCTCTCCTTCTAACCCTAAAACAAAATAAATCAATAAATAAGTAATTTTTAAGATCTGTATTTAATCAAAGACAGCTTTATGCAAATTTAGGACACAAAATATAGGAGTAGGAATTAAGCAGAATACAACTTTATATTCTTTATAAAAAAAGTATACAGATACTCCATATAAGGTGGTAATACGGTAATCATTAATAAAAAATAAGTTTATTCATTATAATAAAAAGCGAAATTCTTCAAAGCGTGAAATTTCGCTCAACGATAGAGATCATGGCAGTAAAAGATAATTATATTCTTATAAGTAAAAAAATAAATTAAAAAGATCAGTTTCAATACGTTGCTATTAATATTCTTCCTCCTTCCAGATGCTGATCACACGTTTAGATTGTAAAAGAACTCATAAGGTGTTAAAATGTAACTCATTTACTTGATTAACTTTCACTCTATAAGATAGAATTCGTCAGTCTTAAACATGTCAATTCAAAGAAACATTATTAAAAAAGTTGGAAAATCAAAAAACCGTTAAGGAAGAAAATGGATAAATATCAATTAGAGTAAACTCGAGCAATACCTTATTTCTGATACAAAATACTTTCTTCAAATAAAAAATAGATAGTTAAATAAATCAAGTATCATTAGTCATATATTTTTTTAGATTGATATAAAATACAATGAGAGAAAGTAATATAAGAAAAACACTATAAATAACCTTTTTTTTGAGAAAAAATAAGTCATTTTTTCAAAAGTGCAACGAGTTACAAAGAGTGTTCATAACCCGTTGCATGTTGATGATTTTGTAATTCACCTTTTAATGCAGTCTAAAGAAAATATCCTTTTATTAGTCATATGCGATTGTTGTGGATAAGTGCTAAGATATATCATAAGATAGAGAACTGACTTCATGATCTTTAGCGGTTGTTTAGAAGTGTTCTTTTCGCTAGAAATGTGTTGTGAATCACGAATGATGGTTAAGATATAGTATCATTATGGTATATTATTAATATGTCATAATCTTGAGTTCAAAGAAGACATAGAAAAAATAATATATCTTTATTATGTCATTAAAGTTTTGTATATTGACTGAATAATTTCTTTTTATTTCACTGTGCGTTTTCGCTCATATGATTACCTGACACAACCGATTGTACGAGAGCTACAGAGGTTTAGCATCTCAATACTAAATTACTTGGGATGACTTGCGAATAAAAATAGGGTTAAAGGAGCTTCAGATTCCTAACAAGTAATTACAGGAACACATATGCAGCTCCCCGGATTATTTTTAATTTTGAATAAATCAAGAATTATGTTAGCCTCAGATGTGGTAGAGGTATCGAGAACATTTAAAAAATTCCATAGATATCATGGGTGAAAGAAAAGAGTCTCTACAAAAAAAATTATTGGCAAAGCGCTTTCAACCTAGCATAGTGCCTTAAAGTAAAGATAAAATTAATAAACCATGACAAACAAAATTAAAAAAAACCACAAATATCTACTTCTTCTTCTTAGATGGTAAAAGCTCGGTGAGCCGTGTAAGACATAGATATAATTTTTAACAAAAAAAATATTTTTAAATATTTCTCAAAAGTTAAATATGGTCGTCATGTTGGATTTTCCCAAAATCAAATCAGCACAATAATTTCCTCTCCTATAATAGGAGACAGGAAAGCAAAAAAATCTTCTAACTAAAACTGCGGGGTGAAGGTTGCGAACGTTGTATTTTTAAAATTTATCTTTTATTTACGTCCTAGCACCTAAATTAATGTTATAGGCGTGTATCGCTGCATTAACCTCATATGCATGAAAATCAAACTACAAATTGTCGATGACATTTGAATTTATGATCATTAGGAAAAAAATATCAAACCACTAATGATTTCGACACAATAAATTAAATCATCAAATAATACTTTATTCCATATTAATTGAAGTTCATTAACAAAGGTAATAATCAACTAACAGATCTATATAGCACAAATACCTCCAACACCAACAATACATCAATGAACTAGTCAATGTTTACCTTGAAACATAAAAAAAACCTGACGTTAACAGTTTTATTTGATAAATTTGTAACAATAAAAATAAAGAATTTGCTATGTAATTAATTTAATTATTTTTCTTTATCTCTTTGGAAGTTATTGTCTGTATCATCGTTTTTATAGAGATTAGTTATAGTAATACAAAAAACAATTGAGTTAATTACAAATAATGTAATTATTATACTTAGAGTGTAAAATTACAAATGATTTGTAATTAAACTGAAATTAAGGTTTTATTACGAACTAAGATTCGTAAAATAGGCAAAAATAAGTTTTTTTAAGTTCAAGAGAAAATATTTTTTTATGACGTCATTAACCCGCAATAATGACTAAGCAAAAATTTCGTGAAATCATAAAAATGTTGCGATCAACTTTAGATTTAGCAAGCATGTAGCCATGTATATGTCTAACATATGTGTCAAGCTTCATCTCGTTATCAGCTTTAGTTAAATTTTTATTAAATAACTTGAGTACATTTGTTTTAAAGAAATCGTAAAAAATCAGGAAATAATCTAATTCAGTTGAAATTTGGTACAAGCATATACCTTTACGTAATAAATAAGAACGCAAAGTTTCGTTTTAAAAGGAAAAGTTTAGCCATGGTTTGTGTTGAATCATAAAAGTTGAGGAGCATTGTGCGTGGTCAGAGCCTGGATGGGTGACTTCTGAGAATGAACATTTGCTATCTGAGGACGAGCGAAGCGAATCCGAAGACGAGTTGCAGTCTAAACTTAACGACTTGTATATTCTGAAGACGAGCAAAGCAAGACTGAAGAAGGGAGGATGAGTGTAGGGAATCTGATGAGATGAGGAAAAGTTATGAGGTACCCCGTACCTGATTTTTTACTAATAAATTTGAAAATTTGCTCATATCGAGGCAGCATGCCACTTATATACACCAGTAATATGACAATCTGATATATGATAATAACCATATGACCGTGAAACGCCCTTCAGCGCTGACGCTTCGAAACGGGCGAGAGTCCGAAGTTGTTTTTGTAAAGTAAACTAGGGGGTTTTAAAAGCCATCACTTGAGATTAAGTGAGACTTATTCGTATAAAAATAACGTTAGAAGAGGTAAATTAATATAAACACAGTAGAAATGTTTAAAATGAAGGGCAAAAAAGTAAGAATCTCTTAAAAATATATTTAAATGTAAATGGCTTTCAACCCAAAATGACGCCTTTATCTGCGCTTTCACAAAAAGTTTTATTGCATAAGCCCTATTGATTCGTTTGCATACTTCTTTGTACTTTGAACTTATACTGATGACCTCAGGGCAGGTTGAAGGCACTCTGTAAGTTTTTGTGCCTCTTTTCGTCGTTCTTTTCAATGTCACGTTCATTTTTAAGTAAAGTTCTAGAAAAACGCCCTATAAGAGACCGAAAGAGCCTTGATGCATGTAATTAAGATATTGGGATCCGATGTGCGAACAGTTTATCGTAGCCTTATAACCTTACTCCCATTTAAATTTATTATTATTTTGTTTTGTTTTAGATCCAAATTAAATTTAATATTCAAGAAAAAGTAACTGTTAGTTTTATACATAATATCCCATGCTTAAAATTAATTAAATATCCATACTGATCATGAAACATTTAATTAATTCAAGGTCAATTAATTAGCTATTGTCTGAGCTAAGTCAACAAGGAAGCAGGCTTGTCCAAGAACCCATTGATTAGTTTTAATTACAGGACATCAATAATTATAAATTCTAATCAATATTATAATATTAATGTTATGCACGATATTTACAAATGTAAATTTGGAGCTAACGATATTTGTCTACCTACTTCATCTATGAACTTCATATTTACATACAAAGCTGTTTCATATTACAAAGTATACAAAAAAGGTAAAATATAAAAAAAATTAATGATTTTAGAAAATAAAATAAAAAGGTAGGTGTTTCGAAGTCCTATATAGTTTCACTAATTTTTAATTTTAAATGCGGGGAGGTTTTCAGAAAGTGTCCTATAAAAAAATCGCTGATAAATGGTCCACATAGCGGGTCGGAAGTCTAGGAGTGTTTCACAAGTGTGTGTTTATTGGATTCTAGTAAACACGCGATCTTTCAAATGGATCAATATTTTTAAATCAAACTCGGGAGGACACAAACCATATTGAAAAGAAGATCGTTGTGGCGTCATAAATCCGCTTTGCTGAGTCAGCAAATATTAACAAAATCGGCAAAATAAATAAAGATACAACATTTTTCACCGGGACTTTTTTTAGGTAAATAACCGGAAAATAATAAATGAGCAGGCTTCCAAATTTCGAGTAGGGTGTTGTCAATGTGTTCTTATGATTCTGAGATGAATAAAACTGACCCGGTGTCTATACGAATACTCTAAGCCAGGGTTCCTAATTTAAAATCTTAACTAGTATTGTAATATTTACACTATGTAAGTTTCAAGTTATACAAAATAATTCAAACTTCCTCAAAGTATTTTTTTAAATGCGAGCTACTTTGCTTAACTATTTAGATTTTTTAAAGGAGAAACACGAAACTTTTTAAAAACTATGACCATAGTTAGGTACATGTTTTCTTCTAACAAAGTATAAAAATTGAACTAAATGCTGATAAGAAGACGAAACTTGGCACATTTATTATAATATATGCGTGCCGAATTTCAAATTGATCATGACATTTTCCGCGTCAATAATGACAGTTATTGACGTCATAAAAATATTATCTAGATAGCACAACCTAAAATTATATAATTCAACCTAAAATTAGTTTGTAAGCCAAGTTTGAAGTCTCAAGCATAATCACACAAGGAGCTACGATGAAAAACACACACACAAAAAGATAAATTACTTGGTAAAAACAAAGTGAAATTTAAATTTCACTTAAAAGCGCTTTGGATTTTGAGCGCGAACCAATTGCTTTTTTTATTATAAGTACAGTATAAATGAGGAAAAGTAACAATGCATTTAATACAGGAATAAATAAATCATTTGGCAATCATTGTTTTAAGATGCAAAAAAGGATTAGATAAATACAAGGTTTGTAGCTTATAATCCTGAGTAACATCAATCGATAAAACAGCAATAGAAAATATTTAAAATAAAAAAACAATATTATAATTTAAAACCTGCCGTAATCAATCTTGCTTAGATAAATCCTATCGCTTCAATAAAGTAAAAAAAGACTTATCTTAATATGTAAAAAAAATAAAAATAAAATTCAACGTTAAAAATACAATTTTGCAACAAGTATATAAAAGATTTAATCTAAGGGACAATCTATGTGTTGAATCTATAATTCAGAGATAAATATCTATTAGGGAAGTATATGCAACAATGATGCGTCCTTATTAATATTAATGCAGACTTAGCAAGTTTCTTAAGTAAATTAAGTTGTACTCCATTATTTATTACTTTAAGTTCAGTAATATCGAACATATACTTGTATGTATTTTGTTTTGAAACTATATAGAGAGATGAATGCTAAAGGGAAGTTTTTTTTTTAAATTATTTATTTATTGTATAAATATAATTTTACGTGGCTGGAGTATGAATGCAAGTAATTTATTTAACATTACACCATTTACACTTTAGAACTATAATAATAAACAGTTTAACCTCAATAAAAATAAGCCTATACATTTTTAGTAGGATTAAAAAGTTAATTATACATTTAATGGCACAAGTTTTTGTATAAAAGGGTTATTTAATATGCGATTAATTGTATAAAATACAGCTAGAATAAAGTGCTAAAGGAGACAATAATAATTAATAATCAGTTCACGTATTACTAAGCATTTTTCTTCAGAAATGTATGCTCAAAAAACTTCCTACTTAAAAAAGGAGATGGGGAAGTTAATACTTTACGGAACTTAAAAATGAGTGTTTGTTTACATACAGTAAAAATCGTATTTTTTTTTTCTAAATTACTAAAGATATTGTGAAATCATTCAAAAAGGTAGCGCATATTGTGAACAGAAATAGTGCTGTTTGATTTGAAGTTTGCTATATTTCCCTATTATGTTAGATTAAAATGAAACCAATATAATTTTTCCAAAAATGAGTTGATACGTTGCAATGACTGCTAGAATACGAATTATTAGGCTCAACCTTCGCGGCTACCTACGGTATAAATTAGGAAAAGTTAAAACTATCTGCTAAGTATGACAGCTTGCATTTTTAAGCTTTTTTGAACATAAAACTTTATTGGATGGTGTAATTGAAACGTAGTTTTAAGATCCTAGAAATTTGGTTATATAATAATTCTGAAGTTAAGCGTACCTAATAATTCCCTGCACTTAAGATCAATATTCTTTTCTAAGGACGATCGGAGAAGTAAGTAAGTCGAAGCAGTACCAACTTAAGCATTGGTACCAACGAGCGATAAGAGAGCGATGTTGTGAGAAAAAGTGCTAAGGTACCCCGTACCCGATTTTTTTCTTATTATGAAAATTAATAACTTAATAAGTCTTTGCAAAATTAATAATTAAGTGTTATTTGTGGAAATCATTTTAATGCCAAAAGGCATTTTTAATACAATTTTTATCTTAATAATAATTTAATCTTTGTAGAGTAGCTCTAGGCAAGTCTTTAGAAAGAATTAGCTATATTTTCATAACAATATTACATGAACTTTTTATTCTTCAACTTCATATCTCTATTATCCTTTATTATAACTTTAATCAACCTGAAACATTCTGTACAAAGTATGTCTATTATACATTCTAAATAATACAAAAATCAAAATTACCAAGTATTATTAGTCGTAAAAAGTATAATACCTAAATTAGGCTTATTATCTAAGATCCTAAACTACATTAAAAGAAAAGATACGAGAAGATAACTGAATAAATCAATTGTGATTACTAGTTATCATGTATTTTTTCTCTCACTGCATCAAGTTAAATTATCTTATAAGAGTAGGTATTATGCTTCAAATAGCACAGTTTAAAAAAATAGCCACCCAAGTTGGATGACGATATTGGTTTTAAATGAAGAAATATTTAAATTATTATTTAAACAGATTTACTCAATAAGAGACCTATTTCATTGTCTTTGATCTCACAAATACGAAATTTTTTTGTTCTACTTTGATAAAACACGCAGGTAGTTAAAGTCTATTTGTTAAGGTTTATTTCTTGACCTTTGAATTTAAAAGAGGACGGGTAGATAAAGTGAACGGGTTCGGAAATCGTTTTGCTAAGGTTGGCACCGATGTATTCCATGTGAACCATACATTACTGAATCAACTTGGATTCTAAATCTAATTCGAAGGCTATTACTTTTTCTTCTTCTTCTTTAAGACATTTTCTTTTTTTTTAAGTTTATTTCTCAAGAAACAAAAAGTTAAGACATTTGTATAATCTAATCGAAGTTGATTGCATGAGACTTCTTTATACGAAGTTAATGAAGTCTTTTCTGATAAAATTGACAGAATAGTGGTAATACATCTTTTTACTTTAAACTTTAAATCTAGACATTGACTCAGTACTTTTATTCCTTGAAATTTAGAGCAATGAAGATGTCATGTCAATTTACGATTTCTCTTAAAACAATAATGTGAACTAATTCACGATAACTCTGTCTTATTAGCATGTTTAGATCCTATTTTAATTCGACTATTTATTTCGATCTTAACTAATGGCTAAATAAAGCATGTGATACATTATTAGTATGTAAAGTAATAGGTAAAGCCGTGGGACATGAAGTTACAACAGTGATGTTGAAATCGATGTAAACTTTGAACATGTTTACAACTAGAAGGATTTATTGACAAAATACATACTTTAATCTTGATGTCGTAGGAATATGTGAACATAAAATGTTTTAAGAATATACATTGCCTTTATGAGAATTTAATATCAATGAAAAATTGGGCTTAACTTGAATTAAACACATTGTAAAAAAAACAAAAGTGAAATTAGTAATAGGCAAAATTACAACTTTTGACTTTTAGAATTGAGTTAACTAACTGACTTGATCACTCTTCTCATCCACATGGAAGCCCGTCCATATGGATGAGAAGAGTGAGCAAGTGAGTAAGTAAACTCAATCCTAAAAGTCAAAAGTTGTAATTTTATGATTATAATTCATTAAAACAGGGCATTTTTATCAATTATCATGACGCTATTTTTATGAATAAAATGACGCTTTCTGAAAGGAGGGAGTGAGGATTGATTCCGTTTGGCCACCTGTTGCCAAAAATATATGTTTAGAAAAATTTTATATAGAGGAGCTTACAAAGAATGCATAGCACGAAAATATATGAACGACTTTTGAAAATATAAATTTACCATAATTATTTTTGTAACTATCACCCAAATATGTTAATTTTAATAATAATTTTGGTAAATTCAAAAAGTTAAGTTATGGTATCCTAAGCAATATTATTTGGACACCGCTTTAAATTTTAATTAAATTAATATTAATAAATATCGCTACATTTCGCCCATTTTTTATTAAGCTATTGCATGACATATGACAAAGATTTTTGTTCAAAAATATTTTTTTCACAAACATCTATACAGGTCGAACGAAAGCGTGATGAAAAAATAATCAAAATATAGCATATTAGTAAAAAATTACTTAGAATTTAATGTGGCTTGGCAATATTACAGTATACTATTCGTTAACTTTCTAAATATACCATAGGTAGCAGCAAGATTAACATTTTTGGATAAAGTAATCAAAATAATAATAATGGTAAATTACAACTTCAGTGTCGAACATTTTTTTTTTTTTTACCAAGAGACTCATTTTTACTACAGGGAGGCTTTTTTTTTTCCAGAAAAGGGCTACATTTATTTCCTGTCAAGAGGGTATCTTTGTTGCTCCGGGGGGTTACTACCCCCGATCCCATCGAAAGAAACCCTTTCACAACATATTTTGCTTTCATCAAATGCAGCGATTTTAAACATACGTAATATTTGTAAATAATTAAATAATATTAAATAAATAAAATTCTATTGTTTAGAAAATTACATTATATAGTATAGGTGCAGACCCATAATTTAGTTCATGGATACGACCTAGATCAAAGATCAAATCTACGAAAAACTCTTTTTATACATTAAATAAAAAACCATTATTTTAAAAATAATAATATTAACAATTAAGTTATTACATTGTAATTTTACTTGGTATTATTTCTATAGTTTCTTATCTATTTCCCATATATAGATATATTTGTTTATATCAGCCACTTTAGTCTTTCATTAGCTGAAATGTTCCCAGCAACATCTCTCGATCATTTCACATAGTTAGGAACACGGATACAATCATTTTCAACGAGTAATCTTGTTTTTCCTAACTTTTATTCTAAAAAAGAAAAGACAGATGTAGCTTTCACTAGTGAGTGTAAAAGAAAGTATGTATTTATGAAATTTAGCTTTTTCATCTTATATAAACTTATAGATTTGTAATCATCCTTTTCACGAACTACAAATAAATAATCTTTGTAGTATTATATAACATTATGAAATAACCAACGAACTAGCTACAAAAATTAGAAAAACAAAAATAAGTTCAACAGCAAAATAGAAGCAAAAAATCTTTCAATTATGGAGCGAGATTTCCTCGCTTCCATTTGATGAAAAACATGGGTTTTAGATACGCTTTTGTTAATAAAATGTTCCTCCTCCACCCCACTTTTTACGAAGGAGCAAAATTAAAAGTTAATTCAAAACATTTATTTCTAAAATAAATATAATTATAATTCATTTCCTAAATATCTTCTTATAATTTTTATAAGTTTTCAAAAAAGTAAGAAAATTAAGATTTATAATAAAGTAGAGTGCAGTACAAAATGTTGTTAAAATTTAACTATCGATTTTTTATCACAGATCTGATCGTCACCATAGGTAGAGATTTATCAACATTGAAAATTATACAATAAACTTAAAACTAAATAAAGATTCCTAAATATCTTCTTATAATTTTGATAACTTATCAAAGGATCACAAAGATTTATAATAAAGTAGAATGCAGTACAAAATGTTGTTAAAATTTAACTACCGATTTTTTTATCACAGATCTAATCGTCATCATAGGTAGAGATTTATCAACTTATAAAAAGTATACAATAAACTTAAGACTAAACAAAGAACAAAAACAACATTATATTAGTAAAAATAAAAACAATTGACAAGAGCTATCATAAAATGGAAGTAAAATAAGGTAGACAGAGGGCAGACTAGAGATGGCATGCCCTATTTCCATACATTGAGAGGCTTGAAATATCTTTTTGGGGCGCTCAGGGACTCTGATTAACCTTATTGTAACCTACTCTAAGATTGTGATTCGGTTATAATAAATTAATCGCTGTTGGCTTATTAGTTGTTTATTTCCTATCCATTATCTTTACTTTAGTATATGAATACCTAATTTCTTAGACAATTTAAAGATCGAAACTAATCAATGAAGAATAAACTTAAAAACGGCAAACAATTATAAAAACTAGTCTCAATAAACAAATAATACTGTTTGAGCAAAAAATATATACTTAATTAATTTTAAAGGATAGGAATTTACGAAAATACTAGATTAAGGACTAGAAGGGTAATTAGCACAGTAGAAGTCAGTACACTGATTTACTTCAATTACTAATTTACATCAATCAAACATAAATACTATGCAAGATTTTTACAGCTGAATTCTGTTAATTCCGTCGACCTATGATTTACACAATTAATTCAGCAATAAAAGCTGAAGAATCCGTCAATTTACACATCGCTACCGCGTCGAATATTGCATTTAAATAAATTCGTCATTGGCTTTGCAATGAAATAATATCTTACTAACAAGTTTAAGCCCTTTACACACTCTCTCTGTGTCGCTCTCTCTCTCTCCCGCAACAATTAATGATAATAATAAAATATTATAAATGATAAAAAAAGTTGAGAAATGTTTATATAAATATTGTCCTTGTAAAAGAAAAATGCTGCTACCACCGCCCATATATATTTAATATCATAAATAAGTAACAATAATGAGACAAATTGACTCAACTCGAGAATAGACATTTTTTATAAATAATACAGTCATTACTTTATTTATAATTAAAATATGTCACATAAACTGTCTTTTTAGAATGAAATATGAATATAACAAGGCAAAGATTAAATTATATTGGGATTTCAATATAATTAGATTTTATGATCTATTGTTCTATTAATTCATAATTACGAAGTAATTTAAGAAGTGACGTTAACTAAGAATTTTCTCCATAATGACAGGCAATTAGGCATTCTAGTTATAACTGATTAAAAATATAATAATTATTTCTTGGTTATAAATTGTTACCAAATAAAATTGAAAAACTAAAGGCTTTCATCCTCTTGGCGGCCATGCCGCTTTTCTAGGTTTTAAGGTTTTCCTTAAAACTTTGTTTAGTAATTATTGTGAGTTTATGGGGTCATAAATAATAGGTTTTAAGGTCATATATATATATATATATATATATATATATATATGTGTGTGTGTGTGTGTGTGTGTGTGTGTGTGAGTGTCGTGGACATCTGCTATAACAAATGATTAATCAATGTTTTGCTTGAATAAATGGATACTTGATTTAAC
Source organism: Microvelia longipes (assembly GCA_018340805.1). NCBI lineage: Eukaryota > Metazoa > Arthropoda > Insecta > Hemiptera > Veliidae > Microvelia > Microvelia longipes. The sequence goes on from JACMZG010000008.1 coordinate 25,134,887, forward strand.
ATGAACAAACGTTAAAGAATAAAAAATAACAGTAACAAGGGAATCGTCAAAACAATCCAAATGAAGATCTGCTATTCCCTAGAGTAATATTTATTTCTTTAAATGTGATAAATTCTTAAATAATATTCAAACGCTTAATAAAGCTTATTTAAGGTAGCTTGATCAAACAATTGTGATATCACGTGTAATGAACAGTATTGTACTATAAGAACGCGATCCAATTGATCCGGTCCAACTTTCAGAGATATCAGTAAAATACAAGGGATATTCTTCTTCTATATACTTTAATAATTAATGTAAGCATACTATACTGCGTGAGAGAGTAAATAAGCGTCATTTTATACAACAAATTCGCTTAGCGTTAAAGAATGAGTTTGAACTTAACTTAGGAACATATTTTATGAGCCAAATTGGATACTCAGGTTATACTCTGGCAGGGTTGACAGGATGTGAATGTATGTGCGGCTACCGCCCTTTTTCTCTAATGGGACAGAAAATTCGCCCCCCCCCCATAAGTTATTTCACCAGATCCACGTTGACTCTGATTCTGTTCGGTCCTTTGTCCGGTAAAATACTTACATCTCTGTGCATTATGTTTTAGTGATTAATTTGCTAACTAATCAGAAACATAAGCTAGATGAATCAGGTGAAGAAAACAAAACAGATACCGATAAGTAATAGTGCCATAGTGCTACTATTTTTTAATACAGATAATACTTATAGACAAGCCCTCAGATCGAGGTCGTGAAACAGTTGTGCTTGCGAGTGCCATGTAATACTGTATAGATCCTAATCACACCCGAACTTACATCACAAAAACAAATGAATTTTTTTTTAAGTCGTGAAATAGATTTGCCAGATCGAATTTCCAGGGAAAATGAGGTAGGGGTCATGGAGAGAAAGAGGTGGTTTGCTAAAATGAAGGGACTCACTGATTAAGGATATCTATACATACAAACTTTTCTAAAACAAAGCTTTTCTGGATCTTTCGAAAGTTTTTTTGTATCGAAAAACTTATGGTTTACGATACATGGTAATTTGCTAATATTTTGGTCATTTACAGTACTTCCTAAAACGATTAACTGCTACAGGACAACAACCATATCCCTGCAAAGCGGACTGTAGCGCCAACGCAATGCGTCGGCTATGAGATCGAAGGCTATTGTTTTAAATTAACATTTAAATGTACTGCAACTGAAAGTTCTGTTAGAGCTAAATGACTTGTGGAAATATTTGTACCAGTCATTATTAGCTTATGAAATGTCAGATTATCAACAACTTTAAGAAATAAAGTGATTTGGTAATAATTATAATCTTAGTCATAAAATGCACGAACTGCACTTCATAAACATATTTATCAGTAATGATGCAAAAACTAAACAATTCTTCATGCACGTAAATATTCACAACTCCTAACTTTTTTCTTTATATCAGGAATATTTGTCGCTAATAAATTATCAACAATAATATAGTTTCCCTGATTAGTCACACCTTGTTGAATTTTTCGCTGCTTTTAATCCTGAAATTCCTGTGCATTAATTTTTTTATCGAGCGTTTTTTTAAATACAATATATTTGATAGAGTTGTATATTATACACAATGAAAAAATACTTTTCGAAGTATGATACATAAAAGTAAGAAAAGTTCTGACAGCAAATAAAGTAAAGATAAAAAGAAAGGAAATAATTTATTTAAGTTTTGTTTGATTTAAAGGATAAAAAATGTTGAAATACTATGGTGGTTTGTCATAAACAAATTTAGAGTTAAATATATTTATTTTCCAAAATAAGTGGTGAATTTTAAAATAGTTTTGTTCATTGGGATATATGAAACGAAAATATATAGTATAGATTAATCTCTGATACAAGTTATTGTTATATTTATTTAGTAATTTCAGCTTATCTAGAAAGGAAAAACAAAACATATATTTTAATGTTTTTTATTACAAAATGTATAAAGAAATAATTACATTAATTCTTTTAATTTATATTTTGTTTCCCTTAATCTACAAAAAAAAGAAAAAATCGAGAAAAATTAAGTCCTTTCTCATCACTGTTTCCTAAATACGGTTAAAATGAGACACTAAAATTGTCCACGTTTTGTCCAAAATCATCAAAACTTGATATGAAGTTAACTTTTGTACTGGCTGTATGTATTCTTTTCCGGTGGAGATTACCTACAAGGCACTTAGATCCTTTAGGTTGGTCCATTGTGCCCATGAGGCTATATGTATAGATGACACTAAAGTAAGGAACTTCATGGACCAGTCTTAAATTGAATTAAAATTAAAATTCAAGACATTACATCGAGAGCAGGAAATGATTCGATTCTAAGAGAATCATACTTAATGTTAATTTTATGTAACTGTTCGTATTAACAATTAAATATTATAAACCTATTTTAATTAACAAATTGCCGTAAGTGAATAAGTATAAGTCGACAATACATAACACCATATCATAATACAAAACATAATACGCTAATACATCACAAAAGTAACATACTCTGTCAACATATTTAAATTGTAACGCGTTAAACTTAATAATTATAAGGAATAAAAAAATATAATAAAATAAATAAAAACTAAGATTGATAACGTATAAACTAACAAGAAATATAATAACTAAAATATAAAAACATATTACTAATAACAAAATATATTAGTATTGGCAATAAGTGGGACATTTTTTTATATCTTTGGAATGCGATGTCAATCAATACGGTATGGTTTTGTTAAAACTATTTCTTAATATGCATTTCTGACTGACATTTCCGTGAATATTGTTTTATAAGGTAATTAATTGATCTTTATAAGCACTAATTAATTATGATTAATAAGGCAAAGATTAATATGCAGTCGTATTTATTATATGTAGGAATATGACACGCATAAGTGTCACTTAAGGAAACATTCAATCATTTTAGTAATAAAACAATATTTACTTATTTAATTCACTTTTGTTCGTCATTTTTATTTTATAAGTTGCTTCAATATAACTCTAAATCTAAGAATATTTAGATATAGGTCCTTCTATATATTATTATATAGAACTAAACAACAATTTTAAACTAAATTCTTTTAGCAAAAAACTATATGATTTAACGATGAATGACAGGTGCTCATAGAAAAGATATTTTTAAGTTTAAAGTAAGCTATCTGCAGGTGGAAAATCTGAACTAATTTAAATCTCTAATAGTCCAAGAGCCGGACCTGAAAAACGTGACCCATTTTGTACTACTTCAAACCAAATTTTTCTGAAAATATACCTTAAATTATGAAGAAAAAACATAATCTCCCTACCCTTTATGAGTGGAGCCCTTCATATGAATGCGCATAATCAAATTTTTTTAAATTCGCACAAATTTCAGTTTTTTTATATAACTGGTTCCCTGTGGGTCGTGTGCAATGCACGAAGAGAACATGTTTTAAAGCTGACAAAATGCTCTGTTAAACAGGCGTTTAATCATCAAAATCAGATGGCTACAATAAAATTTATGCGAATTCATTGAAAAAATATTGGCTTTTTGTAGATTTTTTTGGCCATTTAACAAATGTCATAACTTTAGTTGTAGTTATCCGCCTTTGACAAAGAAGCACTTGTTTTAAAGGAAATTTCATCAGCTTTAAAAAATCTTCTGTTTATGCCTTACACACAACCTTCCTATCTGTGCTAACTGGAATTTGTGCGATTTTTTAATATTTTGAGCGAGCGCATTCATATGAAAGGCTCCACTTTGGACAAACAGACTATTCTTTTTCTTCATAATTTAAAGTATATTTTCAAAAAACATTTGGTTTAAAGTAGTATAAATGAGTCACTTTATTAGGCCTGGTTTTGGACTAAAATTAATTTTGAACAAATTATGTTTCTGTATTGAAGCTATTATACCCGAATTCTTTTCAAATTTCCTTATTGCTACTCTTCATCGAAAACAGGATTTAAAGGGTAATAAGAAGGATCGAAAGAAGATCTCCGTCCAGTTGAGAACGGTAATGAGAAAGTATATAACATCTATATAAGACTTATATAATGAAATAATAGATACAAAATTTCACAGCTGTAATCAAATTAAGTGAATAATTACTATACAATAATTACTATAATTTTTCTAGCATAGAACTATTAATAATTATCTTTCGTAATACCAAAATAAGAAATAATTAAGATAGTTCTACTACATTTAATTTATGAATAATAAAATTATATTAAAAAGTAATCTTACATTAGACGTATGAAGAATTACGAATGCGTGAATTCTGTAATTTACAGAAATGCATTCTTCACGTTTAGTTGTATTCTTGCATAAAAATAATACATCTAAACAAATCTAAATAAAGATCTGTTTAAAAAGATCTTCTATTGCCATTGTTAAATATGTATCAGTAATAATCACATTCTAATATGTATTTATACAATCAAATCGAACTTTGAATACATTCATCAAATCAGTACAGAACCATTACTAACATGGTTATTATTTGTTGTATATCATGATATAGTACACGGTATATAATCAGTGTGACGAGATTGTCAGTTAGTTGATTATATTGACAATATTTACAGAATAATCAGAATGGAAATAGATATTGCATTAAAGTTTATTTTTGCAGAATAATAATGTTGATTGACATATTGTAAACCAAAAATAATAATATTACATTTTAAATTATACCAGGATCTACTAAAGGTTGTAGATCCTAAAATGCATGAGTAAACAAATAAAAATAAAATTAGGTATAAATAATATAAGCGTGACGGTTTCATAACAGAATTTATACATTAAAGAACTTTATCAAAAAGACATTATCAGCCTTAGGTAAATATTTATACGAATCCAGGATATCATAACAGACCAAAATAACAATATACACAACTGAAAATTAAAAAGGTTGTATTTACCGCAAGTTGAAGAATCAGCTACCATTGATACTTGCTGTTGGATATGAATATCCCTGGACCGGTTTCGGCATATCCAACAGCAAGTATCGACAGTAGCTGATTCTTCAATATACAACTTATATAGTTAATATAACAAATTACTGTCCCAGCAATAAAAAGTTTTTACTAGTGATTTCTAATCACCTAACTAATTGTATGTTTGCTATCACACGAATATAGTGGCACTCATAAATAAATAATATTGTTTAACCTAATAAGACACAAAAACTATTAAAAATCATACTTAAATAATAATTTGACAATAAAATTTATAACGACATATTTTAAAAATATTTATAAGTAATATCACTAATGTATTAAAGTCAAATTATACTTTAAATAGACTAATGTAATCTTATACCCGAAGCTAACTGAATTCGACCGCTTAAAATCAGTCATGAAAATATTATTAAAAAAATTGATGATCATTGACATAGTGTTCGGCATGAGACAAATTAAAATACATTTTTTAATTAAATGGTTAGCTATAAATCATAAAAATTTAGTTCAGTTGAAGCTTGTAGTATAAAATAATATTATGCTAGCATACAAGGTAAAAAAGCAGTTATAATATCAAAACAATATTATTTAATGACAAAAATAAAGTTTGGTCCTTCAAGCCGGATAAATTTGTTTTATCATTCATATAAATATCTTATAAAAATTAATACGTACAAAAGAAAGAATAAAATGAGAACACTATAATGGTATCTTTAAATAATGACTGATAAAATAACCTAAAATAATTGAATTCGTCATTACTTAGAGAAAAAGTCATTACTTTCGTCATCATTACACATTATAATTTTGTTATTAATCTTCTTTCATAACTTATATGAGTTTATTTTTTAAAATCCAAATAATAATCAATACAGTCCTTAAAATTTTATTAAGTAGGATCATTATCATTTTAAAGATCAAACAATAGATTTGACAACCCACGCTTCGTATGATCCTAATCGAAATTTGATATCATTTAATTATTAATAAATCGAATATCAGGTCGTGTATTTGTTCTGAGTGTCCTCTAAAATGCATTATTACGATTAAACGTGGGAGTCATATTAATTATATCCATGACCTTTATTTTAAATATTTTTAGTATAACTAAAAAATTATAAAGGATGTATTGAGAAAAAAAAAAGAAAATTAAAAAAAATTAAAATGAGTAAAAAGATATTGAAAGTGATTTAAAGCAAGGGCAATGTCTTTACAGTTTGTATAGATAAGTCCTAAATTATGCGTAAGTAGTGATACATCATGCTTTGCGCATTAGTCGAAACGTGACCATAACTGTGCGAATAAAGACAAAAGCTCACGCATTATTGTCTGTCCTTCTTTTATTAAAAGTGTATTTACATTGAATAAGAAGTGTTGGTTTTATAAATAAGTACGAGTTTAACAATGTTATAATTGTTTTGTACTCTAATCAGCTATTCTAGAATGAGGGTCAGGTAACAAGGATGGATAAGTATGGTATGAGGCTTTTACGTTATTCATAGTTTAAAAATAAGTTTAAAAATTAAAAACCATTTTGTTTTCCCTCATTCATACCGTAGGTACATCTGAAAATCATTGTTTTTTTTTTAAGTAAGAATTCGAAGCAGAGATTGAAATTCAATTATATGTTTGATGTGTTTTAAGACCTCCTAAGTGGTTTTTACTAAGTTTTCAGCCTTTATCGGTCTGCGTGCGTCTTATAGTACTGATCAAATATAAGAAAAAATATAACTTAAAACTTACTACAGACATTACTAGGTCCGTGCTTTCTGGATTTTCTTTAATGACACCATTAATAGCTCAGCTCAGATTTATTTGAAATTTAGCACGCTTGTAGTCCTATATACTGCCATGAAATTTGCAAATTACATTTCATCGGATGAAATTTATATAATCTTTTTTAAGCATTGGTTCAATATTTCTCGAAAGATTTGTATATTTTTTTGAATAATTCGGTAGAAATAAAAACTTATCTATTTGAGTTGAAATTTTACAAAAGTAAAAGACAAGAATTCAATTTTTAATTTCGGTTACGATATGCATATACGAGTAATAGTAGTAATAGTAATATACGAGTATGCATATACTCGTAATTGTTGTATGTAGAATCGAGCAAGGTCTGTTCGTGGTTGGGTAACTGTTGGAAATAAAACGTATTTTTTTACGGTTCGTAAAAAATTATATGTACTGCAACATAAATCGGGTGAATTTCATATCCCGAGGATAAGCGTAGTATACCGTGCCCTGATAACTGTAAAGTTATTTAAAATCAATATAATTGCAACTCTATCGAAAGTGTAATACCCAGATCTAGTATAAATTATTGAGTTTAATTGTACTTGGCATTATAGCAGGCACAAGTCAAAGTCACAAAGAGGTTTTTGTATAACCGTTTGATAGACGTGATGATGACGTGGCCAGCTAGTTGATTTATTAAGTTATTGACTCTTCTTTTGGAAACGTTTTTCTCAAAGTTAAAGAAAAAACGTTATAAGAGGTGAAATGAGTAGTAAGAATTTGACAGTTCTGCATATTCGGCATGGCACAGGAGGAGGAGCGGAGTGAGGTTGAGTAGGAGGAGCAACTCTTTTATAACAGTGAATTTTCAAACAGCTATATCTCCCTCTCTACCACCCTCTTTTTACGTAAACAGATCATGAACCCAAACCATGTACGGTTGAACCTGAACCACGTTAAACATGAACCCGAACTATGTTATAGGTTGAACCCGAACCCTGTTAGGTTGAACCTGAATCATGTTTGGTTGAACATGAACCACGTTCGGTTGAACCTGACTGAACCATGTTCGGATTCATGCTCAACGTGGTTCAGGTTCAACCGAACTTGGTTTAGGTGGATTCATGTTCAACGTGGTTTAGGTTCAACCGAACACGGTTTGGGTTCATGGTCAACATGGTTCACGTAAAAAGGGAGGTAGGGAGGGAGATATAGCAGTCTGAAATTTACACAGTTATAAAAGATTGATCTTGCTCCTTCTCTTACTCCCCCAAATGTGCTGTTATAAAAGAGTTCCTTCTCTTCAAATTCACCCAGCTCCTCCTCCAGTGCCGTGATGAATATGAAGTACATGTCAAATTCCAACTACTAAAATGTAAAGACTGTATTACTTTTATACTGAATAAACCTTAGCTTCAACTCTCTAGCATAAACTCACTTGTAGCTACGATGGTAACATACATACACACACACACATACAGACAGCCAACATTGTAAAAACCACTCAGGATATCTTAAAAACATCATAAACAGATGATAAATGTAAAATCCCGGTTTCGGAATTTTCGCAAGCACAATACTTTTCTTATAGGCACAAATTACCTCAAACTAATAAATTTAATATGACTTCGGGTTTACACAAAAATAATTTGTATATTTTTGCCAATAAAGAACTTGATTAAATAAATTAAATAAAATCAGAAAGACTTTATCGGCATATTTTTTTGCAAACACAATACTTTTTCTATACACCTACGGTACAAATGAGGAAAGTAAAACTTTAAAAATACACTACTGTTTAGATTAATATGATTTCTTCGCATCAAAAGTCCTATTTATATTAGTGAATTTTCAATAAATAATTACGTTAAAATCATAGAAAATGAAAGATAAATTTTTTTTTAAAGAAAATCCCGAATTTCAGTGGTTTCCCTCAATTTTATAGACAAATGCCAGGTTGAATCATCAAAAAAGTCAGTCCACAGACTGCATAGGCATCCCTTTTTGAAACTGCAAACTACCTTTACAATATAAACATATTCAAAACATCATCAAAAATATCTTTTGACAATATTAAAAAATAAAATAATAATATAAAAAATAAACACCCAAACCAAAAAAATATAAAATTATCCTTAACCCAAACAAACCCCCTCACACCCCAAAAAAAGTATCAAAATTCATACTACAAAAATAACAAATAAATAAATAAAATAAAAATAAAGAGGGATAATTTACCCCAAATCAATAAATATAATATGGATTCGGTTTACACAAAATAAATATTGTATACTTTTGTCAATAAAGAACTTATTTAAAAAAGACAACTCTGATTAAATCTCTATTTAAACCTTATTTAATTTTAGATTTCAATTTATGATATTTTGTTTGGAACCACAAAGACTAGAGTGTAAGTCCATCTCCTTACACAAAGAATCTGATCGTGCAATTACTTTTTGTACAGGATAGGTGTAAGAAAGGTAGTAAACAATTCAAAGGGTATACGTCTACTCGGAGTCCCCTCATTTAATATTAGATGCAAGAAATTTAGATTTTAATAATATTAATTATATTAATTCAGTAATTGAATCGGATTCAGTCATAAAGTCAAGACAAGATAAAATCTACGGCAGCCCTTTAGTAAATAGTAAAAAGGAATATGGAAGTTTGAAACTATTTAAATGCATTAATTAATACGAACACAGTTCGTAATACAAATAAGTGGGAGTAATATTTAGAAAGCGTATTTTACTCCAAGGACGATCAATAAAATAAATACGTAAAATATTCACATAATACACATCGGCGCCATGGCTTAGTTGGTTAAAGCGCCTGTCTAGTAAACAGGAGATCCCGAGTTCGAATCTCGGTGGTGCCTCGTATATTTTTACAGCATTCACCAGCGGTTTTTATGAAAGAGATACTAATAACTGATGATGGATAATTACATATCCTCTATTTATTCTAAAGACGTTAATATACCTTCACATATATCTTTATTAAAGAAATATTGATATATCTAAAAAATCGGGTATGGGGGTACCTCGGAACTTTTCCTCGTCACATCGGATTCGCTACGCTTCATTTCATAAAAATTGAACTGATGCTGATAATGAGATGCAACTTGGCACATATGTTAGTCTTATACATAACTAAATACGTGCTAAATCTCAATTATGTTTCCGCGTTTTATGAATTTTCGAAATTTTTGCTGAGTTATTATAGCGGGTTATTGACGTCATAAAAAAAATTATATTCCGAATAGCACAACTACAGCGGTAGACTAATGTTTTTGCAAAGTTTCATCTCGTTATATAAATTAACTATAGTAGCGACGATGATAACAGACACACACACACTCACATATAAACAGAAAACTTAAAAAAACCTGAAACGGATAATTTTGGTGACATCCCGGTTTCGGATTTTTTTGCAAACACAATACTTTTTCTATATACCTCGGTATTAATGAGGAAAAGTAAAAATAATAAAAAATAGTGTCATAATAAAGAGATAATAAATCATGATTTTTGAATTGTAGTCCAGTATGTAATAAAAAGTAAAATTTGATATTTATCAAATTAAACTGAAATGATAGGGTAGTTCCACCAAACATTTCCTGACCTCCGTATATATGACATTTGATAAATATTGTACTTATGATAATAATGAGAAGCGAACTTAGCGTAAAAACTGCGGTCCAAAATATCCGACTAATTTTTTGCGATTTATAAAATTTCTAAAGGTTTACTGAGTTATTTATGACGATTATTGACATCATATTTTCCAAAAAGCACAACGAGATCTAAAGATTGCTTCCCTTACCAAGTTTCACTCTAGGAGTAATAGACACACACATATGCAATGCACACACAGATAAAACACGGTCTAGTCTAGACAGAAAACTTAGTATCAGCCTTTCAGTAGGTTGGTCTTGAAACAGATAATTCAGACAAACCTCGGTTTTGGATTTATAGTTTAAACAAAATACTTTTCATAGAAAAAAGTACAGAAAAAGTAAAACGATATAATAGACAAAAGTAAAAAGTAAAATTTTAATTTAATTCAAAACTATCCCACTCACATACATGTAGTAATCAGTAATCAAAGTGTCGAGAAGGAAAAACTATAAATAATATTCCTCTATCAGACTTTACAAGAATTCTCTCGAGTAATATTCGTTTTAATTAATGATGAATAGAAGAGATTACAATAACAAGTAAGCTAGTAAAATTACCCTGGTTTGAACCTCCTGCGTAAAGCATGTTTCGAATTAAATGCGTGTGAGATGTAATGGATAAAAAAACCAATAGAAACACTTACAGTAACTAGATTGTAAAAGTTATGAAAAATAACAGCAATATACCTGTAACAAAAATGGAAAATTAATTAAAAAATTATATCATCAAGTTATGTGAAATAAATACAATTTTCATTATTTAATTTAATATGACCAGCAAATGTAATATTTTGAGAAAACAGTGACAACATGTTTGAAGAAAAAATTTGAAAAGAATTAAAAATATTCGATTAGAGTGAGTGACAATGTTACAGCCTTTTTTAACCTTAACACATTTACTTGGGCACTTACTGAGCTAATAAAATTTATAGCTTTAACTAATTTTGCGAGGCAAAATGTACCAAAAGAAATACATGACTTTGTATTAAGGGTTTAGATAAATTTATTCCAGAAAATAATTTGAGATTAAGTGAGACATATGTAAATATGAGTGCCACTCACTCTTATTCGTTACTTACTTAATCTTACTCATCGTTACACACTTAACGTTCTTCACTTAAAAAGTAATGTTCTTGAATACCTCCCTTATAAAATTTAGTAGAAGGGATTTTAAAAAATTAAAGCTGATAATTATGAACGGCGTTGACGATATTAAGAATATATACTTCAAAACTTCTTTTTTTATAGAGGCAGATTCCACTTAAAATATGAATAAGTACTCTAATACAATTTCGAAGTATAAAACTCTGAGAAAATACAATAAAAATTAAAGTAAAATAATAACACATGATAAAAACATTAGAAGATACTTCTCATGAAGATATTGAATTCAATACTATGTATGGATAATAAACAAAAATAAATTAAAATCTATGCATAATACGTTTTATGGGAAAACTATTATCAATCAAATAATTAAAAAAAATATATATAGGTCATATTGAGTGAGTACGAGAAAAGGTAAAAGTTGCAAAGATGATATAGACAAATTTTTATTATCAAATAAGAATACTATTTTAATTATTTTATTAATTTATTTTTAAAATATTCTACTTATTTAAAAGGGCATAGATGATAAATACTTTTCCTCATTTACTCCGTAGGTATATAGAAAAAGTTTTGGGTTAGCGAAAAAAATCTGGAGCCGGAATATAACCTAAATTTTCCGTTTTAGGGATTTTTAAGACTTCCTGGGTGGTTTTCACAGAGTGTTCTGTGTGAATGTGAGTGTCTATTATATTATCATATCACCCAGTGTGAAACTGTGTTCAAAAATATATATTTCAGTCTAGTGCTATCTGGAAAATAATTTATTATGTCGTCACTAACCCGCACTATAAAGACTCAGCCTTATGTAGGTAAGGTAGCCCTTTTGAAGGTAAGATATTGGACGCACCACAAGAGCAACATCCGAATCTCGTAGAGCAATAATTAATTAACCCTTCGACTTCGCCTCAAGAATTAATTTAATGGTTACCTCGACTCTACCTCGTAACCCAACAAGTCTCTTGGCATCGCCTTAAGATAAACATTCATGATTCTCTCGGCTTTGGCCTTCAGGAAACAACTTCATTGCTCAGGGAGTTATGACTAACTCTACTATTACCTCTACTATTATATAGTAAGTTTCTTTGCATTGTTTAGTTTCTTGCAACGTCTAGACCCACATTAAAGCTCTGACAAAAGGAGACATAGGGGGTAAGATGGGAGGGAGCCGGAAGGCTCAAAATAAGACCTAGCCTGAATTAATGTGAATAACGGTTCCAGGCTAGGTTTAAGGGGTTTCGCGAAGTGAGTTTTAGTTGGTATGAGGCAGACCCTGAGTCCAACACTGTTGACAGACCGCTGTCTTCGTGCGTAAATGCATTTCTTTCTCTTTTTTGGTAACATTTTTCCCGCAAGAAAAATTTTGCCAAAAAAAAAAAAAATATTTAGTATGCCTAAATAACTATAATTTAATTATGTCGTCTCTAACCCGCACTATAAAGACTCAGCCTTATGTAGGTAAGGTAACCCTTTTGAAGGTAAGATTGGACGCACCACAAGAGCGAACATCCGAATCTCGTAGAGCAATAATTAATTAACCCTTCGACTTCGCCTCAAGAATTAATTTAATGGTTACCTCGACTCTACCTCGTAACCCAACAAGTCTCTTGGCATCGCCTTAAGATAAACATTCATGATTCTCTCGGCTTTGGCCTTAAGGAAACAACTTCATTGCTCAGGGAGTTATGACCCTCTACTATTACTATTATTTAGTATGCCTAAATAACTATAATTTAATTAATCATTATTATTTTGGACGGGAAAATAAAAATCTTTTAGTTTTTGATTTATTTCACAGAAATCTTTTATTGTATTGGTTGATGTGTTCTATTACTTTATATTACATGAAATTTTGCTATGTATTTAGCGAATTTACGTTCGCTAGGTGGTTCGCCTAGCTTCACAAACCTGATCCATAGGCCTACTCGGCTCACCGTGGCCAATTAGGGGTCATTTCTTCTATTCCCGAGCTTTATTACCTAATATAAAGTCAACCAGAAAGATTTTAGGTCACTTAAGATGCTCTGATTGAGCTAAGAATGGTCTGTACACCATGTTTAACAATATTTCTAAATTTAAATAAAAATTGATAAAATCCATTTAATGGGGTCACTTTAATCCATTGACTTATGAGTAAGCAATTTGAATTTATTTGTATTTTCAGTATAGTATTCAGTTGTATAGAACACTAGTAATTGGAGTTTATTATTTTACTTGTACTTTACAAGCCTACATAAAGACAATATATGATTTGAAACAGAATTTCTAAAACTATATAAGTACATCTCTAGAAGAAGACAATTTCATAACTATGTACATCCTTCATAGGTTCGTACAAATGTTTAAATAATGCATTTATTCGATCACGATTCCTCATTTAATTAATCAATCTGTGTCACAGTGACGAAATTCAATGTTTATTTGTTGGTAAATATTTAAATTTTTACAATAAGTACTAAGTTATAGAAGATTTTAAAGTTGAATTATGCAATTAAAAGTAAATAGCATAGTAAATAGGACTAAAAAATAACACTAAAAGTAATCCTAAATTAATCATGGTAATAAGCTTTAAAGAATAAGAATAAGAAGTAATGAATTATAGGTAACTAAAAAATTAACATTGTTTCCTAATTTTATTTCATGTTTCGCCTATAAAAAAGAACTATGGGTTATAAGGTTATAAATTAATAGAATTAGCAAGGAAAGAAATAAATAAGCATACTAACCACTACACAAAATAAAATGTTTTTAATTAGAAGTTGCTGCATTTTTTAATCCTTTTATGAAAAAATGATGATGGATAAAATACTGTTTTATTTGGTACGTACCATAAAGCTATTGGTTATTCGGGAATTGTGGCTTAAGGTTATTGGTGTGTAAAGTTCAATAAATAAGATAACAGTTCGTTTAAATATTGATACAAACTTTTAATTACTAAGTTTAGCACGTGTATTGAATAAAGTGGCATAGTTTTTAAAATTTCAGAAGTTCAAAATTGTACACAAGAAATTCTCCCTTGAAATTGTATACCTGTTGGAATAATTCATAACACACTAAGAGAAAAGACACAGTTTCGGCACCCTAGCGAGTATGTACTCAGAGGCTTATGTCTCAGAGGCTTTAGACAAGATAACTATAATCCCAGAACAGATAGACTTGATACAAATCTTCACTTCTTCTACGCTCTTTCAAATGGTCGCACCATTGGAAAGAGCGCGTAGCACCCAATGCTTTAAGAGCTACTTTAATCTCTGAGATAGCTCTACTTGGGCATTTATAGTCGTAATATTTAGAAAATAATGAGAGGCTAGTGTTTACGTAAGCTCTTCCGGCCACTTTTTTATTTTATCAAAGGGCCATAATCACACACGCACATGTAAATGTATGTGTATATATATATATATATATATATATATATATATATATAATATAATATATATATATATATATATATATATATATATACAAAATAAAATGCCCGTTTTAGGGCCTTCCGGCCCATCAGGGTATTCACCCTGCGGGAACCACCTCAGGTGGGTTGCATCTACTACACTCTAAGAATTAATTAAAGTTGGTGAAATCATTTTAATACAAATACTATTCATAAAATCTTAGAGCATAGCCCGGGCTGCGAACCCCGGACCTCCGGTGCCGAAATCGATATATATATATATATATATATATATATAATATATATATATATATATATATATATATATATATATATATATATATATATATATATATATATATATATATACACATATACTTTGGGATCTGGAGGTCAAGCGGAATCCCCCTTCTCCCTCTGCCTTACTCCATGAACCTATTTATATAACAACCTATATGTAACAATAAAATAACAACTGTATATTACAACTAAATTGCATAAATCATCTCTTATACAACTATCGCACATAACAAAACTTTGATTGTACACTTTCAGAATTTAATTATTTCAACAGATAATTTTATAAAAATACAAATTAAATTTGCTGGGCATTAAACCAACGGAATTATTAAGTAATAATAACGTTTCATTGAATCCAAAAGTAAATTATTTCCAATTTTATTGTCATTGGAGTTTATTTGAGTTAATCTTATTAGAAAAAGCAAGTTGAATTTTATCTCTGCTTGATTATTCTTATTTTTAAAAAAATGTACTCGCATTTTACAGGTCATTAGATTATTAAGTTATTTAGCCACACTCGTCTATTATTATAAAACTAAACTAAAATATAATTATTTTAAAATTAGGTTACAAAGTGAGATTATTTTCCTAATAAATAATTTCTTTTACATAATTTTTAGTACAATTGTATAATGGACAAAATATTATTTACGATTTAATGTTTGACAATAATATGTATTTTATACATAAATATCATTGCCCTATAAAGTTAAAATAGTAAATATTTAACCTACTAATAATTACAATAATTGTGTACTGTGCTACAGGTATGCTTGGGTTAAAATTGTCACAAAACAATTGAGCGAGAGACAGGTTAAATTATTTGATCAACACAAACGCCCATGAAAAACTATACGAGGACTTATTCACCAAAGATGTTCAATAAAGGGATGACTCGCTGAGTTGATTTGCCATTTTACATAATGACTCTCTCGAGGATAAGAATAGAGGTGAATCTATTATAAACACAAAAACGAATAGCTAGTTACGAACTGCTCAGGTCATTTAAAGGCAAATTTACCTTCAGACCAATGGTTTCCCAGTGATTAAGTAGGTTATAAACAAATAGTGAGATATATTCAACTATTTAATTTGTTAATTTTGCATGTTAACACATTGTGTCTAAATATTAATATTTAAAAGAAATAAAGGTTGGTCTTTGAAATGTGTTATTTCAGCTGGAGTGTTTAATAACTTGCGCTCGCAGGCTTTTTGCTAGGGTCGTAAATTAAGATTCCCTTTATTTCTTTAACAACTATAACGTTTATGAGGTCAGTATAATAGCCCTGTGGCGTCTTTCCCTCTTATTCGCGATTCAAAGAGATGGTTGATAAGTTAGCAATACTAATGGCGGGAAAACGAAAGGAAAAAGTAACATTTCATAACATAAATGAAAAAAAAACACAAAGGTTAAAAAAATCATTTAATCAGTTAATTTAAAAACTTGTTACAGCTAACTTAAAAATTTAATCCACTAAAAGAGTAATTTTGTGAGTCTGTGCGAACTAAAATTATTCAAATGTAAAATCAATTAATAATAAATATAACACCATAATATAATAATTATATATAATGATATGATATATAATATCACCTTGTTATCAGTTTATTTAAAAATTCCTGGCAACCCATTTAAAATATTTTTTTCCAATGAAAGAGATGCTTTAGTGAATTTAAACACACTAAAATCTTAGAATAATACTATATATAGAAGGAGCACAGGACCGTAAACACAATGTAATTCCACTGATAACACGAAAGCCGGTTGACTGGTGCAACTAAGTAATGCTGCCAACCTGACAACAAAACATTATTTTAAATATGTGTCATAAATATCTATTAATGAAGAAAGATAGTAAAGAACAATATAATAACTTAAAACACCTGCCGAGTATTTAATAAAACTGGTCTTAGATGGCAAAAGGGTGGCGGAATACAAGAATCTACATTTAGTTGACGAGGACTACTTATTATATATAATTTTAATAAATACGTTAAACTACAATTTAAAATGCTTTAAATATTGTAATGCACCGATATTTATATTAGTATTTTATGAATAATCAATCATTAATTAATAATAGAACATAATAATTTAGCAACCGGAAGTATTGCCAATTTTTTTTAGAAAATTGTATATTGTTAGGGTGGCAGCATTACTTAGTTGCACCAGTCAACCGGCTTTCGTGTTATCAGTAGTGCTCCTTCTATATAAAGTATATTTCTAAGACTAAAATGAATTTAAAAAATTCCTTCAAGATAAAATGAAAGATAAATCGTCATATAAATATTTCAACGTTGATCACCCTTTCGTTATCCATCACCCAATTTTTTATCAGTGACGGTGGCGTTGTTACGAACATTAAATAGCGAATAAAGATCTTGTTATTCATACAGATGCTGGTGTATGCGCACTTGCGTATGCAAAACCACAAAAAATGTATGGTCCTTTTTGTCTCGTGTGTTTTTGATGTAATTTATAATAATAAACCATATTTCTATAGCCCAATATATTGCTGAGTAATACCAAAACACAGCTTACAATGATATTTTAATGACGCTTGTATAATAGTTCTTAAAATTATACAGTTAGAAGTTAAAACAGTGCCGTACTACGCATTTTCACAAAATAATTAGTACATTCAGTAACGGGACATAGTAAAAATAGGCAGTTTTTTAAAAAGTTTTTAGGTGATAAATACAATAATTTAAAACAAAAATTCACATTATAATAATATTAAAATACAATTAAATAAATGATAGGTGAAGAAAATGAAAATAACGAGTAAAAATAATATGGCACATCATTATAAAATAAATAGTTAGCATGACAAAGAGGAAATAGACAAGGAATAAAGTTGATGACAGATTACAAATGTTTCGTAATAAATATAGAAACTAGAAAAATATTAGATTTGCCGCAAGTAACAATAAAAAAATGTATTCGTAACAGAAGAGATGGTCTCTGACAGCTTACGACTTGTAACAATAGATCACAAATTAGAAAATAAAAGTATAGAAAATTTAGAGTGTTTTAAATAAGTAATATATTCTAAAAAAAATCCAGGAAAAAATTGTATGCAGTATGACAAAGCGACTTTCATTTTTATGTTTTAAAAATAAATTAAGAAAAGCAACGTTTAAAAAGATATGAAAAATGAAATAAACATTTACAAATGTAAATTTAAAAAGAATAAAATGTAAAAAAAGGTTACGTAAAAGAAATGAAGAGGTCAAATGTTACATTCATCGTTTTTGTATTTTTTTTAACAGATATACACGCCGATGACAAACTTAACAAGATGGAAACAAAAACATTTGACCTGGATGACATTATAACTCCAAAATCCAGTTTAAGTTGCATAAAATATTCACGTATCAGTTGGAAATAAGCAACATGATTGATAATTTTGAATAAGTTAAGATATCAAAATGTTAAATTGGTTACGTATATGTGCAAATCGATTTGTTTTCTTACATAAACTATGAATTTATAAACTTAAAACTATATATAGATTCATAATGAGGTTAACATTTTTTCATAATAAATTTATAGTAAACTAGTTCAAGATGGATATGGTATTTGATGACATCATCATTTAAATATAATGCTACAAAAACTAGATAAGTTATTGCCAATTTACGAATAATGTTAATTTATTAATATTATTAAATCACAGTTTAAAAAAAAGCCAAGAAACAAAAATCTTGATAAAAGTCAATGAAGGAGTTGATACATCTTAAAGTACGAAAAGTCATGGTTCCTACACTATATAAGTTTATAACTATAGTACGACATATGGCTAAAATCAATTGACAGCGTGGGAAAATAATGTTGAGGAACCAATAAGGTTGGCTTGATTTAAAATTGAAGGCGTGGTTTAACATCCAGCACGAACCTCATTGGCTCCTTCCCAGTATTTTCCCGCGCTGTCAACTAATTTTAGCTGTGTCGTTAAAATAATGTTCTTTTCAGAATTTTCTTTGAAATACGTACAATATGCGGTTTATGTTTTATAACGTGAGCGGTAGTATTACTGCGTCTTAGAAAAGTAATTCAGGATACTTCAAAGGAAATGCGCTAAACACATTTTGAAAATGCATAAAATGAGAGCTAATAAAAAGATGTATAGTAGATTTTGGATCCATAAGCTGATGGACCCATAAGCGGATTTATATAATAAATTCAGAAAATAATTGTGTAACAAGTCGTAATGATTACGTTATAAAGCATAAACCAAAAATTTAAGAAAACATAATCAAGTAATAAATCGCTGAGCAAGAAAGGAAACATTTTAAAGAAAAATTCGCCCGGCTTGTGGGCCTCCACTCCTGGATTATTTATTAATGCTCTTAACATGACTATAAATGAATCTACAGTAATATAAACCCTCTTTAGTAAAACATATCGAATCGAAACCACAAGTATATGCAACCTAATACACAAATAAATGATCTATATATAAAATAATATATTATTTTTGGTGTAATTTATTAGTTGGGCAAATAAATAAATAAGCAAGAAAAATAATTTCTCGTTTATATTAATGTATAATTTATATTTTAATTTAAAAGTTCGGGGAGCATTTTGACTTAATAATTAAAGTTTCATTAGCTAAGTTAAGTTCTCTAGGAACGCAATACGGTAGGGGTAATTAGGCAAAATTTTATAGTCCTTGAAATATGAACAATTTAGCTGCTAAGAAATAAGCAAAAAACCCCTTAGTTTAAATGGTTAAAACTTATAAAGTTTTAAGTAAATGAGATTTTTAATATGGCCGCAGACTCGTTGGATATTACAATACAAGAGAAATTGCAAATAAAATGAACTAAAAACAATAAAAAAATATTTAGAAACAAACTAAATTAGGGGCATTTATAGCCGTAGTTATGTTTTAAATAGAGTGCTACATTTAAAAGCGAATATTAACAAAAACCTGATTTGGGCGAATAAGTTTTTCTCCTACTTAATATAAGTTTACAAATACTGGCCTAAATTATTGTAAGGCGTATAGTACTTAAAATTCAGATAATAACATTGAAAGAAACCGACAAACAATTAAACAAAATTTGCACATTACGACCTTGTCTATTGTTATGCTAATGTCCACTTAACGCTCCACTAAAACCATTAAATGTTACACTTCATAAAATAGCCACCTTCATTTTTCTTAATATTGCCTCATTAGAACATAATGAATCATAGAATCAGAATAAACTGGAAAAATGTAAAATGTATGTAGGTTACAACATGGATAAACAATCCGTAAAATTATATTAAATATAAGCCTTCATAACTTGAATACATTTTAGAAAATGTATTATTAATAAAGTAATCTATTTTTTATTCTTATATTTTTCTTTATGATTTTTATTCTATTTTGTTTTAACTACAAAATGACTTTAAAAGAAAAATAATAAGAGCCTTATTTTCATTCCATTGTTTTATAGCTGAAGAAACATCAAGATTTTTGTTTAGATAATAGGTGTACATCATTTTGAAGTCTATTGAAATAAAATAGAGGTTGGCCTGATTACTCGTCGTCATTACAGATGGTGCGTAATTTCAAAACACTAAAAAACCTACATGTCAATCATTATCCTAAAGACGAAGAAAGCAAATTATGTATTTAAACACATCTATTTAAATCAATATCAAAACATTGTACATGTACTCCACACGTACTTCTGGAGAACAATTGACATAAATAGATTATTAACAAGTAATTTAACCAACTAATAGTAAAGTATAACTTGTGGTTTTTTTTCGCCACTAGCTACCAAACTAGACAAGGGCACCTTTCAATGTCGGTTAAAACCCAAGTTTCATTATTATTAAAGGTTTAAGCATATTTTAATGACTTTTATTATAAAGCTGTTTAATGAGACATCTTAATATTGTTTTTAATATAAAATACCTACATCGTTGCTATTATGTTGTTGACAATAGAGATGTCAGGTATAATAGTCAGATATGTCTTTTGTTTTAAATTATTTAGTTTTGTAATTAATCACTCATTTTGAATATTGAATGTCGAACATAAACTTTATATCGATAGTTAAATTTTAAATACATTGACGTGATACATAATTTATACATATATTAATTAATGAAAAATTTAATTAATTAATTATTAATATATTATTATATATATATATATATATATATATATATATATATATATATATATATATATATATATATATATATATATATATATATATATATATATATATATATATATACATATATATACGTGACTAACTTAAACAAAGAGAAACATTTTAAACCAGAGCAGGAAACCTAACCTGGCCAAAAAAGCAAGTAGTTTGCGGCAGGGGCAGTAAAAACTATAATAGCAAACGTGCTCATTGTAAGACAAAGAAGTGAAAGATAAATTATACTTTTCTATCACATGAAGTCTAAAATTAATAGCATATACAACATATTAATGATAATAAAAGATGTAATTAGAGCCTTAAAAATGCAATAAAAATTATATCATACTTTACAGACAATTCATCGATTGAAAGTTTTTTAGTTTATTTAATTAAATAGCTTTTTAATCTCTTTGTCAACCTGTTAAAAAAGAGAGTCGAGTAATTGTAAAACTTCAAGTTTATATCCATAAGGCACTGAAAATATAAAAAATTCCTAAGTAGATATAAAAGAAATTAATAAAAAATGAGGTATCTTCCCACAAAAATCTGATTATTATAATTTAACATTTCAAGGCATCAGTTTTAGAAGGATAAAAATCAATAATAATAAATAACTATACGAACAAAAATAAGATGAAACAATGAGAACACTGAGATAATCAAGGTTAGCTTTAGAGAGTTCAAATAGTTCAAGGGTTACTTTTCAAAGTAGTACCAAATATTAAATTTAAGCATAGTTTAGTTTCGTGACATGGGGTCAATAAAAATTAAATTTTAATTAATCACTGAAATTAATGTTTATTTTTAGAATAGCAATTAAAACAAGGTTTATTCAGCAAAACGAAAATAAAATAAATTAATTGAATTAATTTATTAAAGGGATTTTATTAGTTAAATAAATAGCTTTTTGAACTTATGCAACAAAGTTTATAACCTTAATTTTATATTTTATAACACTTTGTAGTAACTAATTTCAGACTTTTTAATTTTTATAAAATCGTTGTTTTAAGTAGGAATAGAGTAAAAGGCTTAAAAAGTTTAAATCACGGAGTATTTCGCAATAGAGAATACTCACGCCTCTTTATTTTAAACATCTTAAAATTGTTAGTATGACCCTTTTAACTTTTATTTGTAAAAATTGCATTTTGCAATAGAAATGGCTTTGTATTTTATTGTTTGTACTAAAACATCTTGAAAATAATCTTTAAAAGAATTAAATATTATAAAATACTATGTACATTTTAATAAGTTAACAATTTAATACGATGTATAGCTTAAGAATAAATTACTGCAGTATCAGGAAATTTGAAATCGTCTCAACTTTATGAATAAATAGTTATTAGTAACAAATAGTCATAAACTGTCTTTAATAAATTATCAAATCGTAAATATTATATTAACTCCACTAACTATATTTTATTACTTTTAAATACACCGTCCACCTATGCTCTCCAAATTTTACAAATAAATAAACTTATAAAATTACTATTTCAAAATGATTTTTATATTTGGACTAAACTAAGAAAGTACATTTAGTGGTTTCTACACTAGGTTAAATATTTATTGAAAGTTGAAGAAGTAATTTGAGTAATGATAATAATAATAATATTTGTAAACGGATGTTGAATATGATTATCTATCGGTGAATTTCAACGGTAGATCATGTTTTATTTGATATTAAATTATATATAACATGACATTTTCTTTTTAACGGCTATGGAAATTTTGTAGAACTCCATACTTAAATGATATATAGAGACTGAACTAGCTTTAGTTCTACAACCGTTTTTAATAATGCTTTATTTTATTATAATTTTATAAACCACTGTTTACATCTTCAGAAAACTGAAACACAAATATTACGAATACATTAAGTCAGCATAAACCAAAACTTATGAATACTACAATAAAACCTATAGATTAGAACCTTACTTAAAAAGTTTAAGTCATAACAATATAAAAGAAACAATTAAGCTAAAATACTTAAACATAATTAAACAATTAAAACATAAAAAACAGACTTGACTAGACTTGGTTTTTAAAAACAATTATTTTCTTATTTTTTACAATCTTCACTTAAAACATAATACGTCAGATAATATTGACTAGTATTTGTAAGACATTTCTTAAAAATGGGGGAATTCACAAAATGAGACTGTTCCTTTAATGTTATCACAATGGTAGTTTATGAAATTATAATAAAATAAAGCATTATTAAAAACTGTTGTATAATTAAAGCTAGTTCAATCTCTATATATCATTTAAGATATATAACATTGAAAGCACTGTAGTACTGACAAAATTATATTTAGTATCATGTTTAGGGTACTAAAAAGAAGGATTAACGAAAGAAAAACATCGTGTCAGATATCAAAAACACAAGTCTATATCTTTGATAGCTGACCTGTAAGACTCATCTATCACTCTCTCCTTCATTTAAACGCTAGCATTGATGATGGCCTGTTGTTAGGTTGAAAGCGCTTTGCTACTTAAAAAATATTTTTATGGAGAAACTTCTTCATCTTTTATTAAGATGAACTCCATTAACGCTCACCTATCATTTTAAAAGAAAAACAGTGTAAAAGGCAAAGCAAAATTAACAAATTTATGAAGTTAAAACCTATCAGGATACATTTTTTCAAAGACTATCGTACAAGCTAAATAATGTACACGATATTTTCTTTTTTGAACAAATTATATAAAAGGTTATATTCTTTAGTATGTGTAAAATATGAATACAAACAAAAACAAAATAAATAAACGAAAACCCATAAAATAAATCAGGATAATAAAAGTCACAAATAAAAATCTAAAACTAATTTATAGAGAATGCATAAGGTTATATTAAAAGTCAATACATTTTTAATGAACCACTAATGGATCATACCCTACATACAACTATTGTTGCTTTGTCTAAACTACCTAATGAATCTAGTAATAATAAAACTATTTTAAATAGCGATATAAATAACAGCATTAATAATGACAGAGGTCGAGACTGATTTAGATAATAACACATTAGTAAACTTATCAACTTATAAATCAAAGAATCCAATCAAATCGACTAAAATGGAGATGGGGTAATAAGTAAAATATTTTAAATCGAGTTTAACGAGATTCCTGTCATGATTAGTAATTTTTAACACCATATAAAGGTCATTTTGATTTGTCCTAGATTTTAACACGATTAAAATACTTCAGATCTTATTTGAGGTATATTTTTGATTTTATTAAAAATTTCTTCATAATTGAAGTAAAATAAATAATAACAAATGTGTTTGGATTTTTTTTTGAGAATTAAGCTCTGAGGCACGATTTTTTTATTTTCAAAAAAATTCGTACTGACATTTAATATGAGGGGAGAAATAATGTATTAAAATGTATGGAACAGATCGGCGAAGGTCGAACGGGGTCGTAGTTAAGAAGCACAAAGTTATTGAATGAAAGGCGTGATGATATGAAGCCTTGCTCAATTATGCCTGGGGCGTGGCACCTATTAGTAAAAGAGACAAGAGTTCAACCTCTTTGGCAAGGCAGATGAAGCAATATTTCCTTCCAAAATATACCTTGAACAATAATAGAGAAGATCCTATTCAAGTTTTTTTGTTTCTATATCCTACTATATTAACAAATGACTAATAGTGCATAGCAAAGGATGTGAAAGGAGATGTGCTAAATAAAAGACAAAGAGTAAGAAGGATTAAAAAGGCAAATAAAAAGATAAATAAGTAAACATTAATGAAACAAATAAATAAGAAAATTTCACAATGACCTCATTATCATGAACACATAGATTTTTTTATTAACGAACAAAACGCTTGTTAAAATTTTACTATATTTTTTTAGTGTACTTATTTAACTAAAAAACGAAGACAAATGGACATCACTTTAAAAAGAAACAAAACAAAAAAGACCAACAAAATATAAATCTTTTTTGTTAAATAAAAAATACTACAAAAGTTGTTAAAAATTAATTTTTGAATATAGGTGAAGGATTAACACGATTTAAAAACAAATGTATTTTATTAAAAAAAAACGAACTATATTATTATAAAGTACTACATTTTTACTTTATTTATCTATTTTTTGGCTGAACAAATGATATGGTACAAAGAGACAAATATTACTTCCGTTTAAGTTTTCGAAAAAACGTGAAAATAATCAACTATTTTGAATGAATAGATATTTATTTAGAATAATACTAATATATAGAAGGAGCATAACTGATAGCAGCAAAGTCGTTTCATTGGTGGTCTTAAGTAATGCTGCCACCCTAATAATATACAATTTTCTTATAACAATGTTGGCAATACTTCCGGTTGTTGAATTATTATGTTGTATTATGAATTAATGATCGATTATTCATAAAATACTGATATAAACATCGGAGCATTACAATTTTTTAAGCATTTCAAACTGTATTTAATAATTTTTAATTAAAATTATATTACAAGTAGTCCTCGTCAAGTAAAAGTAGATTACCGTATACCGCTACCCTTTTGCTATCTAGGACTAATTTTATTAAAAGCAGGTTTTTTTAAGTTATTATATTTGTTCCTTACGATCTTACTTAATTAGTGGTTATTTATGAAACATTTATAAAATAGTCTTTTTTTGTTACGGTGGTACTCCTACTTAAGACCACCAGTAAACTGGTTATCAGTGGAATCACACTGTGTTTACGGTCCTATGCTTCATCTATATTAGTATTATTTTAAGGATATTTATATCATTTATACATAGATATTTTACAAATATCTATATTTTGACATAAATTAAAAAGGTTTGTATTTACCGCAAGTTAAAGAAGCAACTCTCCATAAGCACGACGAGCCCTCTGTATCAAAAGGCTCGTTGTGCTCATTGAGACTAGAAGTTATTCACTGATATAACTTTATTAGTTGAGAACTCGAGTGCTGCCCCGCCTGCTGATGATGAAGTTATGCCGAAACCGGTCAAGGGATATTTATATCCAACAGCAAGCATCGACGGTAGCTGATTCTTCGATGAAATATACATTTATTGGACTCGCATCAAAGTTGCAAACCTTTCATGAACTTCCAACGTTTGGATAGATTTAAAAACATTACTGAGGCATATACTTCAATACCTAAACTGCTGTAAAATTCTTAAAATAAACAATATTTTATATTTCTTACATAAATTTCAGTACTTAACAGATGCACATTCTTATACACAAAGAAAATTCTTCTGCCTCTATAGAACCTTTCAAAGCACCTCATAAATAAACTTAAATTGGTTCTTGTTCACCATGTAATATCTTTACACTTTTTACCTGCTGTCGTAAACATATAGGAAACATATTGAGTTCTCTCTTTAAAAACCCAGAGTCACCCGGAGTTATCAGATTTATTTTTGATTACTTTTAATAAAAAAAAAGATTTTAAG
This sequence comes from Microvelia longipes, assembly GCA_018340805.1. NCBI lineage: Eukaryota > Metazoa > Arthropoda > Insecta > Hemiptera > Veliidae > Microvelia > Microvelia longipes. The sequence goes on from JACMZG010000008.1 coordinate 25,161,612, forward strand.
TCCTAAAATAAGAAATCCTTTAAGTTTTTCTATAGAATTTTTTAAAGGTATATCTTTAAGGACAGAAACCCAGAGGTCATAAAAACCTTGAATTGTAGCCATACCCACACATGCTATAAAACATAATGATAGTCCTTACATTTCATAGTGTCACAACTATTAATAACTATAATGTGATACTCGCTGCTATGTGACATACGTGTAAAATTAATGCATCATTGAGTGCTCTAAACTATAAGTACATAAAAGGACATCAAACAAAATCATATACTTAAAACATAATAAACCTTGATGAGCTAATGTCATCCTTGCCATATTTTTGTATCATCAATTAAAGGTAAATAGTAATATAAGGAAATTAGGTAATCAATAAATGATTACAAAGCCGAATGATTTTTTGATGATGCGGACAAAGATTATAAAGACATTTGAAAAGGTAAACTAATAAAACTAAAATATATAGGCAATAATAAAAATAATAAGGAAATTAAAGAAAATTTAAAAAAAAAAATAAGCGTAATAATCTAAATATGAATAGGTTTTTCACCTTGGGATATTAGTGGAAAATGAAAATAGTCACGCGTACGAGTTTCTTAATCGTATTAATACGCTAATAAAGATTCATATTATTATAAATAAAAGAAGAAGAAATAAAATATAGTCCATATAAAATTATTTTAAGTATATTTAAGTACAAAAAATACTAAAAAAACATGTCGGTAATAAAGACATTAAAGTGTAAAAGGTCAAACAATTTAATATGATAGATTTAGTGATGAGACATAAAAAATATTACAACATTGAAAAAGACAAGGTTAATATATAAAGTAAAATATAAAAAATAGCACTTTAATAAATAGTAATAAACTTTAACTATTTTAACATGCCTTCAATGTTAATATTTTATTACGATATAACACTAGGCAAACATTTTTTAGCCTCGACCAACGAATCTACAACCCACAATCTGTAAATTAAAGTTGGATGTAGATAAATAGTATTGCTGGATCTAGGGGGCTATGAAAATTTGTATTTTACAGAACACGATATTATATAGGGTTCAACATTTCAAATGTACCGACATTAAATCTTATTAAAATAAGAGAAAAACATGGTCCTATGCTTTCGAAAATGGCATCTATTTCTACCATAACTCTTGAGAATTCAAAATTATTATTTTGGTAACTATCACCTAAATATAGTAATTTTGTTACCACTTTTAGTAACTTTAAAAAAAATTTAATCAGAAATGAGTCAATTTGCTGGGGCTAAAGACAATTTTTGAAGTCTATGACCAGGTTTTTCTCTTATTTTTATGGGTTATATGTTGCTGCATCTAAAACGATCACCCAAATATATCAAAGTTTCAAGCTAAATGGAATCAGTAATCGGGATATTTTAGTCAGGTTTCAAAAACCTACTCCTATTAAAGTCACTCAAATGCAATAGTGATCAAATAGTATCTTTTAACATTTACAGTTAACCAAGTTTTAGCGAATTTCCTTTAAAATAAATTCACTAATTGGATAGGCGCCTATCCTAATAAAAATTCGTTTCCCTGAAAACGGAATTTCACTAATCACAACAAAACCAGGTTGTTGTGACGTTTTAAACCCAAATTGCTTAATCCACGGAAGTTTAAAAAAACTCGGCCAAATATAAGGGTATATTGTTTACGAAAAAGTCGTTAGGATTTTGGGGCGCTGAATCAAATGAAATCGGTCCGAAGTCGATACGACTACTATAAATGACCAAAAAGTCAGAAAAATCATAGTAAATTACCGAAAACTAAAATTACGGTCAATAAAAAACCGTCAATACAGGCGGTAAACAACATATTTCAAGTGTGGAGTCACTTCGAGTTTTTGGGCTTTTGGGTTCAATAAAAATAGTCGAAGTCAACACGAGCACTCATTGCTAGGGTATCCGGGGTCGACCCTAAGGAAGGCCAATAATTTGTCATAGCTTAATTTAAATTATAAGTATATAACTACAAAATAATTCTCGCAAGGTGGTCCGCATGCCGGGCAAAATTATATGTATATATATAATATATATATATATATATATATTATATATATATATATAATATATATATATATATATATATATATATATATATATACATATACATATATTTAATAGTTATTCAATTAATTATTTTTTAAAACGTATAAAGAAATGCAAAAGGAGAAAAAATAAACTATAACTAAAACTCAATTATTAATCTGTGTATTGGAAAAAAGAATATATATTTACCTAATATAGTATACTAATAATTATACATCAATTTCAATTTAATAAACATGACAAGAATTATTTATAAGAATAACGTTTCACTGTTTTTTTTTTAAAAAGTAATTGTTGATTACTTAACATTATCATATTAAAACATCAATTGAATTTTAATTCAGTTTAAAGAAAAATAGTGGAAAAGACGACATTTTTACCTCGTGCTTTAGCTTTTAACGAAAAACGTGTTTTAAATTTTTAATAGGTAACGGTATGTAATTGATTTGAAAAATTCAACATAAGTGAGGAAAATGTATGAAAAAGAAAATATTATACAAGAGTCTTGAACTTCTTTCTTTAATCTTTCTTAAGCTTCCACTAATTTAAAGTTTATGCTAAACTTTACAATATTTTAGTGCATTTTCTCTGATAAATCCGGAAAAATTAAATAATTAATGATACTGCTTAGGTTATGAAGCAAAAACTTGAAACTAATGCAAGGAATTGATTGTTGAGAAAGAAAGCACGAATTTAAAGAAAAATTCGCCCGGCTTGCGAATCTCCGTGTCAGAATTATTGAAATATTTTAAGTTTCTATGTATTTTTTCTTTTAATAAACGTTTCCCTCTACAAGGGAGAAAAAATAACATACGTCCTTTTTTGCAGGGAGGAAAAAACCGTATTACGGCCTATTTGTGAAAATAAGGGAGGGAACAAAAATTTAGGGCGGAAAGTGATCTACTTTCAGTCCTACTGTTTGGCGCAATCGGTTAGACACTTGCCTAGGAATCTATAGATTCTTAGTTCGAAAATATAGATTCGAACTAAGTCCGGGAAACTTTGTTTTTATTTATTTTCTATATACTAGGGCTTTTATTAATAATTTTAACAACACATGCGTGAATTTGTATGTTATTTGCTAATTTATTTGTGTGTTTTGATAAAGTTGCAACGTCTATAAACTAGAAATAAATCACTGGAGTTATCATTGAAGTTACGTATTATTTTTACATATACAGTAGAAATGAAAATGGCGTCATTGCTTCTCTTAGCTTATTTTTATCTTACTTAAGGTAAAAATCGCAGTCATTAGATCAGATATTAAAACTATTATAGCCATTATTGTAGCGAAGTTAAGAAAAAATCGCACCTTTTAACTGAATTTAAATGTTATTATAATATAACACACGGCTAAAGTCAATTGACAGCCCGCCAAAATCTCAATGCCTTCAACCCTCTTTTTTTAACCAAAAAAGCCCTTCTTTTAAGTAACAAAGAAAATTCCCAACTCTGGCAACACTGTAAGTCAGGTTATGTTTTGAAGTTTATTATTTGTTTTTATTTTATATCGTATTTTTTATTTTTAAAATTATTTATTTACTGTTTAAGTAGAAATATTGTTGTACCTTATAAATTTACCAACTAAGTATTGCTTTAAATCTGTCGGGAAGTATCAATTAAGTGGAGTCAAAGTTGTTAATCACGTAATGCAATGGATCGTAATAGTTGTATGATAGAAGTTTGACGATTTAAATAAATTGTCTGCTATAATTACTTTTTTCCAAAACAAACTGCTTTTTTTGTTTCAAGTTTGTATAATTGAATGCGTTCTTATATGAATTTTGAATGCGTATACAATACGCATTCATGACTTAAAAATGTCAAGACTGTCATCTATTGATAGACATGGCATTTTCCAAAAAAAAATGCTATCTTTTGGTTGACAGACCACAACCCTGTGCTGTACTCAAATAGCAAGAAATGCTTGAAGAATACGTCAATGTCCACGCGTCAAATATAGGCACTCAGATCATATTACAACTTCGCAATAATTGAATGAATTGAACAGATTGGAATGAAACGAAACGAACTCAAACAGATCAATATGCACAATGAGGGAAATAAAAGCGACGCGAGGTTACAAATTTTTACAACCAGTGTTGCCTTTTTATAATTTTATTTACGAAAAAGGTATTTTTTATACCGAGGTTGGCATGAGGTGGAGGGGGAAGGAGCGTGGTTGGTCTGACCAATAGAATTCTTTCCCTCACAGATTTTTGGCGCGCTGTCAATTGATTTTAGCCGTGTGTCGTATTATAATTCAAAAGTAAACCAATAAAACTAGTAAACAAACAAATAGTTTCTTTTGTTTCTTCATACAACTTGTTTTGGTCTAAAATAACCATGTTTGACAGTTGTTGAGTTCAACAACAGTGTTGTAGTTATACTTTAACTTAAAACCTTTGTTTTAAGTCACACACACACACAAGCAGACAGACAACTTTGAGAAAACTACTCAAGAGGACTTAAAAACCCCTGAAACAGATAAGTCTGGTCCATCCATGTTTTGGACTTTTTGCAAGCACAATACTTTCCTATGTATCTACGGTATAAATTATAAGATAGGCATCTTATAATTTATATTACTCATAACTTAATAAGTAAAAAAAGTTCTGAAAGAATTTTGAAGAATCATCATGTTGCTCAGACCCGCAATAAAGCACCAGAGTAGATTGCTACGCTATTCTATGTAGTTTTACTGTCGTTGTATGATAAAGATTGTTTTATTATGTTAGGCAGTCAATTAGGTGTTTCTTTCCCACACAGGCTGCATGAAATAATATTATGTAATTGCAGTAGAAAACTATGTACAATACATACATGTACTTGACATACAACAAACTTCCGCAGCAATAATATTACACTTTAACATAACTACAACATTAACCGCTTTTCAATCGAGCATGAAGCAAAGTTAAGTAGCCATTATCTGAGGCATTAAACATATTAGATAATAAGAAATAAAATACATAATGACCAAACAAACTAAATACAATACAAACTAACCAAAATGTTGGTCAATTAAAAAATATTGGAGTTGATTTTATTTATTCTAATACATTTTTACGAATATTTACTAATATTTCATTCTTATTAAAATAGTATACTTATATACTATTCTTATTCATATACTTATTATACTAACTATTCTTTCATGTAAAAAGTCAACAAAGCCTTGTACGTAAAGTATTTAAAATTTCTTCAGGTAAATTATAAATACTTATAAAACAATAACAATAGGCCACATTTTTTAATGATGTAACAAGTTTAAGCTTATCTTTAAATTTAAAAAACAACAATAAAACTTAAAAGTTTAAAGGTTGTAGGGTAAACCATAATTATTAAAATAAAAATAAAGATTAAGCGATTAACGCAAAAACCTTTATTTTAGCAAAATAATGATTAAGAAAGTTTACGTCATAATATAGTATCCTTAATAATTTTACCTTTTACGGTTAATAAAACTATTTAAAAGTATTCTTCGAAGATATTATTACTAAAATAGTTTATTCGTGCTTAGATAGTTTAGTTAATGTTTAATTATTCGTAAAGTTTATATTTAATTTATGTTTTTGATAGTTGTAAAGGTCGAGTGAAGAAATTTAGCGAACATGGATGTAACTTAATGACATATTACAACAATGGAAGATTCATTTTAGAGTAATCAATATTTTTGGATGTGTACTTTGGTTGACAGCAAAATACAGAGATATTTTCAACCATATCAAATAAGATGTTGAGACTTATATGCGGATTAAACTCCTATTTATACCCTAAAATAGGACATAAACATATTAGATTTTGCCAATTTCCTGTAAGAAAATTACGCTTATGATGTTTTTCTTATTTTTGAATGTAATAGTTTTTTCTTTGTAGCACTGGAAAGTTTATAGAACGCCATCTCAGGCTTGATCAAGGGGACTTTAGTTCTATTGATTTATAAGATTTATTCAATTAGTATAGTTCACCTATCATTGAAGGCATCTTCAGAATCATATACAAACTACATTATAAACTATTAAAATAAATAAAATAATAAACAAACACAATGCATTAATGGAAAGACTAGATAATCACAGCTTAAAAATAAAAATGATATGAAACAAATTAAAAACTGAATAATAGATCTTCTGGAGAAGATAATTGGGTTTCATATCATTTTTATTTTTAAGCTGTGATTTTTCTAGTCTTTCTATTAATGTATTATCATTCTTATTTTTGACTAACCTATTTTTCTTAGCGTTATGTATATACTATAACTTAAATCTACCTTTATCAAAATTTTTCTTTTATTAATTTTTTATTTGTCTTTAGATTGATAAGTACGCTGTGTATGTAGCAACCCTTTGTATAAGGCCAGCTTCACATTTATTTTAGTAAATAAAGTGTTTATGTATATATTTATTTATTTATTTTATAGTTTATTAATGCAGTTTGTAAATAAAGATTCTGAAGATGCCTACAATGATAGGTGAAATATATTATTCAATAAATCATTCAAAACTTTTTATAGAACTAAAGTCCCCTTGATCAAGCCTGCGATTTTTGAATGTAAAATCTGGTACTCACTACAAGAGTAAAATAGGAATAATCAATTTCCTCGACTTCGCGTCAGGAACCAACATCAAATCTTTTGGCTTTCGTCACGGAAATCAACTGCATTGCTCAGGGAATTATGTCTAGCTTTACTCCTTAGTATGTAAATTAGCTATTACTTCTTTTTTGTGGAGTGTATCATATTTCTTTTTATAAACCAAAATACTAGTTTTGTACCTACAAAGTATTTTCTTCGTGGTGTAATAATTTTTATTGCTTTAAGAAATACCTTTATTTTTTTACAAAGGTATTGCTGTGGTAGGAACCAAAGCAATATTACTGATTTGCAGGAGTTTTGTATTTAATATTTGAATCGTAAATGATAAAACTTATCTAAGTAATAAATGAAATAATAATAATAATAAATTACGACAAGAAAATTGGTAGAAATATTTCAAGAATTGGGTAAGGAATATAAAAGACGAAAGTATATGGGAGATATTTATAGAATAAAAAGATAAAGAGGAGTCACGCTCTACATATAATGAGGAAAGATATAAGAGATGAATATACATTCAAATATCAGGAGAAAACCTGGCAATAGATAATTATTTTCGGTCAAATTATGAGGACAGATGGACTAACAGTGTACGGGGACTTACTTACTTAAAAGCATTACTTGGTAGGTTAATACAAAAATAACACTACAGCAAGTCAATATCTAATCCACGCAGCATAAAATTAGACACTATGTCCAAACACAGTGTTATGTTTTGTTTGATCGTCAAGAAACAGTTTTATTTTTAGCGACTTTTTCCTCATTTATATTGTAGGTATATTGGAAAAGTATTATGTTTGCAAAAAAATTGAAACCAGGATGTCACCGGAATTATCCGTTTCAGGATTTTAAGACGTCCTGAGTAGTTTTCTCTAAGTTGTCTGTGTGTATGTGTGTGTGTGTCTTATCATCGCAGCTCCCAGTGTATTCATGCTAGAGAGTTGAAACTAAGTAAAAGAAATCAGTCTATAGGTGTATCTGTGCTATTAGGAAAATAGTTTTTATGACGTTATTAGCCCGCAATAATGACTCGACAATATTTTGAAAAATCATGAAATTCGGAAAAATGTTGCTATTAGTTAGAGATTTGGCACGCATGTGGCCATGTAAAAGACCAATCAGCTTTAGTTTTATTGTGTACGTTTAATGGCTTGTGTGCGTTTTTTACAAATTTATATAAATCGTAAAAAACCAATTGAGTTAAAATTTGGTAAAGTGTATACCTTTACGTAATTATTATTTACGTACTATTAATTTTACGTAATTATTATTTACGTACTTATTAATTATTACGTAATTATTAATTACGTACTTATTAATTATTAGTAATTATTATTTACGTACTTATTAATAATTAGGTAATTATTAATAATTAATTATTTATAAATAATTAGTTGTGTTATTATTAATTTTTTCTAATTTTGCGTACTTTTAAAGGGTAATCTTCACTTATACGTATGGGCTCTTCACGTTTTTCTAGTTTATGCTTGTTTTTAACTACCTGTACCTTCTTTTTTAAAGTAACAAACGTTACTCGTACTGGGTTAGTTTTCCAGTTCTTCCGATTACCAACTCTTTGAATATAATCAATATCTGACTCTTTAATATCAACTTTAGTTACCTGGTTTAATAGGGTAATTATAGTGTCTTCTAGTTTCTTTTCTATGTTGTCTAGACCGTATAGGATAACACTTTTTTTGTTGGCATTCCTCTCTATATAATCTAGCCTGTCTTCAGCTTCCTCAAGTCTTTCTGTTATTTCTTCTAATATTTGCTTAAGATCTTCTACAATACCACTTCTTATTTCTTTAATCAAACCAATTACTTCCCTCCTGAAAGTTTCTTTAAATTCTCCTATTAGCTTAATTAAATGTTTGTCATTCATTTTAATAGTTTAAATTTGTGTTATTTATTTTGATGTACACTATTTATTTATTTTTAATCTTAACAGACGTATGTAGCAAGAGTAGATGTATTATTGTTTTCACCTTTCATACAAGAAGATGAAAGGTGAAAAGGTTACTCTTATACCTAAAATGCTAGCAGCTAGACAAGCAGGAAGATATGCTGTTATTAGGTATAACCAATCGGTAATAGAAGATATTAAGACGAGTTTGTCAAAGTCTAAGCCAAACGCACATTCTAAGAAATCAATGAAGAACATTTCTTCAGGGGGAAGTAAAAACAAATCAAAATTTAATAAAGAGAATGACGCAAGTAAGTGTTCAAAATTAGGTTTGAATATAATATCCAATTCAGATAAAGAAGCGGCATCACAAGATGGTGGTAGTGGAACATAAAAAAGTATGGAAACCCGGACATCTCTAAGAATACAATATAACGAACGAAAAATGGATTCATGTGTACCAGACACGAAATATAAATAAAGAATATGTATATATATATATATATGAATGTGTAATATATATATGTGTATATATATATATATATATATATATATATATATATATATATATATATATATATATATATATATTATATGTGTATGTATGTGTATGTATGTGTATATGTGTGTATATGTATGTATGTGTGTATATATATGTATATGTATGTGTGTGTATATGTGTATGTATATGTGCGTATGTGTATGTATGTATATATATATGTATACAGAAAAATAAAATATAAACGAGTAAAGAATAATTATTATTTTCAAATTTAAACTATTTTTGAAAATTTCATTAAAGAAATTATTATTTAAGAAGAAAAATATATTATATTTTGTTTAAAACGTCCTAAAAATAAAAAATAAGATAGTAAATTAAAAAAAAGAATATTTAAATTATAATAAAGTTTTATAACATTAAATTTGGTTTATTAAAAATTAAACGTTAACGTTATTAAATTATAAAAAAAAATAAACAGACAAACTATACTTTTGAATATTAATTAAATTTTCAACAGTTGCGTTAAAAAAAAAATAATAATATATTTAAGATTGAAGTTGCAACGCCACCCTTATGGTAACCACGGTTAATACCGATTTGTAGATTTAAAAAGAGTGTTAGATTATATTTTCTTTTATAAGTCTGTATAATATCTACAATAAATGGTTTATTTATTTATATTTATTTATTTATTATTAATTACACCAAGTTTCGTTTCAATACGACAAGTATATCCATGATTTTTATTGGATCATAAAAGTTAATCAGGATCGCACGAGGATGAAACAGATGCATTCAATATCTGAGGACGAGTGTTCCAGGACGGGACGAGGTATTGCAGTATAACTTTAACTACTTGTATCCTGAGGACGAGCGAAGCAAGTCCGAAGAAGGGAGGATAAGCGTAGCGAATCCTCAAGTGAATCCGAAAGTGATAAAAAGTACTTAAGTGCCCCGTACTTGATTTTTTTATTTGAGTAAAACTGTTTGTTTTAAGAAAGATATAAGCATAGTCTTACTTGATTAGTTGTCTTCGCATTAATAGAGCTCTAAACTTTTATAATCATATTTTATACTTAGTTAAAGTGTGTGTTGTGACTAAGGTATAAGCTCAAACTAACTAAAGTAAAGATGACTATGATATGAGCTCAAACAAACTAAAATAAAGATGACTAAGGTATAAGCTCAAACTTACCAAAGTAATGATGACTAAGGTATGAGCTCAAACTTACTTAAGTAATAATCTAAAGTAATGATGACTAAGGTATAAGCTCAAACTAACTAAAGTAAAGATGACTAAGGTATGAGCTCAAACTTACTTAAGTAATAATCTAAAGTAATGATGACTAAGGTATAAGCTCAAACTTACTAAAGTAATGATCTATCATGTGATTAAATAAGGCTCTAAAATTAAAAAAAACATTGTAGTAAAGTACTGTATTAGTAGCTGAGGAGGGTAGATGTAATCCTTCTATGCTTTGCAACTTTAGCATGTTTACCCTCATGATGTAGTCTCGAATAAAAAGTGTTTTCTAATTGTATGAATTTCAGCAGAATATGAGTGCATTTACGACTTAGATACTAAACTATACAATACAGCATTATAGAACAGTTGTAGAATACATTTCTGTTTTGCAGCATGTTTTTAAAACCTATTGGAATCATTTAGAAAAATTGGTTAGAATATTAGGTGAATGAGTACATAAATACCTTGGGATCCCTATTCCAAAACATATTCTTAAACTGATTCTACGTTATTTAACCGAGATTCTAATAAGTTATAGAAAAAAGCCAATGGTAATATCATCTTTTGCCTTTATTGCGATGTAAATGAAATTATGTAATATAAAATACCAATAACATATCATAGTAAGAAGACAATGTAATAGATTTCATCAGTTTCCCATTCAAAGAAACATAATGACTTTAAATATCAAACCTTAATTAAAATTATTAATTAATCAAAACAAAACAAAATTTCACAACTTAAATTCAAGATACTTAAAGCACAAATATCCCTGTGAATAAATTAACATTTTGCATAATGATACAACCAATTTTGAAAACTATGATCAGTAAAAGTCAGCATAGATCAAAGATGATTGATTAGCGTAGAATTTTGTAATATTTGATGGTTCGTTTTCATATCCGACGTTTTAATTTACATAATCTTCTTTTCAAATACGCAAATCATTAATTAAAGAAAAAGTTAATCGAAACAAGTTAAAATAAAATCTCAGTCAATGGTGGATGAATGCCGGAAGAACATCAAATAAAATTAGACCCACAAAATTTTTTGATTAATTAAGAGAGGACTTCGATTGCTTGATTTACTTTTGCTTGTATAATCAGCTAAATTAGTATCACGAAACCAATCAACAGATCTTACGTCTAAACCTAAAGATTACTTCTTACGGCCAGATAAACAAGAAAGGTTAAAGGTTAGAAATCATCGCAAGTTAAGTGGACCAAAAACTTTAACTGACTGCGCCACGTTCGACTTTCTCCGTCATAAAAAAGCTCCAGGCCCATACTATAACCCTCACGGAAGTTTCTCTAAACTTTTAATAAAATTATACTTCTATTTTTACAAAACTCAAAGTGAATCTTAATGTATCATATAAACTTGTTATTATATAACTTATATTAACTATTAACCTACTGACTTAAAAGATAAGGTATTTTAAAAATGTATAAATATTAGTTTTTTTATGCCTGAGGTAAATTTATAGCAATATAAACAAGTATATATATGTTAATGCACGTTCCAAAGATGAATATTTTTAAATGTATCTTAGGCATTTATTTTATACGTATCTTAGAAGTAAGGTATAAAAGTAAAAGGTTAAATCCTTAACATGCAGCCAAGGATCTTGAATGAAGGGGATGGCCCATTAAGGGACATTTCTGACCTCATGGAAGTTGTATGGATAGAGAAATAGGAGCACTACCTTCCCTTGGTTATAATAAAAAAGGCGCCAAACGCAGGTTATTTAGCAAGGTTGTCGAGTTTGCTTCTAAACTTTCTTTTCATGATTGTTAGATTAGTGGTGCTAGTTAAGTCATTGTGCACAGTCGTTGTGCTTATTTATTTTTAAATTTTGGACTATAATTTTCCACTTCAGTGGGTGATAATTTAAGCGTGTTTTGTTATAACCTTCTCAAGCAATAAACAATGGGAAACCATTAAGAGGTAAGTTTGCCTCTAAAATTTAAGACCTGCGCTCTTATAAGAATTGTAAGCATGCGCAGTTTGTAACAAGCATGTGCAGTTGGTTTTTGATATGTGTTTCGTGATTCTCTCGATTTTTTTGTTTTGGATGAGGTCACTTTTTGTATGGCAAATCGACTTAGTGCGTCATCTCCTTTATTCAAGATCTTTGCATGCAGCCAAATATATATTATAACAGATTAATGATGTCTTTGCTTGATTAGACATTATCAAAGGAAATTGCCACATTATTCAATTTTCATAATGCCTCAAAACTTATTCATTATAAAAAATTCCTAAAATTTTATTCATTTTATTATTTTTTCCATACGTTTACAGTTTCATTGCACAGTATATATTTACCTCTTGTTTTTTATTGACTACAATTAATTAATTATTGAGTCACTTCGCTCGTCAGTAAACAAATTCTCACAGTAAAAAAAAAATAAAAAAACTTTATTTTTCAGCCTAGTTACACAATCATTATTTTATCTATTCTGCCGAAAGACTCAAACTAAAAATGTCAGTGATTAGAACATCAATCCATAACGTACTAATTATCATTTTACAATATTTAAGTCTATTTTAATACGAAGGTATTAAAATAGACTCACTGAGAAAACTTTGTTAAAAGTTTCCATTAAAAATTTCAGTAAAAATCCGCTAAAATCAAAAGCGATTAAAATTGGAGTTCATTTATATTTTCTGCTTCAGTAAGAAAATATAGAAAAACGTGAAATTTTCATTTCACATTAAATGGTTTTGTAGATTTGTAAATAAATATAATGTCGTGACTAACTTTACCTATTTAAATTAGAGAATTGAATGACTGAACTGAATCACTATGTAAACAGGAAATAGAGAGAGGAAGTACTTCCTAGCTATTTGAGGTGTAATGTTCATGTCCTAGACTAACATGACCATGAACCAACACGAATACAGTACAATAGGTAAGCATTTTTCACAAACATAAAGAATTGCAAATTGGGGCCATGTTATGGGGAAAAAGCAAATAACAATGAAAACCAGACATTTATGTGAATATAACTAAATGTGGCAAAAGATTTTTAAGAATTAGTTCGACTATAAATACAATCTCTCTATAGACATGTAGGACTTCTATAGAGTTTCTATCAAATTAACTATATTGAAAAAAATAAATTTTAATATTATGCTACTTTTAGAATACACTCACACACACACACACACACACACACACACACACACACATACATATTATATATATATATATATATATATATATATATATATATATATATATATATATATATATATGACCCCTCCCTACCCCCCTTCCTGTTTTCCTACTCTGAAAACAGAGTAGGATTCTAATTTTCATTCGGAAAAGGCCAAGTTTCTTAAAAAAACTACAGAAATATTGTAACTTTTATTAAAGTATTGTAGACATCATTTTTAAGTTTCAAATTTAATGAGGTTAGCATGGGTCGTAAAAAAGTAAAAATATTCACATATTAAGTGGAAAAAAAGTTTTTTACGGAGGTAATGCAAGTTCCTGGAACCTCCCACAGGGCCCCAAACTATATATTCTTGATCTGTTAGCTCGTAGCAGCTACGCGCCGTCTGGACCGCGAAGCGGGCCGGAATCATTTCTATGGACACTTCGCGCCTACATTGTTTTTGTTTTATATTAATTGTTGTTTTATTATTATTTCTTGCTAGAAAGCATTTTGCCATATATTCAGCGAATTTTCATCGCCTCGCCACTTTTGTTTTGGTATTTATTGTAACATGACATTTTGCCATGTATCTAGCGACTTTTCATCGCTTTGTCTCACAGGTTCGCCTTTAAGTAGACCATGTTTAAAATTCGCAAACAGACCTCTGAAATAAAAAAATGAGAAGAAAAGTATCATTGTACTTACGTAAGTAACGTACAAACTAATATTATTATCTTCAATGTTAACTTTTAATTTCTATTTATTATCTATCTATTCGTTTTCAACTGATCTATTAAACACATTTTCGGCTGAAAAGTTTAATTAAATGGCACTTTAAACCCCTTATGTAAGTGTTGGAGTTCCGGAGTTATTTATGTTAATAATATAGCGTAACAGTGGCGTTTGATTAATTGATTATAGAACGTTTATTTTAACTAGATTACAGTCTTTAAAATAAGAAACTATTGAAACTGTCTGCCATAAAACAGATGGCTTTACACCCTTTTAGACCCTGTGAGAAGTAAGTAGACGGTCTGAGATGAAATCAAAATTTAATTATGTGTTATAAATATTAGCATAATTATAACTTAAAAACTGAGAAGAAATAAAACGCTTGAAACATGGCATTATCTTTTCACTTTGAACAAACGCAAGAGGTTGATAAGGAATGCAGCGGCTTGAAGAATGGGCAAGTTCAAGGATGGCGATGAAACCAAAAGGTAAGCTCTATTCATAAAGCTTTACCTCCCAATCCTTCTGCTCCCAATCCCAATGCTACTGAGTTTCCATAGAATACTGCATTTGATCTGCAAAACTCATCTATTACCACAAGTATCGATGAGGCTTCAAGAAAATTCAAAAAAAAATATGAATGCTTTGAGGGTATTGATATTAAACTTTTGTTTTGATGGAAAGACATTTTATACATTTCCGTATAAAGATACGTCATTGTTTAAGGTTTGTTGATGTTAATTTACACAAATTTCCAAAGAAAATGTGGTTTATTCATGTTATTTAATTGGTTATATGTTAAACTATTGATTGGATACGATTTGAAAGCTAAACAGTGTAAGAAACATTAAGGGTTATGTTAGGTACCAAGGAAGTAGCGTATGCTACCCAATGTTAATGCATACAATGTGTTCTAAACCTTTTCAATTATTTTTTACATAATAGAGTTGAACTTGATTTCAATTGTTTACCGGATTTTATTACTACAGGGTTCACATCAAAATGAACTCCAGTCTAAGGATAGCGTGTAGGATATAGGATATAGTAATAAAATATATTTTATTACTTATATATTTAAATTATAATAACTCAATACAATCTTAATTATACATCTCATGTTAAAGATACACAAAGATCAGTCCGGGATTTTAAGATAAGATTTTAAAAATCCAAGTTCACATATAAATGTATCATTTACATCTAATAAACTTACAGAACAACTTCTAGTATTCATCTATTTAGAAAAATTTACAACTAAATAACGTTGTTATAATATAAAATATATATTTTGAAATATGATTTAATTCAAAACCAAAACGACCACCTACAGCTTAGTATTAAATTCGGTTCACTAGAAAATTACGAAATTTTACAAAACAAACGCCTTTGTTACAAAAATGTAAATATACAGCCCATAAAACAAACGATAAGAAACTATATCAAAATCAGAAAATTCAAAGTATTTTTGACAACAACAATAAAAATACAAAAGCTTAAAATACCAGTATTAAACTGTTAAAAAGTTTAATCTATAACTTACTTTAACAAAAAAATATTTTAGAATATTTTATTCAAATTAAATATATATTTACAAAATATTACTGACAGATCTAGTTAGACACCTCCGTAAAGTGTATTTTGTCTTAGTTTACATATTTTTAACTCAAAAATATTTAAAATACATAATCTGAATACAAAAAAGATTATACCTATTGTTCTAAGTTTGAGTCCTTAACCTAGTATTTTTTTATAATTCTTGTAGCCTATCAGATTTAAAGAGACACAAATAATTCTTTTAAAGCAATAATTCTTTTATATTTTGTGAATGATTAACAAAGTCAAGAAAGAGATGACTCTCAAATGACACTAATTATAAAAATTACATTTCAATATTTTAGTCATTGATTAACTTAATCCCATTAATAAATTTCTCTAAATACATTACAAGACAAGTCATTTAAACTATTTGTAACATATATTATACTAGAAATTGATAATAGAAAGGTTTGATATCTTATATGTTACTGTTAGGATAGACACGCAGATCACCTTCCCCCCATAATCTACACTTTAATAATTCATTTTATTAATTCATGTCTATGATAATAGACATCATATATAAGTACATCTAGTATATACATAATATAAAGTGAACAACAAAATGAAACAAATATTAAAAAATCGGTTGCTTCGCTCGTCCTCAAATAGTAAATATATCCGTTTCATTCCCAGCAATCACCCATCTAGGTACAGATCATGCTCGATTCTTCTTTAATTTATGATCCAACAAAAACCATGGATATACTTGTATTGAAACGAAACTTAGTGTACTTTTTGATTACGTAAAGTTTTACACTTGTACTAAATTTCAACACGATTGGATTACTGCTCGATTTTTTAGAATTTTTTTAAAAAACGTACACAAGTCATGTAATAAAAATTTAACTAATGCTGATAATGAGATGAAACTTGACAGATATGTTAGTTTTATACATGGCTAGATACGTGCTACATCTCAATCTGATGGCACCATGTTTTTATATCTTATGATTTTTTGACATTTTTGCTAAGTCATTATTGCGTGTTAAAAATGACGGTTTAAAAATATTTTCCGGATAGCACAAATAGGTCTATAGGCTGATGTTTGCACAAAGTTTAAACTCTCTAACATGAATGCACTGGAAGCTACGGTGATAACAGACACACACACAAAGACAGATAGCTTTGAGAAAAAACTTTGAAGGCCTAAAAACCACCTAAAACGGATAATTCCGGTGTGATCCCTGTTTTAAATTTTTTTGCAAACACAATACTCTTCCTATATACCTACGGTATAAATGAGAAAAAGTAAAAATGAATGCGTCTTAAAGTACTATATAATCCGTTTTTACATAGACAATAATAAATTTGTGTTAATTTGTATTAATTTTTGTTTAATTAAGCAAATACTAAAAATATATTTTAAAAAGGCTTAAAATGAGAAATGCCTATTACTGTAATAAAAAGGGTCATAGGTCACTATAAAATATAAGTCATTGGTCAAGCTTCTAGATTTACTCATAACCAAAATTAGAGGGTTGTACACGACTTAACCCTAAAAAATATGTTCTCAGAATATTCCTTTTTAAGCACGACTAGGCATAATAAAAATTACAAATTAAAACAATAAATTAATCATTAAAATAAATCTTTATATAGATTACTAAATATTTTTAATTCAATAAAAAAACAAATCTGGAAAAAAACTTTAAAAAACCCTAATAATTAAAAATTCATAAAGTGCTCACGTTTATGAAAATATATTTACACGTTAAACGAAAGTTTGATTTTCTTCACGTTTCTGGATAAGGTCGGGTGGATTCAAAGACATCCAATAATAAAATTCCAATCTCTCAATATAATTGTGAAATATATTGCCACCGCAGGTCACGAACTTTTAAACAAAAAGTACAAAATCAAAGGGAAATGTCAAAAGATTACCTCATACGCTAAGTCAATTTGATTTTATTATTGTTATTCGTTATTGAAAAAAAAAATTGGACTAAAAATTATAAAAAAATTACTCTATTTTCTAGTATTTTTAGGTCATTCACAATCCAATCATATTTTTTAAGCATTTAATATAAGTTATGCGAAGAATTATAGAAAACAGTTGAGAAAAATATTTTTTTATATGAATATATACATCAAAAATATTTATTAAAATTGTAAATTGTAACAATAACTACAATTTTTTTCTCAAAAAGCTATACAGAACGTATGCGTTAATCTATTTGAAGAAACTATATCTTGCAATTGAAATAAAAAATACTTTTTTAAATTGTCTATTGTAAAAGTTATTTGAAAGTTATTGTTTTATTCAACTATGACGCATTTTTAGAAGTGTGCAAGGTAAAACAATGTATTGTTTAAGAACAGAAAAGGTGTGGATTATGTCAAAGGTCGGAAGAGACATAAAAATTGTCATTTGAACAAAAGTATAACTGTGTCAAAGAACGAACTTTTACATGTAACTGTATATTTACTTTGCATGCAAATAAACACTATATGCAAAAACTTTACAAATTAAGTCAATGCTTCTAATGCAGTATAAAGTTGATTTGAATTTTACAAATAATTATGTGATATTCATAGGCGATTCTAAAGGAGAGCTTTAGCCCCCAACTGGTTAAAAATTAGCCCCACCCCCGAATCACGTTGCCTTTATTTGTCTAAAATTAAAAAAAATTAAATTCAACTTTAAAATATATTATAAATAAAAATTAACCAAATAAATGTATATATTTATTTGGTATATATTTATTTATTGGAAAAAGAATGTATATATTTATAAATATAAAATGATTTATATTTTTATACAATAATATACTTTCTGGAAAAATAATTATTATTAAGTAAAAAAAAGAAAAAGAAGCAATATTAACAAGTTACAGTTTATTTGTATATATATGCATATATATATATATATATATATATA
The DNA here is from genome assembly GCA_018340805.1 of Microvelia longipes. Classification (NCBI taxonomy): domain Eukaryota; kingdom Metazoa; phylum Arthropoda; class Insecta; order Hemiptera; family Veliidae; genus Microvelia; species Microvelia longipes. The sequence continues at coordinate 25,180,306 of JACMZG010000008.1, forward strand.
TTATATATATATATATATATATATATATATATATATATATATATATATATATATATATATATAAAGTGGGTCGAAGTCCCCTCAAGATTTTTAACCAGGATCGCCTTTGGTGATATTATAAAAGGTGATACTACTATTTAGAATTATTACTTAATATAAAACTGCAAATTTGTAATTGTTCCTCTTAGGATATTAAGTACATCTTAGGATATCAGGCTGACCGTGGCTCAGCGTCTCAACTACATAATCATAACCGTAACCTGGTCATCACCCAGCTCACTAGTGAAATGCTAAAATTTAAAAATCCATAAAGATTCAAATAAAATGCGTAATAACAATAAGAGCGTAAAGAACTTTAAACATTAAGAGCGTATATCATTCGCACAAATATATGCGAATGCAGTGTTTCTCGCACAATTATATAGTGTCAACTAAGAACCGTTGAATAAAAGACAAACATGTAGTAGTATTCAGCAAGCTGAATACTACTAAAAGCTGAATGATCTAAAATTAGTTAAGATGTTGTCTTCAACTCTTGTTACACTTAATTATGAACTACAAGAGTTTGTGCAACCCAACAAACCTATTATTATAGATTACAATACTAATCATAGATTCTATAGATGTTAAAAATCTATACATAGAAGATACTCATATAGGGACAATAGATCTTTTTATACAAAAATCAACTTTTATATTGTTCATAATTCTTTGTCAGAAGGGTTTTTTTGTTGTTTACTTCATTGTTTGTAAACAAACAATAAAAACATCATTATAGTTCAGTAAATAAATTTTAGTAGAAGAACAAGAGAAACGAAATAGTTAAATATAAGAAAATTAAGGGACTATAGAAGTATATGAAAGAATACGACAATTAGTACTTTTTAAAAGATTATATTATAAAATTAAGTTGTTTTGTAAATATTTTAAAGTATTCATTTTTAAACATTACCGATGATAAATAGGATAACAAATGTTTGGCTTTACTAAAAAACATACATCAAAAAATGCATTCAAAATACAAACTAGAAATGATTTTACAAAGCTATACAATACAAATATTGTTTGCTTTAAGAGCAAACTCTCCTTAAAGTTTGCTTTAAGCCTGCTTAAAGCAAGCAATTAATCTAGGTTTTTATAAGTATTAATTAAGAAGAATGCTGTAACCTGTATAGTATGTTTTGTAAATAGGCCGCATTGCAGCTTTGTTATAATAACATGTATTGTTATTTTCAGCAACTGTCTTAAACTACAATTGCTGGATAGAAAACGTAAGTAATAGTTATTTATGCAACAAGGGATGAAAGCAAGTTTTACAGCTCAAGTTAAAGTTTCGTCCTAAGGCAGCGCCGGAGGAGGAAACTTCATTAGCTCACGAGGCCGGTAGGCCGAGGAGATAAACTAGTTAGCTCCCGAGGCTAGCCGAGGGAGTTAACTAACATTTTGGCTCCCGAGGCTTGACGAGGGAGATAATACGATAGCTGAAAACTTTCATCCTTTGTTGCATATTAAATTTTATCTACGACTACAGAACTAATACTAACAACTATTAATATATTCTTCAGCTCCTTAATTGTTATTGTGTTAGTTTAGTTTATTCTTACCATGTCAATTACTCTGATGAAGAGAGAATAAAGCCACTATCTTCACATTATTTTATTGTTAGCTGTCAATAGAATAATGTGTAATACTATATTTGTAATTTAAACATTAGCGTGTGTATATTGTATATCTACCCTTAGTACCAACATAACACCGAAAAAAAATCCTAAAAATTTCCTAAATTTTCTAAAAATTTTTACTAAAAAATTCTGTCAAGTTGGCACACTTTCACTTTTCCTCCCTAGGGAGTAAAAGTACATTTACAGTGTGAGATAACAAGACTGTAAATAGAACTTACAATACAAGGAGTAGGTAAACAACTATTTTTACATTTTTTCCCTGTAGACATGAATGTTTCATTCATGAAATGAATAAAACAATTTTTGAAAAATTAAAGTCTAGATTAGTGGTTCTAAAATTGTTTCACTCATCGCACCCTTATAAATTCTTAAATGTTCCTCCCCTCTCTTCATTATAAATCGGGAAGGATGCAAGTTACACATTTCACACACACACATAAAGACAGACAACTTTGAGAAACAACTCAGAAGGCCTTAAAAATATACCTGAAAAGGAAAATTCCGGTTTCATCCCGGTTTTGGATTTTTCGCAAATACAATACTATTCCTATGTACCTACGGTATAAATGAGAAAAGTAAAAAAGTTATAGGCCGTTAGAGTGGAAGCTCATTGTTCTTAATTTATCTTTTATTTAATTTCATATTTTAATTATTAGTTAAGACAAATATTTGACCATTTTTGTAACCCTGACATTAAAAACACAGTAAGTTGAATAGCAAAGCTAGTTAAAATGATAAATAATATTGATATATATGGCTATAAGTCGATTAGCTCACGCATGGCGCCACTGATCTCAAGAACTTGCAAAACTATTTTTTTCAGATAAAAATAGTAAAAAACACGTGAAGAAGCGATTTGTTGAAGGAGTGCGTATAAAAAAGTAAATACGATCTTTTACGAAATCACTTAAGAGTTCTTCCGAAAAAAAGATTCTTTGAAAACCTCTCATTTCACGCCATGTATGTGAAATATACCTCTTATAAGAGTTCTTTTTTTGTGTAAGATATTACTCTAAGACATTATGTCAATCACAGTACGCAGGTGTACGCAACTATACGGACGCCGATGACGTTAAATGTTGACTAATAACGTGAAATATTTTGATGACATTAGAAACGGATATAAATTAAGTGAAAATAAGTACGAAATTGATGAAATCGGATGTAGTTTTGGTGTTAACCGTACAAAATTTAATTCAACAAACACAACAATTTCATGTGTATTTGAAATAAACATCACATGTTTATGTTATGTTTATGTGCATGGGGCAAGAGAGGCTATGGGGCTGCAATAACATCGGAAGCACGTGAACCTACCACCTAGAGAGGCCAGGATCGATCTCCGTCGGGGTCTAGGATTTTTATGCGAGGGAAAGAAATCTTTACAAGTGCCGCTTTTCGAAACGGATATTAAGACAGTAGTTCTATATATATATATATATATATATATATATATATATATATATATATTATATAACATATACATACACACACACACACACACATATATATATATATTATATATATATATATATATATATATATATATATATATATATATAATGTGTGTGTGTGTGTATAGTTAACGGCTCTTTCAGTGGATTAAAAGAGATTAAATGTCTAATCTCTTGAATTCCGATTCCTTAATCAGGTTGCTTCTTTATTCTGAAGTCTTAACTCATGTAGACATAGGGTAGGGAGTATAGGAGCAGATAAAAAATCTGGTACAGAATACCGAATTTTTACTCACCAAATTGAATTCCCTACGCATAGCCAACCTACTTCGGACTTCAAAATATAAAACTGACCAAATTTATATTGCATTTTATAAATATTCAAATTGTTTAATGAAAATGGCTTTTAATGACAATTGACAGCCACATTGGGCTGCCTTTAAATTCTGTGAAAGAGAGGTTAACAAAACAAGTACATAAAGCAAATGAAATAAAAACCAAATGAAACAGTTAATCACAGTCGTCAAAAGAAATAATAAAATTGTTTACATAAAACGATAAGCAGCAGTTTTAGTTCTTTAAAATTATAACATTATTAATAAGGAAAATAGTATCCGCAGTTAAATATATCAAACCAAGTAACCAGAATCAAGTAATAAATAACTTAAAGAACAAGTTATAAAATAATTAATTGAGTTGTAAAAACGAAAAATACATATGACCAAAAACAAGCAGACATTCAGGCTTATCAGGTGAATTCATCATTTCAACACATTAAATAAGCATTACACCATAAATAGACAAGAAGAAAGTTGTAGAACTAGAGTTGATACTTTTGAGATTTCACTGCAAATAAAGTTTTTTAAGTTAAACATTTCTGGTTTTATCTTGACTTTTACAGGAAAATCAACGTTAAAAGTTATATATAAACTAATAACAAGTCTCTTCACACTAACTGTTTTTATTACAAACAAGAGCCGACTTTCGACCACTTCTGGCCATCCTCAGTCTAGACAAACAGTAAAATAACACAAATTAAAAACTAGAAAACAATAAAATAACTAATAAATAAAATCGTAAGAAGGCAGAGTAAAATGAAGAATTAACTGAAATAATTAAATACATAAACCAATAAATAAATTAAATAAATAAAATAAATAAATGCAACAAATAAATTAAATAAATAAATTAAATAAATAAATTAAAAATAAATAAACTGAATAAATAAAAATAAATAAATAAAATAAATAAATTAATAAATTAATAAATTAAATAATTAAAAATAAAATACATAAATGGAGGTTAAAAAATGATGAAATCAATAAAATAAAACAAATAACCTAGAACATTCCTAAAATCAAAAGCTAAACGTAGAGTAGAGCATAAATCCAAAGAACCTACCATGCAAAATTGAGTGCCGCGTTATATATAGTCCTTCAGAGGCATAGGACGCACTGATTTTAATGCAATATTTTTGCAGTTAGGCCGTCTTTCCCTCTCTTCGAGCCAATGTCGCAGCGCTATGACATTGCGCTATAAATCAGTGCGTCCTATGCCTCTGAAGGACTATATATAACGCGGCACTCAATTTGCATGGTAGGTTCTTTGGATTTATGCTCTACTCTACGTTTTAGCTTTTGATTTTAGGAATGTTCTAGGTTATTTTTATTTATTGATTTCATCATTTTTTAACCTTCCATTTATGTATTTTATTTATTAATTAATTAATTTTATTTAATTTATTAATTTATTTATTTTATTTATTTATTTAATTTATATTCAGTTTATTTATTTTATTTATTTAATTTATTTATTTAATTTATTTGTTGCATTTATTTATTTTATTTATTTAATTTATTTATTGGTTTATGTATTTAATTATTTCAGTTAATTCTTCATTTTACTCTGCCTTCTTACGATTTATTTATTAGTTATTTTATTGTTTTCTAGTTTTTAAATTTGTGTTATTTTACTGTTTGTCTAGACTGAGGATGGCCAGAAGTGGTCGAAAGTCGGCTCTTGTTTGTATAAAAACAGTTAGTGTGAAGAGACTTGTTATTAGTTTATATATATATACCACTTCACATTGCAGCAACCTATAATTATTAAAAGTTATGGTAGTTGTTAAAACAAGAAAGCAACTGATCATGAAGGAAAAACGCATTAACAACGCATATAAATCAAAACATGCAAAAAGTGTACTTTTTAATAGCCATACCTATATTTTTTTTATTTTTCCTCATTTATACCGCTTTGGTTTCTTTTGGAAAGTATTGTGTTTGTGAAAAAAAAATGGAAACTTGGATTTCACCTAAATTATACTTTTCAGTTGATTTTAAGCCCTCTTAAGTGGTTTGTGTGAGTGTTAACTAATATCATCGTTGCTCCCAGAGAGTAATAATGCAAGAGAGATGTAACTTGGTACGAAATCAATCTATAGATAGTTGAGCTATACAGAAACAATTTGTTATGATCTTATTAACTAGGAATAATGAAAAGAAAAATGTCAAAACTTCATAAATATTTCGATCGACTAGATATTTGATAAACATGTACTTATGTCATCATATGAGCTAAGTTTTTTACACGCACATGCATATATATATATATATATATATATATATATATATATATATATATATATATATATATATTGCGTCTTGATAAGAGCTTTGTAGCCCATCAGGGTTAACCCCTGCGGAAACCACCTAAGGTTGTAGTGGCAACTATTTTGATCAAAGTGTTATCAAGTTATCAATAGCAGACGATAATTAATTAAACAATAATTAACAATTAATAATCTTCTACAAATCGTGAGGGTTACCGGGGATGCGAACCCCAGAACATTCTGGGGTTCGGATTCTGACTTCGACTTTAGTGTCGAAAGTCAGTATAAATACAGACGCTCTAATGACCTTAACCACGGAGGCGGCTCGGATATCTTCCAGCGAGTCTTCTTTTTTATAAGTTCATAAAAAAATAATTAAATAGAGTTGAAATTTGGTACAAGAATATCTTTTTACATTAATAAAAAAGTTTTGATCGTTCTAATATTTACCAAGTATACCTCGGTTTTTGTTTGATCAAAAAAGTTAAGAATCATCGAGGCAGGTTAGTGCCTGCATGGGTGACCGCAGGAAATAAACGAATGTATTACTAAGGACGAGCGAAGCAAGTCCGTGAATTAAGGATGAGCGTAGCGAATCAAATATCATATGAAAATACGCTAAAACTAGTCCTTCAGCAAACTGATACAAGACAACAACATTTTGTCCACGAAGCGACAACAAAGAGGCCCGGAGCCCCAATGCGGTACACCTTACTATCTTGTTTATAAAACTTATAGTCAATTTTGGGAAGATCAAATTCTCACAGAAATAAACGTTCCAATTATAATAACCCGTGTTCTTTGAATTAATGATAATTTAATAAATTTATGCTATGTTAGTAACAGTAGTAGGCGAAGAAATAAGTATATAAGTAATAAAAAAAAATAAATTTTAAGGTATGTCGATATAATTATTCATATCCTTATACTCACGTTAATATATCAAAGGAGTTCTCAGTGTAATGTATTTTTTAAACATACCTGCAACAGAAAATAAATAAATAAATAAGTGACTTCGGTAAGTAACTAATAGGGATAAAGTAACACCAATATGAGTGTTATCATAATTAATAATAGGTGAAAAAAATTTAATAAACGCAATAAGTCTGGGTCGGGGGTCCGCGTCAGAACACACAAATTAAACAACAGAAGTCACAACTTGTTATTTAATTTTTTCCAATTTTTTAAAGAAAATATGCATATTATCTTACAGATTATACATTACATTGCACGGTACAGCATTATTTGCACTAATGTGAAGCTCAGTTTATGGTCATTTTTAACGCAAAACTGTAAATAAGATAAAAAATTAGCGTCGGTACCAAGATTCGAACTTGGGAACCCTAGAATTGAGTAGTCTTATTTTTAAAAGATTAATTCTTATTTTTTAAAAAGTATTCTCAAGTAAATAGCCATCAGAAAACAAAACTAACACAGTACTTTTCCTAAATGCCTACGGTGGTAGGCGAGGAAAAATTTTAAAAAATGCTTCACTACTTAATCTTTTATATAATAATACAAAACTTCATACTTAGATATAAATAAGTAAATGCATTTTATATACTTTTACTTAATAAAACTTAAACAATACAAAGTATATATTGAAAACATCTGCGAATGTAAGGTAGACAAACCATTATAGAACTATAAAAAAAACTTCTTTATACTTTTAGTAACCTAAATTATATAAATAAGAATTACATAGGCAAAGAAATGGTAACATAGAATTAAAAACGAAGTGTTCGATGCTGTGAAAAGAAAGTAAAAAAGAGATTTATTTTGTTGTTACATAAGTATTAATTTCATTGACAGCTTATAACGTTCAAAAATTGATTAAATGAAATGAAAGGAAAGCTGTCATTTAGGATTTATTCTGTCTTTACCTATAAGACAAGGGAGAGAATGTTTATACCCAAATGTCAATCATGTCAATCATGTCAATTTATCAATTAAAATATAATAAATCAATAATAAAATTCTATAAACTATAAACAATTTGTTGAAGCCTGCAAGTCAATAAAATTTATAAATCTCTTCACATAATAAAATTCTATTTTTTTCCAATTTGAAATTACTAAATTCTAATCTTTATGAAGAATAACAACACTTGATAAAATTACAATAAAAATCAAATTATCAAATTATTTATTGTATCTGGGGTACACCACCAAAAATAATTAAATAACCCGGAAGAACTGCTAATATGATTGATGATTCAAAAAAATTAAAGTCTAAAATAAGGAAATGTCATCATAGATAATAAAAGATAAAATTTCAGGTGTCTTAGATAATGACAAAGCAAAGGTGTGACTGTCACCTGTTGAATGCAGGGATTCTCATATGGTGTCATCATCAAACTTAATCTTATTTAACATTTACCTAACTCGACTGAATGATCAAGAGACGGATTTTCTATCCCTATTATAGTTTGAAATGACAAGGAAGAAGAAATTTCTTAATATATTATATTAAGGATCCTTTTTCGAGAGATATAACTGTACATTCTTTAAGAGGTCACGTGATGTCATAGGTGACAGAATGTGCTTATGTAAGAACACTGGGGAATTACTGTAGGTTCAGTCATTAGAGCACACAAATAAAATAACTGTGAAAGTTACACTGCAAGTAAAAAAAGTTAAAACGCGAAACCAAATCCTTTGGTATTCCTTAAGTCTAAATTGTAACAAATTTACATTGAAAGGTAGAAATTTCTGTAAAAAAATATTGAGATAATTATATGATGGGACTGTCTATACTAATATGCCCTGGGAGCCGTTATATGTTGTTATCAGCTTCTGGTGTAAAGAATAAAAGAGTTAATATCTCAATTAGAACCTATTTGATGATTTGAAGCAGTTTTGAAGTAAAAAGTCAAAACAAACAAAGCAACACGTCTTTTTTAACAAGAATGAGCACGTAAAAAAGCAGTGATATTAATGAAAATAAACACAAAAATAGTTTTATATATTAATAATATATTTTAACAGGATATATAAACATAATCAAATATTTAAATAAGACTTCTTGTCACTAGTTTTAATGTCCAGATAAGTGTATTCTAAGTTTTTACTGGGTAAATTGTAGCTTAAATGGTAGCCTTTGCTTGAATTTTGGCTTAAAATGTTTAAAATTATCCTTCTTTGGGTTTAACTTATTTAGAAGGAATTGGTTGAAGATAATAAATGAGTGATTGTGTATCAGGTTCGTAGATGATTTGACTAACACACAGGGTGAACTATTAGCCCTCTTTTTAATTTTTGTATTATATAAACTTGAAGTACTTTGCTTTTGTAAGTATGATGTTACTTTATTTTAGCGGTATGATGCACTTTGGGTGCCCAATCAGCTATTGCAACTGTAAGAAAAAAGTGAATATGTTTTAGAGTTCAGTGATGATGATGATAAAAAGACATCTTAGGTATATCTATACTATTTTTGTCTAAAACCTTTTTGGTGCAAAGAAGAGTCCAATCCTCTAAATTGAAATACATGTTTGACTTAAAATTATCACTGGGATGTTCATAAGTTTGACATCTTTTATAGGATAGCAGTAGACACAAAAACAGAATGAATAGAACTTGAATCAAACAAAGGCATGAAGATGAGTTTCAAAATCAGACTAGTGTTAAATGAAAATATACTAAAAGAAAGTTTTTATAAAGATATATTTCAAAAAGACAACAACTTGAACTCTCATTACTATGATTAAGTAAGATAATTTGTAGAGGGACCAGGAACCGGGTACACGTACATTCCTAAGAAGCCTCATAATGATGTCAGAGGTGAAAAACATTTACATAACTAGTGATTTTAAGTCTTCACATTTCAAAAGACTAATTTGTAAGCAATTTATTTCAGATAGCTCATTTTATTCGACAAAAACATAATATATGTTATTTCAGACCATAGGGCCCTATTAGTAGTGACTAACTAATAGTAATCCTAATAAGGTATTTATGTGAATCTTAATACAAAAGGCTTTTCGCACTTGTCTTGTATTTTCTTTTTAAATGCGTCTCTAAAATAAGAATTTCATTTTATTTTTAAAAGACAATAATTTTTTAATTTGATAGATACAAATTATTCAGGTATATAAGAAGCACAATGTAATGAATCTTTATGTATAAAACACTCAAAATTGAATGAGTCTTCATGTATAATTGACTTAAAAAATAAAAATTGCATATACACATGAGGATGGTCATCATGTAATCAAGTCAGGTATTTTGGAATAACTGCAGTTTACTTCCACTCATATTAGGCCTTAATTAAGTGTTTTGGAGTCAAAATAAGAGACACATTTAGAGACTATTAAAAGAAATTAAAGTCATTAAAAGAAATCAAAATAAAGTGTAGGGAAAATATAAACAGAGCTTACAGGATTGTTGTCATTTTAAGTATCGCCAAAGCTAGTATAGTCTGTTGTCACGATCTATTTATTGATATAGTTGATGTAAAAGCTATAATCTTAAACTAACAAGATACTTAGTAGAAAGGAACTATTAATAGATGGCCTTATCAATGGTCAATAAAATTCTTTGATGGAAACATTTTATTGACTCTTTGAAAAAATACCTTTAACAAAAAAACTGGAAAGCCGCAACACTGTTTTCCTTTATATAACCTAAAACTTATCATAAACCTATCTTATCAGTTTGATATATGTATATATATATATATATAATATATATATATATATATATATATATATATATATATTATATATATATATATATATATATATTCATAGCTTCTTATTAACCCTATTAGCGTTATTTTATGATTGAAATTCAAAAAAAGTATTAGAAAAGAACGTAGAATTTATATATTAGTGGCATGAAAAAAATATTTTATGATGGATCTTATTCTTTTAGTCAGTTTAAATATTAAGTATTAATATTTTTCTTATGCCATAATTCTCTTCAGGAGTATTGCAGAAGAAATGTCTGTCTATTTACCCATTAAACAGCTAATTACTAATACTCATGTTATGATCTATTTTTATCAAAAACTCGTTAATTTTTATTTTAATACATTCATTAAAATGGATTATAAGGTAAAACTAACTTGTCTTTTATAGCTGGCACAATAAGATAATAAGGTTAATAAACCAAATACCAACCTCGTAACCTTCCATCATTTTTAGAAAAACAAGGCCAAAATTACTTCATCGAAAGAGGAAGAAATTCTTCAAGTATTACAGAATTTCAGAAGATGCAATGCAGTGGCGTTTAAAGGAACCGGTACGTCGTGAAGAGGTCAAGCGTGATGTCACGAGGTGACAGACCACTTTACATAATTCTTTAAACGCCTTTAGTTTACACTTTATAAGCACGTAACATCTTCTGTGCTTCTTCAAATTTATATATTAAGAAATTAAAATTTTATCTTAAATCATTCTTTTTACAAATAATGAAGACATGACACAGCTTATTGCCATTTTTAAAAAAACAAAAAAAAAATATTTTGTTATTCAGTTTATCGAGTTAGCCAGTGCACGTGATTTCCCTTCGTGGACTCTCAATATTTTATTTTTGTTCAAACTTCATTTAGCTCATAAGAATCTTATACACACTTTAAGTGCAAAGCACAAATGTAAGTCATAAAAATAGTATAAACACATCATATCCAAAGAGTAGCTTATTTTAATTTTAGATTTCAAGAATCGGAGAATATATTACAGTATGGCTTAAAATATTTATTTTAGAATATAGTTGTAGCGGGGTGAGCCAACCGGAATTCAAAAAAAGATTAAATAAAAATTCAATTATTATGAAATAATTAATAATAAGATATTACTTCTTATACAATTTATATCTTGAATATTTTTTATCTTGCACTTAGTACATGCAATTATTTCTGATTTACTCATAAATTATTACTTCAAATACATTTATATAATTTCTCATTAATATTTATTCAATTTAAATATATTAAATAGTAGGTAATATCGTATTTACCTATACGCATTAATATTGTATTTCATTTATTATATTTGTTCTCATAGCTTTTTTTTTGTAAAATATAAAAAAAAACCTCTAGGTGATATATCATGAAAATGATTTCATAAACTTCATTCGAAAATCCGATTATAGTCAAAGGAATCCTAATGATGTTTCATCTCACTATACTCGATACAAGGAAGTAATGTACAACTTTGAAGTGAGACATTGTATATCTATGAGAAAATCTTCTTCAAATGTTATTAGGTACCAAAACGTTCCTGAGATCACATACTGATGTCATAATGTCTCGGTATTTTACATAACAATATCCACATCTAATCGTATATCTTCGAAATAATATATAATCTAAATCAGAGTTAATATGAAATTGACAATATACATGGATTGGAATTTTAAGTTTAAAGAAAATACCACTATGTTGACAGTTAGGGTATCAAAAATCAAGCCTTACGAATTCAAACCCTAACTAAAACTTTACAACAATAAATTTTACTACTATCCCTTCAAGATATTTACTTACCTGTATTATAAATAGGAACAATCTCTTCATAATAACAATGCGTAAAATAAACGAAATCATATATTAATTGAAACGATAATAACATTATCGTGGAGAATTTTCTTTTCTTCTTATCTATTTCTAAACTGCACAGGAACTTCTCTCTGATATATAAATAAGCCAACAAATTTACGTATACGCCAATATGGTTAAACATAAAATTCTCCAGGGAAAGGAAAACTACACACCAGTGTAATAGAGGAACGTTACGAACCTCTCTTTTTAGACCGGAAAATTAATAGATATATACTAGATACTTAGGGGCATAGCCTATCAAAATACATTAAGAGTTCTGAAACATCATTTTGGGGCTCTTAGGGGCTCTATGCAACCTCATTGAAACCTCTTCTAGGAGCAAGGTATCATAAAGAGTAAGGAGTAAGATCATTGTTTTCGGTGTCCTGCATATTGTTTGTGTTTTGATTTATATTTTTCAACGTTATACTTTATAATTCACTGTAATTTTGTTCTGTTCATTTGATTATTGATAGTCGAAAGGGGTCAGGTTATTTTTTTGAAAAGTTAATTGTGTCTAGTTAGGGTTTCTAGTAATATGTTTCTATGGGTAAATTTATAAGTTATAAATTTATAATTTATCTGTAATAAATTAAAATTGAACATAGTTAAAGCACTATTCTAAAGTCTTCTTCTCATTACTTTTTTACTCAAACTATTATATTTACCTTTATTTACGTTTAATAATTTCAGTAACTTAACTAAAAAATAAACTAAATTAAAGTCGGCATTCTTGCAGAATGCCGACCAGTATCGGTTTGGAGCAACTTTTCTGAAACGCCGCCGAAGGATATACAAGTACAAGTGTATACCTTTACGTAGTAAATAAGTACACCAAGTTTCGTTTCAATACAAGAAGTGTATCCATAATTTTTGTAGGATCATAAATGTTAAGCAGCATGGATGGGTAACCGCTGGGAATGAAATATCTAAGGACGCGTGAAGCGAGTCCAAAGACATGCTGCAGTATACATTTTATGACTTGTATTTTCTGAGGACGAGGGAAGCGAGTCCAAAGCAAAGAGGATGAGCGTAGCGAATCCGATGTGATGAGGAAAACTTCTGGGTACTCTAAACCTATTTTTTATGAAACGTCTGCTATAATAAATCTAATTTGACCGAAAGCTAGTCGAGCCACAAACTTGTATTTTGAGCTTTTACCGAGCTGGATGTTAATTCAAGCTCTCATAGTGGATATCTTACGACTTCAGGAGCAGGCTATCGGCTAATTTTGAACACTTTATTTAGATGATTGCAAATCTTATAACGGTAAAGCACCATTTGAAAGAACTCACAATTTTAAAACTAATTTAAAACAAACAACCTAAACCACTAACACTAAAACTTTACTAATATTTGACCTTTTATTAAAAGATGGAATCACAAATTAAAGCAATAAGGAAGGAACAAAGTAATAACAGAATTTTATCACATTATCTAAAATAATAAACTGAGGTCAACTTAATTATATCTCCAATCCAAGTAAACATCTCTTAGCAGCTTATCAATAATAATTATAAAATCATTATTCTAACCAATTTTTAGTTAAGTGACTAAAATTATTAAACATAAATAAAGGTAAATATAATACTTTGAGTAAAAAAGTAATGAGAAAAAGAAAAATAATTAAGTCTCATAAAGTAATAATTGACTTATCGCTGGTTCTTAACTAATTTTAATTGCAATAAAACAGTACTTTACAGTCTAATTACATAATATAATACTATAAAATTATAATTGATAAAATATTTATACTAACCAATGATAAAATTTTATAATTCACAGACGGAAGAAATAGAAGCATAAATTCTAATCACAGATTACAGAGTTTGGTTACACAATATGACCACGCCAAAAAATCGACTACCAGCTGGCAATGGCCCACTTTGTTGTTTGAAAACTAGTCTGTCAATAAACTCTTACCGGATAGATCAGTAGGTAATTTCGAATTTACTTTTAAAGCCATAAATAGAAACTTAATTGTTTTGGGATAAAACAAAATAACATTACCTTTATAATGAAATAAAATTTTCATTATAGACTTAGACAAAGTAAAGTAAAAATTCTTCATCATATATTTCATTCTTCTGCTACGGGCAGGGAAAAAGCAAAGAATAAATACACAGAGTATTAATTTTTATTAGAGCCTTAAGTTAGCCAGGCTCTAGAAAGTGGACTCCTTAGAGTACTTGCGCAGAATTATTTTTTACAGGACGCTGTCCTTCACTAATGACAGACAAATTTTGATGAGAAGTAATGGTGTGGTTGAGGCCGAAACATCGTTTTATGTTGAAGGTTCATTACATTAGGAAAAGCAATTGCTATGCCTTAAAATATATTAAAATAATTCATCCCGTTGTTTGTCTCCGATAAGGGTTGTAGAGGGGTTGAGTCTCTACCCTCCCTCTAGGGAGACCTAGTACGAGTAAGTATCCTTATGGTACTCACTGGAAACTGACTCACTTCTATCACCCCTTATCACTGTGTTATCTACCTAAGTACTCCCTCAAAGTATTACTCTTTGTTCAGCAAGAACCAATACCTTAGGTGAAGCCTAACAAGCCACTCTTCTCTAGATCAACCCATTCCAACTTCAATCAAACCATTTTCTTTGAGCAGGTTATTTTCAACACGACTAAAAGCAAAATAAATAAAGTGAAACCCATATTATAAAAATTATGGACATGAACTTAAAGAAAACAATTATAAGAAATGCACACACACCATAATATAAACAACCAATTAATATAAAAGCGAAATCAATTCATACTAAGTGACTTTGTCGGTGGGTGTGTCTTTATACTTATTGTACTTAGCTTATTAATCTTTTAAACCTATCACGCACACCATCCGTCTGAATCAAGTTTATAACAACGTCACCACTTAATAACACCATTAATACGAATAATTCTACTTCATTGATACTACAAGATCAAACTTAATAAGTAAAAGGAAAATAATTAAGTATTTAAAGGTTTAATACACTCCTACGGGGAAATTCCTGTAACAAGTGATTTGTCATTATATTCTTGGCAAAGCGAGATAATTATTTTATCCTGAAATATTCTCATACATTTAACGGATACTGTTTAATATTCTGGGAACTAAACATCTAGTTTTACAAATGTATTATCACTTATGAATAAAACACTTGCAGCATTGCAGGTTTAAGTGTTTTACGAAAAACATATATTAGAAACTAATTATTAGGAAGCTAGTAAAAATAACGCTTTGTTTTCATTACTATTACCTTGTTTTTTTTTACAAACTTCTTGCTTGTATTGTTTGTAACTTTTTTTGTATTTTGCAGTAATACAAAAATGATAATTGGAAAAAAACATGTGTGAAAAATGAAGTCACTTGCAATGAGGGAAATGTTTGGATTATATGCGAGGCAGTTTTTACAGAAATACTGAAATTATATATGAAATTCAATAATAAAAAAAAATATAATACAAAAAGATTGTTATAAAAGAGTAAATTTCTTGGACTGATATTTTACTCTATTTAGTAAATGGAGAATTATTATTATTATTATTAGTAGTAGTATTATTATTATTAGTACCTACTATATATTATTAATATAATTATATACTGATACTAAAACTAATACTACTAATAATATAATTATACTAATACAAATATTATATTAGTATTATTATTATCATGTTCTGTTTTATTCTCAGTGTTCCCAATGGTTAAAGGAAGGTACGGACTAAGTCAAGCACTCTCCTTTTTTTTCTTTTTTAACTGATGAATTTTCGAACAATATGGGTTGCGTTCATTATCGCTGCTTTCTGTAACTGCTCATACAAACTAGGTTTTAGTATTATTATTATTATAATTAAAATTATTATTAGTAAATAAAAGAAGATTGTTTTACGATATAGATGTAAAATATTTAAGTCAATTAATTTTCATCGCCACACTAATTGTCACCTTCTCCTTTTTATACAGCATAGATGTAGAGGGGGAATCAAACTTAAAGGGAAATAAATTAATGTAACGCTAGCCAAACCTAAAATATTACAAATTAATGTTTTGTTACTAAGTAATGTAATTATGATAGACCTTCACACTGCTCTAAATTAAGAGAAAAAATATCAAATAGAGTGTATCGTAAGTTTAAAAATCCCCAAGGTCATAAGCATTTTGGGGATCGACCAATCAGAGAAGCCGCTGCCAACCCCTCTCTTGAAAGAGAAAAAAAATTCCTACTCCCATAACCCTTGTAGGAAATACCTCCTTCCCGGCATTCGTTCACTTGGTTTGTGGTTCTTTTTGTGTTTACATCGTTTTGTGAGTTTTGTGTTGTATGTATTCTCTGAATTGTGTTGTGTTGGACTGTTAACATTATTATTGCACTCAAATATTTTTTTTATAACTTAAGTAAATAAAAGCATAACTGAAACTTTTATTTCAAGGCTGCCTTTTTATGCAGCAATTTTTAAGAGCTGTCAAAAC
This sequence comes from Microvelia longipes, assembly GCA_018340805.1. Lineage (NCBI taxonomy): Eukaryota > Metazoa > Arthropoda > Insecta > Hemiptera > Veliidae > Microvelia > Microvelia longipes. Next base: position 25,197,054 of record JACMZG010000008.1, read on the forward strand.
TAGTAAACATACAATTCTTTTTTAATGTAAAAACATATGAGTACACTTATTATTTCCCTTCACAATTCATTTTTTCACATTTGCATACTTCCTAAATAATAAAACTACCAAAAGAAATGTAGAAACATCGCCAAGAAAACATGGTAACATAACCTGATTTGTTTACAAAGTTTTTCCCGCTGCCTTTTTGTAGGGATTTTTTTTTTTTAGAATCGGTGGTGCCTAAACTGAGCTGTCAAGATTTTTAAAGTCGTCGATACACTGTAGTAAATAAAAGATCTGCAAGCCTGTATAGAAGTTGCCTATAGGCAACTTAAATAAATAAAGCATAAAATGTTTTAGCAGTCATATTTTCTGAAAAGGCTTGTTGGGTGTAGTAAGCAAATAATATTCTAAAAGAAGAACTAAGGTGAGCGTTAATGGAGTTCATCTTAATAAAAGAGGAAGAAGTCTCTTCACAAAAATATATTTCTCGATAGCAAAGCGCTTTCAACCTAACAAGAGGTCATCATCAGTGCTAGCCGTTGAATAAAGAAGAGGGTGATAGATGAGTCTTACAGATCAGATATCAAAGATAGACTCTGCCTCTATCTCTTGGTCTATCTTTGATATCTTATCTCTAAGACTCATCTATCACCCTATTCCTCTTTTATTAAATAATATTCTCTTTCCTAGATAAACCAAGATTTTTAAATTTATGCATCGATATTAAGTTTACACACGAGGTTTGGCGCGAAAGTTAAACCACTCTTGTGTTAAACAACTAATACTAATTGAACATAAGAGTTTTTTTATCCTTAAAATGGACACTGGTTTATTAATTCAAAATTTTTAAATAATATTAATGTGTTCCATAAGACAAGCAACTTTATAGGGACCTCTATTTTAAATATTCAAGCTTTTGAGGAGGAATATTAGGACCTATTCCTCCTCAAAAGGATGAATAATTAATGTGTTCTCTCATTTTTCTATCTACTGTCTTATAACTTGTCTGTCAATTTAGGCTGTCTTCATGTCTGTCAATCAGTCATTTCGGTTCCTTTCCGACAACTCTTGAAGATGAAATCTAAGTGGGTTGATCTCGGGCTAAATCCCGAAACTTACAACACGTTTGGCCGAAGTTATAATATATTTAATAATAGTGAAAAGAGAGACATTTGAGAGAAAATAAAAAATATATTAAAAATTTTGTAAATATAAATAACTATTACATTGCCAGAAACAAAACAACGCAAATAATGGTTTAAATTCAGCCACTAAAATATTTTTGTTACTTGACAGGTTATACTAAGACATATAATTATGAGAAACAAATAAATAATAACTAACAGATCAAATGTTGAGGTTAAGGTGCAATAATAAAACAAGCTATAAATTAATAATACATTTGAAAATGGAAATAGATTTAGAAAGTCATGGTCAGAGGTTAGTTAGAGAATCTTTGCAGTCACGACATAATTAAACCATATGATATATAGTGATGAAACGAAATCGTTTCAAATTTTTTTTAAAATAGTAAAAGAAAACTAGAAATTTGGAAGAAATAACTGATTTTCATATGATTTATTAGTCAATGGTTTTGTAAGAACGTGATAAAAGAGTTATAAGTCACTCGTAGTACTGATCAAGGTTGTGATTTATATTTGGCCATCAATACTTCAAATTATTGAACGATAACATAGAGTTTAAGCAAAAATAAGAACAGACATTCGGTCTATTGTTGGCCTGTATTAGATTGTCGTATTAATAATCCCAATATTAGCGTCGACCCAAACGAAATATAGTAAATAACCAGGATTTTTATATAAAAATGTTAAACGACAAAATCAACATTAATGGTATTTTAACTTTTCCTCATTTATACCGTAGTTATATAGGAAAAGTATTGTGTTTGCAAAAATCCAAAACTAGTGGGTCACCGGAATTGTCCACTTTAGGTATTTTGAGGCTTCCTAAGAGGTTTTCACTGAGTTGTTTGTCTGTAAGTGTGTGTGTGTCTGTTATCATCGTAGCTCCCAGCGATCGGATTAAGATTTGGCACGCATTGAGCCATTTTTAAGACAATTATATCTATTAATGTGTTTCACAAACATGTGTGAAAAAACTTATCTGTTTTATCTTATTATCTGCATTAGTTTAATGATTATCAGATAACTTAAGAACGTTTCTTAAACAAATGTAAGTAATCGTAAAATAATTTTATTGAGTTGAAATTGAGTAAAAGAGTACACTTTAACGTAATAAATAAGTACACTAAGTTTCGTTTCAATACGACAAGTATATCCATGATTTTAGTTTGATTATAAAAGTTAAGCAGCATCGAGAGAGGTCAGTGCTAGAATGGGTGATCACTGGGAATGAAACGAATGAATGTACTATCTGAGGACGAGCGAAGCGAGAGTGAAGATCCTGAGGTCTAAGGTAACCCGTACCCGATTTTTTAAAATTAGTTTTACAAACTGAAACAAAACAAGAGTGGTAATTATAACGAAATAGACATAATAGCAATATCGGCAGTCTCACCTAAACATAAAGACAGCAAAACAGAACAGTTCAGAAGAATATTTGACATAGGAGTTTTTCTTTCTTTCCAAAATTTGAGTGAAAGGAAGATTGAAAAAAATAAAGTTTTAATGCATAAAAAATATTTTAAGCACACAATTCTTAAATGACATTTTAAAAATTCAAATCATTTAACAAAATCACCTTTATATATATATATAAATTTATTCATAAAAGTTTTATCACATCATTAAACATTTTCAACACACTTCAACTCCATTAAATTTTAAGATAAAATTTTAGCTATAATGTTATAATTTTAAAGAAAAAAAATAGCTATGGCTATATATATTTTAAAATAACTTAAAACAAGCAGCCAAATATGGAACTAAGTCCCTTAGACTGCAACGCAGCCTGATTTTTAATGTTTGTTGGCTGTAAAAAACTTCATTATAATCTATATATTTAATAATTTTTATGGACATACACTTTTTTTAACAAAATTGCTTCCATACAATATTATTAAAATTTATAATAACAATATTATTTAAACATAATCATATACTAGTATAGTTTTGCTTTTAATTAGATTTTTGGGAGCTGTAGTAAGAAAAAGAGAATATTTAATCAAACAAAAGTGATTGTTACACGCATCAAAAAATTAAATATAAATTGGGTGGCGTGTCGGTAGTCCAAGTCGTGAGTATGTCAGTATTCCGTTTCAGATCTCCCTAACCACAAAAAAATTGGTTTGGCGAAACTTATATATATATATATATATATATATATATTATAATATATATATATATATATCTGTCTGTTTGTGTGTGTGTTTACGTATGAATTTCTGGACAAATCTTATAAAGAAGGTCTCTTTCTGATAGATTAATATTTTTTAAATCAAACTTAGAACGAACACACATTTTGAAAACCAGGTTGTTGTGACGTAATTAACACGGTTTGCTGAGTCAGAATGTTTTTAAAGACACCGGGATATTCAAAGTTTAATATTTTTTAAAAATGTTGTTACTTATGTTTTTTGGAGCACTAAATCGATAATAATTTGTCTGGTCGACATTTTTGTATTAAGTGACAGTAAAGTAAAAAAATCTGGCACGAATGCCTTTAAGCCGGGCAAATTTTCTTTGAAATGCATGCTTTCTTGCGTATCAAACCAAATGTTGCTCAAGTTTTGGGTAATTGTTTAATATTAATAACCTGAGCAATAGCATGACAACTTATTACCTAATTTTATTTGTATGTTTAAAAAAATGTATGCTTTGTTTCTAAAGAAAATGGGCATATTTATTCTATAGAAAACTTCATTATAATCTATATATTTATACATTATCCGGCACAGCATTATTCGCACGTACTTGAAGCTCAGTTTATGCTACGTTTTAGCGAATATTTTTATAAATTTGAAAAAAATAAATACATAATAATTTTTGATGCCACTACTCAGGAAGCGTAGAAAAGCAACACACACACAAGTAATATTATATGTAAAAATCAAATTCAATGTTATATATACACATAGATGAAAAAATAACTAAGATTTTTAAACTATTCAAATATAAGATTGGTATTAAATGTTAACATCAATAAAATAATACGTAAACCAATTTAAATCTACTAACCCACCATTTATTAAGCTCCAATACAGTAAAAAGTAAATACAGTACAAAATTATAATAAAAAATTTATAATAGTTATTTAAACATTTCAGGAAGTAGTATAAGTTTAGCATTTTGTAAATAAAATTGAAATAAGTGACCCACCCACACTCGCAATACGGTGCTTAAAGTAACACACAAAGCATTTATTTTATCCATCATATTTCTTCCTTACTCTATTCTTTTTTTGTGATGTATTCATACTTTTTAATCTTTAGCTATTTATTCCATCACACCTCTTCATATACTTTAGTATTCACATAATAAAATCATATTCTACATAAAAGTTAATGTTAGAATATAGAAATGTCGAACTACGTGTCTTAATGGTAAAATTAATGTATTTGCCATCTTATTTAGATATGAATTTTGTGATAAGTATATTTTAATGCATTCATGAAATGTCACTTCCTCTACTACTATATAGAGCTAGGCACTCCCCACAGCCAATTTCAATGTGTTTATTTTAATGTTGTTGACAGCTTTGATTGACGTATTAAGAGCTAAGTATTTTATCACTTGTACAACACAAACCTAAATTAAAATATGTTAAGTTCTCACTTAACATTAGTATTTTTTAAATTATTTATTGTAATGTCATATATATGATTATTTATTGTATTGGCTTATTTAGTATTGTAATACTATAGTTAATATCACTCATATTTTTTTATTTATTATTTCCCGCCATTTATTCATACGTATAAAAAGGTAAATTAAATCTTAATTTTAAATTAAGAATTACAGCTAATAAAGAAAATTTTATTGTCTGCTTTATTCTTCACAAAACAAAACTGATTTTTTTTATTTTAATAAAAACATATTTTAATAGGATTGGTCTAGAGTCTAGAATCAAGACTAACCCTACCTAAATGCGAACCTAAAATTTATACAAAAATCTTCCACACAAAACTACGTATATAATGAAAATTAAAAATTGAAATGAGGTACCTCATTGGCTACTTACACTATATTAGATTTTCGCTAATATTTTAGTATAAGGATTTATAATGCATAAACCTTCCTTGTTCAGGAAACAAGGACACTTTCAAAGAAAATTTGCTCGGCTTGTGAACCTCCAAGCTAGTCATTCTTTAATATATTTGCTGTTTTTAACATTCTTACAACCTAAATTTTACGTTATCATATTCGATCATCTGAACTAATCAATGTATAACCGGAACTTATCGAATGTGATACTATCATCTGTTAAAAGCGATGTGAGCACTGAGTAAGAGTATAGATAATCGAATATAATAATAATTAAATTAACTTACTAACTGGGCTCATAGAACCATAGGCGGTTTTTAACAATGCTCATAGAGCCAAAGACGGTTCATAACTAGGCTCATAGAACGAAAGGGGGTTTTAACAATGCTCATAGAGCCAACGAAGGTTCATAACTAGGCTCATAGAACCAAAGGCGGTTTTAACAATGCTCATAGAGCCAAAGACGGTTCATAACTAGGCTCATAGAACCAAAGTCGGTCCATAACCAGGCTCATAGAACATACGACGGTTCATAACTTTGCCAACCTCAACTCTCTTAGCAACCCAGTCATTTAATCTAAGAATTAATATTTATAGATTAAATTGCTTCTGATGCTGAGCCAACTTCACAGACACAAAAAGAAGATAAAGTAGACAAGATAAGATAATTAGATAAAACTATACACATATAAGATAAGCTCAACTAAACAATAGAGAAGGTATTAACCAAAAGTATTCTTTTAGTATTCGAAAATTACACTAACTCTATGTTATCTCCAACTTAATATTGTATCACAATAAATTATACTCTATAAATGAAAAGAAAAACAAGAAAAAAGAAGCAGCATGACAAAGGAAGTAATCAATCAAAAAGTTTTCTATGTGTATCACAGTTTCCAGAGAATTGCTTATTTTGTTTTATAATATAGTTTAGTACGGTACGGTATTATACAACAACACTTTCCGGCCAGTGTTATATTTAATATTGCCTTCATCCGCTCCTGTTTTATTAATAGTTGATTACGGAATCTTGTATTACATTCCTTTAAAAAAGTTATTTTATATGAAATTATTTTTATAAAAATATTGAAAGGTATTTTTCTTCTAATTTTCATGCTAGAATTAAAATATTTTAGTTCAGATTATTTATCTGTGAATCCTTCCTTTGATGGACATATTCCATAATCAAGTTTTATTACTTCATTTTAAATCTACTCAGTTGAACTATCTATTATAGTTATCTTCTAAACTAGAGCATTAATATTACTTGAAAAAGTAAGATATACTCGTTAATCAAAAGGAATAGTTTTAAGTAATCCAAACTAAATGTTTTATCAAACCTAAACATCAAGCTATTTAACACTTGTCGCTGCCAGAATCGAAACTGTGATTCTGGTAGCTCGGAAACTTAAGGAACAAGTCGTTACTGAATAGAAAAATATATACTTTTATTAACTATACTATAATACTATACTACTATACTACTATACGTAACAATATTTTAGTTCCATAATCTTTTTTTTACTAATTTGACATGACAAATAACAATCAACGTTAAATGGGAAAAATACATTATAAAAATAAACAAAAAACATTGTTGCCCTCGCGGCAACATTCCCCGGCCTCGATAAGAGGTCCCCTAAATTGTTACCATTATTTACTCTCATGCGCCTTAAGTAGTAGAACTACATTGGTGATTGGCCGTTCTCGAATCGAACCCCTACTAGCTGAAGTTTTACTTTGCGGACAAGCCCATCTCTACCTAAAATAGCTTCCCTAACTCTAGCAATTGGCCATGCATTACGAGGCAAATTATCCTCTTTGCAAAGAACTATATCCCCTTCTTTTAAATTATAGCGAGCAATGTTCCATTTTTGCCGGGGCTGAAGCGACTGCACGTATTCTTTATGCCAACGCGACCAGAAGGTGTCTGCGAGCGCTTGGACTCTTTTCCATCGCCTACTCGCGTATTTACTCTCGTCAAATATTCCCAAAGGAGCGGAAACAGGTTCTTTCATATTGAGTAGATGATTTGGAGTTATAGGTTTAAGCTCCGGGTCATTTATGTTTTCTACCGTTAACGGCCTTCCATTAATCACTGCTTCGCACTCTAGAAATAATGTTCTTAGACAATCCTCATTTAATTTACTCTCCAGATCAGTTAATAAATAGTCCAAGATTTTCCGAACGGTTCCAATTTGTCGCTCTACAGCGCCTTGGTGGTGACTTGCTTTCGGGGTTCCTATATGAAAGGCAAGGTTACAATTTTTATCGGCCAAAAACCGTTGAATTTGTTCTTTATCTAGTTCCATCTCAGCTCTTATAAGTTCTCTTTTACCTCCCTTAAAGTTAGTCCCTGCGTCAGTTCTTAGGAGCTTGATAGATCCTCTCCGGCAAAGAAATCTTCTCAATGCGTTAATGAATGAATCTGTGTCCAAGCTATCTAGAACGTCAAGATGTACGGCTCTACATCCGAGGCAAGTAAATATAATACCGTATCTCTTGATTTGGCCTCGACCCCGCTTAACGTAAAACGGACCGAATACGTCAGCGGACGAGTAAGTAAATGGTGGTGCTGGAGTGAGTCGTTCAGGGGGTAAGTCTGCCATGAGCTGTTGTACAAATGGTCCCCTCAGTTTTTTACAAACAAAGCAGTTTCTAATTACTCGGGCTACTTCAGACACTCCTCCTATAACCCAATAACCTTGCTGACGTATTTCGTTGAGGGTGATCCCCCGTCCTTGATGGTGCACCTCATTATGATAATGTTTAATGATCAACTGTGTAATAAAATGTTTTGGTGGCAAAATTATCGGGTGAGTATCAAATTTGCTAACAGGACAATGTTTGATCCTTCCACCAACCCGTAATAAGCCCCTTTCGTCTAATATAGGTTTTAACCGATGAAGCCGAGATTTTTTTATAGTTTTGTCTTGATCTTGTAGCAACTTCTTTTCTTCTCGGAACACCTCCCCCTGCAGAATACGAAGTATTGCTACTTCACCACTATCTAAATCTTCACACGTAAGTGGTAATGTGTCGTTTGTTTCCCGCTTTTCACATTTTGCGCTTAAGACTTTTATGTATTTCATGGCTAATGCTACAGCTCGTCTTAAAGAGTTCCAAGAAGTGCAATGCTCAAATCGTTTGATCATATCTAGATAGTCTTTACCTCTGCTTACACGTGACACAATTTCTCGCTTCACTTCAGGATCGCCTTCCTCTATTTCGTTTTCATTTTCATCCAGATATAACTCTTTTTCCCAAAGAAATTTAGGTCCTGTCAGCCAGGTCGATGAACGCAACGCGTTTGCAGTCAATCCTCTTGAAGCAGCATCTGCTGGATTTACTTGTGTAGAAACGTAATGCCACTCACTAGGCTCGGAACAGTCTCTAATAATTTGTATTCTATTGGCCACGTACAAATGAAATCTCTTCGTTTCATTTTTAATGTACCCCAAAACTATTTTACTGTCGGACCAAAAAAATCTTCGGACAATACTATAATCTACATCTAGACGTAAGCTTAGGCTCCTTTTTGCAACGGACACTGCAGCTGTGAGCTCTAACCGTGGAGTTGTTAATTGTTTTAAAGGCCGTACTCTTGCCTTAGCAAACAAGAATGCACAATGGATTCTGCCATTATTATACAGAAATCGTAAGTAGGTTACATGACCATAACCTAGAGATGAAGCATCAGCAAAATGATGCATTTCTATAGCTTCTAAATGTTTTAAGTCAGTGGGTTTAAAGCACCTGGGAACTCCAATAATATCATCCGACAACGAAGCTAAATCTTTGAGCCACTTATCCCATCGGTTCCGTATTGGTTCCGAAACTAATTCGTCCCAGCCGTTATTTTGATTGCTTTCTTCTCTCCACAAATCTTGAAGGATTAATTTTCCGTACATCACAAAGGGAGCCAAAAACCCAAGAGGATCATATGTGGAACTGATTGTGGTAAGAATTCCTCTTCGCGTGAAAGGTTGAGGGCTAACGGACACCCTGAATTGAAACTCGTCCTTTTCAATACACCAGCTTACCCCTAAAGCTCTTTCCATTGGAAGAATTCCATGCGTATTGAAATCTTTCAATCCCGTAGCTCTTTCCTCAGGATCGATCTGCTTTATTACGACTGGGCTTGAACACATTAGCTTATGGAAACGGAATCCTCCTTTAGCGCAAAGCTCTCTTAAGTGCCGTATCATTTCCAAGGCTTCCTCTTCTGTCGCTACCGAACCACATCCATCGTCCATATAGAAATTTCTTTCGATAAACCTAGCGGCTTTATGTGAAATCAAGTCCCCATAATCTTTGGCGGTTCTTCTAAGAGCGTAATTGGCGCATCCGGGAGACGAGGAAGCTCCAAACAAGTGCCTTGTCATCCTATATGTTCTTAGAGGTTTGGAGGGATCCCCGTCTTCCCACCATAAAAATCTAAGCAGGTCCCTTTGATCTTCTGGTACCACTACCTGCATGAACATACCCTCGAGATCTCCAATGAAGGCAATTCTTTCCTGTCTAAAGCGTATCAATACTCCTATGATCGAACTTGTTAGATCTGGACTCGAGATCAATGTACTATTAAGGGAAACACCTTGGTAAATAGCGGAACAATCAAATACAACCCTTAATTTTTTCTTTTTAGGGTGATAAAACACCATGATGGGGTAGGTACCATAATTTACCTGTCTCATGGTTATCTTCCACTACTTCCTCTGCATAATCATTTTTTAACATATCTGAAATAAAGTTAATATATTCAGTTTTGAACTTCTCGTCTTTGAAACGTCTTTTTAAGGAGTACAGTCTTTTTTCTGCTAACACTCTGTTTTCTGGCAATACTACAGCCTTATTCTTTAGCGGTAATGGCATCTGATATCTAGAATCTTCTCTCTGTATAAGACCTTCTTCAACTTGTTTAATAAATTCTTTATCCCTGATAGACAACCCTAAACCTGATTCTGCACACCTTGGAGATTCTTCCAACTGAAAAATATTCAATATCTCTTTTACAGATACCTGCCTAGCTTTAGACTGTACATATGATCTTAATGCCTTTGGTTTTGGGCCTATGATGCCCCATCCGAGAGATGACCTTACAGCATATGGTTCATGATCCTGACCTCTTACAACTTTAAGAGGGCATAAAGCCTGTGGGCAGTTATTACCTAGCAATATTTTAACTTCCTTGTCTTCTAACAACGGATAAATAAACTCGGCTATTCCTTGTAAATGGTCATAGTAATTCGCAAGATCCGCGGTAGGAATTTCGCCTGGAGTGCTTGGAATTGCCTCTCTTACATATGTATTCGCAGGAATATAAATTTCCTTTTTACCGTCAAAACTGGTAACAACTAACCCTGAAATCCTTTCTGAGTCTTCATAAGACCTATGATGAATCGTGCTGAGCTCTAACTTGGTGATAATGCCATTGCACCCTATTTCCTCTTTTAGGCTCTGAGAAAGAAAACACATGTTGCTTCCGTCATCTAATAACGCATATGTTAAAATCTTCCTATTGGGGTTGCTAATATGGTGTACAAACACAGGCAAAATAAAGGATGTAGTTTCAGATACATCCGTAGCTACTTTCCTTGAAGACGCATGGTCTCCGTCGGTATTTTTACTTGCGTTGGATGCATCTGAACTCCCTCCTCCGGCCGTATTTGAACATTGCATAGCTCTGGGCAACCCATGAAGACAAGTTGGGTGTCTTTTATTACAGCCCTCTACGGTGCACAAAGCCCTCCGCCTACAGAGCTTTGATTTATGGCCCCGGGTCAAACAGCCAAAACAAAGATTATGATCGTAAATAAATTTAAATATTAACTCTGGTGATGATTTGACTAAGTTTCCACACATTGCTAGTTCATGATTACCTTTGCAAAACAAACACTGTACGTTATGAGAAATCTTAGTCGTACTTGAATGGCTCGCACTTTCATTTGACGTCACAACGTTACGACAACCTTTAGCAGATGGAATCCTTTTATCGTAAGGGGTGAACTTACCTTTAGTATCCTTTGACCAACTTGAACCCCCACCTAAAGAATTGCTAATCGAGTAAACAGGGTGATTTATAGCTTTCGCTATACTGGAAACATACTTAGCCAAATCCTCTATGGTCTCCCTGTTACCCATGTTTTCTATACTTTTAACCCAACCATTTAAGTACTTTATAGGCAAGCGAGCAACCATTTTTTTAAGATAAAGCTTAGAGCTCATTTCCCGCTTAGATTCTTCCGAAAGAATACTACTAGCCGATTGCAAAGCTTCCGCGAATTCTAGCAACCCTTTCCATCATTTACCCAAATATCGGACCGTTGATTAGTTTATTTGTCCATGCCTCGGTAATAGCAGCTGCATTACCAAACCTTCTTTCTAACATAGCTACACTTTCTTTATAGTTAAGGCCAAAATTTTCTTGAAATACTTTGAGGGCCTCCCCTTCTAAAAATCTCGATAGAAAAATTCTTTTTTCCGCGTCGGGGAGGATGCCATCTTCTAAATGTAATTTTATTTGGTCTCTAAATATTGGGTACTTTACGCTTTCCCCGTTAAATTTGAAGGGTACCAAAGAATTTAAAAGCTGTATCTTTGACATTAACGTCATTGGGTTAACTATCGAAAGTGGAGCTATGTTACTACCTGTGTTATGTCTACTGCTGTCATGTTCTACTGGTAGGCTTGATGGTGTTTCATTTCTCATTGCCTGATGATGATCTGGTAGCACGGATAACAACTGTTCGGATAGCACAGGTGCCGACGGTACGGGTAGCACGGGTACTGACGGTTCGGGTAGCGCGGGTGCTGACGGTTCGGGTAGCACGGGTACTGAACGATCAGGTAGGACAGGTACTACCAGCTTTGACTTCGCTGGTACTGTTTGGGGAAGCTCGAAACTCGGAAAACGGTTTTATTTATTTGTATTTTAGAAGTAAACAATTCGCTGTCAGTCAATTTTAAAGGTTCTTCAACTTTAGGTTTACCTTTTATTACGCTAAGCACCGTATTAACCTCTTCCAAATCCACTTCTGGATCTTCCATTGCTTCTTGAATTAACTTAGCTTTCCTTTCTTTTAATTTTAGATCTCTTTCTTTAAATTCTAACTCTAGTTTTAATTTAAGCACCTCGTCTTGCTCCTGTTTTAGCTCCTCCTCTAGCTCTAGAGCCTCAATTTTCGTGAGCAATCTAAGAGTAGTGCTGTTTGTTTTTAGTGATCTTTTGGAACTGCAGGACCTAATTGAACTTTCCTTACTCCCTTTTACGTCTTCAACATTAAGAGAAATAACGCACGAATCGATAAAATTATCGAGATTCTCTATGGTTTTTTCGATCTCGGAAATATACGAGGGGTCAACATGATCTTTGTGCTCTTCGCTTAACTTAGCTGTGCCCACCTTAAGCTCCCGGTGCAAGAGTTTTAACTCACTTAAGGCAGTGCTCTTCATTAAGCAAGGAACATTTTCCTGTTGACATAAAATGTCTAACTCTGACATTTTAGCCCGGATGTTTTTCTTAATAGATTCGAGCGTTTTGTATAGTAACGAAAAAGCGTAAGCCTTACCCTTCTCTGTCATCTGTCTTGTCCTGATTTTTCTACCTTCCAAAGCACTTGAACTCGACATCTTTGAACTAGTGATAAAATATTGTTACTGTCGCTGCCAGAATCGAAACTGTGATTCTGGTAGCTCGGAAACTTAAGGAACAAGTCGTTACTGAATAGAAAAATATATACTTTTATTAACTATACTATAATACTATACTACTATACTATACGTAACAATATTTTAGTTCCATAATCTTTTTTTTACTAATTTGACATGACAAATAACAATCAACGTTAAATGGGAAAAATACATTATAAAATAAACAAAAAACATTGTTGCCCTCGCGGCAACAACACTAGATTAATAAAAGAAACCCACAAAGGTATTAAATACAGGTTGTAAGAGATTACACTTAAAAAGTGCATTAGGTATGGTATATTCTAATAAAAGGTGCACTACTCTCACCTTAAGCAGTAATAATAGGGGAAAATACAAAATGCTGGTCTAGAACTTTCGTTTTTTGATTTTAGTTTTATAAAAAGTTCACACAGTTATCGTGATCATAGATTAGATCGGACACTACGATTTCGCTCTGCGAAACAATACAAAAAGATACTTACAACTTATTAAATTTATAAATACACTATCAATAATATAAAGAAAAATATATGCTACTTAAAAACACCTATCACCTCCATAAACCCAACCTCGTAAGTTCGTTTTCCTTAAGAAATTCGGTAAACTTAAGACGAGTGATTTTATTTGGCCTATACCAGATCAAATAAGACAAAAAGACGTGATAAAAATATATAAAGTAATTTAATATGATTAATTAAACACCATTAAAAATTAAATTATAATTCAACTATTATTATCCAAAAACTCTATCGTAGATTGTAAGAAAGAAATAACAACAGTGGACAAGAAGTTTATTTTCTATAAGAATGTTACATACTAAGACGAAAAGCAAACTTCAATGACATCAAATAAACATAAAATTTGTCGTATTGATATGTATTCGCTACATGTATTCCCCTACATTACATTAAAAAGGAGTAAACTACATAATAACATAAGGACAACACTATATAATAACATATATAAGGACACGTTTAATATAATAACAATTAACGTGTGACCTGAAGTTACTGCATTTTCTATTCTAACTGATAAAGATACCCCAAAAATATAAGCCTCAATTTGAGTACCCTAAAAAAGTAAAAACTTACAGAATATCGTAGATTCAACAATATAAGGCATACCTGAAACAAATATAAAATAATAAAATAAATTAATACAAAATAAATTAAAGTTAGCATAAAATTAATTAAATCGAAGCAATATATAAATTACATCAGATCAAACAGTTTTTTAAGACAAAAAACACCACATTTATTTAGTGAAAGTAACATATATAATTTTTAATATTTTCTAAAAAAGGAATCACGTTAAGTAAAACATATTTAGTCACATTAGTAAATTGATGATTATTTAAGCAAAATAAATATTTGTGCAACAAGGGATGGAAGAAACAAGTTAAAGCTCATGTTATGTTTCCTTCTAAAATGTAATGCAGAAGGTAATCTACAGCTCGTGTTCATGTTTCTTCCTTACAAATGCGTAATCTTACAGCTCATGTTCATGTTTCCTTCTAATTAATGCTCATCTTACAGCTCATGTTCATGTTTCCTTCAGAAATGCTGTAATGCTCTTCACATGTTCATCCTTCATCTTTCTAAAATGTAATGCTGAAGGTAATAACTTCATTAGCTCTCGAGTTGGACAGAATGAGAGAAATAAAGAAGAACTATGCCAAGGGAGATAAATAACATTGTGGCTACTAAGTTGCTTTTGTAAGAGATAATACGAGAGCAGAAATCACTTTGCCGGTTACATAATAAATTTTATCTACGTCTAACCAACTAATTTAGATGTTAATCTGATAAATATATTTTGAAACCCAAAAAAGGTCACCATTTCCTGAAAATGTCGCGTTAATAACCTTAAATAACATTTGATTCGTATTTTTTTGCTTTTTCTCATCTACTATTGAAGAAATATAAGAAAATTAGAGAGCGTTCACCCAAAAAATCCTTTTTGTTATCCTCTTTTTCTCATCACATCGGGTTCGCTACTCCCATCCTTCCTACTACGGACTCGCTCGTCCTCAGAATATACAAGTCGTAAACTTTATACTGCAACACGCCTTTGGACTCGCTTTGCTCGTCCTCAGATAATAAGCATATTGATTTTATTCCCAACGGTCACCCATCCAGGCACTGAACAGGCTCAATGCTGCTTAACTTTTATAATCCTACAAAAATCATAGATATACTTGTCGTATTAAAACGAAACTAGGTGTACTTATGTATTTCGTGAAAGTATACTCTGGTATTAAATTTCAACTTAATTGGAACACTTTTCGATTTTTTAAAAATAAAAAAAACGTATACAAGTCAATTCAATAAAAATTAAACTAATGCTGATAATGATATAAAGTCTCAAAACAACACTGAAACGGAAAAAACGGTACTACCCGGTTTCGGATTTCTCAGCAATCACAATAATTTTTCTATATACCTACGGAATAAATGAGGAAAAGTAATAAATATAGTGTATTGCACGTTTTATTTAAAGATAAAAAAATAATAAAAATATAACGTTAAACGTAGCAAGATCAAAGATTTACTACTTCAGGCGTTGGATAATCGTAAAATCTTCAGGATGATCGAAAAGGCTGCAAGTACTATATATCATTAAATTTTTCGTAAAATTTTAATAGTTTACTGTAAGTTAAACAAACAATTTATACTTCAACTAATACTACAAATATATTCAAATTTGTAATAGAATTTGCAATAGAATTTGCAATAGAATTTGTAATAAATGTATGGTTATGGTTATGAATGACGAAAAAGCACACAACATACTTGACAAATAATATTAAAACATCACTTTTTTATACGCTTCTTTATTAGTATTATTGTATTTCTCAAACCATTAATAAAAAACTAGGCAAACCACACAATGTATTACAGATGTAAAATATATTTAACAAAACTGTCTTTTATATATTTACTGACCGCAAATATTAATTAAACTTTCGTAAGATAAAAGGTGGTACATAAAACATCCAGGGAAAAGATCATTTCGAAACACTTAGCAATATTATAGTAATAAAGTTATATTTATTTAAAGACAAATAAAATAGTAAATAACTAAAAGTAAAGTAAAAAGGAAATAATAGAATTTTTTTTAATTAGTTTGTTGAGTACATTTAGAAATATTTAATAGATAATGATAAAAAGTTTGAAATAAAGTAGTGTTTAATATCTGTCCGTAAGTTAGTTGTATAATTATGACAGGTAAAAAGGAATTTGTGTGAACTATAGTTTGAGAAATCTAGAGTTCCTTTTAGCATTTGAAATATTGTTCAACTCCGAAAGTTTTTATAGTCAAAGTGTCAGGAAAATTCCCATAGCTTTCCAACACTTTATCTTTTAAAAAATAGTCTCTCATGAAAATGTTCAGACAACTTTTAGAGTTTAAGGTAAAAAAAAGACGTAATGCTACAAATAAAATGTGTATGCGGTATTCATATAAGAGTATTTAAGCAAATTACCCTACCGGGTATTAAACCTCCCGGCGAAAAAGCTAATTTATATTTACTGATGTAGAGTACCAAAGTTTTGGCAAGTGAAGTTGACGTAAGTAAGACTTATAGAGTAAGACCTATTAATGGATTACTGAAAACGGGAATAAGAATAAAAAGCCGTTTAGACAATGATATCTTTATTTTTCAACAATAGACCAGAGAATGGTTTATTTAAACTATTTAACTGTTCACAAATAAGACTGTAAGTTCATAAATTAAGACTGCATTTAAACTGATACAGATGCAAGTGCAACGTAAAGAAAATATGGAAGGAGATGAATATGTAATCGGCTAATTAGTGAAATTTGCAGATGAACGAACATTATCATTATGAAAATAAAACTTATTAGGTTGTTCCGATGACGGAAGTTGAGAAGGGAGTGGGGGGGGGGGGGGTGATTAATTTAAATTATTGTCTTCCTGAAACCAAAAATAAATGTCTAAAAAAGGTTATATATATATATATATTATATATATATATATATATATATATATATATATATATATATTATATATATATATATATATATATATATATATGTATATGTATGTATGTATGTATGTATATCTCTATATGGTTCCGTGGTCCCACAGAACCATTTTAACTGCGGCGAGTTAAACAGGCCCGCTGATGGGAAGAACCTCGAAGTAGCCTATTAATGGTAGTAGGTACTTTAAAACGATTGGAATCGGTTTTAGCTCAATCGGACCATTCTTAGTAGGGTTATTTTCAAATAACTTAATTATGACGTCATCACAAATAAATAAAACAAAATAAAATAAGTTAGATGTTAGATAAATCTTCTTTAGTTGCATAGAGTAAAAAATTCAGGAATACTTAATGTCTTTTTTTACTTGCCTTAATCCTATATTATTTAAGACTCTTTTGATTTGTTAAAACTTATATCTATCTTGATCCTCTGAATTAGATGAAGTAGATATTTAAGTAGTTAACCTCCGAACTTAACAAAGTAGTTGATTTGAGCTTTTTACTAAATGCAACTAAAAACTTTATACGCCTTGGTCTCAAAAATAACTTATTGCCTAAAACTTTTTAAGATAATGACAATGATAAATATAAATCAGAGCGGGCCAGGTAAAGAAATAATTGAAATAGGCAAAGTAAAGAAAGAAGATAATCAGAAAATTTAAATAATTGATCTTTTCTAGATATACAAGTCAGTTCTATAAAAAAATTAGGACAAATAAGAGATATTAGTGGACTAGGGTAATGGGCTGAAGAACCAGCATAATTTAGCGAAAAGAATTAGGAAGAATAATAACAAGACTAAAAATGCTCCCCAGCACTACCATATTAAATTAGGTTGCCATAGCAGCATACTAACTTTATAAGAACAGCTACATAAGTATATTTATTGCACTCAAGGAATATAATGAAAAAACAGAAGTAATGTCATTTGTTTATCAATTAACTGTTTTAGTAACAGGTCAGTTTCATGATCTAAAACCTGACCAAGAAATTTAAAATTCACTAAAACCGGTGGAAAAATGAAAACACTGTTTTGTGTATAATCTTAAATACCTCTGAGCTCTTTCAAATTCAGTACAGTTTAAATTAAAAAAGAAAAACAGAACAGATTATTAATGACACTTTGTGTATTTTAATTGTTTTACAGACGGTACAGAGGAAATAAAAATATGTAAAACAATGTTGAAAGCTTTCATTTGATAATGAACTGAACTAACCAGCGCTGTCCTTCATATTTTCTAACGAGTTGATCAGTATCTATTAAATTCTATTAAATATGTGAGTATCACATGTTTTACTATTGCAATGCTATCCTGTCTCCTAGGAGACAGGAAAGCAAAATAATTAACGTATAAAAATGTTAAATACATCTTAGATGATTTCTTTTGGACTAAATATTCTGCTCAGCAATTTATCTTGACTTGCACTTTATTATTTGTGAATTAGTGCATAAAATTAAAAATAATTTAACTTCACGGTAAATAATAAGTTTATCAAACTGAGTTTTCTTTTATTTTAAGAATGTACAATTATTTGGTAACACATGTACCCTTGAATCTAATTTGGAGTGAAATTGACGTTTTTCAATTAAGGGATTGTAATATTTAATCTAGTTTATCCTTAAATGTATAATCAAATTATACGATAATGTATAAATATGATAGAACTTCATAAATAGAAAAAGAATGTTGTAATAAAAAGTAATAAATAATTGAAGTTTGAAAAATCAAGTAGATATAAAAGAATAATTCGATAAAAATATTAAGAATAGTAATACCTTTAACGGATCTATGTCAATGAATTGGTATTCTTAAAGATCGAAAAGAGGTCATGTGACACTAAATAGGAAACAAGAATTTAATATAAATCAAATGCAACATTAACTCTACAAATGGTAAGATACAGATTTACTTTCTGGAGGTGACATCAGTTACATCTGTAACATTACTATTTAAGATCAAAAAAAAAAAGAAGATAGATGTTGACACGATCTCATCATACAGATCTTAGCGCCTTAAAAAAAAACTAGAAGAATTCTTGAGAAACAATTTAAGTTAATGAATATAGAAATCAATCACAAATATATAAATTGCTAAATAGGTTAATTCAAACATTAAAACAGATGAATATTTAACAATAAAAAATACTCAGGAGGTCTTAAAAAGAACGGATAGGTTCGGTGTCGTCCCGGTTTCGGATTTTTTTGCAAACACAATACTTTTCCTATATACCTACGGTATAAGTAGGGAAAAGCAAACAATTGTAAAGAATTATTTCATTTTCTCGTTCATAATAAATTTTAGTGAGTTCCCCCCCCCCTCCTAAAATATCAACCCCCTTCATGACCCCAACCTCTTAAGCTTATTTTTTCTTGGAAAATTCGCTAAAAAACATAATGCTTCCCATGACGAACTCACAAATATTCTTTTCATAAATGATAAAGAAGTACTATAGTCACATTATACATTTTGCTTTATCGTAACTTCACGAATCACACATAAAATTTGCCAAAAATATGTTCTTTATATACTATTATATTTTATTAATATATTTCCTAAGTCGTGTTTCACGATATATGACCAACCTTCCGCAACATTACAAAAACCTGCGAATAATTCAAGATGTACTCATAAAAACAAAAGTTATATCTTAACTTTAAAATAACTAATCAAGGAAGAGAAGAAAAGTTATAAACTATTATTTCTTAACTATTATTTTACCATTATCAATAAATTGATGAGTTTTATGAGTTATTTCTGACCTTGCTTTTTGTTCATAGTTTCCTCAACAGTTCAATCATTTCAAAATAAAGTTTTTCCAACCACTAAAAGATTTGTATCCTTCAAATAATTTTTTAAGTTCAATTATTTTTCTTTAAAAAACTTTAACTTTTCTTAAAAAAAAGAACAAAAGGTGATATGATTAAACAAGTCAATGATTGAATAAAAAACCAATTTCCTATACTACAATTTATCAGTTCTAATAATTTCTTCAATTTTTGCCACTTTATCGTCCGTTGTACAAAATAAACAACACTTTTTCAATTATAAATTCAAGAGTGTGTCTTTATAGTGGAACATCGAATTCGAAACAAACTAGTAAACTATAATTAGCCACTTGCTTTAACAAACATATTAAAAAATAAATTAAGAAATAATGAAAAATAAGATCGCTAATGCTATAAGATAACCTTTATAATACATTTTTGTATTTTATTTTCATTCCTGTTTAATTCATTAAAATTTTAAATTAATATCATAACTATAATGGTTAATTATAAGCCTAAAGAAAATCTATAACAAGCTAAGTTTCTGAGAAATGTAATTTAAGATGAAAGAGCAACCTTTACCTTTACACAAATCATTTGAATTATAATTTAAGATGCATATAATTGAAACATATTTCAGGATTAAAGTGCGGAAAAGGTTAAAAAAACGAAACAGCGAATATATTAAGTATCAACCGCAAGTGGCGAAAAAAAGCCAAGTCATTCAACCTTAACAGTGATATTGAGTTACATACTTTTGCATAGTTAAAGTAAAAAAATATTTAAAACATTTATATTTACTAAAGTTATAAATAACAAAGTAAAAATAAAATAAATAAAATAAAAAATAAATAACCTATGTCAAATAAATCATAAATTAAATACAATAATAATAAAATGTATTGTTAAAAATTATTATTTATACAAAACGAGTAAGGGAAATCTCGCAAATTTTCTTCACCTCTTCATCCTCATCTTGAACCTCCACTTCGGACTTGCTTTGTTCATTGTTACATAAAAAAGATTTTACATACTGCGAAAAATAGATAGTTTAATTTTTACTGTAGTTTGTCATCGAATTGAAAAAAGTAAATAATTCGGTTTATTCCCAGAGACCACCTACACACGTACTGACCAACATTGCTTGATAGTGCTTTACAGCAATGATTCGACACAAACCATGGATTTAATAGTAACATTGATATGAAACCTTCCAACTTTGTTGATAAAATAAAGAAATTCTGGCGCAGTCATCAGACCCTACTGATCAAAATATATATATTTTGATCAGTAGGGTCTTCCTTCAAAAAAATTCTAAATAAATGTTTTAACTCCTCCTATGTAAAAAGTCTTATGTTTTAAATAATCATATTTTATTTAAAACATAGTGAACTGAACGTTTCGCAAAGTGAATCTCTATATAGTGACTAGGTGATGAAATAGTTTGTGTTATACGTTACTACTGATGATGCAGACTTTTTAGTTTACTATTTTTTAAATAAAATATTTATATTTTTACAAGGACTGCAGTCTTCAAAAATTAATTTAAAATTATTATCCACAGTCTATTAAACTATATTCACTTAAAATGTTAGTGACCGCTGTTTTGGATATTTGATAGGAAAAAAATGCGTGTAATTTTTTCTATAACAGTTACTTTTATCCTAGATTAATAGTTTATTTTTTTCTTTTTCCGTTCCTTTTATGAGTGATAGGGAAGATACAACAAATTAGTTAATATTAAATAAGTTCGTATTAGTATAGATTTGTAACTTATATTCATTAATTATTCAAACTTAATTATTTTATCATTGGTAACTTAATGCTTTTGCGGAAAAAGACGAAACTAAAAGGTATTAAGTTACTTCTATCTTATGAAGGGATGTTTTTCATTATTTACAAAATGTGTTCAACTCGATGTCAACACAGTGTTTACAAAATTAATTACACGAAAATAAAATTTGACATTTTTCCAGTCAGTTAAACAAGACCTACAAACAAGACTAACTTCCGGCAAAATTATTCTTGTGAAAATTTAAAATTGTAAAATTTGTACACTTAAAATCGTATCACTGCTTAAGGCTGACCAAGAAGTAAAAAAATATGACAATCGAGATCAATAATCAAAGATTACAAAAACTTAAGATGTAGCCAACTATGAAGTTACAGAAATTAAACAATAAATAGCAAACGGGTCTAAACTTGTTATATACATTTCTTCACTTATACATAGGAAAAGTATTGCGTTTGCACTAAATATTCCCCAACCAAGATTTCATTAAAAAAATTCATTTTAAGCGTTTTTAAGACGTACACTGTTTCTCTTTTTCGAATTTTCTTTTACTCGTCTTTGAAAAACTAATGAGTTTATCGGGCTTTAAGTCCAGGAGGAAGACACTCATCCATGTCAGATAACAAAATAATTTCAGGTCTGTAAGCTGGAAGATTTTTTTTAAATGGGTGCTTTTTTTGCTTTAAACTCTATTTCTTAATTAAGTTTCTTAACCTAAGCAGTAGCGTTAGAACTTTTTATTTTATTTATCCGAATTTTTTAAGAAAATACGCATAATCATTCTAAAATTTGCTCTTTACAGCATTATTCGAACTCATTTAACTATTTAATTTGGTTCATTTTGTTTTACTCTTGTAAATGTAAACAAAATATTTACGGTACACAAAATTTGTGTTTTTATTAATTTTTTTTTGTATATTTTACTATAAAATGTTATTATTTTGTGTATGAAATAAGTTTTATCACATCCATAGAGGTTTAAGTGCGGATATACTAGGTTTGTTTAAATTACTTAAAATGAGGGGCTAATTAAACTTTTTTTTCATGTGCACTACTTAACTTACATTTTTGCGATTGATATTTGTTTTTTCCTTTCTCTTTAATATTAAAAATATTAATTATAATTAGTAATTTAACTACTTTAACCTAAAAATTTTGAATATAATAAAAGCAATGGAAATTTTAAGATATATTTAAGGCAATACACTGTCGTCTTAATAACTCTTAATAAAAACATGTGAATTACCTTTACTATAGTTTTTCTTTTCTTTAACTAATTTACTGTAACAATTATTTCACAGAATTTAGTGGAAAATTATTAAATCAGCAAGTACATATTTACTTACTAAAACACGATAAAAAGTAAAACTCACCTAATGTTACCAGTGTTACCACTGGTAACACTCCGAGGTCAGTACCTTGATGGGTGACAGCTTGATAAATTAACAAAAGTATAAAACATTATATGGCTGCCCGATGTTACTCTCTCGAAAGTTATGCCTATTATATTTCATTTCTTTTTATCATAGAATTAGGTAATCTTTGAAGTGTTAAAATTATTAATTTTTATAATTATTTAAAAAATAAAAATAAAAGCTATTAAAAAATTCAATAAAAATCACTTAATAGCCGCGTACTATAAACAATTTTTAATGTAAAGGCGCAAACGATTTAACAATAAAAAATTGTGATGCACTTACTCAAATTCACGAGGAATAAGATAGTATTTGCGTCACCATAAGCTGCAAAGTCTTTATTGATTCAGTTGGCTAAAAGACTTAAAGACAGCTGGGTGACGCAAATATTCCCTATATTACGAAAAACTTCCTCGTAAATTTAAAATTTGAGTAATCAAATCAAAATTCACTTTACTTACAATTTACTGCACAATCCATTTACTTTACAACGGTATCTGATTGACGTGCCCCGAATGGCGTGGCTTAATGGTCTCATAATGGTAGGACTTCGGCTTGGTGCTAAGGCCTGTGTTCGTTCCCTAGATAAAAAAGGGATTATAGGAAAATTATCTCCAGATAAACACGCAATACTCAAGAAACCTTAACTATCAAGGCTTTACTTTGAATAGAAGTACAAGAAAACAAATATTGCTCAAATATATGCAATAAGAAAAGACTCCTCAAATATATCCAATTATATAAGATTTCTGTGGCATAAAATACCGATTACACACACGAGCACTATTTAAGATTAAGTTACCTCTTTAGAGTCATCTATATTGGTTTTACTCTGACATACGAGTATATGACAAATGCATACTATAGAAGTCACTTGTGTTTATTTACCTTTGTCGTTAATTGTGTCAATTATTAAAAGTGATAATATTATGAATGGAGACACCTAATCTAAAACAATACCAGAGAGTTAAAACTTGGTTCAAATATCAATCTCGTTGTGCTTAATTATGACGTCATTAAATATTACAATCGCTTTTACAAGAGATTACCGTTCGTCATTAAATATCTGAGAACGAGCGAAGTATATTCGAAACGTAATGCTATATAAATTGGGCTATTTTCACATTCTGAGGATGAGCGTAGCGAATCTGATTAAGTGAGAAAAGGTTATAAAGTGCACTGTATCCGTCTTTTCTTATTTTTATGAAATTTCTCTAAATCATAAGCTTTAAGATCCGCCTATAAACAAGTAACACACATGATTTGATTAATCATTTTAATGCATCACACCACACTGAACAAACTGTAACAATACTTTTACATCAACAATGATAAATCAACGAAATAGGATAAAAATAACTTTCTGCCAGCACGAACAATCATTTTTTATAAGATTGTAATTTTCATTGAACATTTCTTTCTCTAAAGTCATGTTTAAATTAAACTTATATAATAACGAAAGTAATGCTTTACAACAATTTGGATTCAAAAGTCAGGGCTTTAGAAAATTGGAATGTAAAACCCAGACGTGAAGACGTAATCATAACAATGATTCAGTTTTATAATAAAGAAAATCATATTTTTTTATTAAACATAATAACTCGTTGAAATCTAACAAATTTAATTTAGTAAATATTGAGTTTAAATTAAATTTTCTTTTTTAATTTCGAACATAGTTTTACAAAAACAATTTCGTTGTATAATATTTTGCATTAAATTAAATTAAATTTAGTTTTAGAAAGAAAAGAAATTGGGATCAGCGTCATTTATTTTTTTTTTCATACCCTCATTCCTTCTCTATATACGCTATTTTTATATGAAGTTACTTTCTTACATCACAAATTGCAGTTTTACAAACAAGGTTCAATTTAAAAATTTAAATAAAATAAATTAAGAACATTAGCCGGCTAGAAGAATCGCACCTGTTTGTTATTTTATCCAATAACTCTCCGCAGTGACAATTAGAACAACATACAAAAACAAAATGCAAACCTTCAAAATTATTGTGGATCAAAAATAGGAAATAAATTTAATAACATTAATATTAATAAAATTAATGTATCATGAACCCTTTTTTATGTTTTTGACACTTCTATATTAAGTTCCAACTCTTATTCAGCTTAAATAAATCAGAAATTTGAGCGTTAGGTTGATATCGCATAAATCATAAAATAATAATAATAATAAAAAACTTGGAATGTATAAAAAGTATTTTTTGAGTCCACACAATACTATTTCTATATATTAACTAGTTGGTGAAAAATGAAATAATAAAGCGGCTTTAAGGAGTAATACTTTTTAAAGAAATAAGTGCGCTGATGATGTCTGGTGTTTGATTCAATTAAATGGAAACCTGTTAAGGTTGCTTACAATATTTACATTATTCCTATAAACCATAATAGGAGAGGTAATCCCTGAACTTCCCGATCCTAATATTAACATATTTCACCAAATGTCACCATTTTAGCAACTGAAGATCTAACAAAATGAAAAAGTAGGTCTAAGTAGATGAACGTGTACAATAATGGGAATCAAACATTTTCTTCATGTTTACAATTTCTACCAATAATAAGCGAATTTTTAAAACAAATACGCTAATGAAGTCGTCAGTATGTTTGATTTCTTGGTCGGCAACAAATTCAACTATAATTACATAAAACCTAACCTAACCTAAAAAACCTAATTACATAAAAAAAAGAAAATTCTTGAATTGTGAAAAGTGTGCATAAACTATTTTGAAGAGGAACTAAATCGAACTACCTTCCTCTTCCATGCTAATATTTCTACTAAATAATTTTACAATAATCACTGTCATGTTTGTCATTGTGATGTCATTTCCCAACAATGTAGATGAGCAAGAACAAATACTACCTGGACTGTACCCTGAACTAAATTAATTTTAAATAAAAAGCAAAATAATCCTAAAAAATCTAAGTATACGAAGAGAAAGTTCTAATAATTATTTGCTAATACATTATATCATTATCTACATACAATTTAAATAAATTAAACTAAATGATTGTTCTAAAGGTCAATCAAAGTAATTTTAATATTTGAAAGGTTCAATCAAATTATTGGCAAATCCTTGCTCAGTTCTATAATGTCAATTATTGCAATATTTTTGCAAATTTTCACAGTCAATAGAGTAATCTTTGAACAGACACAGTTTTGTAAGTAAGAAGTGAGTAATATTTTGTAAATGCTATTATTTTAAACTTATGAATAATGAAATGTCAAAAATGACAGTTTTTCATGTCTTCTTTAAAATAAATAAATAGCAAAGAGATGACAAGATTTCTGTAATATTTGTATTACACGTTTATTTTATAGAAAAGATATTTGCAAATTTGTTGTTTAGATTTCTTAATTAATTCTATGACAAATAAAAGATGCAGAAAACTTAAAATGAAATCGTCCTTTCAGTGGACTTTTTCAAATGTCCACTATCACATTTAAGGCTTAAGAAACAATACTTGAATTCTAATCTTAAAAAAAAGATATTTACTTTTCCTTATTAATACCGTAGGTTAATAAGAAAAGTAATGAGCTTGCAAAAAAAATCCAAAACTGGGATGTCACCTGAATTATCCGATTAAAATGTTATTGAAACCTCCTAAGTGGTTTTTAAAATGTTGTCTGTTTGTATACGTGTGAGTGTATGTGCATGTGTTTGTGTGTGTCTGTTGTTATCGTATATCCCAGAGAATTAAAGCTAGAAAGTTGGAACTTGGTAAAAAAAAATCAATTTTCAAATCTAGTTGAGCTACCCGGAAAATATTTCTATGACGTCATTAACCTTCAATAATGACAGCAGAAATTTCAAAAATTCATAAAACTCAAAAAATGTTTCGATTGATTTAATATTTGGCACGCATGTAGCTATAAGAGCAAAAAATTAGCTTTCATTATATAAAGTTTTCTCTCATTATTAGCATTAGTTGTTTGTTTTATGGAATGACTTGTATACGTTTTTAAATAATTGTAAAAATCAAAAAATAATCCTATTGAGTTATAATTTGGTGCAAGTGTATTTATTTTCGTAATAAATAAATACTAAATTTCGTATCAATACGAAAGTATACTTTTGATTTTGTATCTTTTTAAGTATATCCATGAATGTATTTAAAATTTGAGCGACGCGAGTCCGAAGTAGGGAGGATGATTGTAGGAAATTCGATGCGTTGAGAAAAAGTAGGGAAGAGGTACCCCGTACCCAATATTTTAAAAGTCTTGTCTTGCTTACATAAAATCCAAGTAAAATAAACAAAGATTAAAAACATTTAATCAAAGAAAATTAATAAGTCAAGAAGAAACGTGTAATGTAAAGTTCGGTTAAGGATGCCACAGCTGGGTTAAGGGTTATAAGCCACGGATAAGGTTTATCCTGCTCAAGTTTAAATTTATATAAGATATGATTTTATAAAATAAAGGTTAGATCATATACTAAATCATTTTATTGCGATGATAACATAATATTTAATTACAATATAAAATTGTTAACGCAGTGTACAAAAAAATTAATAAGGGAAATAAAAAAATATTACCAAATGCGTATAAATAGTTGTCAAAGACGTGTTTTACTTGATTTCGTTCAAGTTAAACTATCAAATCAAAATCTTATTATACACATCTACTTATACCATTTTGGGAACAACTGTAGATAGTGTTTTTAAAATGTCAGAAAATTAAATATTGCTCAAATAACAAATATTGCATTATATAAACAAAAAATTGAAATCACATGAATTATAAACACCCACATTTATAACAAACTTTCGAAAAAAATCCATTTAAAATCTAATTCTAAAGTACTGTGATTATAAGCGAAATATTATATGTGGGAGTTCTACCATCAACAAGTGGTTAGATATGATGAAAAAAATATAATCAAAGGTAAAGATAACGACCAGTAGCTGAGGGAAGTGATGACACAGATAGGTGAAGGAGAAAATATTACAAAATATAGAAAAAAAGAAATATTCCCTTCTCCTTATACATCAGGTTACGTCTTAAATAAGTGAATACCAGTATAAACTAACAAATGCAATAATACAAGAACTCAAACCAAACAATTCCGAAAAAAATGTATTTAAATAGTCAATAAATAGAATTAATAAGATAGAAATTCAAAATGTTTGAAAGAATTATGTATAGGTACACAAAAATATAAGTATAAAGTAAAATAGAGGTAATAATATTACGTGATATACATAATTTTTGAATTTTTAAAAAATAATAAAGGAGAAAAGATTCAATTAGTGGGGAGGAATATATAGTAAAAGAAATAGAAACCAAGGCTCAACTATAAATGTACCTTTTAAAAGAAGTTAAAGCGTCTTCTGAATTTCGCAAGAATCCTCTCCCACTCTTTATTTACAGAAAAATTGACAAGGTTCATTGTTTCGCTGGTTTTGAGAAGACGCTACTTTATTTGACAAGTAGGTGCGACAAGGACGATAATAATAACTATAAGAGACCCCAAAATAAAACGAAGGTTGGAATTATAAAGCATAAAATTATTATTTATTGTTATTAATTTGTCAGTATCTGGTATTGTTGAATGACAGTTTGTTTAAAACATAATAAATAATTGGATTTTATTTTACTAAAATAGGAATAGAAGTTGATTTATAATAATAGTTCATGTTAATAAATCATAACTTGTTGATTTGTCAGAAAATTTATGTTTTTGAAATTTTAACGATGTTTTAGGAAAATATATTTAATAAAAAGAGTTATTTATAAAGTTTATTTGAAACAAATCGTATGCGTTGGTTTAACCTATATTTTATAAATATCTGTAATGTTATTCCAATATTAGAATAATTATTTCTCTCTTGTATAAACATTTTAAAAGTATGTTACGGAAAATGTACTTATAAATGTTATTTTTTGTACATATACTTTTTAATTCTGAATTAATATATAATTATTTAAAACATTTTACCTTTCTACTTCCCTGTTTACATACTTTTTATAGAAACTTCTCAATATTTAAGACCTCGGGGTGTCAAAAAAATAACATAAAAAATAAAAAATAAAAAAGTAGATTACAAATTCAATAAATATAAAAAATAATTTGACTTTAAAAATGTAGAACTCTTTCATTACTCCAAACATGTTCAGGCTTTTATATTTAGCTTGACATTTTTTTTAATGTTTGGAAAAACTTAAACAATGTTAATAACTTATCAATCAGAAGCCAATTTGTTTTTATATACTTTATACTTTTGCTTCCTTCACCGCTTTAAATGGAATGTTCACATTCATAACCAAACATGTTCATACACAAGACAGTAGTGTTAATGCCTTCTTTTTTTTACCAATTAATAAATTGTAACAAATAAATTCGAAATTTGTATAATTTCGAATTTCAACCCAGTATAATTTTTAAATTTAAACAAATAATGAAAGAAAATTACACCAACAAGGTCCCCGGCATGAAAATTTGATCTATGAATAGTGCACAATGTCCAATGATACAATTTTAGGTTCTAAAAATAAGTTATTTTAAAATAGAACCTAAATAATTAAGTAGCTCCAAAGTAATGTTTAAAAATCAAAGATGCATTAAAAAAATATAATTAAATATATTTCACTAATGAAGTCAAGCCGTCTATGTACACAATGTTATACAACTTATTAGGCTAAAAGCCTCAAGCGCATAACAGTCTTCAGTAATATTGTATCCATAATTAAAACCAGACATGACAGACGTATTTCATAACAATATATTATGTACTATGAAGTAACTTAGTTAACTTCGTATTGTTCATAGAAGCCATGTTAGATTATTAAGTGAAGCTCGAGCATTAGACTTCTATTGTGGCCGAGATGACGAAGTATCACCACCCTCTTATTCAATGCTAATTCTATTATTATCGTCACGGTAGCCATAAATTCCTATAGACTATTCCATTGTGTTTTTATTGTTATGTTGGTACCTCATCAAGCCTTTTAATTTATTTATATAGCAACTATAGAAACTATGCGCTTCAATCAAATCAGCCAAGGGATTCTACAATAGAAAAAGAGATAGTCCTGCTCAGCAGGGTTCGTATTTACTCAAAATATTCTGGGGCTCAAAACTTAAATTTACATTTTTTCTGCAATGATTTTAATTTAAGTCTTAAGTCCGAGTAGGTAATTTGTTTAAGAACAAAAAATACAACCTCCTGGAGTGTTTCCTGCAGGGACACTCAAAATTATTTTTGTGCTTTAAGACAGGACCAGTATATAAGGCAAATATATAAAACTTTATGTACAGAACTTTTTTACATTACACACTAGAAAATGTATAAATGAATAGAGTAACGGTAGAAATGTGTTTTTTTGTGTTACCTTAATACTAATAGAAGTTGATGAATTTGGCTAATGAAGTAGATTTGAACATACCTAAAACAAAGTTAAGAAAACTATATTAGTATAGACATAGAACTAATTAAAACTATTGTTAAAAAGGATTTAAGAAATAAAATTAAATTAGATTAAAGAAGATAAAATGTTAATTGCAAATCAAATGCATATTTGGACATTAAAGTATTTTTATATTTGACATTGTATACTTATAGAAGAATTCTTCTAAAACTGAGTACACAAAAACATTTCTATCGCCGAAATTTTGTTAATTTATTCAAAATTTAATTGACAAATTAATCACGCTTACCGATTATTGACAAGCTGTCAAAGCTGCTCTAAAACCTATAAAACTTAAAAAACATGGGTATTCAGCTTATTTGTGCGGATTTATATAACAGGTTAAATAAAGTGTTTAACCCACTACACACAATGTGTTTAAAGCGTAGATAGATTTTTAGAATTCAGAAATAAGTATTTTGACTAAAAATTAACAAAGACATTATCAATTATTTTAACCTCCAATAGGCGAAAAGTGTACTTTTCTTCCTCTTTTGTTGCACCATTATTAAGTTGACACAAAACACGGAATTAAAAAATGCAATTATGCAATCCGATTGAAATTTGGCGCGCATGTATCCATGTATAAGACTAATATATGTGCTAAGTTCCACCTCATTATCCGCATTAGTTCAATTTTTATAGAATGGTTTGTATACACTTTTTTAAAAATTTAAAAAATCGGAAAATATTCTAATTGGGTTAAAATTTTGTACAAATGTACCCTTTGACGTAATAAATAAGTGTACTAAGTTTCGTTATAATAAAATAAGATTATCTATATGATTTTTGGTGGATCATAAAAGATAAGCAGCATCAAGCGTGTTGAGTGCCTGGATGGGTGACCGCTCTGAATGAATCGAATCTATTTACTATCTGAGGACAAGCGAAGCGAGTCGAAGATGTGTCGCAGTATAAATTTAACGACTTGAATTTCTGGGGACAAGCGAGTTCCAAGCTGGGAGGACGAGCGTAGCGAATCCGATGTAATGAGGAAAAGTTCGAGGCACCCCGAACCCAATTTTTTTTATTTTGTTTGATAAATTAATGACGTCATACAATATACAAAACAATAGACATCCAGGAATAAGCAAGCCCGTTTTGTATTTTATTAGAATTAAACATTTTTTTCAAAGTTATACAAAATTAAAATTAAATTCATGAGAAACACTCAAGTATATATTATATATATATATATATATATATATATATATATATATATATATATATATAATATATATAAATCTCTAAAATGTGCGAAACAAATACTACCGCGCACAGATCTTGCCAAGCAAAAGACATCTACAGTTTTTTATAAAATTGCTAAAATGTCAAAAAATAAAGATTAATAAATAACAATGTGCATAAGAGATTAAAAAGAATGTCTGGCTTGAATCCAAGACAAGTTGATGATATTGATAACTGGTACAATTACAGCATACCGTTGTAAATATTTACCGCTTGCTTGCCTAGCCGACCACACGTCATTGCAGATATAATATCTGCAGAAAATAAACTGTCCAACGGTATTTTATAACAACTTTTTTATTAAATATTACAGTTTAAGAATGATATTTTTTCAATATATTATAAAGACACACAAACGCTGGTGAAATAGATATTAAATTTACTTTACAAAAAACCTAAAAAGCTAACTAATCACGATAATTAATTTAATAAATGTGGAATAATGTGGAATGCTCCTCCTTTGCTTTAGAAAATCAATAACATACCAAAAGTAATAAGAAAGAGCAAGGATCTACTGTCAGTCATATTCATTTAAACTAACAAAAAAAATCGGAGGTAAAGAACCTCTTTTATTTTTAAGAACATGTGATTGTATACATATTGGGGTTTTTTATGAATTCATTGTAATTTTAACTTTACTAAAAGAGGTCCAAGACTCAATCAAATAAAGTTAGTTAAAAACCGTTAGTATTATGTGACATATTAAGTTATAAGACATAAAAATGAAAGAAGAAGAAGTAGAAGAAGAAAAAAGAAGAAGTTGGTTCCCTTGGCTTTCGCCTTAGGAAGCAACTAACTGCTCAGGAAAATAATGACTTTCTTTACTCTCTTAGAGCATAAATTACTATTAATAATATTGCTGAAAATCTTTGACTTCAAAGAGATCGTTTAACCTAAACCCAACATATTTTTAAGGCTTCTTTAAGGATCCCTGAAGGGATCCTTTAGGTTCTTAGCTTGTTTCAGGAACCCTTATCTGCATAAGCTTGTTTCAGGAAACGTATCTGCATACTGCCATAAGTTTTTCTTTTTTTTATTTAATTCCAACATTCAATAATTCACAACAAAAATCGAATAAATAACAAAAATAATTACTTAATAACCATTGAACTTCTTTAGATTACATATTCATAAATCGCCACAATAATAATTCGCACATTCAATAAACGACAAGGTAAATATAGAAACAAAACACTAGGAGGTCGTCTAAACTAAATACGGGCCAATAAACAACATATTAATATAAAAATTGACCATTTATACTATGGTGACCATTTAGTTGGTGTGATAACTGTGGTTATTGGAAAATCTTCCAATTTAAAGGCAGATTGCCCCATGTTGTAGGATTATCTCTGTTTGATTATACTCAACTCTAAAATATGTATGCAGTGTGCTTAATCATTAATTTTATTTATAGTAAATAAATAAATAAAAATATATATTTTGGAGTATTTTATTTTGCTCATCTATTTATAGTTTATTATAATGATATATAAACTATATATTGTATATAACTATACGACTATAACTATAGTGAGACAAAAATTTTGAAGAGATAGTGGAAGAGCAAAGGAAACTTTATCTACTTCTTTTATTTAACGTTATCCATAACAGACTTTCACAAAATTAAAGATTGTATTCATTTCTTTATTTAAGGAGATAAAGAACCAATGAGATAGTTAGAAAAAGACTTATATACTATTGATATGTATTGGTAAAATCAATTTATACACAGCTCTTAATGTTATTTAAAAAGATAATTGTTTTATAACCACAGAAGAAGAGAATTAATCCATTAGAATTGATTATTAATGGTCAGTTTCATTTATAATGTTTACGCAGATGGAACGAGGAAATGATTCCACCAGTGCGGTTAAATAATCGATAACAGGCCGGCTGTTCTTTAGGATGTCTTAAGACTATAGGATACTAATTAAAGCCAAGATTGTTACGCATCTAGCATACATGGAGTCTTTAGAGATAGAGTTTCCATTCTGATGCCTTTTGAAACCGGAGTGAAGATTTTATAAACTCAAAGAATAACATTTTTTCTTTGAATGAAGGAAAAGTCGAAGACCTCTATGAGTTTAAGAACCTCATTGAATCATATTAAGAATAATAATACTTTTTTTTCAAAGGAAAGTAACTTTTTAACTAAGCATTCACGGCACGCACAGCTCAGAAAAATAACTTGTGCATATTAAAATTCTTTTTACGTCCATCTATTATATGGTTGCTTCTGAACAATAGATATATTTTAACACCAGGCTATAAACACAAAAAACGTCAAAACGTGAGCGGCTTTTTATTAGACTTTCATATTTCACGATTGCTACACCTCACCGATGTGAAGAAGCGTTTATTGAAGTGAAAACATAAATTGTAACAATAATTTCACTTTTGCTTACACTTAATTATATAATACCAGAAAATTGTTGTTGTTACAATCGATCCAGCAAACTTAAGCTGTAAGCTAAAGAAATTATCGAAAGAAGCGTACCGTCAAATTTTTATTCATTATAATCTTTTTCCTCTAGATGATTGTTTACTATTGCTAACAATATTTTGTTTACTAAACAAAATAGCATATGCTAAACGACTGGAAATGTTTTTTTTTACATCGGTTCTTTTTACTGTCTCGCTTCGCTCGACAGTAAATATAGTTACCACAGGAAAAAAAGACCTTCATCACAGTCTTACAACACAATATAATAGTTTTTAACATTTCTCAGTTTTTGTTCCCAGGTTATTATTATTATCAGCACTATTCTTCAACCTTTTATAGTTTGATAGAAAATATCCAGTAGCACCAGACTAACAAGGTTTAAATTAAAGAAGAAATAGCATTATCATATAGCAAGGAAAAACCTGTCCATCTATTAATTTGAACGCTGGAAGAGTCTAGGCATTCCGGTATGTTGACATTTTCCGACATTATAGGAAACTTGCGAATGCATTCACATCTCATACTTTAGAGTTTAAAAACTATAAAATCACGTAGAAGAATTTATAGAAAGTAACATCAAACATAAAGTTTCTTGAACTTCATGTAAAAAACAAGATTTTATTATTACAAGTTTTATTCAAGCCAAGGTAATGTCATATCTTGCTAACTTTGACGAAGATTTGAATTTAAGTAAACTATGTAAAAGAGTTACTAAAGCAAACGAGACAGCTAAACATTGAATAACGCTACATAATTACAAAATAAAAATTAATTTTAGAAAAAAACAATAAATATAGAGATAAAGTACAAACAGATTTTTATAGAAACATATCACATGACAACCCATTATGAATAATATTAATCATAACGTTGTACATTACGTTGAATCAATATTATGTTACATTTTATAAATTAGTAACTGATCATGTTATAAAACATTAACCGACATTTTAAGCAAGAAATGGATGGTATGAGACGTTAATGTGATGTATTCGTATATATATATATATATATATATATATATATATATATATATTATATATAATATATATATATTTGTGTGTGTGTGTTCTGTAGTTTCATGTAATTGACATTTGAACCAAGTTTCATTCCAATCCAAGAAAGCGTTCAAAAGTTATATTGAGACAAAAATTCTGGCCCTGTGGTCCGCATGCTGAGCGAATTTTCTTTGGAATGCGTGTTTCCGTGCTTAACGATATACTTCTTGCTCATTGTTCCGGTTTAGGCTTTATAACATAAGAAGTTACTTAATTATCAAGCACTACTTGTAATTCATTATTTCTGTATTTTTGAAAGGAAATGCGCTAAAACTTTTAAAGATAAACACTAAATGAGCTTTGATCTGGCGTACATAATGGTGTGCACTGCCAATTTTAGAAGCATAGTTTCGAATAACCAGCAGGATAATCATGCGCATTTCTTTTGAAAAATACCGGAAAAATGAGTTACGAGTAGTGCTTGATAATTGAGTAACTCCTTATGTTATAAAACATTAACCGACATTTTAAGCAAAAAATGGATTGTTAAGCACGAAAAAACGCATACCATAGAAAATTCGCCCAGAATCCGGACCCCCGCGCTAAATTTTTTTAATGAATAATACAACAACAGTTGAGATTGATACAGGAATAATAGAATCACACAACCAAGTTCTATTTTACAACCCGAAATTCAAGAACTTTAAAACTACAATTAATTTTACAATCTTAAATTCTAAGAACTTTAAAACTACAGTCAATTTTACAGTCCTAAATTCAAAGAACTTAAAACTACAGACAATACAGTTATTACAGTTAAAAATCTATTATAACCGTAGCTACTATTACTGTCCTAAATACACATGAAATATGAAGCAAACTAGAAGAAAACCACACTTAACTTTTATAAAGAAGATGTTAAAAACAAAGAAATCATCGAAAATGACACAAGGGATAAAGCAGCAAATTGCAGCATTTTTCTCAACAAATCGACCGCTCAATCGATAATTTTATATTGAAAACAAACTATATTATTTTAAAGGCATTTTTACGGTTGTAATTGGATAATTTAGTACTTTTATTACGGCTATAAAATGTTTATAAAGTGACGAAAGAGTAAACCATATCTAGGATGCAACTGTAACATCCTTTAGATATTTTATTGTAGCAGAACTAAGTTTTTATAACAGCTGATATTAATTTCTTAATAGAATTGCACTT
Organism: Microvelia longipes; assembly: GCA_018340805.1. NCBI lineage: Eukaryota > Metazoa > Arthropoda > Insecta > Hemiptera > Veliidae > Microvelia > Microvelia longipes. Next base: position 25,233,224 of record JACMZG010000008.1, read on the forward strand.
GTACATTTATTGCTAATCAGTATAAACTTGAAACTATAATTGGTCACAAATGCGTTCGAGGCAGCTTCTACACCAATATTAATGGTGTATAAAGAGTAACTATTTTACAGAAAAAGTTATCGTTAAATCACAATGACCTTCTTAAACTAGAACTAAAGTTTATAAAAACTGTTCATACAGTTTTTTAGACCGAATTCAACTTCTGTTCATAGAGTTTAGCATCTTTTCATTGAGATGATGTAAACAATATGATCCATGGTGTTGCAATAAAAATATAACACAGTGATTAGTGGATTTCTGAATTAGGCACCATTAAGTTTGAAATGGACCGATCTATAAGTGTAATTATTTATCAAGCCATGAAAAAGTGTTCAAGTTGCTCGTGCAAATAAACTGTTTCATAAAAAACTGTTTATAAACTATTATTAGATCTCAGAAGAAGACGGGAACCACTTTAAATATAATGGCAACCGTACACTCAAAGATTAAACTAAACTTAGCGATAATTTAATGAAACAATGATTAAAGGAACGGAGAAAAGAGTCTTTCCATAAAACAATAATTTATTCAAAGCGCTTTCAACCTGATATGAGGCCATCATCAGTGCCAGATATAACATAGAGAAAAAACGGCTAAGAGAAAGACATTAAAGGTAAATACATGTCAAACAGTGTAATTCGCAGTTTTCCTCATCTTCTTTTTCGACTTAAAGATGTCGGTGAGTCGTGACAGACATAACATGAAATCGCTTTGAATAAGTTATTGTTATGTGGAGACTCTTTTTTCGTTCCTTTAATTATTAACTCCACTGTTGCTCATTCTAAATCACATGAAACAATGATCATTATAAATTGATAGCGTAAAGCTGCTCTAGAGAGAGATATGTGGAGGATAATGAGTGATGTATATGTACAGGCGTGGCTCAAACAGAAAAATTAAATAACGTTTGAAAAATATTAATTTAGTTAAAATATAATTTTAAACATTCGCATAATAAGCGAGGTATATTAATAAAATATATGTTTTTTTTCTAGTCTTAATATGAAAATTAAATGGATGCATGCACTAACAAAACCGAGAATTAAACTTATTATAAATAAAGTAGTTTACCTGTTTATTTAGGAATACAAAATACTTTTTTAGTCATTAAATCAATTAAAATAATATGTAAAAAATTAAAAATAATAAGTATAGTTTTTCATCTTACTAATTTATATATAGAATTTAGTACTCTAAAATTCATTTTAAGAAATATATTTATTGCATGTATGTTTTTTTTGCTCAATTATTTAAATCGTTATTGTTATGTTTTATTAAATGTTATTAATTATAGATGTATAAACATGTAGAAAAGTGATAAATATTTTTGTAAATTTAGTCTTTCATTTATAGATTCAACTAATCTAAAACTAATTTTAAGAAACATATTTATTTATTGCATGTAAATATTAATATTGCTTACCTATTTAAATATGATATTGTTAATTTTATTAACCGTCACTTAAATAAAGGAGGTGAGTCACTTATAAAATATATTATTTTGAACTCTGTCAGTGACAAAATGACATTAGAAGATCATTTAGATGATGATAAACTTAAAAAGACAAATAAAGCTTTCCATATTTACTTTACCATAGAAATTATACCATAATATTAACAATAATACAATCTATCAAACTGATATGACTCACATAAGCGTAACAAACATATAAGAATGACAAATGAGGACAAAATATAAAGTAATCATAAAGTCATTATTTCAATTTTTTTTCAGTAGCTTCCCCCTATAAGACTCGTCTCTGATTGTTACAGTTCTATTTACCAGATAATTTTATTCCTTACCCGGAAATTTGGTAAAAAAAAGTAAATTAGAGCAAAACAATGTAAGAAGAATAAGGAGGTAGTACGTTCAGGATGTATGTAAAGGAAATTTTCTTCTTCAATAAGAATCCTTGGATAAGTTAAAGATGGATGTGAGAGGATAGGAAACAAAAGGTTGTAAAGCACGTGTTAATGACGTCATAAAATAGTTTGACTAATGGTTATAGGAGGAACGAATAAATTAACACGGAACAAGTATTTAGCAAGCCTATAACAACAATGTCTCTGTTGATTAAGTTTTTAATAAGGAGTAAAGGAATAGTTTCCTAAATAAGATTACTATGTTGCACCTGTAAGTTTACTAAGGAAGATATTTAAGGGCGTTACTTAAATTTGAGGCTTATACCTATCTCTACCACCCCCCCCCCCCTCCACAAGACTAATAGCAGTTATTTACGCACTAAATACACATTCCCTAAAATTTCATCAAAATCATCCAGTTTATTAGACACTAATAAAAATATTATGCTCCAAGAGTATTCTAAAGTTGGTGGTAATTTATTTGAACATTATTTTAAAAAATAAGAGCGTAACCAGATGGGACGCGAACCCCAGACCCTATGGTGTCAAAGGTTAGTATAAATACTGACACTTTAACGACCTTTATTAGGAAGGCGGCTCAATATAATAAATGTCGAAAACATATATTGTAAATTATATATAAAGATGTATAATTTTTTAAATGTAGAAATATTTTTCGATCTTAAGAATATTTTCTTTTATCTTTAAGAATATTCCCTAATATGATCTATAACCATGATCAATGTATAGAAAAATCATGGACAAAGGCCATAATAAAAACTGTAAAGTAGGGAAAAGAGAAGAACCCAAAAGAGAACTTGACTTATTTGCTTAAAGTGCAACTTCTATTTCACCAAAGCAACAATATTTTATGAAGTAATTCACATTTTAATAGTCCAGTAATTTTGTGCCACTGAACTAGAACAATCAAAATACTGATAAAAGCTATAAAACGTATCAACCTTAATAAAATCATCTTTGGAAAGGAAATCTATTGGTCAATAGTCCACGGTGATCTCTCAAAGGTGGCTTTAGAATGAACCAATAAAATATCTTCTCTTATTATTTTGGTGGGCTGCCAACTAATAGAAACCAAGACTATTAAAAAAAAGTACTACAGCAGGTATTAAGTGACGTCACAAAAGTGCTAGCGTAGGAATTAAACAATACTATACATCTAATATTAAAGATCCTTGGATTTAAGGTAGGAGTAGATCCTTGAATGCATGAATGGTCACATGTTCCTTACCATCTTTATTGTCTTTATGAGTCTTCTATCTTCATTACTCTCAAGTTTCCTAGTTTAGTGCTTTACAGACCATCCAGGGTCCTCTTTAGCACGATTTACTTATTTATGCTTATTATTACAACTTACAAGTACTTAATATCGTGATTAATAGTTATTTATGTTTTACATATTGGTTTTTAAATAATTGTTATTAAAACATGACTAAGGATTCAATGATTAATTATTACTTAAAATAAATAATGCTACGTAAAAACATGAATTAAGTTTTGTACGTTATTAATTAAAGGAAGGACTAAATGTAATTGTAATGAATCTATGAGTAATAATACATCTCTCGATAAACAATGAAATTTTGTATGACCATGCTTAGTAAGATAATTTAGCTCAAGGTGTTATTTTAAACGAGCATTTAAAAGCTACTTGTAAGCAATTAAGATCTCCTTTACTTCAGCTAGCGGCTATTAACACCAACGAAAACTAGACAAAAACAAATCACCATAACCATTTTGTTAGTAGTGATAGTGTGGAAAAGCAAATTTAGGCAAATATGTAACATTCTTAGAAAATAGGGTTTTTATTTGTAGGGGCATTAAAAGTACTATAATATTATATTATTGTGGAATCTTTTCTCCACATCTACCTCTTTATTAAATGTCGTGTTTCTTTTTTCAATTTATTATCAGGTATTACAAAGTAAAATGAGATCATGAGACTAAGGTCATGGAGGAGGAGGTGAATTTCTGGAGGGGGGTTCTCACTGATATATACAGGGTGTTTCATATAAAGTGTCCACTAAAGAAGGAGGTGATAGTACTCCTCAAAGGGAATAAAAAATGTTTTATAATATAAACCCCGATCTCCAAATGTTTTCCAACAAGATCAAATTTAATGTTCTTAAAAAATATTTGACCTCTTATTATAAAATCTTCTGTTCAAGCTAGAAAGTTGAAATTGGTCTTGTTGTAAAAAGCTAAGTAAATTTCTTGAAGGACGAATGACTAACTATATAAAATATTTTGGAACTACTGCCCAAAAATTTGCATAAAAAATGATTTTTTGCAAAAACTGAATTGTATGGAATTTTTATGGTAGGGGATTAGAGGAAGTAAGAGGTGAGCAAAAGTTTAGCCAAGATTGGAAAACCTCTCTTATAATTGCTCTTTTAGAAAATCCAAATATTTTGATGCATTCAATAATAAAAAATTCTGGCGCGGTGGTCCGCATGTCGGGCGAATTTCCTTTTGATGCGTGTTTCCGTGCTTTTTACATTATATAAGTTTACAACTACTAATTAAATAATTCCGGCGCGGTGGTCCGCTGTCGGGCTAATTTCATTTATAATACGTGTTTCCGTGCTAAACAACCCATTTCTTGCTTAAGCAAGAACCATGCACATTGCGTGGTTCCGGTTCATGCTTTAGAACCTAAGCAGTTACTCAATTGTCAAGCACTGCTCGTAACTCATTTTGTCTGTATCTTTCAAAGGAAACGCGCATAATTATCCAGTTGGTTGTACAAACCTATGCCTCTAAAATTAGAAGTACGCACTATTATTTGCACTAGTTTAAAGATTAGTTACTTATCTTTAAGATTAGTCAGTTATATCTTTAAAGGTTTTAGCGCATTTCCTTTGCGAAACGAATAAAAAATTATTGTCCCTACTAGGATTTGAACCCAGGTACACTGTGTTTGAGTTTTCGCATCCAAAGGAAATTCGCCCGACATGCGGACCACCGCGCCAGAATTATTTTCTAGTTGTAAACTTATATTAAGTAAAAAAACGATAAAAAATTATCGACCCTTCCAGGATGTGAACCCAGGTACCAGGTAGTTTGAGTGGTCGTATTGACTCCGGACCACTGGCATTCAACTCAGAGGCCCAAAAAACATTGAAAACGACACCCTACTCGGAATTTAATTTTCAATCACCATAATTTTGGTTTTCTATAATTTTTGTGGTTTTTTCGACTTTTTGGTAACTTAAAGTAGTCGTATCGACTTCGGATCGGTTTCATTCGGTTCAGCCGTCAAAATTACATAGAAAGCGACACACTACTCGAATTTTATTTTTTATCGACCTAAATTTTGGTGTTTGGTAATTTAAATTGGTTTTTTCGATTTTTAGGTCATTTAAAGTAGTCGTATCGACTTCGGACCGGTTTCATTCGATTCAGCGTCTCAAAAACACAAATATTGACGTTTTTCGCGGCAAAAATATTATCCCTGAATTTTGCCGATTTTTTGAAAATTTCGCTGACTCAGCAAACCGGGTTAACGTCACAAAAACCTGGTTTTCAATAGGGTTCGTGTCCTCCCGAAGGTTGATTTTTGTACCAAGTTTGGTTAAAATATATTAATCCGTTCGAAAGATAGAGTGTTTACAAGAAAGTGTCTAGAAATACACACACACACACACACCACACCACACACATATATATATATATATATATATATATATTATATATATATTATATATATATATATATATATATATATATATATATATATATATATATATTTATTTATTTATATATATATATTCCAAATTCAAAGGCCGAATTCCCAAAGGAAATTCGCTAAAATGTAAGCTATTGTTGCTAGAAGTTGCCAAAACTGATAATTTTTTACGTATAAAAGTATAAATAATGTGTTATTTTAACACAATCTTTTTTTTGACACTGAACTAATAATAAGATTTTTAGACTCTTAGGGGTACAATAAACATATTTTATTTCTAAAAATTTTTATCTAAAACCACTCTCCCACCCCCGTTTAAGAGATTTTTATTTTTTTATGTACCATTTAATTAACATTGTAGAGATATGCTAAAACGCCAAAAATGATCAGTTTTCCCAACTTCTAGCAAAAAGTTTTATGTATGAGTATATTTGGACATTTGCTAATATTGTGGCTAAATCCCAATAACTGAGACTAGTAATACGACATCTAGTAAGCGCCAAAGAAGGCCTCTAGTTACTTTAAAAATTGTACTAAGGTCTTGTACCGAATATAAATAAATATTTGCTAGTATGGATTTTCCAAAAATATACCCTTACACAAATTTCCGTGAGACTAATACCTAAGAGTAAAAAAACGTCTTGTAATACTATGATACACTCGTGAGATGAACTGGGATGATTTTGAGTTAGATAAGTTATTGCTCTAGTTACTCCAGGCTGGTCAGTATGGCGACACTATAGATAATGTTAACAATAGACAAGGCCCAGTTTATATCGTCTATATTGACTCATCTATTGTATCTTCCTTCAATAATCATCAAATCGTTTATATAGGAGAAATCGTTTAGTAAGACCAACTTTTCTTTTATATTTTAAGGTAAAAACCTTCATGACTGCACGCAATGTAAATACTGTTGATAAAGAAGGTAAGAAGCGGAACGTTAGGAAAAGTAGGATAAATACTGCTGTATAGAACTCATGGTAAAACGGGTACATAGGAAGATAAAGAATATTTATTAATTGCAGATATTGAATTAAAATTTTGAAATTAATTAAGTAAAATTAAATTTAATTAAGTTTTCTTTTCTCTTGGTGATTTTTTTATAAAAATGTGATATATTGGTTTCTATGCAAAATTATGATTATGATGTATTTTCAATTAGGAACGATTTAAGTGGTTCTAACAACAGAACGCAGACAAGAGGGATCCCACAGATTGTACGCAGTCAGTGCGGAGTAAGCTCAGGTGGCTGCATCGCAGCCACGTTGAATAGTTGTCGTTTTACTAGTATTTATAAGTTGCATACACAATGCCACACATTTAAATGATTCCAAATGTATTGGTCAAGAAACATGGTTTGTTTACGGGCAATTATAAATGTCAAACGATAAAATCAACATTAACCCTGATAATTACATTACCTCATTTATACCGTAGGCATATAAAAAATATTGTGATATTGTGTTTGCAAAAACACAAAATTTTCAAATCACATATTGTGGTGGCAGTGATTTTGCAAACAAAAATCAAAACCGGGATGTCACTAGTATTATCCGTTCGGGTGTTTTAAGACCTCCTATAAATAGCTTTCACTAAGTTGTCTGTCTGTATGTGTGTGTGTCTGTTATCATCATAGCTCCAAGTGTATTTATGCAAGAGAGTAGAAACTTTGTACAAAAATCAGAATATACTTTAATGACTAGACGTCATTAACCTGCAATAATAACTCACCTAATGTTTCGAAAAATCATAACACGCAGAAAAATGTTGCGATCGGGTTAAGATCGCTTATCTTTAGAGTTAAACACGCATGTTGCTATGTATGAGATGTATATCATCTCATTATCAGCATTAGTTAAATTTTTTTAATGAATGACTTGAGTGGGTTTTTTAAAAAAAAAATTGGAAAATAATCCAATTGAGATGAAATTCGGTTCAATTCTATACCTTTACGTAATAAATAAGTACACTAAGTTTTGTTTTAACACGGCTAATGTATTTTTTTTATTTTGTTTAAGCAGTAACAATGATAGATACAAATATATCCATGATTTATTTCAGTTAAGCAGCATCAAGCGTGGTCCGTGCATGGATGGATGACCACTGGGGATAAAATGGATGTACTTACTATCTGAGGATGAGCAAAGTGAAGAAGACTGTTACTTACTCTGAAGACTTGTTACAGGGTAAATTTAACAACTTGTATACTCTTAGGACGTGCGAAGCAAGTCTAAAGACGTGTTATAGTGTAAATTTAACAACTTAAATATTCTGAACACGTGCTAAGCGAGTCTAAAGTAGAAAATATAAGCGTAGCGAATCTGAAAAAGTTTTGAGAAACACCGTACGCGTTTTTCTTGGTTCTCCCATTTTGTTTGCTTACCATAGTAGCAAAAACAATTTAAGTTTTAGCTTGATAAAATAAGTTTTTGAATTTTAGTAAATTTGCTGAGTCATTATTATAGATTATTGACGTCATAAACAATAGGTGTAGTTACATTGAAATAATTTTCGCTGCACCAAGTTTCATTCCTATCCCAAAAACTGTTCGATATAAACTGTATACATAAATAAATATGTATATATATATATATATATATTTATATACATACATATATATACATATATATAATATATATATATATATTATATATATATATATATATATATATATATATATATATATATATTATATATATATATATATACATATACATACATATATATATATATATTATATATATATATATATATATATATATATATATATATATATATATACATTACTTTATCAGTGAATTCCCACTTTAAAAAAAATTAATGTATTTGATTTTGGTCTTCCTTTAAAAAAAACTATATAAGAAAGGAAATAATCGCTTAGGTCTAGCTAGTATAAAAATATACCCGTAATAAGTAAAGTGATAGTAAAAATAATCTCTAACAGTAAAAGTCGATTCAAATAGAAAATAGAACCCCAGCGAACTTTAGAATTAATGTTCTACATTCATTATTATTTATTATTACGATTACTTTCTTTACTAAAAGGTTAATTTTCTTTTTTTTTAAATCGTTTTTGCAGGTAGTACCGATTGATGACTAAGTAATAAAAAGATTGAAATGTCAAAACGTGGGTGATCTATTCAACCGTAGATTAATCACTCAGGCATAACTAAAGAAAGTTTAACATTGAAAATTCTATTAATAAAACCAAAGAAATCCGGAACTTGAGCCAACTTTTGAAAACAAAACCACTAAGAAAGTTTTTATCAATCAGCATTTGTGAAATGAAGAGAACTTTTGCTTGTTTGCTTCTATATTTGATGAATGTATATAAACATTTTTTGGAATAGGAAAACGTTTGAAAATGTGGTTGAAGCGATAGCTGTGGTGTAATTGGAAGTAGCAATATGTTCAAATTTCACAATATTTAAAAATATTCCCAAAGGAAATTCGCTAAAATCAGGTACGGGGTACCTAGGAATATTTCGTCACTATATCGCTACGCTCATCCTCCCTACTTCGGACTCATTTTGCTTATCATCAGAATATACAAATTACTAAATTTATACTCCAATACGTTTTTAGACTCTTTTTGCTCGTCTAAAGATAAAAATTACATTACTTTATTCCCAGCGATAAATCATACAGGCACTGACCTCGCTAAATGGTGCTTAACTTGTATGATCTACTTTATATACTTGCCGTGTTTCACCGAAACTTATTATACGTAAATGGATACAATTCTACAAAATTTCAAAGCAATTAGATTATTTCGATTTTTCACAATTTTCTTAAAAATCGTACGTAAGTCATTCAATAAAAATTAAACTAATACTGATAATGTGATGAAACGTAACATATGAGTTGGTCTTATACACAACTACATGCGTGCTTGTGAGTTAAAAAATATCTTATAATAAATAAATGTCTTAATCCGATTGACAATTGTTTTCGCGTTTGGCGAATTTTCGAAATTTTTGCTGAGTCATTATTGTATGTAAAAAGACCTCATAAAAATATTTTCTGGATGGCACAACAAGATCTCTAGATTGATTTTTATACTAAGATTCAACTCTCTAGCATAAATACACTGGGAAATATGATTATAACTGACACACTTATGCATACTGACAGCGTTGTAAAAACTACGCAGGAGGTCTTAAAAACACCTGAAACGAATAATCACGATGGCATTCCGCTTTCGGATTTTTCATAAACACAATCTTTTCCTATATATATCTAAGGTATAAATGAGGAAAAGTAAAAAATATGAGAAAGAAAAACATTTCTAATGCTAGTAAACCACAGCTGTGGCTAAAACAATTCTTTAAGTACACAATTAAAAAATGAAGTCCTTGATAAAGCCCGTGCTTTTGTTACTTTTTAATTAATGATAAGATAACTTACTACTTACAAAGATAAAAAAAAAAATAATTTAAATAAAACAACAATACCATATTGTTCAAAACTAATTGAATCTCAAAATACTGATATAATTATAACTAATATGATACTATTAAAGAAATATACATCATGTCAATACCATAAGGGTACCGGATACTTATATGGTTAATAAAAATTATAAATTAGACACGCAAAATTAAAAAAAGAACTTTATGCTGTATTACAGAGTATTAGTAAAATATTTCAATTTCCTCTATTATAATGTATATTTTATACTCAAATATACTATAATTTATTCAAACAAAATATTTTTTAATTTTTGAGTGCACATAAGGTAGTAAATTTAAATCAAAATTATACAGTTTTAGGGTTTTAAGGATGTTCACTCAGTTTGATGCAGTGTATAGAATTAGATCCACCTTAACTTTTAAGCTTTTTAATATTTATTCATTTATTAAAAAATGCATTTCCATATATGATTATGATTTGATTGAATAATTTAATTAATTTTAAAGTATATGATTTGCTAGATAATTATTTAGTAATGGTATTTACTAGCATTATTAATTATAATTATGAATACTATTGACACATAGGTATACGAGTAAATATCATTACTAATATTTATCTAGCAAATCATACATCAAAATTAATTAAATTTTTCAATTATCCTAATAAAATACATAGAAATTTATTTGAAAGCCAATGGATACATATTGAAAATAATCACAATTAAAGTAAAATCTAATTTATTACACTGAAAAATTGCTATTTAAAAATTTGAAATTTGACATTATCTATTTATGTTATTTAATAAATATGTTATGAAAACCTTTTAAAAGCATTACTAGTAATTTTTCTCCAATCTCAGCAATTCCATATCTATTGCCATATTTCTCAATGAAACATTTATTTTAGAAAAATTAACAATAGAAATGAAAAAACAGATTTTGTATAAAAATTGTTGTATTTCAACTTAAACTCATTAGTGCAACCTCTAAATGTTGATTGATCGAGCTCAAATTTTGCCTGCGATATTTTCTTATGTATTTACAAATATGCAGAAGTAGGGATTTTGGAGGGTCTAAAAAAGATTTTAGACCCAACCTAATATCTACATACTACACACACACACTCAATAATTACACCCTAATTTAAGGCTCTTAGTTGAAACAGAGTTTACAGCGAAGCGTACAAAAATATGGATGAACATGACGTCTTAAATATAAGATAGATTTTGCTTAGAACTAGAATAATTTAAATGTTTTCTAATTCATTCTCTCTTTAACAGGGGAGAATTATATTTTGTTTAATTACTTCACTAATTAAACCGAAAAGCGTAAACGGATCTAACTGCTAACTTTATACATTAAATAAAAGAGAAGTTAAATAACAGTTAAATAATTTAAAAATGTTGTAAATAACAAAGTTATTTTTAACTTTACTCTTTATGAAAATAAATATAAATAAACCTATAAATATGACGTAACAAAATAAAATTAATTTATCAAGTAAAATAATAATAAATACTAAAAGTTCAATTAACTCCCTAATATGCTTAAATAAGTTAACTAATTCCTTGTATATATCCGTGTAAATATCATTATAATTAGCGAAAAATATAAAATATGAGTTTTTAAAAGTTAGGCGGGATTGCGGGAATGATTATGGCGGGAAGGTTATGGGTGAGGTCACAAGGATGAGCTTCTACCGAGTAATTATAATCCTTCTTCCTTGAATCATAATCCTTGGAAATAAATTATTTATTTAATAATATATTTCTTTTTAGTTCTTTTCATTTTTATTCAAATCTTAATATTACATGTTGTTATTTTTCTATTTAATGAATTTTTAAAAGAAAATAACGCTTTTTATTCAAGTATACCATAGTTCTTTCAGTCGGAACGAAGTTTGGCACACAAATCCAGCTCATGGACCTCCCGGAACCCAGCGTTAATGAAGATTAAGCGACATCATTAAACTAATTTTTAACATAATTATAACTTTTAAGATCAGTTTCGCCCAGTTAAACCAAAAAACGACATTCTTAATCTTCAAAATAACACAAACATGAGGTGTTTTGTATGTATTGGGGTTCCAAATCGAATGGAAAAGGTTCCATAGCGATACCACTTGGACGCGTGCTGTAGGTTAGCTGTAAAGCAGCGCCTTATAAAATTGAGGGCTGTGGGCCCTTAGAAAGGATGACCAAAAACAGGTTTCCACAAGCAAACGTTGCTAATAACATGGCAAAATGCCGCTGACAACGAATGGTCGGGGCCGTAGACACGAGTATATGCTATTCGGCTCAGGGGACCATGATCCTGGTTAACATAGTAGTACTAAGGTACTCATAGTAGTTAGTTATAAAACTACAGTCTAACAATGTAAAAAATTCTATAAACATAACAATGAATACGCAACTTTAAAAATAAAAACAAGTTAACAAACAAACAAACAAAAATTGGGTACGTGGCACCTTGGAAGTTTTCCTCATCCTATCAGATTCGCTAAGCTCATCCTCCCTACTTCAAACTCGCTTCGCTCGTCCTCAGAATAAAGAATTCACCAAATACATGGATTATATAGTAGTCTAATACATAGCTACATGAGTGCTAAATCTCAATCCGATTTCATTTTTTCCGCGTTTAATGATTTTTCGAAATTTTCGCCGAGTCATTATTGCGGTTTAATGATGTCATACAATATTATTTACCCAATAGCACAAGCTATAGCATAGCTATAGACTGATTTTTGTCTATACACCCAGACCTACAGAGAGACAACTTCATAAAAAGCACTCAGAAAATCCTAAAAACACCTGAATCGGATAATCCCAGTGACATCCCGGTTTCCGGTTTTTTATTTCAATCACAATACCTATATATCTACGGTATAAATGAGGAAAAGTAATAACAATATGATGACATAGTATACACATAAAATTATACAAGTATAAAAAATAAATTAAAAAAAAATATTTAAAAGTTAATTAAAATAAAGATAAAATGCATTTTTACGTTTCCTATTATAAAAAATTGTAGATTTATTGTTTACCCATGCACATTCAACAAGGAAAAAATTCACAGGTCAATCGAAAAATATTTATTTAACATAAAACCTGTCTTGCAAATTAGATAATAGTGATATATGTTATATATGTATTAAATTTTTCCGTTTTAAGGTAAAAAATTACACATAAATATAAAAATTTTATTTTAAATGTTGACTGAGATATGATCGCTATAAAAGGAGTCATTAGGAGTTATTTGCGTTTGTAGTAAAATTTGTTTAACAAATTATAAAATGTTAAACATCCCCTGCAGCGAGTAAATCATAATTTTATTGTTTTTTGATGGATAAATAACTGTAAAAAGTCGATTTATGAATAGATGCGAACAAACAACATACATTTATCAAAAATGTATTAATAGAAGTAAACATACAATGAAATAGATGTAATCGCAAAAACTATATTACTGTTGTGAATATTTAGCGAAAGAATGTGAATTAATTTAGTTTAGTGAGGGCCAAAATATATACAAATAATCTTTTAAATAATTTGAAGAATAAATTATAGCTGACATAACATATAATAAGTTCAAAAGACAATCTTTTAATGTGATAGTTAATACCACTAATCCTTATTATTTTTCCTCTTTTATATACGGTAGGTACATAAAAAAGTATTGTGTTTGAAAAAAATATCCGAAACCGAGTTTTTACTTAAATCATATTTCTCAGATGTTTTAAGACCTCCTGAGACATTTTTATAAAATTATCTGTCTTTATGACTGTTTGTGTGTGTATAAGTGCCTCTGTTATAAAAGTAGCTCCTATAGTGTGGTTATGCTAGAAATTTAAAACTTGGTACAAAATTCAATCTTTTGGTCGTTTTGATATCCTAAGAGAATTTGTTTAACACGTCTCTAAACAGAAACAACACACAAATGACTAAGCAAACATTTTTACAATTCTCAAACGCGAAAAAATGTTTTTATCGATTTAAAAGTTAGCACGCTTGTAAGTTACAAATAAGAGTAACAAATGTGCCAAGTTCCATCTTATTGTCAGATTAAGATCGATTTTAATTAAATAAATTATATATGTTTATTTAATAGTAAAATTGTAAAATAACCCGATTGAGTTGAAATTCTGTACAAGTCTATCACTTAATGTAGTAAATAAGTTTACTAAGTTTCATCTCAATACGGCTATTGTATTTTTTCATTTTGTTAAAACAGTAAAAATGATACAATTTAAAATTTAATACAATAAAAAAACCTTTTGAGTACGAAACATATAACACCTCAATAATTAACAGTTTAATGCCGTTCAGATTAGTTCAGGTAATATTATTATGAATTCAGGTAATAAGAGAAATGATATTTTTTAATTTTAAATAAACGATAAAAGATTTAAATATTGCAAACAAATTTAGAAGTTCGACACGGATAATCTAATTTGGATTTTGGATACGACTTTCTTATGACATTGTAACCGATCTTTACTTTAAATAATAAAAACACCTAAAAATTGATATTTCTAAAATCACGTAGGCTATGGTGACATTATTTTATAATATAAATATCCAGAACAATATAAAGTGTCGCAAACGATCAGATCGGAGGAGTTATTTTAAAGAGAGAAAAAATCACCGCAAGTAATACCTTCAGTTGGTAAACACCATTTTGGTTAACTCAATAACAGAACAAAAGAATAATAAGGGAACAAAAATAAACATTAGTTGAACAAAAGAAAATTACTTAGGGTAATTTTATTGTTACGAGCTTTACAAATATTTGACTAAGTAAATATCACACGAATAATACGAATTTGTTTTGCCTTAAAAGAGCTAACAATGTTTATAGATAAAAAAAATAAAATAAAGAGAAAAATAGTAAACCGACATAATGTGTTGTAAGAATGTGATAGAAAAGCATAATTGAAAAAGTATAACACAAGAGAATACATTATTTGTAATATTCTTTCTCATTTTATTTTTGAAAAACTATATTTACACATAATATTTCATAATTGATTATAAGATTTCCATGATCGTAACATTCATATTAATAATGTTTAAAGCATTTTTACATCTACGATTCCAAATAGCATATAGTTATTGGTATTTTCTTATTTTGTGGAGTTAATTCAAAGAATAAGACATGAGCATTTTTCACAACAGCCATCTGCTAGTTGACATATATTGTGTCAACTATTCATGCTTTGCAAAACTCGGTAGTATCAAATTATATAAATAAGACATCAGCATTTTTCACAACAACCATGAGCTTAACAAAATTAGACATAAAATTTCCACTAGACAGATTAATAGTGAAAGATATTACTATAAAATTGGTATCTGAAATTTAATGTCATTAAAAAAGGTCAGTGAATTAGAAAGATGATATAATTATTTTCAACGGATGATACATTTTTAATGAGTTCTGTCTTTTATTTTGCGCATAAATAAATCAAACAATCAATCAAATTTAAAAGAAAAATAAAAATAAATAAAAGAAATTTATGATACAAACGTGGTCAGTGTCCTAATATTATTATAATTGACAATAAATTCACATTAAACAGAGATTTAAGATTTAAAGCATAGTTTAGTATATTGTAATCTAAATAAAGAATGAAAATGTGATTCTTGAATGAAATTAACAAACATCAATAAATAGTAAGAAAGTGGAAATCATTCAATTAAAATTTACAGATAAGAAAGTAAATAGTGGTAAATTAAATCTATCAAAGAATTAGATAAAAATATAATTACTTAATTAATTAGATGTTTACAATAAAAGAATTGAAAGACGCAACACCAGATTTGAATCTTATATCATTTGGCCTAAAAACAGGGGTGATATCCCAGATATCGTGATATCGCACGAGGTTTCATTCAACATTTGTCACGTCATCAGATAGGTGGATATCACCTCTAACCAACTCATCTCGTGCAGAATGGTGTTTCTCATCAAACAACGTGAGGGTTGTAAGGAGACATCAAGATAAAGAAAGGATGTAACATCGTTTATCTGGTTACCTCTCGAATACTGTTAGCAAACAGTGACGAAGGTTTTTCTTTTCTAACATCAATTTTCTTTCTTCACTTTGAACAAGGATTCCTAATATCAAAATCAAACTTCCCTTATGGATAGTTATCATTTTATTTAATTAGTATAATAAAAAGAGAAACTTGGTGTGATAATGAAAGTTTATAAGAGTGTAAAAAATTAAAATAATCTTAAGGCTAATATTAATATAATAATATAGCACTGCATAATGAATGAATCATTAATATATTATTGAAATGAAAAAGATATGAGGTAAACCTTCATAAAAAAATTTAAACACACTTTAAAATTTTACAGCTATAAAATGGTCAAATAAGAACTCAGCATGAAATTGCAAAAATACTAATTTGCTAAAAAGGACTGAAGGGCATTAGATAATTTGCATGAGAAAGATTCTCTAGGACATTGAACTACAACATTGACTCTACAACATACGCATGTATGAGTCAAAACACATATATGCCTTACAACAACTTAACATAATAAGGTTTGAAATAAAGGGGTAGACACTGGTGCACATACATACCAGACAGACACCAACTTCGTTCGATTTTCAGAATATATATAGGCTCTGAAACTTGAACATTTAATGGAAAACGTACGAGTCACATTTTAGATTTGAGGTGACAGGGAGGCAAAAAGTTGCATCGATAAATATATGTATAACTGACTCTTCCCAGTTGAATTAAGAAATACAAATTAAAATATTTAGAGTTATCATGTTTTAAGATTCGACAAAATCTTTCAAATGTAGACTATTATTTTTAAATAGTATAGGAATCCCAAATACTAGTAATACACCTGGTAACGGTATCCCGTCATTTACTCAGTAATACATTACCATTTATCTAATTTGTGCATCATTAAATCTACGCAATACAACATAAATTCCTATTTTAATTACTTTCAGTGCTGAAGTACGAGATGTTTTTGAATAAGTTGCAAAAGTGGAAAATACCAGAAGCAGAATAGAATGGCAGTTGTGTTGCCTTTCTATTGTGGCCTTGATTTTGAAACCAAGAGAAGAGCTTTCAGGTTGAAGTTTATATGGGTTTTAGCTAAGTTATAGAACAATTTCATAAAGTATTTTTCTATAAGTGATAAAAGACAAGTTTCCTTATACAGGCAAAGTCAAATCTTGATTTTAAAAACTTTTGTACTCAAATCTACGTCAATAAACTACTTGTATGAAGACATCGCAAAATACTTTATTGTAAATAAATAAAAATGTATTTGTAAGACATGTTGTAAGCTCTTCAATAAAATGAAAATCATTGAATAAAATCATAAATAAGAAAAAAGAAGAAGCCTATACAGAAATGTGAGAATTGAATAGAATTTACAAATCGTTAAGTTTATTTTTAAATAAATTGTTATTTGCTAACATTTGTGTATAAATCGTCTTTTTATAATGTCAAATATTCCTTTCTAAGTTTAACACATTTACTTTTTACGGCAAAAGATCAAAGCATCATCGCCTTTATTAAGAATGAACTTTAACATGAAATAATTGTTGTGCTCTATTAGCGTTAATTGAAGTCATAAAAAGCCTAAGTGTGACATTTATTTAACTTATAATGCACTTTTCGCCTAATCTATTTCAAACCATTTAGCTTATATATCAAAATAAAAATATATCTTGACCTCTTTTAAGATATTTATAGTTCACAGTCCAGAAGTGCAAATCTACTTATAGACTTCATTCATATACAATTAATTGAATTAAAGTATAGTCTTGAGATACCCTAAGATTATACTAAATAAAGACAAGAATTCAAAGGCCTACTAAATACAGGTAATTCTTATTTTACCCTACAACCTCCCTATGTAGCTTTGCCAATAAACTCCTTTTACAAGTATCTTTAAAATGACTCAAATTTACAGGGAAAACAGAAAAGGAAGTTATGGGATAGGCATATCAAATTGATTTAGTACAAGATACATCTAATCCATTTTGGCTAAACTATTGACTCTTTAATTAACAAGAATTAAACTAATTACACTTCTACCCCTGTTTTAATGACAAATTAATACCCCCACCGCGGTCAGAGCAGGTCCGTAGCTAGAGGGAAGCCAGAGGGCCTCAGCACCCTTGAAACAAATTTTGCCCCATCTGACAAAGTAGTTTTTAACTAAGTCCCTTAAAGTGTAAGAAACATCGCCCTCCCCCTACAGGCATACATTTTTTTCTAGATTACAGGCCTAGGCTACAGTCAAACTAACAAAGAAGGCTGTAAAACATGAAAATATTTTCGATTTAACCTTAAACAAGGGTGCTAGAATGTTTTATTAATAAATAGCATAGGTATTTTAGACGTCGCAAAATTTACAAATGTAAGTAAAACATACTCTAATAACATAATAGATTTTATACTTTTTTAGATTTCAATAATTGATTAAACCATGAGGTAAATTTTGACGAAAATAATTTCTAACGGATTTTTTAGACGAAGCATCTTCTTCGGTATGGTTTTTTTTAGAAATAATTATTTAAATATTATTTAAAAATTGAGGAAAAATAATTCATATAGTAATTCAGGTAGAGAAAAACTTACGTTTATCACTTCACCGAAATGCAAATAGCGATAATAGTTAATATGCAAGTAACTCGATTAGTACAAACCTGAAACAGACAAAAAACTAAATTAGTAAGATCGTTGTATGAAACACCTTTTAATTAAATAAGTGTTAATGATAAATAAGACTAAAATCTAAAACACTGCTATATAGAATGTTATACACTCAATACACTCCACAGTTTAACGGACCACAAAACCTGATATTCCTATAGCAGCCATTAAGGCTCGCAAGACATTAAAATGCTCTATTTCGTGAAATGGAGTTAATTTTAATTTTCATGATAGTTAACACAAACCTATTAATTTAACCTATAATCTTTGCTTCCAGATATTAATGATATCAACTAACCGAGTATATAAAGTTAAAAAGTTAGTTTCATATATAATTTAAAAATTCAATAGAAGAAGGATGCTGTTTTTTCATTGCTTATCTTTATATATATACTTAAAATTATAACAAAGAATCGAAATAAAACTAAAATTATTAAAAATAATGATTTATGCAATATCAAATAATTTTAAATGCCTTTTCAATTTGAATTATACATAATAAGTAGTACAACACAATGAATTTTATTGATTTATGAAACAGTTATAAATTTTTATAATTATAAATAAAATTGAGGTAGGTGTCGAAAAGAAGAAGACGCAAATTTACTACATAGAATTTAAATGAACGAGTGGGTTTCATACTTTTTTTATTCAACACATATTTTTGCTACGAAAATAATAAAAAAGTAATAAAAAAAGAGATTAAGTGGAAGATCAGGTTTGTTGACCGGGCCGAACCTGGTGACCCATATATAGCAAGGAGGGGGATTCAAAAAGACCGGTTAGGAATCATTTTTTTAAAAAACCAGACTTGCATAATTATACTTTTTATACGAACTTAAAAATACCCGGATACAAAATAAACTTTATAAAAATATTGTTATAAAACAACAAATTTTTAACTACCCACTTTAAAAAAAAAATGATATAAAATTAAGGAAATAGAAAACTAGATGTTTTAATTTAACGAAAAAAATGGAAAGTTAGAATATTTAACTAGTGCAGGACATTTGACCGAATTAGAGGCTTACATAAAACTTTTAATTTTAGCTGTGATGAAAACTATAAAACGCACTGTAACTAAATTACAGCCAATTTAACTATTAAAATTTATTAAGCTCTTAGTAAACACGTACACTAAATTCACTAAGAAAAAATATAAGAGAAATAAAATATTCACGAAATCAGATGACAAAATGCGTCAATTCACGATAACATTTGTAATTTACAATTGAAGTCACGGAGTCTTCAATTGGAAAGTCATTATTTATAATGTATAAAAATTTTCTTAATTACATTTTTTTTCAAGTTATCACAACTTTGAAAAAAAAAACTTAATAATAAAAAATAACACAAGGATTTTTATTATTTCTTTACATTCTTATTAATTGCTAATATTTCTTGATTATATTTTAATTCCTTTTACGAATGTTTTCAATAACTAAATTTACGAGAAACCAATTTTTTAAACTTAAAACACTTTAAAATATAATACATAACAGTGAAGTAATATTTGATTGTTATGAAAAAAATGAGTTTTTTCACTTATAATTTATGAGAGTAGATAAAGTTCATAAAAAAACTATTATTAACAAGTGGAAAGCACATGTTCTCAAATACTCAAGGAACAGATATGTACTTCATAAAAAAAAGAAATAAAGTACAATGTAGAAGTACTTAGCAATTATATATTAATCATTTCAATCATAATATAGTAGTGAGAGGCAGTACGTTCACTTATATATTGCAATTTTTTCATAGTACTGCAATTGATATATTTTTACAATAATTGAAACGCAAACTAATATATATTAAAGTTTACAGGATTTTATCGTTTAAGTTAAGAAATAATTTGATCACATATTAATTGAACTCATGCGTTAATGGTCGAAACAATATTGTTTAGTCATATTGGGTAAATTCACATATAAATTTAATGTGTATTAAAAAAAGTATATCATGTATATGGCAATTCTAACTACCACTATTAATAGTTCTTTAAAAAAAGGAACAAAAAACCGTTTGACTGCAGCTTTGTGTATAATTTGCCTTATTCGAATATTGTAAAAACCAAAAAAGTATGTTGTATATTTTTTTATCATTAATATATATATATATATTATATATATATATATATATATATATATATATATATATATATATATATATATATATATATATATATATATATATATATATATATATATATATATATATATATAAGATATATAATGGTTTGATCAAAAAACAAAAATTATTTTGAAAAAATGTTTTTTAATTTGGGATGGACTTTTTTTCTTTTGTATAATTTTTAATTATATACAAATATAGTGTATACTTTATCTTTGTTATACGTAGAAAACACATGATATACCAGGTAGAAATATTATAGAACCATCACCATCACCATTCATAAAGACTGCTTCAAATTATTCAATTGGTATGAATAAAACAACCATGTTCAGTTCATAATCAAGTTCAAAACAATATCATTATTTTTTTAAAAGATAAATGTCTGATAAAATAAAATTCACGTTAAAATTGTTTGATAAATAAAATTACATATAGTCTAATCTAAACCCGTTCCTTCCAAAATAATCTGTTGACATTACCTGCCTCTTTACTATTTAAATTTTTTAAAACTAATTAACTTTACTAATTAATTTTTAATTAATTTAAAAAGAAACATTAATAAATAAAAATATAGCCCATACTAATGAAGTAGGCCAAAGTAAGTGTTAAGTTGCTTACTTCAAAGGCGACAGGCAGAATTGAGCTAAAAGAATTACAGGACCATAGAGTAGCAGGAAACTCCCAGTCTGGCATTTTATAGAGGGAATAGCTAAACCTGTGACTCATCAAAACGTATAAATTACCCGAACGATCTATTTTAATAATTATAAAAACTGTAATAGAAACAAAAAAAAACCAAACATTTTTAGTCCTATTCTATTTTATAGTTCCTTATTTTATTTTGTACCTCCGTCGCTTTGAAGATAAAGATATTAACGTAAACATTCTTAACTTCGTGCTGGCTTTGAGAGCCATACAATAGGCGAATTTTTAGAAAGGGTAAAAGAGAAGATAGAGAGGTCATATCTTAGAAATAAAGCGATGTACGTAAAAAATGACTAAAATGTTGGTTTTAGCGAGTAAAAACAACTTTTCTTAAAATTTCTTATGATCTTTGCAGTAGTTCTTGTATTATTCGTAAGTGTTTAAGCATCCTTGTAGCTTTGGAAACATCCTTGAGCTCCAGGACCAATAAATGCAGCAGTAAAAAAAGCACGATGAAAAGAGTTAAGGTTAAAGGGCAAGCAGAATAATTTAACCACTCCCAATTTTTAAAATTTGTTAATTTGCTTTTAAGAAAATGGATCATTTACATGAGATTAATTTTAAGCCGTATTGACAAAAGTTAAACATATCACTTGAATATCTCACATTTTGGTTATTATAAAATAACATACAAAACCAAGCACTTTGCGTAAGATTTAAATAATTAAATAACACAATGGAAAACTGATCAGACCTTAGTTTCTAGTTAAACAAAATTAGATAAGACGTACTTT
This sequence comes from Microvelia longipes, assembly GCA_018340805.1. Taxonomy (NCBI): domain Eukaryota; kingdom Metazoa; phylum Arthropoda; class Insecta; order Hemiptera; family Veliidae; genus Microvelia; species Microvelia longipes. The sequence goes on from JACMZG010000008.1 coordinate 25,255,521, forward strand.
AACACGTTTTTCGATAGAAATTGGTCAACTTTGTCTTCCTGAGACCATCGATGCCCTTTCAGATAAAAAATCCTCTAGGCTAGATGATACTCGCATTTAACTTGTAAATTCCGTTATCACTAAACTTCCTAGTTAACAAAACGTGATCGTGATTTATCATCATTGTTAACCATTTTTACACGAAATATCTCGTGTTTTCATTCAGTGATTAATTATTTACAAAAACTTTGTGACAAATTATCTTTTAAGTTTAATAGCGTAACAATAGATGTTGCAGTTTTAACAATTTTCAAATCTTCCATTAGAAATGTTCGTTTAAGTATTTCAAATTTTAGCTACACTGCAACAAAGAAATCCTTTTATTTATTATATAATATTTTAAAAGTGTCTCACGATCTAAAAGATGATTTCAGAACTTTGTTGATTTTAAAATACTGGATTAAAAAGATGATGTTTAAATTTAATTTTGTATAATATTTTTATATTGGTTGAGTTTTACACAAGAGTAGGTTGAAGACGTGCGTCCTTTTTGTCGTAATCTCTTTGTTATGACTCCTTATTAGACGAGTCTGGCCTACTATTTCAAGATATGCGGAATCCTGTATTTCTTCTCAATTTTTTATCCCTTACATAATCTTAAATATCATCCAGCTGTCATTATCCTATACAAGCTGTATTACATTTTTACGTAAAAAATATACAAAAATCTATATTACACAAAAAATATTTTTAAGAATAAAATAAGGCATCGTTATACTTTTGACAGGATCCACTTTAACTTTAATTACATTTCTTATAAAAACCTTGCAATATAACAAATTATACTTAAAATTAATATCAAAACTTCTATTTTAAATCATTAAACATGTTATATCGCGTTCACATTCCTAAATTTTTAAGTACTTTAAAACGCATTAAATAATTTCTTTTAAAAATGTCAAATATTTCATAAACTATAGATACAAAGACAAAAGGTGATAAAGACAAAAGGCAGTAAAAAGGATGAGCAAAGAATATAAAATTAATTTAATGACTTTTATTAATTATTCGATGGTTTTCTGTACATTCTTGACTTTACGCAATAAAGACAATTGTTAATTTTATCTTTAAAACAGTTTTCTTGATATCCAAACACTCAGTGGCATTTTTAATTTTAGGCGCTGATGCCATCATAACGAAATCTTTTAAGGATTTTTAATCTTTTTTTGAGAAGTATGTTTCGTTTAATTGTATTACTAAGAAAAAAAGTAAAATTAAATTTTTGAAGTATTTGATGTTTTAAGTGATCATAATGACATGAGTTTTTGATACTCGGAAAACCTTACATTTTATTATCCGTAAGAAGTGGTTAGATCAATCATTGAATCTTCTTTGTATGTTATCATTGCTTCCTAAATTTAACATACTACTATGAAGTTGGGTACTTTTATGTGAAAAGTTAATAGTATTATTTAATCTTAGACATTTTAAGGAATGTAACAAAAAAATTAAAAAATAATGATAATTATTTTCTTGTAATTTAGGAGAAAATACAGGCTTTTATAGCTTATTCTTCTAATTTTTAAGAAGGAGCTAATAATATGGTAAGATCTTACAACAAATTTAAGTATGTTATGATCCATTATAAATGTAACACTGTAACACTTATAAATTACAACTTAATTTATTGCTTTAAGTTTCTATGACAATGCACCGTAATAACTATACAGTACAAATGAAACAAATAAGTAAAAGCATTTTTAAGTTGCGAATTGTTACACTATATATTTGATAAATGTTTTTTTAAGTAAAACACTTAATCCTTGTGTTATAAAACACTGTAAAGGTTATAAACTTAGAGTTTAAGTATAAGTAAAGTAAAATGTCGTCTCTATGCACTTCTATTGTCCTTGGCTATTACAGTATTTAGCTACTCTAACCCTTTCCATTCCTTCACCTTTATAAAGAAAGATTATTATCAGGCAAAAATTCAAATCTACTTGTTTAAGTTTATTTACTTCTAGTAAATCCAACTGGATATACTATACTAGATCTAACATGAAGTGTAGAATCAAAAAAATTGAACAAATACCATATCTATTCTATTCATTTATGTATATATAGCATTCTGTGAATCAATTCATGTATTGTATATCCATTCATTGGCATTACATACCATCATGGCACACATACCATATGGCATCCATAGAACAACTAATATTTTGTCCAAAAATTTAAAAAAAAAAATTTTAAAATTAAAATTTTTAACTATTAATTCTGAACAACTATCATTTATATACTATACATTTATGCATAGAGATATATTACTAGAGAGGCCCTGTTGGTTGAATTTTAAAATAACGAAATATTTTTTCGAAGGTGGTCAGGTTATTTACCAGACCACCTTCGGTTATCAATATAATCAAATAAACAGAAAAAATTACAGTAACTTATATAGTAGAACGTTAAAAATACAAACCAAAATTCAATCAATCTGTGGGAAGCCGAAAACAATTGATTTTATTATATAACCTTAACTCACTCTTAGAAAAGGTTTCAATGAGGTTACACAGAGACCCTGAAAGTCCCGAAATGATGTTTCAGGTCTCTCAATGCATTAAGATAGTCTATGCCCCTCTAGTATATATCTCTATGCATTTATGCATGTATTGCATTTTGTATAATGATGCGCATGTATTGTATAACTATTTATAGCAACTGCATACCACCACAATATGCATCCATATACAAATTACTATATCACTAGAATTAGCGTGAATTGAGTTCATCATAATTAATGAAAGAAAAGAAGTCTCTCCACAAGCAAAACTTTATAGGCAATGCGCTTTCAAACTAACTAGAGGCCATCATCAATGCCAACACGTTGAATGTTAAAGAAGGAGAGAAAAGAGTCTTATATTTGTTTACTAAGTATTATGATCAGACACTGAGTCTCTTCTTCTCTAACACTTTGGCACTGATGATGACCTTTAGTTTGGTTAAAGCACTTTGTCAATAATGATTTGTTATCTGAAGAGATTTACAACTAGATCTAATAACTAAAATAGAATATTAATGACATGTACTGCATTAATTCAGAACTACTGCTATTCCAATTTCGTCTGCATATTGATAAACAATTATTTCCAAAAACAGATCTAATAATAGGTATATTCAAAGGAATACTACAGTTACTAAGCCATTCATAGAACAATACTATTCATATTCCAACCATAAATGTCTGTAGTACTAGATCGAAATAGATCTAGTAATAAATCCATTTATGACATACTATTCATATTACAACCATAAATGTCTGTATTACTAGATCGAAATAGACCTACTCATAATCATTCTAAAGAATTACTACCATTATTACATCCTTACATGTATACATACTACTATTTAAACCATCAATGAATGTACTACTTTATATGATATATTTTTTTTCAGATAAAGCTTTCTTAATAGTAAAGTCACATATCAAATGCATAGATTTTACGTCTAGAAAATGTTAATAATTTTTCTAATTTGTTCATTAAGCTCTCAACAAATTGTTATTATGTTTTAAAAATATAACATTTAAACTGCAATTAAAACTAAAAACAGAACTTTTTAAATACACTTAAATTATTTATTTTTTCTATTCTTCGCATACAATTTATTCTTTTTAGAATAACGATGCAATAAGAAAGATAAATGTTTTTATACCTTAGTTATTCTTGTATTGTTACGAAGTCTAAAATACTTAACTATTTATATAAAAACAAAGATACTTTAATTTGACCCATATTATAAAGAATTATACAAAACGCCTTTATTTTGCCAATAAGGTTATGATAGAACAAGGATGCGAGGTTAGCTCCAGGCTCTTTAAGATGCCTGTGAATATACTCGTAATTATATGCGCATTTATTGACCTATAACCCCTTGTATAAGGTATGACCTCTTGTAGTTCCTTGGTTTTTTTATTTTTGTTGCCTTAGAATATTATTTGATAATAATAAATAACGCGTGTAATAAAGTAAAAAGATGATAACAATAAAATACAATAAAAATATATAATTGTGCAATCTGAATAAATTATAATAAATATACTCCATTAATATACATATTTTCACCTAAAAATATTTTAACGAAATACGAAAAATCGTGTGTTTTCTAATGATGATTTTGAAAGATATAATATAATTTCATAATTATACAAAGATGTGTTTCAGTTATACATTAAATTTTTTGCTTGATTTGAACTAGTGACCTTATATTTTTATATATTGACAAATGATGTTCTACATTAAACAAACTTTTTTTAAAAAAAAATCTAGTTTTACCTGTATTAATTTAAATTAAATGTCAAAAGGTAGGTAACTTAGTTTCTTAAAAATGTCTCAATATGAATTAAGTATCCGTAAAGAACAAACTGCTTGTTTTGACTTACAATTTGATGATATACCAAACATCTATCTAGACATATATTAAGATTAAGATTTATTTATTATTTTAAAAGCATACATACAGTATAATAATTATCAGCATAAAACATTTATAAGTAATATAATAATAATAATAAAAGTCTATTTGACAATGGAATATGCATATAGACTCAAAACACGACTTTACATCAGAAAAGATTTATTTTTAAGTCATTGGAGTTTCTAATTAACTTATTAACAAACAGTAAAAGTAGTAAGATAAATACTAAACATAGTTTGCAGTACAAACTACCCCAATAAAGGGCCTGTTCGGATCTTTATTCATCAAATAGCTAACACCAGGTTCATAATTCACATAGACAGTAGGTCGGTATTGATATTTTATAGATATTTCTAAAGAGTAGATCGTCGTATGATGGATATATTCTAGTCAAACGTAGAATAAAACGGCTAGAGACAAAAGTGACCTATTTTAATAGCTTATTTTCAGTTTTAAAGAGAAAAAAATGTTAACCAAAGCTTAAATAAATATTACATAAATTATATAAAACACGCGACAGCTGAGTAAACGTATTTTAAAATAACTATAAAATTACATTAAAAATAACACGTTATATATATAGTCTCACTAGTGTGGACTAAAAACACAAATCACTAATTACTTATGAAAAAATACAACAACCATAAAATGCATAAAACTTGTTCAAAGTTTTAAAACTAATTAATAACCATTTCTCTTGCAAGTGTAATTTTAAACAATACTTTATTTAGTAATCATACATACATAGACTATTATATTCCAATCTGCGTTTTAACCAATCATTAAAGAAAAAGAAAATTCGCTAATTAAAGATTATGTTCTGTCACTATCAGATATGATGTAATTGTGATTTGCAAAGTCCCTTCAAGTTCTCAGGCTTTTTAGTTGTCAATGATGTAACATTTTATCATAATCTATACTATGGTACCTTTTATAGACCCACGCATCTATGTACTATAACTTTAATGATCTTATACACCTATATCAAACCGACACATGATTAATTGTTAAAAATATGCAAGATGTTGCATTTGAAACCCTTCTTTGACACATGAAGGATTAATCTAACGATAAAATGTTTTTTTTCAGAACAATACCAAATACGAATAGGTTTTGTTATTATCAAATTAAAAATTATCTTTATTAAGACGAATTTTTGGATATGACACCTGATTTTTTTAAACTATAAAACTTCTTTACATTTATTGCTTATTTAGATTTCGTAGATTCTTATTAAGGCTTGTAGCCTTCAATATGCTATTTAAGGGCTTATTACTTTATGGCAAGTCACTTCATCTTCAAAGGACTGAGGTAATCTTTTGTTAAAAAATAATTTGGGCATATGACTTACTTAATGAGTAAATAAAGTATTATTCTTATCTCTATTTTAAAATTAAATGGGTCATCTACTGTATATTTTTCAAGTTAATTAAACATATGGGGGCATAGAGATATTATTACTAGAGGGGCCCTATAGGTTAAATTTTGAAACATCGAAAAAGTAACCTGACCACCTTCGCTTATAAATATAATCAAATAATCAGTACAAAATTACAATAAATTATATAGTAAAACGTTAAAAATATAAATCAGAACAGAAACAATGTGTGCGGAAACCGAAAAAAATTATTAATTACTTATAACCTTAACTCACTCTTGAAAAAGGTTTCAATGAGCTTACACAGAGCTCCTGAGAGCCCCAAAAAGTTGTTTCAGACTTCTCAATGTATTTTGATAGGCTATGCCCCCTATAGTATGTTAGAAGTAATACCAATCACTAGAAAGAAGTCGTTACCCAGGGCCCCGTTTTATGAAAATACAAATATAGTAGTTACAAAAATGGTAAAAAACAAATTGTGATGACAAATATACGAGTGTTACCAATGATACACTTGTATATTTGTATACTATTTTTTTTTTCATTCATTGTTGTCAACTACAATTACTTGTAAAATCGCTTGTAAAACGTCTACCCGAATCTAGGTAGACATTCATTTCACGTAGACATGTTCAATTTTCCAATATAAAACTTAGCTTTTATCGTCAACTTTTAGTTTATTTGTCATCTAGTGATTGATATGAGTTTGTAAAACGTTTTTAAATATTACTTTTCAGAAATAATTGCATTCGAAATAATTTACTCATATGAATGAGACTAGGTTTTAATAATATTTTAACATATTCTTTTCAAATATTGTAACTTCAGTAAAAACTCTTCGCTTGTAAGTCTACACTGGTGAAACTAATTTCTTTATTATCAGTAAACTTGTAGCTTTTTACTTGTAGTATACATGACTTGTACTTTCATGACATGGGGCAGCTTAGACTTAGAATACACAATTTCCATATTATGAAGTATATTTTTTTCAGAATTGTATGAATTTAAAATAAAACTAATTTTACGTAATAATCTGACTAAGAAAGGCTTTTACATCATTTTAGTAAAAAACTTTTTTTTACTTTTTTGCTGTGTAATTCAATATTATAAATAGCTTTCAAAAATATTATAAAACGAATAAAAAAAAGGAAATACACTATCGAATCAAATTTCATTTTATCTAAGACCATTATTTAAAGTATTATTTACAAATAATTTTCACTTTCATTTGTATCTCGACACCTAATGCGTTCAAAACAATTTTCAAATCATTTTAGAAAGTTAAAACAAAATATTTGAAAATTTTTTACTTAATTTTGATAAATCATTTGAACTTTCGTGAAATAATTTGGTGGGTTTCATTTTAATGTCTTTCGATGTAATGGTTATCACAAGTTTTATTAATTTTATAATTGCCACCTTTCTTTAAAATTACCTTTTTAAGTTTATTTTAAGACCTTAAATATTTCTTAGCCAATTTCTATTAGAAAATCAAGCCACTACTTCCGTTAATTTATTTTTAAAACATAGTAGCGTCGAAGAGCTAAAAATGTCAAGAGAGTTTATTATATATTAAATTGTTAAATTTATAAACATTGTGCATGTTACGGTGAAATACCGATGTTAGGTGATTTCTAGAATTCACCTGCGCTTTCTAGAAGTTACGATCTTCGGCCAGATCTTCATTTATAGAAGTCACTATAATGGGGATTTCCCCGGTACTTTTCCCCACAACTTCAGACTTCGCTCGTCCTCATAATATCATGATTATCCAAAGACTATTAAGTTAATATTACTTCAGTCTCGCTACATTCAACCTCAGAATAATCTGGTTATCCAAAGCCCAGAGTGTTATTATAACGTCGGACTCGCTTCGCTCGTAAATTGTCATGATTATCCAAGTCTATAGGGTGTTATGACTTCGGACTCGCTGTGCTGCTCGTCCTCAAAATGTCATTATTTCCCGAAACTAAAGGTGGTATTACCTCAAAATTATTAGGCAACCAAATATGTAGAAAGTTATAGCCTTGGGATCTATAATAAATAGGTTATTGTTGTCTGAAAAATGTCATCTTCCGGGACGCACAACAACACATAAAACCTTATTTTTGTGCCAAATCTCAACTCTTTAGCATAAGACAACTGGAGTTACGTGTGACACAGACACAAACAGACAGACAGCAAAATGAAAACCACTCAGAACGTCATAAAAATGCTTGAAACGGATAATTAAGGAGAAACACAATACTTTTCCTTATACCTACTGCAGGAGGGGAAGACATGTAATAAATAAAAATAAATAGCAAAATACCTGCAGATTTCTAAATATAGTTAATAACATTAAAAATAAAAAAAAATATTTATAGTAAGTAAATTATAGGTAATTATAAAAAGAATACAATAGTTTGAAGATACAAATACTTTATCTGAACAAAATATATTATATTTTATACTTATAAGCTTTTAGTAAATAATTCATTATAACTTATCTTTAAATCATAATAATAACGAAACCAAAACGGTAAAGGTTTGGGATTAAAATATAAAGCGCACAGACACCACAATTCATTTTTATGAATTGATCGAGTTTATTGCGTTGAATACACAATATTTAAAGGTGCGTACAACTACGATGCAACTTTGAAATAGTTTTAAAAAATAAGAAATATATTGTAGTAAAATATAATTTAGGTGTGGCACAACCTACAGCCTTAAGATACAGGTAGTTAAAAAACTGTTTATTATTATTATTCTTATTTAGAAAATAACAGACATCTATTTATTGCAGAGAATAAAAATAAACAAGTTTTTATAACGTTTCATAGCCACGTGAGACTTGACGGTTTAAAACATTGATATACTTTCTGAATTAACATAAACTTTTTCATGCAGAATGTATAATGCTTTTGGCTAATGATGAAAGAGTAAGTCAAAGAAGTTAAATAATATCAATAGATAAATATTAACAAGAGAAGCAATAACAATTTCGCGATGTTGAAGTTTATACTTATTGGTAAAAATTTTGTTTTGTTCATTTACGTACCAAGAGTAAAGTTAGTATTAACTCCCTGACCAATGAAGTTGATTCCTGCAGAGGAAAACCGAAGGAACCATGAATGTTAAGTCTCGAGGCGAAGCAAATTAAATTAAAATGAAAAGTGTACTTTTATTAGTGTATTTTTGAATGTTCATATTTTTGAATTATTATTATTATTTTCACAAGAGAGATTGTGAGTTAAAAGAATTATTATTAATAACTTGATTAGGGTTACTAGTTCGAGGACCTGACTGAACAATAATGGTTTCAGAAGTCGTTCGCAACACTGACTTTTAAGATAACTAATTTGACTGCCCGCGTTTCTTGTACTATATCTTCAGGAATGCCATCGAATAGTTCATCAATGTCTACTATTTTTTCCACTATTAATCAGTTTTCTCTGTATTTAATTAAGTAATTTTAATAAAAGTTCACAAAAAAATTGTTTAAAAACGAATCTTTGCGAAATAAAGTAAAGAAACTTTTAATAAACATGACTGCAGAGTCATGTAAGGAATAAATAAATAACGCAACAACTTTACAACTAAAAAAATTACTTATCCGCCCTGCATCTCATCGAAGACTATAAAGCGATCAAAACAATATTAGTTCAATAAAAGCTTTACATAATTTCTGCCTAATATTCTGTTTATCCGAGGATGGATCTTTAAAACAATGACAGCTTAAGACTCACAGCGTAACAAATAGGGAATATAGTTCAACATTTTCCATCTTAACTTTTAAGACATTTAAAATATAAATCTTACTTTTACAGGGTCTAAAACCTATAAAAGTAACATTTACTACAGTTTTAACGACCACAACAACTATTAAGCTTTTTTAAAAACTAAAATAAATAAATTAATTCATATAACAAATATTTGTTTGCTTGTAAAACGAGCTTTTGGAAGGATTAGTAATATTAATTATTGCCTTTCATGGAAAGTAAAGAGTAATAACTTAAACAACAATTTTACAAGCAAAACAAACCAAACTTATTAATAATAACATAAATAAAAACTTAATAGTTGAAACTAAATAAGCCTACAGTTAGCATATTAACTTAAGGTCATAAAATGCATTAAATAAATAAATATATATAAAAACTTATCCAGTTTAACCACACAGAACCTTGATATGAACATACAACTTGAACTTGTAATACGAACTTCCTATCATATTAAAACAAAGTAGCCAGCGATTTCACGAGCACATAGGAAACAAAACAAGAACCAGAAAATATACTTGCATTCTACAGGTTAATTTCTTTTATTAATTGATTTTTTATAAGTTTATATTTTTTAAATCTTAAACAAACACAAGTTATACAAGATTAAAATTAATAAAATATATTCTTTTCGCTACTTTTAAGATTATACACCATAAAACATTGATTATACCAACTGATTTATAGCAGTTTTAGAAAATATACATTCATTGTACTTATTACAAAATTATACTTAATAAACACGTTATACTAGACGGATATTACTAAACAAGAGGCTAATACTTGTCATAGGTTTTACGCTAAAACACTGATCATAAATTTTATTAATCTTTATAGTAGAAATTTCATAAAATATAACAGATTTTTTGATAGAAAAATCTAAAGATATATCTATTAGATTGACTTAATAGAATCTAGTTTCAGAGCAAACTTTCTTAGGAAAGTTGTAACAAGTATCCTTTCACCACAAAAACGTTTAGAATTAAGGATTAAATAGGAATTATGAAATTACGGGATTTCTTTTACTCTGGTAGATTTGTAGACAACACTGACAAGAAAAATTAATCAAGTTTTTAAATAATTTAACTAAATTAGTGGTAGTATTTAAAATAACTTTCTTTTATTTAAATCGATAGGCAATTTTATGAAAGGTGCACAAACCGAGTTAAGAAATCAAGCACCAAAAATATCAATCTGTCATGTGCATATTGCAATTCTGTAAAACCATTTAATATCAATACACTTCGCCTTTGCAAACCTATATAGTAAGAGGCACTATAAAGGTTTTTAAAGGCGATTGTATGCAATAAAATGTGCTTAAGGGTTGCTATAGAAGATTCTATCTAATAAAATATTATTAAAGATTCTTTAAGGAGGTTGATAGTTAAAGGCAGGTATTAAAGATATTTCACAATGGCGTTTTTACGCCTATTAACTAAAAATGACATCTAAACATTTAATAATAACCAAGTTATTCGTAATTAATTTTAACTTTTCAATAAAAACTTTAAACGATCAAACTTCGAGAATGAAATATATGTAACAAAATAAATCTAAATATGAGGTTCAAATTAAACCAGTAATGGTATAAGTACATAAAAAAATTCTGGCGCCGTGGTCCGCATGCCAGGTAAATTTCCTCTGGAATCCAATTCTTAAGCTTCCGGTTTGTGCTTCATAACTTGAGAAGTAATTCAATTACTAGCACTAACTTGTTTTGTACTTTTCAAAGGAAATGTACATAATTATCTAGGTGGTCATACAAAACTATCTCTCTAAAATTGACAGTGGACACCTACCTCTCTTAAGTTATACTTTGACTATATATTAAAAGTACTAGCACTTCCAAATAACAGGCTGTCAAATAAATATGTATTGGCAAAAGAAGTTTTTGATAAAAATATTTCATTTGCAAAGCGTAGTTATTCATGAAAAATTAGGACCGTCCGAGGTTCGACTCTCGCCATGATGCCTGATCCAATAGCGAATTTTATCTAAACGAAATTCGCTAAAATGGATTATTCTTCAATAGAAACAAATTGAACAACACTAAAGAACAATACTTCAAGGAAGTTAATAATCATGTAAAATAAACTTAAAACTAATTTAAATAACTATGTCCTTCACGACTGAAGAAGATTAAAGTTAAAAAAAAATTACAAATAATTCACGAAGATGGGTTCATCAAGTGAAACAATAAACCTGCTCACTCGTGAAGTCACGCAGCGTTTTAAAATATCTCCCCTTGTTATAATAAACTTATAATAATTACAAGTTTGTAGTATCATACAGTGCTATTAATAACTACTCCAATTTAAAGAATTATTTTACTTATTTTTCTCCTATAAAACAAAATCTCTTATAAATAACCAGGATGTACGCTACAATAAATGTATATATAATTAATATAAAAATAAAAATGATAATTAATTTATATTATATAAATTTATATAACTAAATACCCTTATACCTACTGAGATGAACAATATATTTTAGATTTTATTTAGTATTGTTGAAATTAATATCAGCTTATGTTAGTACAATTATCGACATAAATTGTAGTGTATTAAATTATAAGTAATGTTACATACAAAGAATAATAATAGTAGTATTTTTTAAAGTTTGTCTGACTTTATACTTACAATTATTTTTTTATAATGCACTTTATAACTAAATTGTAGATCCTAAAGTGTATACTTTTATTGTTAAAACAAAATATTAAATTACTTTTATCTTTTTGAAGTATATTATAAATGCAGACAATTTTATAGGGATGCTTATATAAATTGCATAAAAATTGAATAATTGCATTATAAACACATAATTTTCTTAAGTAGATGAAAATTGCCTTTGACCTTGCGGCTATAGAACTTTATGTGAAAATTTATTCTCTCAACGAGTTTAAAATTTAAATAATATTTTATACTCCTCTAATTTTATAAACGAAAAAATGAAAATAATATATCCGCAATAATAAACACAAAAATTGGGTACGGGGTATCGAAGAACTTTTCCACATCACATCGGATCCGCTATGCTCATCCTCCCTAATCCGGATTTGCTTCGCTTTCCTCATAACATTCAAGCAGGTAAATTTATAGTGCAAAACCTCTTTGGACACTTCACTCGTCCTCAGATATTAAATACATCCGTATCATTCCCAGCGGCACCCATCTAGGAACTTACCACGCTCGATGCTACTTAACTTTTATGATCTAACAAAAATCACGGATATAATAGTTTTATTGAAACGAAATGTACTTGTTTACCGAATTTTAACTCAATTGAATTATTTTCCGATTTATTTTATATCGTACACGTCATTTGAAGTCATTTGATAAAAATTGAAGTAATACTAATAAGTGAAATGAAACTTGCCACATGTGTAAGTCTTATACATGGCTATATGCGTGCCAAATCTCAAATGAATCGCAACATTATTCCGCGTATAATGATTTATGCAATTTTTGCTTAGTCATTATTGCAGATTAATGACGTTCGTTTCTAGGTACCAAACTACATCAGTAGACTGACTTTTTACAAAGTTTAATCTCTCACTATAAATACACTGGGAGCTACGATGATAACAGACACACACACACATAAACATACAGGCAAACATACAGGCATACAGGCAGACACTGTGAAAACCCAACACCTGAACGGGTTCCAAAGTATTCAAAGGTAATTAAAGTAATCTATGATGCTTTATCTGGGATTTTTGAAAAATACTACTTGATAAGGTACAGTAGACATGTTCGCCAATACTTTACAGATCAGAGAAAACCCTTAAAAGATCGTCATCCTCAAAACTTAAATGATAAAGCTATAAACATAAAAAAAGGAAAATTAAAATATTCATCGCATTATATTTAGGAGTGCTTGATCAAGATCTGTAAATCCATCGCATTATATTCAGGAGTACTTGATCTAGAGCTGTATGTCCATCGCATGATATTCAGGAGTACTTGATCTAGAGCTCTAAATCCATCGCATTATATTCAGGAGTACTTGATCTAGAGCTGTATATACATCGCATAATATGAAGTAATCACTTAAAGGAGTTTTTCGCTTATTTTATTTATGAAACCTGATAAACAATCTTACATTACTACCCTCTGCGTTCCGTCAAAGGATCTATTAATTCGATGGTTCTTGCCGAAACAACATTAATCGTATTATAATCTGATTTCCATTATTGTTACAAACTAGAAATATAAAAAAGAAATCTAGCAATACAGGTAAAAAATTCAAAGCCATAAACTAAAGTCGTTAAAAAGGAAATATAAAATAAGCAAAATTTATGCCCATGTTAGAAATAGATAGATAAAAATTAAAATATATTATCTAAAAATGGTTCCTACCTAAAAAGTAGTCTACAAATAAATTAAAATGTACAAAATAAAAGTCTAAACTTGAATTAGCATAAATATCAACCTGAAGTGTTGATGATCAAAAGGCTAACTAACCCACATAACAAGTCTAAACCCATAAAATAAAGGAACCAATCTCGAAGTGATAATAGAGATGGATGTGAAAACAACCTGAAGACTCTTGATATTTAATAGAGTAGATAAAGACGAGAAAAATATGTAAATTAACAAACATAAAATGCGTATAACTTTATTTGTTATATTTATGAATGTTTGATAGACAGATATTCAAATTTTTCAGAGCGTAACAAATATTCATTTATCAATATCCGAAGAATCATTAGCACAAACTGGGAATAAAAAAAATTATACAAAAAGAACATCAAACTCTTCTTTAAAGTATAATAGATATTTAATCATAATATTTTTATTTTAAGTATTAATTTTTGATTAGTAATCAAAGGAAAATTTATAATAAAATTACATTAAAACCTTCTTCAACATACAATAGAAATTTAATAATAATATTTTTATACAAATAAGTAATTAAAAATTAATTTACTAAAGTAGAAATGAAGAATATTATTCAAATTTCGTAAATATTAATATACTACATAGAAAAAGTGAAACCTCTAAGCTCTTTTAATAATTTAGGAAATTATAAGCAATTGAGGAAAAATTCTCAGTGCTCTTGTAAACACTGTCAGCTACAGATAAATGAGTAGAAACAGAAACTATAGCAGTTTTTCGTCTTAATGTCAGTAGACCGTCTAGTAGAGCCAATTAATAATACCATTGTAGGGTTTCGACCAGTTAATATAAGTACTTGGGGAAACTTCCTATATAACTGTAGTTAAGACCTTATACATTTCAGTTCTATACTACTTCTAGATAATATTGATATTATTAATATCAAAACAAATATTATAAACTCTTAATATTGCTGAATACAGCCATATGTACCGAAATTATGATGTGATTTCGTGACAAATCACTCCGTCGACAATTGACACAAAAATTTGTCGACGGTACGAAACGGGTTGTTGCGTCGACAAATCATTTAGTCATTCCGATTTGTCGACGCAATGATTTGTCGATGGAATGATTTGTTGACGAACTGGTTTGTCAACGGAACGATACGAAGCCGAAATTATCATTATTGAACTACCTAATACATTAATTTTCGTTTTGATGCTCTTGTTACACATCTTTAAATTGTACTTACCTCATATTTTAATTTGGCTCGAAGCAATCTATAAAATTAGAGTGAATGTGATATAAATTACTTTTATACATTGAAACTTTAAAAAGGTGAAATTTTGTTATAACTAGCAAGCAAATAAAAAAGGTTTACTCTCGTGTATTGTAGTCCACACAAAGAAAAACATCAAGTGAATATGTGAGAGTAGAAAAATATTGAATTAAACCTAAAATAACAAATAGATTTCTATAGTAAAACCAATTGTTAAATTATCAATTACATCGACACGGCACATCATCTGAGGAAAATTTCAAGTACAATACAATATGACTCAGCAATACGCAGTTTTTTGTTAGATTTCGCTGATTTACGACCGTCACACCACACACTAGATCTGTGTCGATATAAAAAGGAATCTGATAGGAAAGTAAAGCCGAGTGCCAAGGTGGTTCCGATCCATCGAACCTCGCCACGGCTCATTTATCCGGAATGATGTTCTTCGATATGATCGAATTCGGATGGATCCGAATCAGTTACGGATTTGTCCACTGTAAGGACAACCTGACAAGGCTGCGGTCAACTATAATATCTCACGGATACACATAGATCAATGAGGAAAGCGTGATAGGCTACATAAACAAGAGTTTCATTTTACCGAGAAAGACACGTTTTTTCAAAACAACAGATTACATTTTATTTGTATCAATAAAAACTAGGTCAACTTTTTCATAAAATCACTTGAAACGACAACATTGGAATAATTCCCATAACAGATTTTGACTATCAAACGCACAGTTGTAACTTTTAATAGCGATGTCTAATCTTATCATAATCTATAAATACAATCAAAGTAGATTAAAAAATAAATGTAAGTCTATTAACACTGACAATGATTTCTCATAGATTTCCCAATATTAGGTTAAAAGGTTCTTTAAATGAAAACAGCATTTAATTTAATTCAAATAAAGGAAAATAAATTTAAAATAGTTTGTTCTTTTATTCGAGAGCTGTTTAGCATTATAATTGTTAAGCAATCAGGACATACGCATAATTATGATCGACTAAACAAGAGATTGTCTAGTCGAAAACAAAGATTATTGACTGCACCGCAAAAATACAGCATGTGTACAACAGAAAGCAGGTCTTGGTAAAATGAGCAACATTAAAACATTGTCACTAAAAGTACAAGTACAAGGAGAATCTAAGTAATTTCGCTGTATCATTACCAATACCATTTCCTGCTCACCATTACCTATTTAATTACTCCAGCCAGATAGTTTTAACAAATCGTGTTTGTTAAAATAAATGGTTTAAATAATACAAACGAATATGATAATTAGCCAAACTCTTGATAGATTTATATCGCTGTACTGAAGGAAATCAGGAGCGCCAATGAAATCAAAGTTCCAAGTTTTTATTTTTTTTAAACCTTTATTTGTTTATTATTACAATAATTTTAATTTTAATTTTTACATAGAGGTATATCCCTCCACTAAAGAATAAAAAAAAATTTTGTGCCGTAGAGGGCAGTATTTAATTTCACTTTTCTATCATTTTAATTGTATTTACATAGGCAATACGGCGTTATTTATATAAATTTTAATTAGATATCTGCCATATATATCTTAGTTTAAGTATTTTGTAATATGTTATTCTAAGTTCCTAAATTATTTCCTATAAAATTGCCAAGAGAAATATCATTCAATATTCAGTTTATTTACATCAAACAATGAATTCAAAATTCTGAGTTATAACTGATCAAATACAAGAAGAATGCCATAATATAATAAAAAATAATACAAAGGTAATAAATATTCTTAAGTAATGTCATTATAACTAATTGATCAAAAATAATTTTTCATTATTTCTCATGAATCAAGGTATTCACACGTGACATAGAATCAAATGAAATGACACAACTCATTATTTCTAAACCTAATACATAATCTTTTTAATTAATTAAATAGTTACTCTAAAAAAAAACAGCATATTTAATGTTTTGTCCACAACATCAAGGAAGTAAACTAGAAGCTAATCGCTTGATTTTGTTCATATATTCATAACAATAAATAATAATGCGGAGGTGAAATTAATGTTTGTTTATCAATGTCGTTCAATATTCTGCCAGCACTCTTGCCTCACTTATACATTTAAAAATATATTTGACAGTCTGAATATAGGTCTCTCAATACGAATAACAATATATTACGTAGTATTGTAGAAAAGAAAGGGAATATATAAAAATCCAGTAGTAGTAAAAGTTGCGTAATGCCTTTCTATCCTACTTCATTTCCAGTAACCGTATTCTAAAAAATTCCCTCACATATCCGAGACTTTTGACCTGCATAAATAGTAGGGTACAGCTTTTTAAAAAAAAAGTTCCGCTTTTTTATAATTCGTTTAAAATATTATATTAATATTTTTTCAATATAATTGGACCGTGGCTAACAGTTTAAAACATATTAAGGCCTTTTAGATTATATAAATTTATGATACGAAAAATTAAAAAAATATTTATCTGCGAGGTTATGGGCTTTTAAAGCGATATAAAGACAATATATGACCAATATTTAGATTGTCTTAGGTTTAAATTTAAAAATTAAGTTTAAAAGTTGAGAAATAAAAATTTATCTTTTCTAAAGTGTTAATGTATACGCCTGAAATTATGACTAACTAAAAAAAATTTATCTAATCTCGAAATAATATATAAATTTATATTAGCTTATTTTCTACTATAGATAGCTATTTTATAGATATTCAAAATTTTACAACATATATATATATATATATATATATATATATATATATATATATATATATATATATATATATATTGATTTATTACAATAATACCATATACAATAACGATAATTTAAGATCATTATCAACCAAGTCGTGGTTGATTATATATATATATATATATATATATATATATATATATTTCTTATCCTTATGTCTGTATATGAATGTATTTATTTGACTCGAAGATACGTATTTTTTACCATGTTGAGTGATTTTGGTGGTTAAGGAAATTGTGTTGTGCTTATAGAAGTGTCAAATACCTTAAAATGATAGAAAGGGGATATCTATACCCTAAAGTAATGTGAATAACGGTTCCAGTCTAGGTTCTAGAAGTTTATCGGTGGAAGATATAGTTGGTTGAACCCAACCAACTAAACTTTTAAACTCTCTCCTAACTGCATTAACTCTTCGAGCCTTAATGCATTCTCTCCTTTTGGAGAATTTTTCCCAAAAAAACAAATTTCACAAAAAAACATCTATTAGCAGAAACTTGGAATGACTCAGCGAAAAATGCAAGTTAAGCAAATTGTACAATACGGGGATAGACAGCAGCAACTAAATAAATTGGATATTATTTTTACTTGGATAGTACATTGATCCTAGACATTAGTTGATAAACTAATCCATAATTTGCAAAGCTAGAGTTCATTAGCATACTAAATATTTATTATTATAAATTTAAAATGACAAGGTCTGTATAAGATACCCACGAAATGATTTAACCAAAGTCTATACACAAATATCCCATACTTAATTACATCTCAAACCATAAATAAAACAAAATAATAAATTTACTCACATGTTTCACTAAATAACATTGAATTAAACTGTATCTATATATATGTACCTAAAACAAAAAATGAAAGAAACCAATTAACAAACATAGTAATACAAGCAAAAACAACAACAAAAAATGCAATTATTAATTAATGCAAGGAAATGACAAATATTTAATTAATTATCCTATTGTTATAATATGAATAAATAAAGCAAAGATAAATAAGAAAGACAAATATAATAAATAAAATAATCAAGGTGAAATTGTATGCCTTATGATTTTATGCATAATATTACAATAAGTATTCATATTTTAAGTCGGTAGTGCGGCCTACGCGTGCTTTGAAATATAAAATCAAGAATAGTATATCTAGCTACTTGTTTTTCATACTAATACAGATTGCATTGTGTAAATACAAAGGTGAAAGATGATAGATAAGTTATTCACCTTATAGTGTATGCCTACTTTTGAATCACAAAGCCATGACGCAATGGTAATGCCTGGCAGGAGCTACCTTTTCGAAATACATGAGTGCACAAATACGTTTTGTTTAATGTAAGAGTTCCTTTCTTTGATTTCAATTTCTAAATAATGATTACAATTACAAATGCATAATAATGTGTTTTTAATTGAGTAATATTAAGTTTCATTTACATTGAATGGTTAATTTTAAATTAAGGATAAAAGTTTAAACAAGGTATTGAGCGATTGTTTGAAATTTATAAATAAATGATTTAAGTGACATTTCTTGTTAAAAGTAAATTGAAAGATAGGAACTAATAGAGACACAAGATGGTAAAATAGTTATTATGGATGGAGAATCCGAAAGTTAAAAATGATTAATTAAAAAACAATTTTGGTGCGGATATAAAATTGAGTTTACTAATGCTAATAAAGCCATTATAGTGCTCATAGCTCAGATACTGTAATAGATTTACTACAGAGAAACTAATAACGTTTAACATGAAAATTGAGGAAGTATAAATGCAAAGATCGCGAAGAGAGTGACAAAGGACAAAACTGTCAAAAAGACAAATTTAAAATAATACTCGTTGTCCAGAAAAATGTACAACAAAATATTTAATATTGCCTACATTATTAAATTTTGAGCTCCTAGTTTCACATGTCAGAATAGTTTCTAAAACACCTATTTACATAAAAATTAAGGACAAACCAAGAGGTTATATCCAATCGAAAGGTTGACTCCGTTTTTATGTTTATAATGCATTTCTTTGCTTTTGGTCCAATCTAGGTTTAGAAATTTGATGTCTTTAATAAATATTAAAAGAGAGAAGGCATTGTTAACGGTATTTTAAGTAAAAAAATAAACCAATTTATCAATAAATTTATAGTCACCTTAAGAAAGAATTATTGATAGGAAAAGAAGTTAAAACAAATAAGTTCATAGGTCAAACAGTACTTATTTAAACAGTTAAACTTATTTAACGGTAAACTATAGACAAGAAATAGATTTTAACACTGAATTGACAACCTAAAAGAAAAATGCTTCAAATCAAATCGATAAATTGTTTATTTTTTTATTTATTCAACAATTCTATTAACAATAAAAAATATAGACAAACTATAATTATTATTTTAAATGTACAACCAACAATATAATTTTTTTTAAAATGATTTTTATTTTCAAAAGGAAGTATAAGAAAATTAAAATGAAAAAAAAAAAACTTAAAAAGAAAAGATAGCACGGAAATTCACACGGTGACTAAAAACGATTTGAATCAGAACAGGGAAATAAAACATATAGGACGATTGTAAGGAACGAATGCAACAATGACATTTTCCTCCCGAACTTGTTTTTGATTTTCACAAAAGATGTGTTCTGTTACTTTTTGACATGTAGGAGATGTGATGTTACACTTATGTACAGGAATTGGAACAAATAGAACTTCTTTGTGGAACAAATACAATTTCTGTGTAATGGTTAGTCACGCTTCTAAATAATAGCAACACTTAGATAACATTCTGAGTTGTGAAGATTCTGAACAAATATTAAATTGATGAGAAAACTGTGTTGAAGCAACTTAAGAGCATGAAAGCAGTAAACTTATTGAATATTAAGTGTTCAACGATTGTTATTTTTTCCAATGTAATCCTCAATAAAATAAGCCAATCCGTATCCTTATGTTCACATGCTATATTTACAAAACGTGATGAAATTTGAAGAATCTAACACACCTTCGACTATAATATGATTTGAATACGGGAAACGAGTTCGAATGAAATATCATTCCTCCGCTATGCAACAGAATAAAAATCACGATTTGGATCAAATGTAAGTTGAAAAAATCAATAGGAAATGTAAACTAAATCAAACTTACAAAAAAGAAAGGATTTAGAGATAAAAAGTAAATATAAACTTCTAAAGAAGTTGAAGAATTAGACATAGGATTAAATAGAATAAAAACTATAACGAATTTATAAAAATAAACTTTTTGAAAGGCATACATAAGATGAAAAACACTCATAAAATACATATAGAAAAAAATAAGACTTAAATTGAATATCATAGACGATTTTGATGAGAAATATTATTTTCATCGAATGAATGAAGATTTAAAACATTGGATTTATAGAAAATAATCTTAAACATTATATTGATAACACCATGATCATTTATAGCAAGGCATTGCATATAATACAAATTGAAGCTAAAAAGGTAGGAACCAACAATTTAACACTAATTCTTTAGACCGATGTACTTAAATGTTTAAAAAGAGACCTTTACTGCTCTTTTAGGAGTTTTCTAAATCAATTTTTCTTAAGCGAACGGAACTATGTTCCACCTAGATAGCTCCTAAATTGGGTTTAAGGTCACAAAATTGAATTCAAATGTATTAATTAAGGACACTTAGGGAAATAGATAAATGTATGTATTAAATCTTCACAATATTTCGCCCTCCAACACTGGGCATATTCGTGTGATTATCCAAAAAAGAAATAGATATCTTCGGGCATTAATGATATTTTTTTTAACTTGTCATGCTAAGCAGTTTGAAAGGTAAAATAAAATTAAAAATTAAAAAACTTACATTTAACTAGGGTTCCTAACTACGTCTACGAAATAACATTAAGGCTTTACTATACATGGTGCTTAAAATTGAATATTTTCCACTATTCAAGTTTTTTAAACTCCAAACAAGTCTTGAACATGCGGCAGTCAGGAAAAATTTAAAAAGTTTACCAGTAATAAGTTTCATTAAACAATAAAAAGAAAATTTATAAAGACAGGACCCTGAAGTAAATAATAATATATTTACTTAAATATATAATTAATATAATTAAATACGTTTAGAGGTTGATACTTTAGACATTAATACAAAATCCAACTCAATGAAAAAGGGAATGAAGTGGCATAAATGATAATACGTTCATAGTCTACCAAATAAAATATAAAATATTTAAGGTAGGATATCAACACAAGACTGTATACGTATGCAAATTGTTTTATTTCATTAGAACATTGCTAGAATATTAATTAAAACTTCTTATTTGGAAGGTTGCTAGTCAGTAAAATTTAATTCCTAACTTTTCTATCAAGCGACAGAAATAAATTCAAATATCATGAATGCAAAAATAAAAACTTCAAGAATACTTCTAGTCTAACAAAGTGATATGTTACTTCCTTCCAATGAAAAAAATCAAGGTAAACACAAAAAACAACTATTGTTAAAAACTATCCGAGTTTTATTTTCTCAACCTTCCTGTAAGAAGATTTTACACCAAGGTTCAAATTCAATAGAAAAATTCTATTATTTACAAGAAAATTTTTCTCACGCCATCTTCTTAAACGGTATTTTATTAATATTATCAATTTATATTCTTTGTCAAGGAGATTATTAAAAAAACTTGTAAACTTTATTATTTTATTGTTATTAATTATTAATTTTACCGTGGTTTCTCATAAAAATTGATCCACATGATGATACCGTGAGAACTTCATTTGTCCTTTTGATTATTGTTTGAAATAAAACTATATTTTGTGAACATCTATTTATTATTTATTTATTCATTGTTTTATTTAATTAAAAAGGTTACAGATCAAATGGAAAATCAATTCCTGAACAATTAGATTATTTATTAGACAAATGATTAATTAGGTTAAAAATAGTTCATATAATAAGCGTATAATAAGGTATACTTAATGATTGCGTCGGTGGCGGTGTGAAATAATAATAATAGTAGTATTATGAAAGAAGTTAATTAAAAATAGTTTTATTATATTCAATGACTTGAAGTTAGATTTACCTGATGTGAAGTATTATTAATTCATATTAGAGTTATGGTCTCAAAATGTATTCATTGATATTTGCTTTGTTATAACAAAGGGAAGGGAATGTACTGCAACCAGGTACTGCAACCAGGGAAGGAATGTACTGCGACCAGGAAGGGAATGTACTGCAACCAGGGAAGGGAATGTACTGCAACCAGGGAAGGGAATGTACTGCAACCAGGGAAGGGAATGTACTGCAACCAGGGAAGGGAATGTACTGCAACCAGAGAAGAGCGTGACACCAAGACAAGATGTGTCGCCACCTTTTTTCAGCTAAATAGAGTAATTCAGACAACTTTAAGAATTAAAATGTATTTAAAACCACGTAAGGTTGATTATATTTTTTATCTTTAAAATGTATAGTGCCGACGTACATTAATATTTGTACATTTTTGTGGAATGCATAAAAAAATAGATCATTATGTATTCTTATTTATTTTAGGTAAACCTAAATAAATCTATAATGGATACCTAGGTATACCTATAGTGATTACTTAGATGTACCTTAATAATCATCTTCTGTTTATTTAAGTATACTTTTAATAATCATCTTTTTGATTATTAATGTGTACTTCAATAATCATCTCTTTGTTTATTTAGGTATACTTCAATAATCATCTTTTTGTTTATTTAGGTATACTTCAATAATCATCTTTTTGTTTATTGAGGTATACTTCAATAATCTTTTTTTTTGTTTATTTAGGTATCCTTCAATAATCATCTTTTTGTTTATTGAGTATACTTCAATAATCATCTTCAATAATCATCTTTTTGTTTATTGAGGTATACTTCAATAATCTTTTTTTTTGTTTAATCTTCAATATCTTTTTGTTTATTTAGATATACTTCAAAAAACAAAACGATGCTTACGAACCATTCTTACGTTCTTCCAACAATCAGCTTAAGAATAAAATTAATAAGTAAAATTCATAAAATAGATCATAAAAATGCACCAATAAGCACAAATCTTGAACAGTAAATAAACAATATACAAACAAATTACACGTGCTTATGAATCTATGTTAAACGGAAGGTATGATTAAAAATACCTAATATTTTGTTATACACAATAAATACCAGTAAATACAAATAAAATGCTAAAAGAATTATACTCGCATCATAACCTGATTATTCAATACATAAATTAAGATAAAACCAATAGTTTACGTGTAAAACAGGCTCATACAAATAAAAGATATTACGCGAAAACCAGTCTCAAAGTGTGATAAACCCACTGACACCGAAAATGCGGTTTATTGTAATGTCTTCCTTAAACAAATACAGATCATTGGATAACTGGAAAACCACTAATGTGTTCCAGATAATTTTAAAACAATAATATTATTAGCCTTTAAACTACGTTAGACAAAATGGAATTTTGAGGTTTCGTTCATAATATGGATCCAATAGAACAATGAATTGTAAAACTAAAAAAGAAAACTAGATCACATTATATTTGTTTTATCTAATACAGGTAACTTATACTCCAACTTATTATTTAATTTAAAGAGAAAATTATGAGAAAAAAATCTTAAACGAGAAACCACAAGAAAATACATTTCTGTAATGTAATAAAGAAAATACGGAAATAAAAAACTACTTTTTCAATTTTATGAAACTAAATGAATGTTTTTATAAATGGAAGAAAAGAAATCTAAACCACATGCGGTCAGCAAGTTATAATGTCATTAATTAGACAAATATATTAACTTTCACAAGGCGCCTAAGGGAAACACACCCTCGCATGTATTTCAAAAGAGGTAGCAATAAATAAACTATTTTAAAATAAAAAATAAAACATTGAAAAGCAAATTCAATGGAGTAGCAAAAAATTGGAGTTAATTTTGTTCGATTTAAAAAACAAGTTTTTCAATCATAACAAAATTCTATTTATGAGCATTGCATTGGAAAAAAGATAATTTCAAAGGAAGACATTGAAGAACAAATAAAAGAAAATTAGAAAATATGATGGTTTGAAGTACTGAAAATATGATGGTTAAGCTTGTAGTTTAAATTTAAAGTAAACAAGCATAAAAATAATCAAAATTAAAATGAGATATCGAGCAAGGGTTGGAAAAGATATAATAATAATAATAATAACCATTTATTATAGCAAATACAAAAATTAGAATTTAGAATACATATTTTCTTGTAAAAAAATATACATAATTTTATACTTAAATTTAACTTTCAAACTCATGAAAAAATAATATAAAAAAATTTTGCTATAAATCGGCCTGTGCCGTGGTCACCTATTATAGTGGTTTGAGTAAGCTTGCAGTTTAAAATAAACAATCATAAATATAATCAAAATTAAAATGAGATATCGAGCAATGGTTGCAAAAGATATAGTCATTAATAAAAGTCGCCATACGCATAGCAACACTTATTTCATAATTGATGATATTGACAAAGTTTATAACTGAATTTAAAATTAAAACTGCTACTGTATAGTCATCAATCAAGTTAAAATAATTAGATATTTAAGATACAATATTTATGATACAATGAAGTAACTGTAACAGTCTATAACATTTAGCTATAACTTTAATAAGATTCAGAGATAAATGAATGTTCGGCATTTAATGATTTACAGGCATGATTGATCATAAGTATATCAGAGGAATTTAAAAGCAACTTATAATGAGCTTGTAAGTAATGAGCAGTAAGATCAGTACAAGGTAAAGTTTATTTTTTAATTTACTATGATCATTAGGTTCAAAATAAGTAGCTAGGAAGTAAAAATATGCATATGTCAGTCATTGCTTTAGTCTATATATTTAGTTGCACTTTTATTCTGAATGATGAATTCTTTTTTAAAATGAAATTTTATTTAAATATGCACCTATTTTAATTCAAATGGATTCATCTTAAATAAAAAAGCTCAGTTTTCCTTTAGTTATTCGCAAAAATGCGAATATAGAATACTAAATATTCTAGCCTTCATAATAGGTTAGATTAAAATCACACATATATATGAAAGAAATCATTTAAAGCTTTTATAGTTAGACATTATTTTAGCCCCATTTTTTAAAATAAAATCATAATACATCAACATATGATCTGCAGCATTATTACACGTCATCCCTAATGCAAAAATACAATAAGCGCCATTTTGTGATAAAAACACAATCAATCATACATATTTTACATATTTTATTAATATCAAAATTATGTTCCAGAAAAAAAGAAAATCTAGGATGTTAACAAACCAGGATTATGGAAAAAATATTAATCTAATTAACCTTAAGTTAAATAATTAAAATCTGATCACTGATTGTCACTCGCATGATTCAGATATTGAGATAAGATAATTCTATTATGAGATTTTTCAATTAATTTCATAATAAGTAGAAATGAGAAAAACCGAGTTTTGAATCTGATGAAAGACAATAACAAAAAATAAATAAAGGAAAATTAATAATCAATATGGAAAAAAAGAAACTTTTGTGAAAACAAATGAAGTTTATTAGATAATACAAAAACCAGAAGAGGAAAAGTACACTTTTAATCCATAAAAATTAAGAGATGACGGAAATATTTTTATTAATATTATGAACGTGATGATATAAAATAAAAAGAAGTAGAAATAAAAATCAAGATCATTAGGCTTTGAAGTTAATAAAAGTAAAAGTCAATCAAGTAGTAAAGAATGAAGTTTGATATGACTAAGTAACAAAGCTTCTTCTTAGATCATTATCAAAATGTGTATATAATGGCAGCACCAAAAAGAAAAAAACTGTTTGAAAAATGCCTGGAAAATATTTTCAAGGGCACAGTCATTATGTGCGATATGAAGAAGATATAATATTATAGGATGCTTTATAATCTTGATAGAATGGTTTGTTAAAGAAACTCCGTACTTAAGTAACTCAACAATATTTCTTCTTTTTTTGCTCGTTAAATAAATAAGAAGGTTAGGATCGAGACGTGCTTGCTAATATCTCATGTTAGGACACTACGAAGAATGCTTCAAAGGTGAGAAGTAAAATACGTAATTAAAGTAGTAAGTACTGTAGTGAAGTCCAGGAAATGCATGGATGACCTAAGTTCAAATGACTTTCTATGAACAAATACAATTTTTTACATAACACAACTTGTATAAGACAATAGTATTGAAGAAAGTCTCGTTATTTTGTTCGATACTTTTAAAAAATGATAAATGTTACTAATGGTTAAGAAAAATCTTCTGTCACGTTTTACTTCTAATGTCCCCAAAAGAATTCATATAGTGTTTTAATTACATCATTTTATAAGGTACGGAGGAAGGTTCGTATGAAACTCATCAGTGCGTAACGTTTACTAGTTAAGATATATATAAAAGCTATTAATACGATGAAATACAAGATGTTAAAGGCTGGATGGACTCAGGATTATATGGACTTTCTCCTCATTCCACGTGCTCATCTTGTTCAATACATCTTCCTTCTTACGAGATATATTAGAGTTGAATTCATCAATCATAATACAATGAAACAATTATAAAAGGTTTTGGTAAAGAGAAATTATTTTAAAATAATCTGTTCAAAGAAAGGAATCCGATTATGGAGAGAAAATAGAGGATTAAAACCTTACTTAGATTCAAGTTAAAATTAATCTCAGCTTATTACTTTGAGAGTATTTAAGCTTATATACCTGCTTAAAAGGTGAATAGAATTACAAGGATACAAAGCCAAGGTCTATGTCTTCTAGTGTCTATAGTTCTAAAATAACATCAAGTATGTATAGTAGTCTCAAAAAAATACAATGTCTTTAGAGGAGATTTTTACCAACAAAAAAAATCGTAAAAATATAAGTGGAGTCTTAAGGATCTTAGAGCATTAAACAAGTCTTAGTGGCATAATTAGAAGCAAAATAGCAGAAGCAAAATATTAGTTAGAAAGGTAAGTGTATACGAGAAAGTTATACTCAGGAAAGTTAGGTTACATTAAACCTACTAACCCTTTCAAGATATCCTTCACTATAACTATTAAATAACATGTAACCACTTTGGTGGATTCATTGGTGGATTTCTTTGGTGGATTTTTCTCAAAAGTAAAGAAATCTAATAAAAGTAAATCTAAAAAATAAATAAATAAAAAAATTAAAAAATAATTAAACGCTTCTTTCTCATTGATTAAATTATAAAAATGAACATAAAACTATTCAATATGCAATAAACACATAATAACACAATTTCAATATACAATCATTTTTAAAGTAGCTTTTTGAAATTATAATTAGAAGGACCCAAAATGACTAATTCTTAGTCAAATATACAGGAACACATTAAAATATGAATGTATAAAAATTGACGAATATTAATTATTAAGATTGTAAACTATATTTTGCAAATCGATATTAAGTCTACCTACCAGCATACTATCCTGCATTTTTTGATATAATACCCACATATGAACTGATAAAAACAATAAATAACAGTGGTTATTCAGTAATTTTGATATATTTAACCAAAAATAAGCAGTGCATGAAGCAAAAAGAATTGTATATTTTGAATATAGGTTGCAAATTACTAAGTACCGTTCTTATGAGAGATTAAAAACTATGAAGATAATGAGATAACATTAACTGTATTCAGCATGGTATAAACAAGGAATCTAGCGGATTTTGACAGATAGCAGACAAAAAAGACAAAAGTACAAACAGGTTTTAGGATTTTCATTTGCTTTTCTTTGTTGTAAGAATAGAATACAGTTATAAGCATTTAGGAAGAAACCAGATGGAAAAGCCAACAATAGCTATGAAAAACAACATTCTAAACAACTTCTAAAGGTTTATAGTTAATCAACAAGTTTGTGCAAGTCAGCTTGGTTTGACCAAACCAATCACATTTTCAAGACGAATAAAAGTCACAAAGAAGAACTAACAAGAGAGAACTGTCATCGCACTAAACTAACAATGCATCTTTTAAGAATTTATGGGTCTGGAAGTTAAGGAGTGAATATTAAACTTGAGTATCTAGTTATGTCATAGTGTTTCGAAATACTGGACACACTTGGTCATCCTTTATCTAGTCACAACGCAACGTCCTGAATCTAACTCATCTTGCTTAACACATCGATAATCGATAAATAGAAAACAATACCCGTATAACTATGAGACAATAGATAAAAACATTAACGTGTAATACTTGAAAGAAGACATTAAAAAACCATTAATACTACAGAAATCTATTATAATAGAAAAAATACTACTTTTTTATTTTACCCTAACAAAACTAAAGTAAATTACACCATAGGACCACTTTTGAAGAAAATAAAAAGTAGAAGGTTACATGTATTTTTTTAGCACTACAGCATGAATGGAAAAAAATGGTCTAACGAATTTATTACGCGTTAATTTCTGCGTGTCGATTTTTTTACAAGATAAGTGCAACCCATTTATTAAAAAATATTGGAGAGATATATTAGCGCATTACCTATCAAACATTAGGGAAATAACTTACAAGTCGAAGTCTAAATTACATGACAACAATACATGAATAAAGAAGCAAGAAATGGATTCGATCGTCTTGTGGACCTTAGAGTCAGAATTTTTATTAATTTCGATTAATTTAATTGCCAGTATAAAATAATTAAACTGGCAAGCAAATTTAGACCACAAGTCTTTTATGTTTTACGCTATCTAGCGATATGAAGTTCGAAATACAGTCGGCACATAAAAAGTTTTAGTAAAACGTCAATATTTACAAAAAAAATTAATATAAAATGAAATCCAGTGGATCGATTCATCACTAATAAATATACATTTGCTTCTAATTTCATTTTAACCTGTAAAATTTTCAAGTTTTGAAATTTTCGATTGCTTAGCAAAATAGGTGATTAAATATTTTTTGGAACATGAGTCTGACTTCCTAGCGTAAACACCGCGGTATAGTTATGCCCGCCACAGACGCATACAAAGGACATAATTAAAAACCCATCTCTTAATAACACCTAGAACGGATAATTCAGATTAAACATCGATTTCGAATTTTCAGGGTGATCACAATAATTGTCTCAAATACAAACGGTA
Source organism: Microvelia longipes (assembly GCA_018340805.1). NCBI lineage: Eukaryota > Metazoa > Arthropoda > Insecta > Hemiptera > Veliidae > Microvelia > Microvelia longipes. Next base: position 25,285,574 of record JACMZG010000008.1, read on the forward strand.
TTATATGTGTGAGGAAGAGTAAAGAGGTGTTCCTACTATTATCTTATACGTGTTTCGTCTCAAATTAGCCAACATTTGTGGGTTACACATAGCCATCGGCCTAATCACAAAATTCTAGTCCAGAACTTAACAAGTTTAGCGATATAACAAATTTATGTGGGATACATGTAAAAATAAATAAAAATGAATATGTAATGGAATAAACTACATTAAATGCACCAACAAAAAGAGCGATTTTTGAAAATATAGGTCCGGAAAAAATATTTTGAGATATTCCAGCTATAACTTGCATTACTAGTTTAAATGCGAGAAGGTATGTTTAAAACATCTCATTAAAGATTTTTTTAAAGGAAATACATAATGATAAAATTTCAAAAGAATATTTCTAATCCATATTCTACATATACTTTAAATGTACAAATGGTTGCTTCATTTATTTAAAAATACTTGATCACGCATTTATAAATACATGAAGTCGGCATTGTTTATACTTTAGTGCAGTCAAAGCTATAAATATCAGTACTATAATAAACATAATCCAATTACAAATGTCAGCGATGAATTTTAAACCCATTTATTATAAATTGAAATTATGATTCAATGTCCGTTTTGTATAGAAAACAGGCTAATTTCTGGAATGTGATGGTTCGATATTGTAAAATCATGTAATACAAAACTGAGTGGGTAAGATAACACGTGGGCACGAGGATGAGGCTCGAAATACTGACAGCCTGCGTCACTTCGCCTTTGATTCTTATTTATATTTGAACACTTAAAAGGTACATGGAATCACTTTTTAGTGGAAAGTTTACAACTCACCAATGAATGATTAATCAAATAGAATAATGCATCTTATCTTAGTATTTGCTCATCCGAAATAACATAACACAAACTATTTGCAACATTTATCGATCTTAAAATGTGATACCACTGGCATTCATCGTGAAAACGCATTTAACACACAACTTAAAGTATCGTCGGATTTCATTCGATTCCGCGCCCTACATTAACTCGGTAAATTTTGGCGGGAATTTAAATTTAGGTCACTTAGATATCGACTTCGGACCGGTTTCATTTCAGCTGATAAGGTGAAATTTGCCTTTTATCAGCAAACCGGGTTTGACGTAGTTTTTTACCCGATTTTGAATTATTAATCCGTTCTAGAGTGTAGAGTTTAGTCATACTAAGTAGTTTCGAATTCTAAATTAATCATTCGCAAACATTTAAAAGCTTCAAACAAAAGCTAATTGCAGACAAGCTGTTTGAAACGAAGACATGATGGGTATCTTGACAGGTCATCAGAGACATTTGCATGCCATGAAAATAAAGGCAGAGCCAATGTGTGTGTGAAGTACGACAATCACTTTTTTCGTGTGAAGCATACGCTAGATTGAGGTTTAGTATATAGCCAAGACGACGAATTAAAGATGTTCAGTTCATTTCAGACAGGTTCATTCTATTAAAGATGAGGATCTGGGGATACTAACATGATTATAAGGGTATTCTTCCTACGGGATCCACCACAGGTAGAATGCATCTGCTACACTCAAAGGATTTATTTAAGCCATAGTGAAATCTCCTATAACATGTACTATTAAAAAAGAAACAGAATTTGTAGTTAGACAAGACTGTGAAATTCTTACCCTACCGATATCGAATGCATCAATACATCAAAAAACTAAGTAAAGGTTAATAATACAGCATACGTATATAGAAATAGACATTTTAAAAGTAGTCATCTTATATCAATTTATTTAGAAATATACTAAGAATTTAATTTAATATAAATTTGAAAATAAACAGAAAAGTATAGTTTATACGTTAGAAACAAAATCTAATCAAAAATTAAAGTGTTTTTCCCAATAAGAAGATATAGCTGAGAAGTGAAAGCTAAACAAGAAGTAGGCGGGCAGGCAACGCTCAGTGGTTCAGATCAAAAGCTTTTAGTGTGATGAATATAAAAACACCAAGACCAACCTTGCAAGGGTGAAAGTGTACACTAAGGAACGGGAAGTGTCCCACTCCGATTTTGTCTTATCTTAAACTTGTTATCAGCCTGGATTAAAGCCAAACAAGACTTCATAAAGTTTCTGATTTATATCTTAATCCACCCACAATATTTATCTTAACCCCTTATATGCAAAAATTTAAACGTAAACATATAAATCTGAACCTTATTCAATTTACTTGACAAATTTTCATTTATATTATTTAACAGTCTTGTTTCAAATGGTTTCCAATCCACTAAATGTTTAAATTGGACTCGTAAATTAAATTAATGAATTATACAACTTGATGGTATCTACTTGTTAAAAATTAATTTTAAATTTATTGTATCAATTATAATGACAAATTTATATAATTTAAGTATATCTTGCAAACAGTCATTTGAAGAATCAATTTAAAAATAATTTAGTAGACACGATGATAGCTATGATTTGATGATGTAACAATTTTTATATCTTTTAATTGAACATATGTTCTCTGCATATATTCAAGTTAAGGAATCATCTATTTATCATACCGATTTATACTAAAAAGTTAGGTCAGTGTAAAGAGAATAACTTCAAGTGACGTTACTAAATTTAATTTAAACTTATCAATCTGCCAAAACACCTTAAACTTAAGTATTGTTCAAGAATACAGTCCTTAGTGTATTTATTGTTACCAATAGAAAAATAAGCCTCACTCAATCTGAACCTACATACTTATACATAACGCGTATTGTATTATTGCATGATTAAGCGTAATTTTTCATTTGAAAATTCGCTGAGAAGTAAAAGCTTTGAAATAAAAATAAACTAAACGCAATTAAACATTTGTCAGATAAAAATATTCTGTTATTAATCAATAAAACAGACAAATTATTAATAACAAATATCTACTAATTATAATACCGAGACTAGTAATTCAATTAAAAATTAAACACAATACGAAGGAGTTAAGAGTTTTAGCAATTTTGAATGATAATCGTGATTATTTTTAACGATATTATTTTACAATTAATTTTAGTTTGAATACATTTATTATAGAAGCCGCCTCCGTGATCGAAGTCTTTAAGGTGTCAGTTCTTACACTGACCTTCGACACCACCGAGGTCTGGGGTTCACATCCCAGGTTAAAGACTCAGTTCATATAAGATTATTGTTCAAATAAGTTATCACCAACTTTAGATTACACTTTGAGCTTAACGGTTGCCACAATTACTTGAGGTTGTTTTCGCATGGGTTATCCCTAATGGGCCGCATATTATAATAGGGCAATGTTATTATTATTATCATACATAGTTAATTTCACACAGAATTAATATCGAATTAGTGACACAAAAGATCTAATTAACAACTTTAATTTTACCGAAGCCATAAAAAGAATAAGAGAAGAGTTTTTGTGATAATAACAAGTATTAAAAGTTAAAGTAAAGTCGAATTATTTTTTACAGTAAACATAATAATAATTTAAGATCTAAATGAAATCAGAATAAAATTGATGTTTTTTTTTATTTTATAGAGCGCGTGTTTGACTTGGTATGCCATGCGCTCAGGTAGCCTAAATATCGGGATTATCTTTATTAATTATTTCATAATAAATTGGAAAATATTTTCCTAGTTATGAGATTTTACATGCCTTATTATTGAGGTGTAGCTGATACAATACAGAACATAAAAATGCACGACCTTGATGATAGTCATAATCAAATATTAACTGTATAAATAGAAACCAATTCACAATAAGCAGATTTTTAAAGTGATTTACAATAACAAATTCCAACAAGTATCGCTTTCCCGGATATATCACGTCATTTGCATCCTAAACTTCATTTTAAATTATATATTGAGCAGTTATCTCAAAAACAAGACCTTGAATTAGATAGTTTAAAATATTTTGAATGTTCCTCCATAGATAGTCAAAACTGAAAAATTATACGTGAGCTTCAGATAACAGTAATGTAAACAGATAGAACTTCCGATACCTAATACCAAACAAATAGATAATTAAATAAAATAAAATGGAATAGAAACCATTGAGTAGTTTTTAAAAATATTTATTAGTTTTTTGGACCAATAATACATTTCTTTATAAATACATGTCTAAATTCTGTCAGCTGTGGTTGTTTAATAAAGAACTATATTCTACAAATATTGACCTACAAATATTTATGAAATTTGACACAATCAAATAGTTAATTTATACTAAAGAAACTAAATTACTCATTTCTTTAATCAAATTATAAACATAATATTAATATGATATTTGTTAATATATATATTATATTGTTTGTTAATATGATATGATATGGTGCCTAGATGTTATAGAAGAGAGACGTGAGAGGGGAAATGAAGAATTTCAGTCATAAAATATATTCCAAGCGGGAACAGAACTTCGTAAGTATTGGGTCTGGAGAAAGAATGGAAGAAGATCAAGAAACTCTTGTTAGGCAAGCAATGAGGAACTTTTTTTTCTTTAAATATGTTCCTAATCCCTTAAATAAATAACTATTAAAATTTATTTTAAATTTATAAATTAATAACTAAAAGTCAAATAATAATTAAATTTATGGGGTTGTGATTACATAAAAAAAACATGCGTGTTGCTCATTCTTTCTTAAGGTTGTGCTTCCCGTACATTTCTTGTATTGTCCCCAAATTGCTCTGTCACAATTTATCGTAGACTTAAATAAAAATGACACATGCTCAGCAAATTATGCTGACGAATCAAGCGTCTTTCGATTTTTAATATCATACTTAGATACTCACTTTTTACTTTTCATGAAAAACCTAACGATGCTGAACGCATTCTGCATTCAGCATTTTTCAATACAGGAAAAATGCATTCAGCATTTTTTCAATACGGTGGACACCTAATTTGGTGCGATTCTAATAAAAGTTGTGGTCATGGCTTGTGTAATTAAATAGAATTTTCGTGTGATAAAAATAAGGTTGTGTAAATAAGGTCCAAAGACGATTTAAGATCAATTTAAAAAAATAAACACCCATAAGGTTTAATTTTTTTTACTTAAGGGTTTAGTCCACCCGGGTTTCAAAGAAGCATAAGTGGGAAAATAAGACGGAGTCACGATGAGAAGGTGGTGAGTGACAGGATGATAAGAGTACTTAATTATAGTGATCAACAACTGAGGCTTGACATTTCAAAATTTAACTGCTAAATAATAGAAAAGTTAATAAAAGGAAAAAATAATATTTTATTTATAAATGATATTGACCCGACTGTGGGATTAGTTATGTTATATAGAAACTAGTAAAATATCTAATAATATTTAACTAAAGTATATTTTAACTAGTTTAAATATACTATAAGGTATATTTTCTAATATGTTTTCAAATTCGATGTTCAGAAAAGCATCGAAGAATATGTTCAATACACGCATCTTCGACATCATCAAAAATTTACAAAATAAAAAAGTAAGGAGACATTAAAATGCTTAAGAAAAAAAGGAGGTCATAGTTTATTTAAAAAATATTGAAAATATTTAATTTAAAGAAAGATTGCGATAAAAATTAATCGTAAAAGCACAGTGAAATTCATTATTTTTACACATTTTCATTTGCACTGTGATAGTTTGATCTAAATCTAACAAGTTGATACCTTGTCCTAATCATTAAAACATTTCATTTATATAGCAACATAGTTATTTCTTGATAAAATGAAAATAACAGAAAATACCCTCAAGAAATAAATACGTTATTTAAGCAAATTTTTAATAACTAAATAAATTCTCACACATAACAATATAAAACTGTATAATGTAAAATTTAAATAAACATTTTCACATCCTTTTTGCACACAAGGAAATTTATTGCTTGTAAATGCGAAAACATCACAAGATTCCTTGAAACATCACAATAAGGAACTATAATAAATAACAAATACTCCAATAATCATGACTACAAAACACAATCACTTCGCAACACCATTCTAATTTCATTTATAACTTATATTTTTACTACACCTGAGAATACTATAAAGTCTTTTAGTCGAGGTAAAGGTCGGATTTATAACAACAGTTAAAGTAATTCTTCACAAAAAGTATTTTATATTTAATGCAATAACAGTTATATTAAGTGAGAGGTGTAAAAGATGTATAAGTAAGATGTAATATTTTAGTTATATTTTTATATGGACAGCTATAAAATAATAATTCAATTAACGTATAAAAATGAATTCAAATAGATAAAATTTTAATTATATTGTAGTTTTATATTAATTAGTTAGCTAAATCAAATTTTAAAGAATGTTTTAACTTATTTATGTTATAAGATTAAATAATTTTAATAATCATAAGTTTTATTTTCACATTCTTTTACACACAAAGCAAACTAATGAGTAAAAATATATTTAAAACAATTCTTAAAAATAATAGCTGATTTTGTTGATATATTAATTTAAATGAATTTAATTACCAATCTAAAAATACTCATTAAAAATTTCTATTAAACCATAAAAAGAAACATTAACCATTGATATATATAACTATGATTTAAAAAATAAATAATTTAGTACTGTAGCGGGTGAAAGTATGTTGCATGCTTGAGTCGGCCTTGCTTCGCGTCGCCCCCTACTTACTCGTTGGTTAAAAACTAAATTAAAGAATTATTTATGTTTCTAATTAGTAATTAAAATGTGTAATAAAACAAAACAATAGAATATTAAAGAGGCAGAATTTATAAAGAAATTTAATATTAATGTTTAATTTAAATTTAAAATATATAAAATTATTTAAACTTTTATACATACCAGTTTTGTGTGGATATTGAATGCTATATAGTTTTGAAAGAATTAAATAGTCTTTTTATTAACAATTAAAGATGAAATCTAATACAGCGTATAAGTTGCATCCAAACTCATTTTCTATTCTCTTACCTAAGTTAATGTATTTTTTCTGCTTATAAACTTACATAAATTAACATTACATAAACTACAAGCTCGAATTTCAGGAAGTTGCGTCTGATTAAAATCGATGTAATTATTTGGAGCAGTTAGTTTTAAAATTAAATTATAATCAGAGATCTTTTAGGTTGGTGCAATAGAACTTTAGAAAGCCTACATTCGAACAAAGAAGCCAGAAATGATGGAAAAGATGAAAACAACTTTTAAAATTATATAGTCAAGTTAAGATAAAGATAAGAAAAATATTGTTAAAGCAAGCTCTACTTGCTTTATGACTTAAATATGCTTAAAAATCAAGGCGCCCTAACACCATCCTACATCTTTTAATATGTTGTATGGTTCAATAAAACAGTGAGACAATTTTTTTGCTTTGAATACAGTTACTAAGCTCCAATTAAAATTTAAGAAACTAAATTAAAATATATCCGCTCTAACGTGGGTTAAATATTTACATCAAGTTCCTATTTATAAGATTACTGTAAATCTACTGATGCTGATTTATTCAAAATGTGTTCGTTTGCAAATACATTTACACAATTATTTTTTTTAAGAAAAATATAAATATTACAATGATGGCTATATGATAGAAAATAAAACATTCATTAACTTAGAGCTATTAAGTAAATGAGAGCTATATAAAATAAAATTATTATAATAATATTAATTTTAGATTTGTATAACTGATCCTAGTTTATCAAAAATCACAGTTCATGAAATGCTCTTGCACGTTCGGTTCTAAACCCTAAATTGTTTTAGAATGAGCATGAATGGAGTCAATCGTAATAGAACGAAAGAATAAAATGTCTCTTGACAGTTAAAGATTTTAATTAAAACTAAAGCAGAGCGCTTTTGACGTATGTGTCTTGTTACAAGCCTACTCAAACCTTCTCGATTTTGTTTTATACTGAAAACTACTATTTCCAACAAGTTAATCTCTGCTCGAGGGCACTGATGATGACCTCTTGTTACGTTGAAAGCGCTCTGCTTAAGTTTTAATAAAATCTTTTATTAAAATTTTTTATTCTTTCGTTTTATTATCTAAATTAATGTTTTCATATAACCTTTTCATTGTAATGTTAATATTTTATACCCTGTGCGATAGAATGAAGCAGAGTTTAAATTATATAAAAGAAGCTAATACCTCAGCTATTTTCTAAGATATTATACATTTTTGTAATCAATCCCTCGTTTTAGCTAATGGATGGTTATTAAATCATTGCTAATTTAATTTGTATTTTTCAAATATCAGTATGCTTAATAAAATAAAAAAGAAAGTTGTTCAATATATTAAAATGTTAAAAAATTAAAAACAAGACAAAAATAAAACAAATAAATAAGGTGTGTAAAAGTGAAAATATTTCAAAACTTAACACAATTGCAGTAATAAAGAAAGATAAAAAATTTAAATATTGTATAATACATGTAAAATAAGACAATACGCAAAACTAAAATTAATAATTCATAAGTGAATACAACATTAAAACTATTTCGAACTAATAGATATTAAATTTCTATATTCTTTTTACATTTCTCTAGAAAATTAAAATAATTCTTAATAAGTATTTATACTAGTACATATTAAAATAATATTTTTTAGGACGGCTAAAAAAATTTACTTTGCCTGCCTTACTTACTTAATACTTTACTTTAATACCGCTTTATTTGCTTTAATAGGGAAAGAAAGTAAATAAAGTAAAATATTTTTTTTATTACGCCCCAAAAAATAGAATGTAGAATGGCTATAAAAAAAATTATTGAAAATGGCTTTGGACATTAATTATTGACTCGATTAGCTCGTCGATAAACAAAATTCCGCAACCGTAAAACCTCATTTTAATTTATCTAGAATAATTATACAAGTTAGTTAAAAATAAGTGTCTTAAAAACGCACAAACAGTTTATCATTGTAACTTGTAAATAAATAGGTTTCTCAGACATCTCAATTGTACATTAAACAGAAATTAATTCAATTAAAATCTAATTAATTACCTTGTAACATCACTAGAAAGAAGGATTGCTTATCATCAAGTTACAACTTCATGATGTACTTGACTTGTACTTCCTTGTAAATTACAAGTAAGCTTAGTCTTTTACACCAGCATGTACCTTGATATATCTGTTAGACAGGATCTTACACTTATAAAAGAAAAACATTTCAGTAATTTTATTTATAATGGACAGTGATGAAATAATGAAATAGAGTTGTCATCTTCAAAATATACTAAATAGACTAAATCCTAATAAAGCCCTAAATACTTCATATCATGACTAATGGGTATGGGTTCGTTTTTCACACTTCAGTACAATTTTTGGCACGAAAAAATTTTATTTATAAATTACCATATAGTTACCATATTATATAAACATATAGAACGTTTAAACAATAATTTTAATAATCAAATCAGTTAATCCTCTATTTAAATTTTTACTTTTCTCCGCACTTTTATCGTAGGTATATTGGAAAAGTATTGAATTTGCAAAAAAAATCCGAAATCGAGATGTCACCTGAATTGATGTTTCAGGCGTTTTTACGACCTCCTAAGAGAGTTTTACAAAGTTGTCTGTCTATATGTGTGTGCGTTTATATGTGTATGTGTGTCGGTTTTCATCATATCTCCCAGTGTATTTATGCTAGAAGGTTGAAACTTAGTTTAAAAATCAATCCTTAGGTCTAGTTGTGCTATCCGGAAAATATGTTTTATTACGTCATTAGCCCGCAATAATGACTTAGCTAAAATTTCGAAGATTCAAAACAAGCGGAAAAAGTTTTCGTTAGTTTGAGTTTTGGCAGGCATGTAGTCATATATAAGACCAACATATGGGCCAAGTTTCATATCATTTTCAGCAGAAAGTGCATTTTGTGCATTGTACAATGCGTGGATACAACGCATCTTTCGACGACTTTTGAGATTATAGTTATGGAGGGAGTAATTTTGTTTTAATCTGCATATCTATGCTTAAATAAAATATTTGATTAAGGGCGCTAAAATTCTATTTATTACTTACATGGTACTCTTTCCTACTGCAGTAATAAAATAACATCCCAATTTATATTAGCCCATAAGAGAACACGCGACTATATTTCTTACTTATTAGGACATCTTCTAAGCAATATGTTTTTATTTTATAACTAATAACAAATATTCGTAAACCCTAAGAACCACCCAAGATGTTAACAACCACGAGGTTAACAACAAGTCATCAAAACCCCAGGATAATTCTAAGAAACTTTAAAATAATTATACCTCGAGTATTTATTAAATACTTACAAGATTCTCCTAATGAGTTCTTCCATTAAATCCATTCTTTACAAAGAAAGAAGATTTAGACGTAATAAAAGCCCGAGAAAATGATGAACAGAATTACGTAGGTTTCGTTCATATGTGGACACTTGATGAAGCAATACCACTCGAGTTTGTAATTTAGCCTTGAAATAATAAAAAGAGGAAGAACTAAAACAACTTGGAAAATAAACAATGAATACTAGATACAAGTGGGTAGAGAGGACAATATGTGGACAACACTAGAGAGACTCAAGTAAGTACACATCGCATATTGTGATCAAATCTTGCATACTGGAGAAGTTAGAAATGTGGGAAACTCAGAAATGAAGTAAAACATACAAGCAATAATAAATTTGATGAAAGAGAGAATAGGAAATAATGCTTAAAACTATACCAGGGTTTTTTCATTAAGATGGTATTATTGTCAATGCTCTCTCTAAATAAAATTAAATCCTTTAAGGACTTACCACTTATGATAAGTATAAGTGCTAATAATTTAAATAAATAATATTGAATGAAAGCTCAAGAACGAAAAATGAATCTCATTTCATGGGATGCAGGTCATGGAATTGGGTAATAATACGAAAAAGTTATCATGACATCAGTTATTATGACACATTAAATGAAATCAGTCAATAAAGCTGATATCAGCCAAGATGTTAGAAATTTATAAGGTGATTCAATTCGATGTAAACATGTTATAACCTGACGTTTTAATAAATAACGTGTGACGTCATTGCAGGAATCGGTATAGGCAGTTAACATTGAAAATTTACTATTTATTCCTGCAATGACGTCAATGCCGGACTATAACCTAACATGTAAAAAAATTGATTTCATTCATGAAAACCCTCCAATTGAATCCCCTTATAAATTCTATCAGCTTAAATATCAGCTAGTAAAATCCCCCCAACCCACCGATGATGAGGTCGATGGCATTTTGATAGTAGCTGGCTCTAGCAAAAAATAATGTAAACAATAGGGATGTGTTGTTTGTGTTTACTATGACCCATTTCAGTCACAGAATTACCCCAGGTATCCAAACTAATCTGATGTGTCCTCTTTATCCTTAAATTTTCTTGGGTCGAGACAATTCTTGCTCATCCCTTGATGAAATGAGGCGTAAAAATTAATTTTTCGGGGATAAATAAAGATTTATATGGTTTAGGATATTAAATAATGACCAAATATGGGAAGAAAACTTATATTTAGTGTTATTCATGCAGCAATTACACTTATAATTCTAGTACAACTCTAGATAACAATAAGCGAAGCCTTTTTTATCAAGTAAATCGTTCAAAACCAAATATGCACAGTATACTAGTAAATAAAATAAAGACAAAAATAGATTTAAATTTTAAAATAATTTTTTTATAAAATAGTTTCAGCAGACAAGGGTAAGAATTTATCCTTACCTATGTAAAGTAAAAGATAAAAATAAAATAACAAAATATACCATTTATTAGTTCATCTATTATTAAACCAAATTACGACACTAAAGACTAAACGTAATGAATAATGAACGAAAAGAAAATTAAATATAAAAGGAGTAAAAGTAAATCATGTAAATAGACATTTTAATTATAATCTAGAGATTTAATTGACTAGAGATGAAGTCACAGTCATTTATAGAAGTTATCTAAAAGAAATGTTACAAATACAATGCATCCTCTAACACTAACACTAGACCACAGTATACTCTACTCTACAACACTCCATGCATAACTCTTTACAAACACTATAATTTTATAATAAATTAATAGAATGTTAAGAGCAGTTATTTTTAATTTCGTAATGAAATAAGACATTTTATATAGTTAGGAGTAAGGTTGTAAGGACTGTAGGAGTTAAATAATCCATATTTTAAAACTGAAGATGAAATAAAATAACAGTATTTTAGTAATTATTTGATTGCATCATTAAGGATTAATCTATAAAAATTATTATTAACACTTGTCTGAGTCTCTTCCATAATACTAGGTGAGAATTGGTTTAGGGAACAGAAATGACTAAATTTCATTAAATTAAATTGAATAACCTATTTTTCAGTATTCATGTTCTATGAGGCTAATTTATGCAAAGAAAATTCTATACATAACGTCAAGTGAAGATTAGTAAATGATTTTATTTTCTATTTAATAATAAATAATTTATTTATAAACAAAAATAACTATTTTAAGTAATATCAAAAAAATTATTAGTTAATATAAACGTACTTTTTTTTAATTTAAAGGTACAACTAAATTAAATTTTTACAGTACACTTAAAAAATATTATAAGTAGGCGTTTAGTAACGTGTCAATTAATATTAGGGGACCGCTTCACTAATGTATCCATTTATTAGTGTCACATAATAGGCACTGCAAACAAAGAATACATAGAATTCAGATGGTTAGGAGGATGTTAGTGACCCAGCCAAGTATTGCTATTAGTGCTCTTAAAATTAGAAAATTAAAACCTTACACTATAACAGACCCCTTCTCTAAAAATTCTGGCGCGGTGGTCCGCATGTCGGGCGAATTTCCTTTGGATGCGTGTTTTCGTGCTTTTTACATTATATAAGTTTACAACTACTAAATAAATAATTCCGGCGCGGTGGTCCGCTGTCGGGCGTATTTCATTTAGAATGCGTGTTTCCGTGCTAAACAACCCATTTCTTGCTTATGCAAGAACCATGCCAATTGCGTGGTCCCGTATCATGCTTTAGAACTTAAGCAGTTACTCAATTGTCAAGCACTGCTCGTAACTCTTTTTGACTGTATTTTCCAAGGAAATGCGCATAATCATCCAGTTGGACGTACAAACAATGCCTCTAAAATTAGAAGTACGCACTATTATTTGCACTAGTTTAAAGCTTAGTTACTTATCTTTAAGATTAGTCAGTTTTCTTCCAATGTTTTTGCGCATTTCTTTGAAAACGACACCCTACTTGAAATTTATTTTTTACCGACCTAAATTTTGGTTCTTGGTAATTTACAATGGTTTTTTCGATTTTTAGGTCACTTAGAGTGGTCGTATTGACTTCGGACCGGTTTCATTCGATTCAGCGTCTCAAAAAACATAAAAATTTATGTTTTTCGCGGCAAAAAATATTAACCCTCAATTTTGCTGATTTTTTGAAAATTTCGTTGACTCAGCAAACCGGGTTAATGACGTCACAAAAACTTGGTTTTCAATAGGGTTCGTGTCCTCCCAAAGGTTGATTTTGTACCAAGTTTGGTTAAAAAAATATTAATCCGTTCGAAAGATAGAGTGTTTACAAAAAGTGTCTAGAAATACATATATACGTACATATATATACATATATATGTATATTATATATATATATTATATATATATATATATATATATATATTATATAATATATATTTATATATTTATATATATATTATTATATATATATATATATATATATATTATATATATATATATATATATATATATATATATATATATTAAAATTTAATTAAAATTAAATTTTTCATTAATTAATATAGATATTAATAATGTAACACGTCAATGTATTTAAAATTTAACTATCGACATAAAGTTTATGTTCGACATTAAATATTCAAAATGAGTGATTAATTACAAAACTAAATAATATATATATATTATATATATATATATATATATATATATATATATATATATATATATATATATATATATATATATATATATATATATAAAGTCTCGCGAAACATATTTGAACACCTAGGACATTTGAAAAGATTAATCTGCAAGCTTCAGATTAATCTGCAAGCTTGAGATTAATCTGTAAGCTTGAGATTAATCTGCAAGTTTGAGATTAATCTGAAAGCTTGAGATTAATCTGCAAGCTTCAGATTAATCTGTAAGCTTGAGATTAATCTGCAAGCTTGAGATTAATCTGCAAGCTTGAGATTAATCTGTAAGCTTGAGATTAATTAGTTGTCAACATCAAGATAACTTAAATGTTGAACGTTTTTACCACAGTTATTCTTTTTTCAGTAGGAATACATGGTACACAAATTCGGGTCATTATGGAGTGACATACACAGTTTTAGTGATTTTGAGCCTTCATAAAGTGAACATTAAATTTAAACATTATCATCTTCAGATTTATAAAAAAAGTCTGGTCGGTTCGTTTAGAAATTTCTTAAAATAGTGAACTATTTGATTTATTTTTTAAATTTTGCCTAGAAGAAATATGTAGAAACCAAATAAAAGTTTAGTTGAGGTCCTTATTTTACAAAAAAAACAGTTTTAATTAGAAGTACAACTTTTGGCTTCTTGTTACAATGAAATGTCATAAAGTAAAAAATAAAGCAACAAACTCCCAAACTGTTGCCGTGGGATCGTGAGATACTTTTCACAAAAATTTCATTCTGTATTTCCTAACTTCCCACGAGCCAACTTAAGATACTATAAAGACAAACAATAAATTTTATTGCTTTTTATGAAATAAAAAATTAAAGTTAAAAAATATCGAAATTCTATTAACAAAAAATTCGACGATCTAATACAACCTCAAGCAACATTTAATTTCCAAATAGAGTAACCAACAAAAATTAAAAGACAAGATCTCGTTACATTCATTTATCGTTGCAGAATTTTTGAATTCTTTCATAAAAAACCTCTTTACCTTTTTGGATAAATCACAATGATCAATAAATTTTTATGAACTAAGGCGCATAGTTAGGTCTTAAGAAATGACTTTTTAGAGATTAAGCTTCATCTTTTTATAAATATTTAAAAATAAATATTTAGATTGACTTGATATTAGATTAACTTGTACCAATCAGTTAATAAAATTAGCTTTAAAATAAGTAAGGTTAATTTAATGGACTGTAACAAAGAGACTGTAATAAATAATAAATAGAAGACTGAAGTGTTCAACTATTAATAGTAATAGCTATAAAGATAAAAGTAAAAAGAATGAAGAAAAATTAGAGCATTTAAAGAACGCACACTACAATAAAATGTTACAAATCATAGTTTAATTAGGGTTAGACAGTGAGGGACGTCTTCCCAGGTTATTTTTGGTTTAATTCTTCACAAGTATTTGTGAGCTCCATTATTATTAATAGTTCTAATTCGAAATTATCGTCTGAAATACAAAGCACTGATCGATTAGAAAAATTGAAGATACAGGTCTTGAGCGAGCGTCTAGAACAAGGCTCTATTAACTGATCTGAAAGAAGCGATTTTGTTAATGTTTTTGGTGATATTTAACAGTTAACTTGGGTTATACACCCTATACACTCGTATAGACTGTAGCAAACTACAATATATTTTAACAAATTTAATAAATCAAACAAATTTATATTTTTCACTGTTTAGAAGTAATGTACTGTTTTTCAACGATAAGAAGTAATTATTATTATTTTGAATTTAACACAGCAACGTAGGATGTACAAGAGCTCAGTTCAACAGTTTTTGAAACTAAACAATATAAAAAAAATTGATGCCCATACCACCGAATTCCGATAGTTTAATACTGAGTAATTCTTCGACATACATCACCTCTATTACAATACCACAATGCATTGCTATTATTTGGAACAAAAATACATAAACTATGTCGGTTAATAGCTAGATAGCTTTAAAATCATTGGGAATTGGTGATCTAGGTTTTACAAACAGTATTAATAGTATGATAATAAGGCGAGCCACCGCGTGTCCTGGTTTCAAACGAGCCATAAATGTCTTTGAGTTTTTTGGACTCAGAACATTGTACTTTAGCACTAAAAATCATACTTACAAAATAAACTTCGTTTCTTCTAATTCTTTAGAAATTTTATATAATCAATTACGGTCATTTTGCGACGCAATATTGAATTTTTCCAAAGATTTATGTGGTTTTTTTCTCTATTACCACGTTTCAATTAAGTTGCTTAGCCAGTACCGTGATACCAAGAAAAGAGCACATACATCCACACATCCATTTTAAATATGGCGAAGACCTTTGATTAACATAGTAGGTGTAAAATTTTAGCGAATTTCCTTTACAAAAAATTTTCATGGCAGGAGTCGAAGTCAAGGATGTGTCAGAGGTTTTAGATCTGTTTAAGAGTTCCCAAACCACGAAAGTAATACTGTCGTAAATAAGTGAAACTGGAATTTAAACTAGTGTAAACAATACACTTCGAAAATAATATAACATTCCGAGTGTTTTTTTGTGGCACTGAGTAAAATGAAACTGATCCGGAGTCGGTCCGAGTTACTATAAGCCAGGGTTTCCAAGTTCTAATCTTTGTAGCAGCGATAATTATTTTTTATAAGCTAAACCGTAGGCATAAGGAAAAGTATTGTAACCCCTCCCCTCCCCAAACAAATCCCTTTTAAAGCATTTTTATTACTAGTCCAAAAGCCGGACCTGAAGAAATGTGACTATTTTGTACTATTTCAAACCAAATTTTTCTGATAATATACCATATCAGAGTGGAACCCTTCATGTAATTGCGCATGCTCAAAATTATATAATATCGCGCACATTTCAGTTTTCTTAAAATAAGTGGTCCCCTGTGGGTCGTGTGCAAAACATGTAAAGAACATTTTTAAAGATGATAAAGTTTTCCATAAAACGAGTGTTTAATCATCAAAATCAGATGACTGCAACTAAAGTTATGGCTCTTTTAACAACACCGAAAAAATGGTTAATTTATGCATATAAGCTTCTAGTGCATTTTTTGGCAATTTAACAAATTTTCAGAAAAATTTGGTTTGAAGTAGCACAAAATCTGTCACCTTTTTTAGGACTGGCTCTTGGACTATACGTTCTGTCTGACTGTCTGTATCACGCATAACTTCCGCTGTGTTTATACTACAGAATTGAAATTTGGCACAAAAAATCAGATGCCCGAAAGATGATATTTTTCCAGAAGATAATATTAATCTAGTTTGAGTCATCAACAATTAAAAAAAATCGTTAAATATCAAAAAACTGACCGATCGAGTTGAAATTTAACACGAAAAGACATCTATATGTGATCAATAGATACACAAAATTCCATTATGATATATGTCTCTATTTTGAAAATATTGACTATTACATTTTGAAACCCTAACGGCCAATAAATTTTTATTTGCTCACTGCTTTTTAATGTTAGAAATATCAACAGACACCGAAACGTATGGTGAATTAATTCTGAAAATTCCGTAGCTATTTAACTTTAAGTTTGCAAGTTAGTGGCGAACATAAATATTTATTGGTACGACTATAAAACCCTAAATATTTGGGTATACCTATTAATTCTAAGGTATACTAAATGCCGCCTTATGCTTAGGTAATTATGACGTTCTGAGGCCTATCAACGCAATTCCGAAGTCATAACACCCTAGACTTTGAATAATTAATTCATTCTGAGGATGAGCAAAGCGACTTATTATCATAGTATACACTATACATACTATATAAGTTAATAACTACAGATAAATCTGATGCGGAGGTCCCCAAGCCCGGTTAATACCTCTTTCTTCTGCGTGCTTCATAACCTGAGCAGTACCACAACTACTTGTTACTCATTTTTTTCGGATTTTAAAAAGAAATTCGCTAATAATATGAATATTAGTATACCCCAGGCCCGTGGACAGCCAAAACTTGTGGGGAGGGTGATTTTTTACTCACCTTTATGGGATTTCCGTTGGAAAACACTTCGTCAGAGGAGGCAACATTTTTATCAGAGAGGAAGAGGGGTATGTTCTGGCCCCTCATTAGTTACGGGCCTAGTATAACCTAATGTTCAAATAAGTGATAATAATGTTGTGCAGTGCTAATTTTGAAAGGATGTGCATAGTTTTGCATAACACATGGATAATAATCGCTTATCTTTCGAAAATCAGAAAATCAGAGATGCAATAAATGCATTGATGAGCACTAAGAAGCACAAATTCAAAGGATATTCGTCCGGCTTCTGAACCTCTACACCAAAATTATTTTTACAATGTTTCTCTTTCTGTTATAGGACATGGAGAGAGAAGTTAATAGAACTCATTTATACCGTAGGTTATAGGAAAAGTATTGTGTTAGCAAAAATCCGAAACCGGGATGACACCAAAATTATCCGTTTCAGGTGTTTTAAAGGCCTCCTGAGTAGTTTTCTCAAAGTTGGCTGTCTGTATGTCTGTGTGTGTGTCTGTTAATATGCTAGAGACATAAAACTTTGTACAAAAATAATTTTTATACATGCAGTTGTGCTATCAGAAAATAATGTCTTTCTGATGTCACTAACCCGCAATAATGACTCACAAAAATTTCAAAAATTATAAAACGCGGAAAAATTATGCGATCGGATTGAGATTTGGCACGCATGTAGCTATATATAAAAAGTAACATATGTGCCCCGTTTCATTTTATTAGCAGCATTAGTTCAATTTTTATCAAATGGCGTGTACGTTTTTTTTTGAATTCATAAAAAATCAGATAATAATGTAATTAAGTTGAAATTGGATACAAGTGTATTCCTTTATGTGATAAATAAAACACTACGTTTTATTTAATTTTGTTAGTCATAAATGTTAAGAAGCATCGAGCGTAGCCAGTGCCTTGATGAGTCCCACTGGGAATGAAACACTTGCATTTACTATCGAGAACGAGCGTAGCGAGTCCGAAGATGTGTCGCAGAATAAATTTAACGACTTGTACATTCTGAGGACGAGTGATGTGAGCCTGAAGCAGGGAGGATGAGCGTAGCAAATCCGATGTGATGAGGAAAAGTTTCGAGGTACCCTGTACCCGATTTTTTAATTTGAAATTATTTAAGAGTCGTTTTTCATAGTATTATCAAAAGTTAAGGAAAATTCATTTATTAGATTCGTAACTATATATGCTTATGTACCTAATAAATATTTAAATATGTCATTGCACTTATCCGAATTTGAAAGTGCAATGACAATGACTACGCTAACTCAAAAACCTCAGTATGAAGGACCTGACTTCATAGCGTGCTTAATTTACTTATCCGAAAACATATTTTGTAGACGAAAATTACCGAGAGTAGATAACATATTGTCGCAATAGTTTTAATCTAAACATGTTAAATACTTAGTCAGCATATCAACTCAATCTTATTATTAAACAACAATAATACCTAAGAATTTCCTTACATTACAGTGTAAAACACATTTTCTACTAAAATGAGAAAATATAATAACATTGAACCAAACCTGTGTTCAAACATTGACTTTTTGTCAATATCCAGACTTAATATTTATAACAAATATGATGTTGAAGTACCTGAGGTTATATATTAAGGGCTATTGACTGTGAATATTTTTAATTCATAAAGTCAAACAACTTATAATATATAATTTTAGACACAATTCAGTGGCAATATTATACCTGAAGTGTTCTATGTTCATTAATAGTAAAATAATAAAAGTGGAAATACATTATAATAAAGTACCTTTGGAAGATGGCAATAAGGCAAAATGGAAGAGTCCTAGAAACAGTGTTCCTATCCAACAGATTCGCATCGTTCTACAAATAAATCCAAAAATGGTAACTCCCCCTCTCTCCCATTCACATCTTAACAAAATAACACTAAGTCGAGATACCGAAATGAAAAATGTCACATATCGGCATAGAAAATTTTACGAAAAAATTCACGTTTAATCACGATGTGTGTATATGATAAGAGTTTCAATACGAAACATTCGGTTTTACAGAAAAATCGGCGATAGGTTATACTTTGACTGTTTGTGGAATACTGGCATGTACAGTATGCAGGATTCTATACCCCACTTACTAGGCACCTATCAAAGGCAGAATATTACTCCCGCTCTTCAAGGTACCTTCCTTTCACTCTTCTTCACTCAGGTTTTTCAGATGTACCATCTATTACTACAGGACAAACAAATACATATTACTCTACCACGATTTAAAAGACGCTGATTAATAATGCAGCCACTTAAACCGTTTAACAAGGAGCAACAAATGGTATTATAATAACAGAGACACGAGAAAACATAAAAAATAGATTAAATAGATATTATAAAAAGATACTAGAACAAGGATAAAAGTTACTAGCTTCGCCCCCTTAAGGCAGAAAACTTTAAAAAATATATTATGTACTTAAAATTTAGTTTCTCAACCAAAAGAAAATAATAACGATAAAAAAAATTAAAAAATTAATACTTTTGTGATAAGCCGAGTGCGTAATAATCAATATTATACCAATTAATTATAAAGCAATGTAAGTTTTATAGGCGGACATTAAACCATAAAAAGTTCATACCCAACACATAGACAAGACAGATACAGATATTTACGTAACAAAGCAGAAAAAATTGGGAACGGAGTACTTGGGAACATCGGATTCGCTATGCTCGTCCTCCCAGCTTCGGACTCGCTTCGCTCGTCTTCAGAAACACAAGTCGTTAAATTTATACTGCAACACGTCTTCGGACTCGCTTCGCTCGTCCTTAGATAGTAAATACGTTCGTTTCATTTCCACAGGTCATTTATCCAGGCACTGACCACGCTCGGTGCTGTTTAACTTTTATGATCCACCAAAAATTATGGATAGACTTGTTGTATGATAACGAAACTTAGTAGACTTATTTATTACGTCAAGGAATACACTTGTACTAGTAATAATATGTAGTAGTAGTAATATGGGGCAGTGGTATATGATATGATATGAGTGGAATATGGACTTTTTATCTCTCTCATTAAAAATCCCAGAGAGCCCGTGCTGGGATTGAACCCATGACTAAATAAACTCGGAAGTTTAAAGTCAATTCATTCTGTGTATTGGCCGCGTACCTTAACCACTACACCACAGGTGCCTCTGTACTGTACTAAATTTCAAAATTGAATTATTTTCCGATTTTTTCTAATTTTTTAGAAAACTGAAAAATTAAAATTAAACTAATGCTGATAATGAAATGAAATTTAGCACATATGTCAGTCTTATACATAGCTACATCGCTTCATTTTCTGGGTTTTATGATTTATTGAAACTTTTGCTGAGTCATTATTGCGGGTTAATAACGTCATAAAAAATATTTTTAGAATAGCACAATTATAGCGGTAGACTGATTTTTGTACAAAATTTCAACTCTCTAGCATAAATGCACTGGGCGATACGATGATAACAGACACTAACACACACATACAGACAGACAACTTTGCAAAAACCACTCATGAGGCTTTAAAGACGCCTGAAACGGATAATTCCGGTGACATCCTAGTTTCGAATTTGTTTTAAACAAACACAATACTCTTTCTATATACCTACGGTATAAATGAGGAAAAGTAAAAATAGAAATTTACAATATGAAAATTCAGCCCCGAACGGAAAAGGTGGGTGATAATGTACATAGTACCTGCAGAGGCAAATCTATTGATACAATCGTCAAATTTATGATATGACAAATGTATACGTGTCTGTATGAGACAACTAGAGTAGGAGACGTGGTGTCAACTATACTAGAAGATATCTACAATCCACCACTTATGTAACAGTCGTTCAAAAATAATAACTTTTTACTTTAACGTTTATACGCACAATGAAGTAGTTCCGTACCAGTCGCATCTTCTACTTAACTAAAAGTTCAGTTGAGTCTACTCAACAGTGCTGAAACTGGTACATAGTAGATAAGGTGCATTTATATGATTTTCACTCTTGTTTAGTATATATTTGAATTGTGGACTTGCTAAAAGGTCCGTTGTACATTGATAAAACTTACAAATTTTCATACTTATCCTAGAGGATGTGAATGAAAATTTAATAGTTGTATCTATGTACCATGCCACGGAATAAAAGCATCTTTATATGCTCAGATAGTCAGGCTGCAATCAAGGCACTAGACTCACCCAGTCTCTCCAGCACACTGGCAGGAGAATGTCAACAACAACTAGAGTTACTTGGGAAGAAAAATAAAGTTACACTGGTTTGGGTCCCTGGTCATTCTGGAGTAGAGGGGAACGATACCGCTGATGAACTAGCCAGGGAAGGCTCCTCTAAACCCTTCAAGGGACCAGAACCAGCTATAGGACTTACCAGAAGCAAAGTCAACTTCCTTTTAGATGACTGGGTGATGGTGAAAACCAGAGATACTCTTCAATCAAAAGCTAATTGCAGACAAGCTAGGAAAATGTTGAAGAGAGCAAACAAAAGCATGAGTATATGGGCTCTCTCATTGGGAGGAAGAGCTTAAGATACCTGGTGGGTATCTTGACAGGTCATTGCTGGCTTCAGAGACATTTGCATGCCATGAAAATAAAGGCAGAGCCAATGTGTCCTAAGTGTGAAGTTGGGGACGATAAAAATAAATAAACAAGCTTTATTTAACAAATATACAGAAACGTACATATAGTTAATTGTCATACATAAGCAAAAAATAAATAAGTTATACTTAAGCAAATAAACTAAATATCTAACATATCTTTAGTTAGTAAAAGTTATAGCATGAAATTCTGATAGACTGTACAGCGGATTCCTTATAAGTATATTTCTCACATATTTACAAAACAACTTGCTTTCTAAGGACCTTATATTTTCAGACAAGAAATTGAATAGTTTCAGACCAGCATTAACTGAGTGATATTTGGCTGTTTTGGTAACCTTGTATCTCTGTACAACGTACTGACTGGTTTGTCTTGTAAAGTAAGAATGGACATTCTCTACAGTAGACAAACTAGATTTAGGCCCGTATTCAAAGACGTTTTCCTAACATTCTCCTAACTTTTTCCTAACATTCTCCTAACATTTTCCTAACACCTAACTTTTTCCTAACATTTTCCTAACATTTTCTAACAATTTCCTAACACCTAACATTCTCTTAACACTCACCTTAGGTTTAGGTAAGAGATATGTTTTTAAGCCACGAAATTTAAATGATCGTTCCCGTGTTTTAAAAGTCATTTAGAGGCTTCGCATGATTTTTTTTAAGAACCTAAGGTAGTTAAGTCAAAAAGTGATACCATTGTAAATAACGTAATATATCGCAAAATATCAATGTTATTAACTTATTACCTGGATTTACGACACACTTTGTCGTATTAATAACTATCTACATAAATTTACATAATACTGTTAATCCACTTACCTTACTATTAGGGAGTTTACCCTGAAATTCTTTTTACACAATTAGATTTTTTATTTTCTATGGTCTGTTTGTGGCGGGCTATCGATTCAAAGAGGAAATTCAGTTGGTCCGGTGTGAATAATTCAGCCATTATTATACCAAAAAATTTTACACAAACAAAAATTAATTTGATGACAAAATACGAAAAACAAAATTGTGTAAATGATTTAGCAAAATGAAAACAGTGTTGCACTGATTAACAGGTCTTCATTTAGACACCTTTGGATTCGTACAACCTGGTCCACGTTCAAACTTGAAACGCTTGATACTGCTTTATTATGAAAGTTGTTACAATAATTGAACATTGTATTTGTATTAACTCTACTGTTTACTGAAAACATATGTAAATAAAGTTTCTAATATATTTAACATTCGCCAAAGCAAGGCCGCATTGTTGTTTATGACAAAGTGTGTCGTAAATCCAGGTAATAAGTTAATAACATTGATATTTTGCGATATTACGTTACTTACAATGGTATCACTTTTTGACATAACTACCTTAGGTTCTTACTAAATAAAATCATGCGAAGCCTCTAAAAGACTTTTAAAACACGATAGGAGAACGTTAGAAAAATGTTAGGAGAATGTTAGGAGTTAGGAAAAAGGAAAATGTTAGGAAAAAATTAGGAAAATGTTAGGAGAATGTTAGGAAACGTCTTTGAATACGGGCCTTAATATTGTGAACAAAATATGAGTAACTGATAGCAGTACAGAGAATACAGTGTAAACAAATTATTACTCTTAAAGGATTCTCGACAAGATTGTAGTTGAGGGAGCTTAAATAAAACTCTAATTGCTCTCTTTTGTAAAATAAATATTCTATGGGAGCTCCGCCCCATATCATAGTACCATAAGATAGGAGAGAAAAGAAATGAGCATGATACATAATTCTTAACGAATTACTTGATAGGCAATTAGATGCCTTCCTAAGCATATAAATGCTGGTACCTAATTTTTTAGCTAAATAATCTATATGGGGCTCCCAAGAAACCTTGTTATCTAAGTGGATGCCTAAAAATTTAAATGAATTTAATGTATTAGATTTGAAATCAAAAAAAAATTTACGCTTTTGTCGCTGTTAAGCTTAACCTTATTAGCATTACACCAGTCTAGCAGAATACTTAAAGCAAGAGACTCGAGCTCTTTAAGTTTGAAAAGGATTTAGAAGTTAAAATGACCCCATAATCGTCAGCAATAGAAATGCTGCAGCTAGGATATGGAGCATACAATATGGTAGATCATTAATGTAGATTAAAAATAAAATCGGACCCAATACAGACCCTTGTCTGACCCCATGTTGAATTTCAAGGAGACCTGAAAAAGAACCTCCAAGATCAACATACTGCTTCCAACCCTTCAGGTAGGAAATTATAAAGTTAACTGATTTTTCATCTAGCCCATAAAACTCTAATTTTTTTCTTAAGATTTCTAATTGTACCCCATCAAAAGCTTTTGAAAAGTCAAAGAAATAAGCTAGAACTTTTTCATGGAGGTCATAGTTATCCATGCAAATATTAACAAAGTTAGTTATAGCTTTATTGTACTTTGACCTGTCCTGTACCCATATTGATGCTCATAAAATAATTTGTTCTGCTCGAAATACTTAACTAATCTATTTTTAACGCATATCTCTATAACTTTGGCTAAGGCAGGGATAAGCGAAATAGGCCTATAATTACTATAATCTTCCTTACTACCTTTCTTATGCAAGGGTATAACCCTAGCTATCTTCAAGGCGTCAGGAAATACACCTTCAATAAAACACTCGTTGATCAAGTGTGCTAAAGGTTCGCATAAACTAGAAGCTATATTCCTTAACACTAGAAAACTAATTCCAAAACAATCTGAGCTTTTTGAATTTTTAAAGAAATTAAAATTTTATAAACTTCTTCAACAGTAACTTCTTTAAGTTTGAAAGACAAATTAACAGAGGGGACATTATTCAGATACTGTTGAAAATTTTTATCACTGTTACTGATACTATAAAGTAGTAATATTAACTGAATTCATAAAATAGTTATTGAAGCCATCTGCAGTTAATTGTTTGGGTAAATTATTATTATTACAGGGAGGCAGCGATTTTTTGCTAGGAACATTGGAATTAATTATTTGCCAAAGTTGTTTGTTTTATTAGGAGCTTCTAATATCAAAGAATCGTTATAGGCAACTTTGGCATCTAAAACTGCTTGGCGATATTTTTTTTTAATTCCTTCAATTTTAGATTTCGAAAATAATGGACCAGAATCTTCCTTATTAAGAAAATCATGAAGTTGCTTATAAGTTAGATAAACCTCCCTTTGAAATTTAAGTTGTTCGGTAAACCAAGGAGTAACATGTTTTTAGGTTTACTGCTCTTTTCAATATTAGTTTTAAAAGGAAGGTATGCATTTATATACTGATTAAATGTATCAACAAACAAGTTAAATTTATTATTTAACGAATTTGCTAAATACATAGAACCCCAGTTCACTAAGCTAAGGAGTAATCTAATAGTGTCAAGGAATTTTCATTTGTAACTCTTTTAGTATTTTTCTTAACTTCTAAATTAATATTTACAACTTTTTTACAATTAATTAATAAGAAAATAATTTGAGCCTTATGGTCACTTAAACCTAACTCTAATACTTTAGTATCTAACACAAAATCTTTATATACATCAGTGATTATATTATCAATACAAGTGTGTTACCCTCATTGCACACCCTAGTAGGCTCTTTTATAGTTATTCTTAGGTTATAAGTGTTGATCAAGTCCATGAATTGCTTTACGAGATTTTTATTAGAAAGAAAGTCTAGATTAAAGTCTCCAAGTATGACAATAGAAAATGAGGATTTAACTAAAAAATTAATAACTTGTTGAAAAACAGACAAGAATTCAAAGAAATTACTATAACAGGGTGGTCTGTAAATGCAGCAAACTGTTAATCTATTACATGGTATCTGGATTGCACAGCATTCTATAATGCTTTCCTTGGATAGATTTTTCACATGTATAATTTCATTATATTCACAACATATATTCTTTAATAAAAATTATTGCACCTCCACCTTTACGCATATCGCGACAGTAATAACTGGCTACATTATAACCTGGAAGCCTATACAGGTCAACAATATCATCCCTAACCAGTGCTCTGTTAAACAACAGACATCAAGATTTATATCTGCTAAAACTATTTCTAATGAGTTGAATTTACTTTTTATGTCACGAATGTTTTGATGAAAAATACTAAAAGAGTTGACTGTATTTTTAAAGTCATCAGCTCTAGTCAAGCTGATATTATTCTTAAAACTAAAACTTAAATTATCCTTAAAAATATTAAAACTATTTTGGTCAAGAATATTAACCTTGTCAAGATTTCCTTCTGACTTATCAGAAACGTCACATTACCAGACGACAGATCACTTTTTGGGATTGTGTGAAGCATACGTCAGATTAAGGTTTAGTATATTTGGATCAGCCACTCTTTTAGACGACGACTTAGTGAAACCATGGGCAGATGTTCTGAAGTTCATTAAGGAATCAGACAGGTTCAAAGAGAATAGAGATTCTATTAGGTAAGAGGTGAGGACGTTCTTGGGGCTGGCAAAAAGCGTCCCAGAGACATAATTGCTAAGATCTTCCCAACATTTACTACTATACTACTACCACGCCACGGACAATCTAGTAAGTCAACAATTCAAATATATAATAGCTTATGCGATACTAAACAAGAATGAAAATCATAAAAATGCACCTTATCTATGTACCAATTTCAGCACAGTATTTAAAATATAGCGTTCACTGTACCAAACATCATTATAAAAACTTATAGGAGGAGTGCACTCCTCTGCTACCTGTTTCAGCAACTTAAGTCTGTACAATGCAATTTTTCTCTATTTTCACTTATTATTTTCACAATTGCGGGGAAAAAGCTCATATAAAATATTAAAAAGCTCATATGCGAGTACCTCTACTGATCTAGATCATTTTTCAGTACCTTTACCTTAAACTTAACATTATTTATCAGACTAATAGTTTTACTTTCTAATACCTCCTACCCTAGGTATATAAGAAAACCATTGTGTTCACCCTAAAAATCAAAAACTGAAATATCATCATAATTATCTTTCTTCTGTTTCTTGCCTAATTGTATTTATTGTGTGTGTCTGTGTTACTTATAACTCCGCTGTCTTTATGCTAGAGAGTTGAAAAATCAGACCTAAACTTTAATTGAGCTGTTTTGAGTCATCACATTTTTTTTTATAAAACAGTAAAAATCTAAAAATATCGAGTTGAAATTTAGAACATGTACGTACATACAAGTGGTAAATCGTTCAATCAAATTTCATTTTGATATTGCGGTTACCATATTTACTTGAGAAGACGACCTATAACTTTTAATCATTAACTGTTTTTTGACGTATGACGTATCGTCAAAGAGCGTAAAACACAAAAACATAAGAAACAAGTAGTTAAAATTCGAAAGCTACTTAATTTTTACTTTGATAGTTATTGGCGTTATTTCTTCTGAGCCTAGATTTTGGATCTATTCTCTTGTTGAGGTCGTGCAACGGGACCCATTAATATCACTTAAAAATTTTAAAGACGAGCAAAGCGAGTTACAACACTTCTTTGGATCTAAATCTACTCTTACTATATCTAAGATATACATCTATATCTTACTCTGAGGATGTACAAAACGAGTACGAAGTTGTGAGGAAAATGTACCATGGTACCCCGTACCCGATTTCATAATATCATATTTTCTGCAATACATTCCTGACATCGAAACCGGTATATTATATATATATATATATATATATATATATATATATATATATATATATATATATAAACATGGCTAGAGAATACATATTTACACATACAGTTTCGCAATACATATTTTTACGTGATTGTGGGCCTTCAAAACGGCTTTATCTCACACCCGGGTCCGTATCCCACCATACAACCTACTTCATTAGCGTTTTCCCCAAAAAGAAATATGCTGCCCTCCTTGGGTCCTCAGCAAAAATAAAATTAAAGAAAAAATTACGAAAAAAAAAAAAGTTTATAATAAATAAATCAATTTATTTATTACAATTATGTATATATTCATAACACCAAAGTCAAAGAGGCCCAATTCTGTAGGGCTAAAAGAGCTGCAAGAGACAAATGTTTTTTAAAATACTTAAAACTATTCTTAATTTGTTACTATTACCCGAAGTTAAGGTCTTTAAGGTCCTTATTTATTTTAATTGGACTTTTAAGGTCCCAATTTGGAAGTTAAGGACTAAATAGGGCCCCAGAATACTATTCATTATATCTAGACGTTTAAGGGCCCCATATGAATACGAGCAAAAAATTGCCCTTCACATACTTGATCAGGCCCTAAAGCAATACAAAAGGGGCACTAAAGATTCAACTTAAAATGGTATAATTATATATTGCATTTAAATTAATAAACTTAAGTTTAATTTAAGTCTATTTATGTTTTACTTAAGTTTTTTATACTAACTTATTTATTTTATTTACTTCGGTTCATTTTAATTTATTTAAATAATAATTTAATTTGATATATTTTAAAAAATACAAATTTAAAGTAAATAAATTAAATTAATTAAAGAATCAGCTACCGTCGATACTTGCTGTTGGATAAGAATTATCTCGGACTTGTTTCGGCTGCCATCAGCAGCAAGCGGGGCAACACTCGAGCTCTCAACTAATAAATCTTCAGAGGGCTCGTCGTGCTCATGAGACTATAGAAGTTATTCACTCATGTAACTTTATTAGTTGAGAGCTCGAGTGTTACCCCGCCTGCTGATGATGGCGTTATGCCGAAACCGGTCCAGGGATATTCTTAACAGACAGCAAGTATCGACGGTAGCTGATTCTTCAGTTACTTCTTCAACTTGCGGTAAATACAACCTTTTTAAATTAAATTAAGCTTGCTATAATCATTACAAGTAAATCCCTCTACTTGGGAAGGACCCCTCTCCCTCCCTAGTACAGCTCTTAAAATGAAGATATGGGTTCTTTTAGGCCAGACCCTCGTCGGGCCTTTTCGGGTCAGTCCGCCACTGAGACAAGCTATGACAAAAAAGATCCTGCTATTGTTATACGAGAGTTGCATCACATAAAATATGATTATAAAGATACATGCTTGTTAGAGTGAGCCTCAATAGCACTAAATTCTTAATATTACTTCAAAATAAGGAGGAGAGATGCCGAAAATTACGTGTCAATCAATATATTGATAGTATAAATGAAAACCTATACTGTGAACAAAATTAGGAGCGGCAAAACTAAGGGGGGCACATTTTGCCATTCGTATGAAAGGCAACTGTAATGCCACCAATTTATAGCAAACCTAGTCAAGCAAATGAGCATTAAGATCACTTGTTTCAAATACACCAACCATAGGGTAAAATAACCAATAATAGGGTTGCTATTAGCCCCAAATATCCCTTAAAAGACACCGGTCAGTGGACTTTATACTATAAAAAAGTCGGACACGGAGTACCTCGGAACTTTTCCTCAATACATCGGATTCGCTACGCTCATCCTCCCTGCTTCGAACTCGCTTCGCTCGTCCTCAGAATATAAAATTTGCAAAATTTATGCTGCAGCGTGTCCTCAACTCGCTTCGGTCGCCCTCAGATTGTAAATGCATCTGTTTCATTCTCAGCGGTCATCTATACAGCATTGACCTCGGTCAATGCTGCTTAACTTTTATGATCCAACTAAAATCATGGTTGTACTTGTCGTATTGAAACGAAACTAAGTGAACAAATTTATTAATTTAGGATTATAGTTAAAAAGGCCTGAATTCTGGTTTCAGATTTTTTTTGCAAACACAATACTTTTCCTATATAACTACGGTATAAATAAGGAAAAGTAATAAAATTAAAAAAAAATAGCAAACTTACATGAGACACATCCCAGTAGTTAATGCCTGAAACAAAAAGCGGCAATATTAATTCAATTTTAAGATCCATATCTTTAGCGAAATTCCAAAGCAAAAATTAGTTAATGGGTATGGTGTCATGAATGGAGGACAGAGATGTTTCATTATATGTAGGAAAGGCATTGAAATAGAATATATTGCAAAACAAATTATTTTTTACAAAAATCTATGTATTGGCATCAATAGATCTCAAACATTTAAGAAGTTATTGTCCGTAGGAAAGTCAATATAGATGTTTAAATTGCAAGATTTTTTACACAAGAGTACCTAAACGGCTCAACCGACACAAACAAACCTTGAGGCACAAAATCAGTCCTATGAGAGGAAAAACTGATTATATTTTGTGAATATCTGATGTAGTTTGGTGTGTTATGATTGATTTGAGGTTTCGTACGCATGTAGTCATATAAAAGAGAAACGTATGTCATCTTATTGTCAGCATTAGTTCAATTTTTATTGAGTGACTTGCATACGTTTTTTTAATTATTAAAAATCGGAAAATAATCTACTTAAATTTAAATTTGGTACAAGTGCATTAAATTACGTAACAAATATAATAAGTATCGTTTCAATGCGGTAAGCATACGATTTCTGTTGGAAGTTAAGCAGCATCAAGTGGTGTCAGTACCTGGATAGGTTACTGTTGGGTATGAAAAGAATGAATTTGCTGGCTGAGGAAGAATGAAGCGAATCCGAAGAAATTTTGTAGATCATTTGGTGATTTTAATTTTCTGAGGACGAGCGAAGCGAGTCCAAAGCAGTACAGGTGTGAGGTACTCTGAATCCAATTTTTAGCGAATAATCGAAGAAAAATTTAGATCGGGCAGAATTTTTTACACATGTATTACCACATATGGTTAACAAACATACGAAGTTTAATCATAATAATTCTGGTGTTATTGATTGACACATATAAACAAAGTAAATAAATCAAGTTTTTGATAAATAACAAAAAATAAGCTAATTGAAAATTAGGTTATTATAATCAGCATGAGGCCGATAGCCTCTTGTAATACACTTTTATTATTCAGTTCTTATTCAAGTGTTTTTAAAAGCTCTTGAGTGGTTTTCCAAGTTGTCTGTCTGTATGTGTCTGTTATCATCGTATCTCCAGTGAATTTATGCTAGAGAGTTAAAACTTGGTACAAAAATCAATCCACCGTGTTAAGTAGGTGTACCACCTGCCAGTGCTATTCGGAAAAATCAATCTATAGGTGTAGCTTATTTTTATGGCGTCATTAACCCGCAAAAATTACGTAGCAAAAAATTCATAAAACGCGGAAACATAATTTGATGGATTTGAGATTTTCAACGCATGTAAGATCAACATATGTGCCTAGTAAATCTAGGAAAATAAGTAAGTAGGAAGAAAAGTACAGGAAGAAAAGTAAACAGAAAAAACGGATAAAAAGTACACAGAAAATAAGTACACGGAAGAATACACGGTAAAAAGTACAGAAGAATAAAAAAGCACGAAAAAAAAGTACAGCGAAAAAAAATACAACAGAAGAAATTAAACAGAAAAAAATATAAGAAACAGAAAAAAGGAAAAAGGTTTTCAAAGGTCCTACCCCCCGCTAGTCGCTCGCTATTCTAATTAGCTTACTCCTCACACAAGAGAAAATTTATTTGCAATACTCCTCGGCTTGTCATTATAGTAAATATTTACCGTAGCGGTATATCTACGGTTTTTATTAGATCATAAAACTTAAGCAGCATCGAACGAGCTTAGTGTCTAGATGGGTGACCGCTAGGAATAAAACTAATGTATATAATATTTGAGACGATGTGTTATAGAATAAATTTTGCGACTTGAGTATTCTAAGGATGAGGGAAGTGAATTCGAAGCGAAGAGGATGAGCGTAGCCAATCTGATGTGATGAGGAAAAGTTCCGAGGTATCCCATTGTCAATTTCTCTTAAGTCATCTTTGAGATTGTTATTTAAAATTCTTTATAGCAAATTAATAAACAAATATGATTAAACATAATGAACTCTGAACTCCTTGCCTTTGAAAGTTCTATAAACAGTTTTGTGAAAATTTTCAGCATATCCCATGGGGAAATAAAACTCTGTTAATTAAAGGACAGGCAAAAGCAAGGATCATGAATTGATCTTGGATCTTGAATCTTGGGCAAAAGCGACCCTCTTCCCCCACTCCCCATCCTCCGACATTTTATACCCGACGAACTCTTTAGGGTTATTTACTTTAAAAAAGGATAAGACAAGACATTTATTTTTATTTCTTTGGCCCTTTGGTTACTAATAATTTAGTATAATTTTAAAAACACAATATGTTTAACAATGAAAATTAGTTATAGTTCTATCTAAATTCAAAAACTAACTTATCAGTTAATGCTAGGTTTGGTAGAAAATAGGAGAGTAATACCATCTAGTGGGACAAAGCTGAACTAAGGTTATACTTCATCTTGTTGATAACAGAGTGCGCAGTGGTTTGTATAAAAAATATTCACAAGCACACTCTCACATTACATCATAAAGCAGAGTAATCCGTAATAAAAGACATTAAAAATATTCTTAAAACAGATAAATGCACATGTTTTTTTTACTTTTCCTCATTTACACCAAAACTATATAGGAAAAATATTGTGTTGGCAATAAATCCGAAACTGAAGCAGGATTTTTTTTGCATTGTTTTTAATTTTATGACAGTGCTGCTTTAAATCCCTCAAAAATTTTAAAAATCAATGTAAGACAACAATTTTCTTACATTTCAGTGATTTTTTAAAGGAAAAATGAGCTGATAAGGTAGGCGTTATAGAGGGGAGTTGTTGGGGTGGGGTAATTTTTTTAGAAGAATGGAGACACTGATAAAAAAATTGGCTACGGGGTACCTCGGAACATTCCTAGGATTCGCTACGCTTATCCTCCCAGCTTCGGGTTCGCTTCGCTCGTCCTCAGAATATACAATTCGCCAAATTTATCCTGCAGCATGTCTTCAGACTAGCTTCGCTCGTCCTCAGATAATAACCTCATCTGCTTCGTTCTTAGCGGTCACCCATACTAACTTTTATGATATACTTGTCGTATTAAAACGAAACTTAATGTACTTATTTATTAAGTTAAGGTATATACTTGAAATAAATTTCAAATGAATTGGATCGTTTTCCAATTTCTAACAATTATTTAAAAAGGTAAACAAGTCATTTGCTAAATTTAGCTTTTACATTTTTCAATGTAAAATTACACTTATGAGGGAGGTTAAAAGTCACCACATGGTTGACTTTTATTCATTGTTTCCTGACTTTGATGACCCAATAAATAAATGAATTACCCTGTGGAATAGTTTATTATCTGATCGTAGAATTTTATAGAAATACTTTATTCTTTTTCCTCTTAAAAATAATTTTGTAAACAAGGTATAGTGAATTTTAATTAATGAAGATATGATATATGGGTCATATTTTTTTGTTAAGCAACTGTATAAAGTTTTTTAAATTTAATGAGCTCAATAATTCGTTACTCATTTAATGTGCTTTTTAGTGATAAAAGGAGCAAATTATTTGCAAATATTTTTTTTTTGTAAAAATTTCTTACCAGTCTATTAAAGCCCTAATAGGTCTTCAGCTATTTTGTATGAAAGAAATTTTTCTGGTAATAAATTATACTTTTTTTCAGTTCGAGATAATTTATATAGTCAAATAAAAGTAAACGCTACTGTCACATATTCACTTCAAGCTGGGATTGTAAGTTTTAAATTTCTGTTTTAAATTATATTGTTTGATAATTACATTTTTACACTCTGAAATAATTGTTTAAAGCTTTTATAATTTTTAAGGGAATAGATTAAGGTTAAGAGTGATTGATTACTCATTTTTATAAACAATCTGCACAAAACCTTTATTAAAACCAGAGCCGGCTTTCGACCTCACAATCATCATCAGTGCCGGAGAGTTAAGAAGGAGAATCCTAGTCTGACTTTATAGGCAGAGTCATATAGCAGGCTGAAGAGTCATATAGTCTGCTATATGACTCTGCCTAAAAAGTCAGACTAGGATTCTCCTTCTTCAACTCTCCGGCACTGATGATGATTGTGAGGTCGAAAGCCGGCTCTGGTTTTAATAAAGGTTATGTGGAGAGATTTTGGTGTTGCTATTAGTTAGCTGTGTTTACTCCACTGCTCAGTTTTCTGTTAATCATTTTTATATATTTTATAGAACAAACCTATTTTACTGGCCTCATATTATGCCAACAAAATATTTTTCCTGTATGCCTACAGTATAAATGAGAAAAATTAAAATACTGTTTTCCCCTAGAGGCTCTTTCTATCTGTCTTTAAGTGTATAAATAAGTACATTTAAAAAAAAATCGATGCAAAGATTAAAAAAAACCCCTAACAACAGTCAGGGACCAGGGAATTGCTTGATCTTTATATTGTATCTTTGTCGAGTTATTTTTATTTTGTTAAATAAAAATCCTTTCTTTCTTTCTTTCCTGTATTGGTTTGAATTGAAGAGATAGCAAGTCTCCTTATCTCCTATTCTTTTGAGTAGCTACTGAAAACATATTAAATTACCTATCTAAGTTCTATTATTGTAATCATCTAAGTTTAGGGGAATAATTTTTTATTTTAATTTAATTCAACAAATATTTTATTGGCATTTCATTGCAATGTCATTGATGAATAATGCTGTCACTCATTTCACCACGTAGCATGTTGTAACGTTCTACTTTATTATATTTAGAAAGTATTCTTGCCTTGATGAATTATTACTTTATGATTAATCAAGTTAAAGCCATTATGTTTTTATTATCTTTCAATTCATTTCAATTAAAGAATATTTTTATTGCCTACAGTTACAAAATATAAACTATACATAAATAAAATCACAATTAAAAAAAATATTAGCATATTTAAATAGCACTATATCATAAGTAATAATAGGCAACCCTACAAAGTATATTCTGACCTAAGCTTTTGGTTTGATAAGATACAATGAAAAATTAAGGTTATGGACTTCCGTATAGCAGAAAAATAACTAAAAAAACAAATAATAATAAATGAAACATATAAAAAAGAACTAACAGAGGCTCATACCCGGTCAGCACACACACTCCCTCCTCAACTTCCATCATCCGAAGAACCTCATAAGCGTCATTTTCATGATGAAAATTCTCTAAAAGAAAAACTATTTAACTCTATAGTTTTATTTGTTTGATGTGTAGAGGTTTTCTTGATTTATTGACTAAGTAAGGTTTTAAAGTTTTAATTATTACAATAACCATTGTTACTATTTGTAACCACTAAGCAATTAAGGTTTAAAGACGTGTGTGGGATTAATTTATTTTGTTTTATAATACTGTCTTAAAACTGAACACTAAATTTATTTTTAATGTAAAAGGAGTTGGTTTTGATTTGTTGACAGATCATTGTGAGTGTAATAGTGTTCTGGACCTACAGGTGGACACCAGTTGCTGTCTTACCTCCGGAATGGTTGTCTCCATTCTCCAGTGCTGTTTCATGGCCCACGGGACAACCAGGAGCTGTAGGATTCCCTGTTTGGTTTCTAGCCTGCAACTCTTTTGCAAAACTTGTTGCTAAATCATTGGTTTGAACTTGTTGTCAAAGATAAATTTAATAATATGATGCTGTTTGTATAAAGCTATGAAGAAGATCATAATTCTAGATGTGAAATAGCTAGATCCATATTTTAAAATGAGAACTTAATTATTAGTAGTATTTTACCAAAAATATTGGACAATTTTGTGAGAGATATTCTCTGTAGAATATTTGACCTAAACAGTTGTTTCCAATGAGTTGTTTCTTCAGACTAGCTTCTCTTTTCCTCAGATAACAAATAAAGAACATAGTCATTTGATAACCAGTCACCCATCCAAGTGCCTCAATGCTACTTAGTACAAGTTATTCTATATGATATGACCCGTTAACTGCCTATTAATATAATGAAACTTATTGAAATTGTGTGTCATTGAAAGAATTAAAGGATTGGTTAATTTCTCTATATTTTATACTTTTTAAATGAAACTATAAATTTAAATCTATAAAATATAAGCAATTGTTAATCTATATAGGAGTACTTGCATACCAAATTTAATCTACATGCAATCAATTTTAGATTTTTTTATGAATCTTTGTTGTCCAATTAGCGCTATTAGATTTAAATATTGTTCTTAAAAACACCCAAATAGATGATTCAGATTAAACCTCAGTTTCGGATTTTTAGTGTTAATACAGTACTCCTGTATTAACATATAATTTTAGTTTTAAGAATAGACACCTTTCTTAAAACACTTTAAGAATACCTGTAGTAATTCTATAAGTTGGCTGTGCTGGTTAAGGGCTATAGTAAGGCTTTCATTTTCAAAACAATGCCGTAACTATATGGAGGATTTGACAAATTGTTGATTTATTTAACTTTGTTCGTTATTTAAGGCAAAAT
Organism: Microvelia longipes; assembly: GCA_018340805.1. Classification (NCBI taxonomy): domain Eukaryota; kingdom Metazoa; phylum Arthropoda; class Insecta; order Hemiptera; family Veliidae; genus Microvelia; species Microvelia longipes. The sequence continues at coordinate 25,322,208 of JACMZG010000008.1, forward strand.
TTTATTTGTTTAGTTAAATTCTATGTTCTTGTATTCATTTCAAAAGAAATAAACTCGTAACTATCTAATTCCATTAATAAAATTCATTTTTTATGAAAATTATATACATATTATCCATTGTAAAGGATAATACGTTTAGAAAATTATTTGTGGTGGAAACTGGAAAAATTCCCCATGAGGCTACTTTTGTTGAGCTATAAATTAGGTTTTTCTATTTTTATGTTGTTTTTGGCCCCTGCAGTGTTTGTCTATTCACAGGAGACAAGTGCCCACCCCCTACTCTTATAGGTGCTCTTAAGGAAGCCTTCCTTCTTAAATGCAATTGTTTTCTAAATTTTGTAATTATTTTAATTCTGTGTACATTCATTAAATATTTTTTACTTATCTGTTGTCCATGCTATGCATAACTCCTGGTGTGTGCATGTTTAGGCCTAGATGTGGTCAAAGAATATAATAGATATTATCTACCTACATCTATTATATTCTTTGGGTGTGCAAATTTGAAAAAAAAATGTTTGTGATCTAATAACCATCTTTAATGACTAAGCAAAAGAAACAACAAAGTAGCAATACAAAATTTGGTATGCATGCATGTATCCTCTTTATAGGACCAACAAATATGCCTAGTGTCATCTATATTAGTTCAACTTTTTTTTAATTACATATATACATGTTTTATTAAAAAAATGTTTTTTATCTACTCCTTGTATTTTAAGTTCTACATACAGTCTTGTTATCTCACACTGTAAATGTACTTTTACTCCCTAGGGAGGAAAAGTGAAAGTGTTGCCAACTTGACAGAATTTTTTAGTAACATTTTTAGGAAATTTTTTGGATTTTTTCAGTGTTATGTTGGTACTTTGGGTAGAATATACAATATACACACGCTAATGTTTAAATTACAAATATAGTATTACACATTATTATATTGACAGCTTACAATAAAATAATGTGAAGATAGTGGCTTTATTCTCTCTTCATCAGAGTAATTGACATGGTAAGAATAAACTACCGGCCTCGTGAGCTAATGAAGTTTCCTCCTTCATCGCTGCCTTATGACAAAACTTTAACTTGAGCTGTAAAACTTACTTTCATCCCTTGTTGCATAAATAACTATTGTTTAAACAAGTTCTTTATTGTGTTCCTAATGTGTATGTTATCCATGATGAAGCACATTCTGTACCTGGATGGGTGAATGTTAGAAATGTACAATAATTAAATTAAGTGATATTCATATCTGAGGTTGAGCAAAGGGAGTCCAAACAGGCATGGGTGAGTGATGCTATTTAATGTAACGCTGTACCTCAGTTCACACTTGTAATTAATTTAGACCAAGAGCCCAGGGGTGTTTTGTTAATAAAAAGTGTAATTGCTGGAACCAGTCTCAATTTTTCGTAAATACCTTCCTGAACAAGGATCTGCAATTCTGCCGACTCGTATCGGATGGGTGTCCCAGGCAGAACGCACTTTAGGGGTCAAAGGTTCTGCTGGGACACCCATCCGATACGAGTCGGCAGCATTGCAGATCCTTGTTCAGGAAGGTATTTACGAAAAATTGAGACTGGTTCCAGCCATTACACTATTTGTTAACTTGGGTGGTAAATTTGACCTGTAATGTGCGTTCTACCTGGGATGCCCATCGGATACGAGTCGGCAGAATTTTAGATCCTTGTTCAGTAAGGTATTGACGAAAAATTAAACCCGTTTCCAGCCATTGCACTTTTTATTAACTTGGGTGGTAAATTTGACCTGTAAAGTGCGTTCTGCCTGGGACACCCATCTGATACGAGTCTGCAGAATTGCAGATCCTTGTTCAGGAAGGTATTTACGAAAAATTGAGAACAGCCATTACACTTTTTACTAACAAAACACCCCTGGGCTCTTGGTCTAATTTGGATATTCAAATTTTATGAATATTTTTATCACTTTCAAGAATGTTTCATAAATTAGTTTGTTACTTTTTGGTTTTATTATCCAAGAAAATGCTTTTGTGTTTGTAATATCATGATTTGACTTAAAATAATAAATTTCATACGACTTAATCAATAATAATTATAAGACTTAAAATCTATCTTTTTATAAGTGTGTAATTATAATTTTAATAAATATGTAATTACTTAATAATAAAAGTGTTTAATCAAATTTAATTATTTTACTTCATCTTTATTTCATTGAGGCATGTTTACTGGACGTTCATGATCTGTAATTCTCTTAAGTTGTCTTTTAATTCATCACAAGTTAACCAGGGGATGGAATTACATCATGCGATGGATTATATCTCTCTTTAACACTTCCATGATGATTTTAGAGGTGTTACCTGTGGGATTTTTGGAGATTTCACTGACCCCCTCTGTTGCTGTAACAATTATAAAACCTTTTTCAATACACCTGTCCTATTTATCTTTCTCTTCTTCTTTTACCATCCACAGACACACATAAGTCCAAGCCACTAGTGGATTATCAGGCGAATGAAAAGACTAGGCTCTAGTGAAAAAATAATGTAAGAAAAAACTTAAAATTTAGCTTTAAGCTCGAACCCGGGTACCTGGGTTCGAATCCTGGTAGGGACGATAATTTTTTCATGGAGACCAACCATGAAACTAACTGAGCATTAAACTAGGGTAAATAATGGTGTGCACTGCAAATTTTAGAGGCATATTTTTGTATAACTACTCATAGCTGGTTATACAAAAATATGCTGACAGAGATATATGGTTGTTAATATATTTTAGTTTTGCAGAGTATTAACCAGTCTTTTTAATATTGTCTGTATGACTGGATGTGATTGCTATGCACACATAAAATTTGCAGTGCACACCATTATTTACCTTAGTTTATTACCTTAGGTTGGTCTCCATGAAAAAATTATCGTCCTACCAGGATTCGAACCCAGGTACCCGGGTTCGAGCTTAAAGCTAAATTTTAAGTTTTTTCTTACATTATTTTTTCACTAGAGCCTAGTCTTTTCATTCGCCTGATAATCCACTAGTGGCTTGGACTTAAGTGTGTCTGTGGATGGTAAAAGAAGAAGAGAAAGATAAATGGGACAGGTGTAGTGAGTATTAACCAGTCATTTTAATATTGTCTGTATGGCTAGATGTGATTGCTATGCACACATATTATGATATATATATATATATATATATATATATATATATATATATATATATATATATATATATATATATTATGATATATATATATATATATATATATATATATATATATATATATATATATATAATTTATCATAATATATGTGTGCATAGCAATCACATCCAGTCATACAGACAATAATTAAAAAGACTGGTTAATACTCTGCAAAACTAAAATATATTAATAACCATATATCTCTGTCAGCATATTTTTGTATAACCAGCTATGAGTAGGTTATACAAAAATATGCCTCTAAAATTTGCAGTGCACACCATTATTTACCCTAGTTTAATGCTCAGTTAGCTTCATGGTTGGTCTCCATGAAAAAATTATCGTCCCTACCAGGATTCGAACCCAGGTACCTTGGCTTCGAGTGCTCGTATCGACTTCGGACCACTCTTATTCAACTCACAGGCCAAAAACAAAACATCGGAAACGACTCCCCATATTTTAGGTTTCTAGTATACATAAAAAACGACATCCTATTCAAAATTTATTTTTTGTGGACCATAATTTTGGTTACCGATAATTTACCCTGGTTTTTCGTCATAATGGGCCTCTAAAACGGATTTGTAGGCGAGGTTCGACTCCCGCCAAGACGCTAGCAATTTTTCCCCCAAAAGAAGTTCGGCAATTTCTCACAGGTAATTTTAATCCCTTAATACATAACATATATTTCTTTATTTGGAATGTAGCAAATTACTCTAAATACACATACGATGGTAAAGAGAAAAAAGTTTTCTCACGACATGAGAAATTCGATAAGTTCATCCTACGTACTCCGGGCTGACTTCGTTTGTCATCATCAAGGCACTAACCTCGCTCGTGCAATTAACACAACCATAAGATATGTTTGACGTATTACGTAATAAAATACACTTGTACCAAATTTCAACTCGAATTATTTTTAGATTTTTTTAAAAAACGTATACTAGTCATTCGATAAAAATTAAACTAATGCAGATAATGAGATGAAACTTGGTACATATATTTGTCTTATACACATAAGTTGAGATTGGCACGCATGTATAATTAACAACTACACGCGTCACAAATCTCAAGACGATTAAAAAATTTCTCCGCGTTTTATGAATTTTTGAATTAATGCATGTTAATGACGTCATAAAAATATTTTCCGGATAGCCTAACTATACGTAAAAAATAATTTTTGTACGGGTTTAACTATCTGATACTTATCACCGTACGCTTTGCGCAATGATGAGAACATACACACATAAATACTTAGGAGGACTTGAAAACACTTGAAACGGATGATTCCGGTAAAATACCGGTGTCCGATTTTTCGCAAACGCAATTCTTTTCCTATATACCTACGGTATAAATGAGAAAAAGTAAAAACAGAGTTCATTATCCTCTATTCACATCCAACACGTTCCATAATTATCATAAATTTATTAAGATTAACGCTGTAGCATCATTAGACTAATACAAACGTGGGCGTTTCTGACTTTGTTAAACTTTAAATTCTATCAGATCAAGTCCTAAAAAACTTCCATCGTTGAACTGAATACAAAATGCTAACAGTACTCGACAAGTTTATAATGAATATTTTAAATTATTAGTATAATAAAATATGTATACATCCCCCTGATTGAAACCTAGATTGTGTGCCAGAATAGAATTTTAGGTTAATTTTAAAAATACCGGTATGAATTCAATTTAAACGGTGCTTCTAATAATAACAGTTTTTACGTTGTTAATTTTTAACTCAATATAATCTGTTGTCACAAATAAATAAAAATTCTGGCGCGGGGGTCCGCATGTCGGGCGAATTTCCTTTGGATGCGTGTTTCCGTGCTTTTTACATTATTTAAGTTTACAACTACTAAATAAATAATTCCGGCGCGGTGGTCCGCTGTCGGGCGAATTTCATTTAGAATGCGTGTTTCCGTGCTAAACAACCCATTTCTTGCTTATGCAAGAACCATGCCCATAGCGTGGTTCCGGTTCATGCTTTAGAACCTAAGCAGTTACTCAATTTAGCACTGCTCGTAACTCATTTTGTCTGTATTTTTCAAAGGAAATGCGCATAATCATCCAGTTGTTGTACAAAACTATGCCTCTAAAATTAGAAGTACGCACTATTATTTGCACTAGTTTAAAGCTTAGTTACTTATCTTTAAGCTTAGTCAGTTATCTTTAAAGGTTTAGCGCATTTCCTTTGAAAAATACAGACAAAATGAGTTACGAGCAGTGCTTAATTGAGTAATCTGCTTAGGTTCTAAAGCATGAACCGGAACCACGCTATGGGCATGGTTCTTGAATAAGCAAGAAATGGGTTGTTTAGCACGGAAACACGCATTCTAAATGAAATTCGCCCGACAGCGGACCACCGCGCCGGAAATTATTTATTTAGTAGTTGTAACTTAAATAATGTAAAAAGCACGGAAACACGCATCCAAAGGAAATCGCCCGACATGCGGACCCCCGCGCCAGAATTATTTTCTAGTTGTAAACTTATATTAGGTAAAAAAACGATAAAAAATTATTGTCCCTACTAGGATTTGAACCCAGGTACTCTGGGTTTGAGTGTCGCATCCAAAGGAAATTCGCCCGACATGCGGACCACCGCGCCAGAATTATTTTCTAGTTGTAAACTTATATTAAGTAAAAAAAAACGATAAAAAATTATCGACCCTTCCAGGATGTGAACCCAGGTACCCTGAGTTTAAGTGGTCGTATTGACTCCGGACCACTGGCATTCAACTCAGAGGCCTAAAAAAACATTCAAAACGACACCCCTACTCGAAATTTAATTTTCAACAACCGTAATTTTGGTTTTCTATAATTTTTGTGGTTTTTTCGACTTTTTTGGTAACTTAAAGTAGTCGTATCGACTTCGGACCGGTTTCATTCGATTCAGCGCCCAAAATTACATAGAAAACGACACCCTACTCGAAATTTATTTTTTATCGACCTAAATTTTGGTTTTTGGTAATTTACAATGGTTTTTTCGATTTTTAGGTCATTTAGAATGGTCGTATCGACTTCGGACCGGTTTCATTCGATTCAGCGCCCAAAATTACATAGAAAACGACACCCTACTCGAAATTTATTTTTTATCGACCTAAATTTTGGTTTTTGGTCATTTACAATGGTTTTTCGATTTTTAGGTCACTTAGAGTGGTCGTATCGACTTCGGACCGGTTTCATTCGATTCAACGTCTCAAAAACATAAATATTGACCTTTTTCGCGGCAAAAAATATTAACCCTGAATTTTTGCCGATTTTTTGAAAATTTCGCTGACTCAGCAAACCGGGTTAATGACGTCACAAAACCTGGTTTTCAATAGGGTTCGTGTCCACCCAAAGGTTGATTTTTGTACCAAGTTTAGTTAAAAAATATTTATCCGTTCGAAAGATAGAGTATTTACAAGAAAGTGTCTAGAAATACATATATATATATATATATATATATATAAAATCTCGCGAAACGTAGTAATATATATATATATATATATATACATATATATATATATAATATATATATATATATATATATATATATATATATATATATATATATATATATATATATATATATATATATATATTATATATATATATATATATATATAAAAAAATCTCGCGAAACGTATTTTTTCGTCATTAGGGACCTCTGAAACGGATTTGTGTCGTGGTCCGAGGTTCGAATTCCGCCATGACGCCTATCCCATTAGCCGAATTTCCAAAGGAAATTCGCTAAAATCGGGTACACTGTACCCGATTTTCAAGCTAATAAATAGCTAATAAATAAAAATGGGTTCACTGTACCCGATTTTCAAGCTAATAAATAGCTAATAAGGTAATAAATAAAAATCGGGTACACTGTACCCGATTTTAAGCTAATAAATAAAAATCGGGTACACTGTACCCGATTTTCAAGCTAATAAATAGCTAATAAATAAAATCGGGTACACTGTACCCGATTTTCAAGCTAATAAATAGCTAATAAGCTAATAAATAAAATCGGGTACACTGTACCCGACATTCAAAGCTTAAGGTAGTATTACTCTGGTCTGGCTGTACGCTCGACCTCAGAATAACATAGTTATCTAAAGTCTAGGCTGTAATAAATTCGGACTCGCTTCGCTCGTTCTTAGAATGCTATGATTATCCAAAGCCTTGGATAATCACAAGTAGTTTTAATTAAGTAACACAAGTTAGTGTTACTTTGGTCTCGCTGCGCTCGACCTCATAATAAATTGGTTATCCGAAGTCTAGGGTGTGCTCATCCTCAGGATGTCATGATTACCTGATGCTTAAAGTAATATTACTTTGGCGAACACAATACTTTTCCTCAGACCTACAGTACTAGGAGAGGAAAAGTAGAAGTACATGATTTGTTTACATATTGTTGCGGACAATAATAAAATTTATTTCATATTTGTGATTACCATACACAGTATATAGTACACATATATTAATATTCAACTCAATGACACAATGTGTAGAGGTTTTGTAATTTTTTAAATTTTGGGTCTATATTGTAGGTTAATGACGTCATACACATTCAATAAACACTAGGGTTATGAACATTTATAAGGTTGATTTTTGTACCGAGTTTCATTTAGATCCAAATAGCGTTCAAAAGTTTTCGCGCACCATAAAAAATATGTTAGGAACAAAATTATCGTACACACATATAGATAGCCTAACCTGTAGCTAGCAATATAAGGTTAAAATATAATGTTGTTCGGATGGTGCAATAAATAAATAAACACACGCACACTCATACACACACACACACACACACACAACATATATATATATATATATATATATATATATATATATATATATATATATATATATTATAATATATTATATATATATATATATATATAATATATCTCAATAATGAAAATGAAAAATACTGAACGTATTTAATAAAACATTAAAAATAATGAACTTACAGAGTGGGTCTATTTAGAAAGGAAGTTTCCTAGCTACTCAAGCTATAATGTTAATGTTGTAGTAAGCTTCGACTATGATGTAGCCATCATTCAGGGCAAAACTAAAACATAGTACAAACAAAAAGTATCAGTACATGTATCATATATATGTCATATATATATATATATATATATATATATATATATATATATATATATATATATATATATATATATATATATATATATATATATATATATATATATATATATATATATATATATATATATATATATATATATATATATATATATATTATATATATATATATATATATATATATATATATATATATATATATATATATATATATATATATATATATTGATCAAATAGTCCCATACTTTTAAAGAAATATGCTAAAATGAGTGGCAATTAAATAATAAAATAAGAATTTAACATTTTGAATTGATTTTTCTCTGGCATATTTTAAAAATTGACGAACTCAATCTAAATTTTAATACTTATTCATCCTTTCTACTAGTCTTCATTCATTTCCTTCATTCCTCTCATATAGGCCTATATAAACAGGGGACTAATGTCCCTCCTCGCTCAGTAACTACTAAACATCGCGCCTTACACAATACTAGTTATAATATACTCACCATTCAGTTACGTTTAGTGCCAGTGCCAGATATTCAAACTCGATAAAAACATATGAATCAAAATTTAATTCGATTATAATATCTTTTTAATAGATAAAGAAATATATTTAGATAACTAAATACAAATAGAGTCAGTATTAGCTATTAGATTTACGTAAACTAAAAGGTCTAGCATTGTAATACATTTAATGTATGTTTTTCTTATTATTTAAAATGAGTTTATTAATTTAGTGCATCTAGATTTAAATTATAGAAAAGTGGCCAGGCATTTTTTTTTAATTATTATATACGAATAACGAGGAATAATTATTCTTCAAATTTACTATGATAAGGTACGTTATAGATATTTCTCCTTTTTCCAAAGCAACCAAATTTCGAATTGTCAATGTAATAATGAGCTTATGAGGTTTGGTTCATGTAGAGGGAGGTGATTCCTTTGAAATGGGTCTCGCTAATCAAATATATATATAATATATATATATATTATATATATATATATATATATATATATATATATATATAACATATATGTATGTATATGTGTATGTATATATATATATATATATATATATGTGTGTGTGTGAACTCTTTCACACACACACACACACATATATGTGTGAAAATAAGCAAAGCTATAAAAATGATGGCTATTTTTTTTGAAATCCATTAGAAATTTCTTTCTAATATCTCTATATTGTTATGCTTCTGGACGTTTCTGCGAATTACGTTAACATTTGATTTGAACGCATTCGATTTGTCCTCTACAAGGACTTAAATTTTTGTGCTAATTTTTAATTGAATCAGCCGTTGCACATCTATACATACTTATAAAGACACCATTTGTTTTGATTTTTGGGTTCTGCATCTGCTGAAACGTCGAATTTTCCTCTCCTATTAAGATGTAGAAAAGCGAAAATTCAAAGTCAGTATGCATGTATGGATGGGCTATTTTTTTGTTAGCGCACAGCTCAAACAGCTGATCCAATTTTAGTTAAACTTGGCCCAAAATCCAAGACATATAAGAGAAACAACTAATTAGATTTTAGTGTTAATACAACAGAGTGTATCGAAATGGCGTATATAGAAAAAGTATTGAATCATACTTTGAATCCTCATACTTTGAATCCAGAAAAAGTATTGTTTGCAAAAAAGCCGAAACTGGGATGTTACCGGAATTATCCATTCTAGGTGTTTTTAAGACCCCTGAGTAGTTTTCAAAAAGTTGTCTATCTGCATGTGTGTTTCTCTAGTGTATTTATGCTAAAGAGTTGAAACTGTGTGCAAAATTCGTCCATGGGTGTAGTTGAGCTCTTCGGAAAATACATTTTTATAACGTCATTAACCCGCAATAATGACAGCTAAAATTTAGACAAATTTTGAGATCAAAATTGAGATTTAGCGCACATGTAGCCATGTATAAGACTAACATATGTGCCAAATTTCTTCTCATTATCAGCATTAGGTCAATTTTTATCTAATATATATTCTAAGAACGAGCGAAGCAAGTCCGAAGTAGGGGGGATGAGCGTAGCGAATCCGATGTGATGAGGAAAAGTTCTGAGGTACTCCGTACCCTATTTTTATCGTTATATTTACGTATATCCTACATATGTTTATAACTTTAAAATAATTCCGCAGGTCGGCGAATTTCCTTTTAAATGCTTGCTTTCTTGAATAAATCTAGTTTCCTACTTACGTATTCGCTTTATGTTGTACAGTCAAAATAAAAGCAATTTTACAATTTGCGTGTCAATTTTTTAAAAGAGATGCCCTCAAACAAGTGAAAGAGTAGCATACAAGGCTTATAATAATAAGCCTTGTATGAGTGCCAAAAAGTTTGTGTAAAACTGAGTAAGCAAGTGGAAGTATAGTTTTCTACCATATTAACATAGCGTGGCCTCTGGGCCACAGGGATTTTTTTTATTATAATTTGTTGTTACATGACATTTTTCCATGTATGTAGCGAAGTTTTGACGCAAATAAAAGGGTAAGAACTCTAAGCCGAGCTTGCGCTCATTTTTACCAAAATTATTTGACAAATAAGATGGCTTTAAAAAAATGACACTTAATGCATTAAATCAATTAAAATTAACTGTGTTATTATGTATTAAATAAACATTTTACTTCAATGCGATATCTTATACATTATTATACAACATCAATACATGCCACAAAATGTCACAAAACAGTTTGTTTCTTTCCTTACTGTCAAAATGGTTTAATCGATTATTTTATTAAATTATTGCAGTTTTATCACAACAAATGAAATACATTTTATAACAGCAACTACTGTAATGTAATAATATTTTTGAATGATAACATGAAGCATTATTTATACTGTAATATCGTTGACAAAGATAAGGTACTTGCAATACCCAAGTTGACAAACCTACCTAGAGTTTAAATAATAAATGAAAGTTTAACATTTTCAAATGCAAGTTCACAAAATTGAAAATAAATAAAAACATGACATCACATTAAAAACTAGGGTTTTATTAAGTCAGTATGCATGTATGGATGGGCTATTTTTTGTTAGCGCACAGTTCAAACAGCTTATCCAATTAAGGTATATTAGGCCTAATTTACTTTATTAGGCTCAGAAAACTAATGCAACAGATAGCAATTCAATCAAAAAATACTTATATATTACGTTTTCCAATGGATTAAATCAAGAGGCATTTGGTCTCGTGGCCCTTCGCGATATTGACTCTGAGGGCCATAGTTATTGTACTGTGGCAGTTTGTCTATTAGTAATTTTATAACTGGCATGCTGCTACGAGATGAGCAAAATTCCTAAATGTGTTTGGTCGAAAAACGTGATTTGATTACATTGAATTTTTTATATCATACGAAAAATTAGAATCAGAACCAATACTAATAATAAAATTTAACTTCAATGTGTTTAACATACAAGAAATATTGCGTATATACAGCCTGATAAGGCTCAGATATCTGATAAGGCTCAGATATTCTAAGCCTTAATCTAAAATAGTCTAAGAATTGTCTAAGTTTTAGACCAACTTTCAGAAAAAAATTAACTCTTCTGTACTTTTGTTTCCTTCCTCTTAAGCGTAACTTTTTATAAGAATTCTTTCTCTGTAACCCATGCAATTTCTTTACGTATAATACATGAAAAACTGTTTCTGTAAAATGTTTTTGTTTCCCCATATCCACGTTACGTTATAATTATTATTCACAGAAACAAATAGCGACTGTATGTATGAGCTCTTTTACCATCAAAGGGCTGAACTAATTTACAAGAGAGAGAAAAGAAGAAATTTGATTTTGGGCTAAATCCAAAATCAAAAAATGGCACCGTCATACATTTTTTTAAATTAAATTTTTTAAAAAGATGTGCTAGTATGTAAAAATTATTTCTAATAATAGTATGAATTCCTTTAAGTTAAATGCGATTTACAAATTTGAGATTTATTGCAAACTTACTAATTAAAATATGTAATTTCAACAAATTCCAATTTATAATTTTAAAATATGGGTGTCGGAAAATTATGTATTTGATCTGGAGGTTAAACAATCTACTTTATCATTCAACGTTACCTGCGATTATCTACTGATAACTTATTCGCCTATCAATATATTGGAAGGTAACTACCTTCCAACAAACCAAGAACTAATGTTTTACAAAGGTACGTGTTTACATGCTTGCTGTTATACGATATTTCGGTTTCAAAATGCAGCTCGCTATAGGCAGTTTCAAATTTTCAAGGTTTGACACAAACCTTTTCTGATTTCATATATCCCCAAACTTCAGATGCACAATAAACTTTCGTTAAGTTCGTAGGAATAAGGATATGAGCCATTTAGTTGGATTCGCATTATCTCAACTCTATTTCTTACTCACAGAATCGATTCCTACTCCCCACTACACTTCTGTCATCCCAATCATCACTTTCTCATGAAAATTCGCTAAAATTACCAGTAATCGTCTGTAAAGTTAACTCATTTGTCTGTAATAGACTGTAAGCATATCATAAACTATTATACTATCTATAGATACCTATAAGTATAAATTCTACACACCTTATAAGATTTCTCGATTATTACCAAAATTATTTGAAAAAATATGTAGGTTTCATTTGAACAAGAGTAAATAATATGGAATTTAATTAACAAACAATTGTTATTTAAAACAATAAATACTTGACAAGATTCATCAAGATTTTAATTAAATGTTGACTATCGTCAATCACTATCACCCATATCAGCTTTATTCGGATCATAAGATATTATTGGTTTAGTTCTCTGTAGACTTCCATCATCATGATAATAAGGTGAGTCGTTTTAATAAAGTTCGAAACAAATTCGAACAACAATTTCGTTGTAGTGAAACAAATTTGCTAATGATATGGCTCGTGTGGTAAGGAAGGGGGGGAGCCGCCCGGGAATGTGTCCAAAATCTGTTTCAAAGGTCTCTAATCACGAAAAATAACGTTTTGCAAAGTTTATATATATATATATATATATATATATATATATATATATATATATTATATATATATATATATATATATATATATATTATATATATATATATATATATATATAATATATAATATATATATATATATATATATATATAATATATATGTATATATTTCTAGTGGATTTTTGTAAGCTCTCTATCTCACGAGCAAAATAATATTTTAAATCAACCTTGAGGAGGACACGAACCCTATCGAAAACCAGGTTGTTGTGACGTCATTAATCCGCTTTGCCGCGACAGCAAAATTCATGGTTATTATTTTTCGACGCGAAAAAAGTCTTATGTTTTTTGGGATGCTGAATCGAATGAATCATGGATGAAGTCGATACGAACACTTTAAGTGACAAAAAAGTTGAGAAAACCCCGGAAAATAACAGGAAACCAAAATAACGGTCGGTAAAAAAGAGTTGGCTTATATAGTAAGCCTACTCTTTACTACTCTGCAATAACTTATATAGTAAAACGTTAAAAACACAAATCAAAACGCAAACAATGTGCGTGAAACTAAAATAAATTTATTAATCATAACCTTAACTTACTCTTGAAGGAGGTTTTAATGAGGTTACACAGAGCCCCAAAAAGATGTTTCGGGCTTCTCAGATTGGCTATGCCCCCTCTAGTATATATCTTTATGAGTTTAATTAAATTATTATTCCTTTGCATTAAGTTACACTAAAAAAAAAATATTTTAAAAGTTATCTGATGAAAACGGTTATATTTAAGTGAAATTATCGTTCAACAAGAAGGTTATCTGTTAAATCTTTGAAGGTACATACTAGAGATAATAAAATCTGAACGGTACATACAGCGTATCGGGGGATTTATCAAGATTCTAGCTTATCGGACTGGGTTCGATAAGCATGGATCTAACACCGTACGTAACCGTATTTAGATATCGTACTTAATACGATCCGCGGATTAGAATACTGTGTGAACGTACTACCAGTGTATCGGGGGATCAATCTAGTTCCATCTCCCTAGTGCTAGCATTTCCGACTAAATTCCCTCCGCATGGTTCTTACAGCGTATGTACTTAATACGATCCGTGGATTCAGATACTGAGTGAACGTACTATATATAATTATATACATTGTTCAGACGCAAGGTTCGGCAGGGGATTCGGCAGTTGTCGTGTGAACTGAAGACACGTAGTTTAACCCTGAAACTCATTTTTTTATCGGGATAGAGTCTAAATTATTATTATGAAAATAATAAATACTTTTTACATCGTTGCCCTAGCAACGATGTAAAAGAACAATTTAAAGAAAAATATAAAAACAAATGACTAAAAGTTATTTACATACTTTATACTCGTATTTAGTCCTAATTGATTTTTCAATTGAAGTTCGAAGTTGAATTTACCCAATACCTAACCTAACTTGTCTTTACTTTACTTTACACATGCAAACTACTGCAAAGCCACATGGAATAACAAATATGATGAATATTAAAATAATGTCCACTATTAATTTAGTGGATACTAATATTGTATTGTATCTATCATCATCATCGATATAACTGAATTATTAAATAACGAAAACAAGTATAAACTTATTGAACTTAATATATCAAAATATATTAATTCATGTATTGGCCTCCGGCTCCATACATGGAGCCTCTGATTATGAGGTTACAACCTCATTATTACCTACTACATGATTGTGTTAATAAATATACCGCTGTTTGTGTTATAAACAGCACAGATTTTTGTGCTGTTTATTTTATTTTTAACCGAAAGTGTTCAGGTTACTTTTTCGGTGTTCCAAAATTTCACCAAAAGGCCCTTTTAATAGTGTAATACACGGCTAAAATCAGTTAACAGCGTGGGAAGATACTAGAGAGCGAATGAGGTTATTCCTTGATGTTAAACCATGCCACCATTTTCACTGCTGTCAACTGATTTTGCGTTAAACTTAAAGTAATATACAAACCAAGTAGGGAAACAAATACGATTTGTTTGTACTGTCAGACCTGACATGTAGTTCACATTTTGTCCACCAGAGAGTTGATTTAAATTTTACTATGGGCGCGAATACGTCACATCCGATAGAAAGTTTAAGTGTGAATCTTTAAATACTAGGTTTGCTTAAATCACTCCCAACCAGCGGCTAATTAAACTTATTTTTTGTGTGCACGTCTTAATTTAGTTCATTTTTGCGAGTGATATTTGTTTTTCCCCTTTCAAATATTACTTGTAATTAGTAATTTAACAACTTTAACCAAATATTTTTCAATATAATGAAAGTAATCGTAATTTTAAGTTATATTTCAGGCAATACATTGTTGTCTGTATGTCCTTCAAAATTCTTAATAAAAACATGTGATTTACCTTTACTATATAGTTTCTTTTTTTACTTAAACTAATTTACTATAACAATTATTTCACAGAATTTAATACAAAATCATTAAACTATCTCGTTCATATTAAAGTACGAAAACACGATAATAAGTAAAACTCAACTAATGTTATCAGGGTTGCCAATAAAATTAAGTAAAAAAACGTAAACCCTAAAAGGCGCATGCGCATTTATTCTAATTTTAGCTATTTGTAAATTAAATATTTTAGCTATTTTTCTAACTTTAGCTAATGCCAGCTATCAGTTGATCACGCATGTCTGAATTTTTTGACACAGGTTAGTATAGGAGTTTCCCTACTTGGTTTATGTGTTACTTTAGTTAAACTATAGTAATAATAACTCTATGAAAATCATGACATTGCAAAATGTAAATAAAACAAAAAACTCTGTTAAGTATTTAATAAACATTTGTTTAATTATCAAGTAAAATAAATGTTGAACAATCATTAATATAGTGATTCTTAGGCTTTAAATGCTCAAGTTTTTAAGGAAAGATGTTTTATTTAATATTTATTATATATGATTAAATAAGTTGGTAAAATTGTAATGTTTACGTTCGTACATAGCGCCAACATTTAAAAACCCTTCAATTTCATAATTAAATATTGGATTTTGACTAAAAAAGTACTAATTAACTAAATGCTGCATTTTTTGGAGCCAATGTTAAAAGAAATCAATTTTGAAAATGTTGAAGCAGTTCAATTTGACAGATATAGATGGAAACGCTAGTCAGGTGCGAACAACATTTATTTTCATCTAATATAGTTTTATTTAACTCAAAGGTCTTGACGAAAATATAAAAAAACTACGTAACCCTTATGGTAAGTAACAAGACAGCATCACTAAATGCAGAGAGCTGGTGAAGTATAACAGATTAAAGCCTTTCATCTAGGATGTATTAGACTAATGTCTACTTGGCATCGTCTTTGTCACTTAACCACAGGGGGTTACTATCTTAAGTTCACCCCTGATTATGTAATATCTATGGTATGATATTGTATTTTATGTAGGTATGAATAATTAGTTACCATTATACATAGTACATATATATATATTAGCAATATTAGCAATATACTTCTACCTAACTTATTTTACCATTAGTATGCTTTTATTATACCTATATACATTAGTAATTGAATTTATATTTCAGTATAACTAATTTACTGCTCTACATCTTGGGTATAGCAGTTTTAGATGTTAAGTTAGCTGAAGGTTTAGACAATGGTGTTGCATTAACACCTCCAATGGGATGGATGACATGGCAAAGATTTCGATGCACCATTGATTGTAAACTGTACCCACAAGAATGTATAAGGTAATTAAAACATTTACAATTAAGAAATATTATCCAAATAACAAAAATTACAAGGACCATTCTTGTCAGAGGGATAAAATATTTAAACATTTATTGACAGAGCCAAGTTTCCAACTAAATAGTTCATCATTAGTGCAGGTGAAAGCGAAGTAAAGAAGCTAGGAGACAAATGTAATACATTTGTGGTGTCTGATCTCTGTCAGGGGTTTATTTTTATGATAACGAAAAGTTATCAAATTAATTAAAGTGTTATTTTAAGATAAGAACAACATTGTTATTACATAGAGTTGTCAAAAGACATCAGTATAATGCTCATGAACGATACCTCCACTTACTAAAGTAAATATTACTATTATTAATAATATTTCAGTGAGAACTTAGTAAAAAGAACAGCAGATAAAATGGCATCAGATGGTTACTTAGCTCTAGGATATGAATATCTTATAATAGATGACTGCTGGCTCTCCAAGAACAGAGGAAGTAATGGTGAACTAGTAGCTGATCCTGAGCGATTTCCTTCAGGCATGAAAGCTTTAGGAGATTATGTAAATATAATATATCAAAAATAAATCAATTTAGTACTATATGATGTTAGGAAAGAATCAAGTTATACAGAGAGGTAGATTAATGTTATATAAGTTGGTCTTGCTGGAGGTAATCTTCTTCAAAAATTAATTAAGAGGATAATTTTATGCTAAATCTAAGTTTTATGTGAGTCTTCAAATTCTAAATGTTAAATTGTTAACAGTACTTCAATGCTTTGGGTAGTTATTCCTCTTTATTGCAACAATAGGTATTATTTTTTCATCTGTTTTGTTCTAGATTCTTCAACCAAGTATATATTTAATTACAAACAAAATAAAGAAACATTATTTTAGAATCAATTTAATTTGAGTCTAAGTTGATTAGTTCATAAACCAAGTGATAATAGTTTTTCATTTTTTCAGATTCACGATAAAGGCTTAAAGTTTGGAATCTATGAAGATTATGGTACATTGACATGTGGGGGGTATCCAGGAATGCAAGGACACATTAAAGATGACATAGCACAGTTTGCAGACTGGGGTATTGACTACATCAAAGTTGATGGATGTTATCATGAAGACATTGACTTTGAAGCAGGTCAGATATTTATTTATATGTCATAGAGAATTATTGAAACATAAAACCTATACATACCTGTCTTTAAAAAATACAAAATATATGTAATAACAATGACACAAATTTTTTTTTAGCTTCCAAAATATATGTAAGTATACGCTAGCATAAGAAAGCTATTCTATTTTATTTTTCAATATTTCTTATTTACTAGATTATGCAAAGCTGAGTGATGTGCTGAACACTACAGGAAGACAAATAGTATATTCATGCAGCTACCCTGCTTACCAAAATGATGCCAGTACTTATGTAAGCATTATATTTTAAGTATGAATTGAGTATAAATTACAAGTTTAAAACAAGATTTGTAATTAATATTAGAAGATATTGAAAGGCATTATAGAGAAAACTATTACAGTTATAGGACTTGGCAAATGAGCAAGATATTAATATGAGGCCTGAGTGTCAGGCATTAGCAAAAGAGAGGATATGAATATACCAGTATTTTTCATGATTAGAGTTTGCCTGACTTTTCCTACTCCATTAAAACAGACTATCTACAGCCCTACATTCTATTTAATTATAATAAAAAGAAATAAGTGATACAATCCATGAATAAAAATGGGGGAAAATATGAGATGTACTTTATAAACATATAAGCTTATGAGAGTGTTACAAATTATTTTTGAAATTAATGAAAGTATATTTCTAGTTAAAACTTCTTTCTTAATTGTAAATGATTATTTCTACAGTTCAATCACAGTCTTTTGGCAGAGAAGTGTAACTTGTGGAGAAATTATGATGATATAGATGACTCATGGGCTAGTGTGACTGATATCTTAGACTGGTTTGCTCTTAAGCAAGATTTTATTTTACAATTTGCTGGACCTGGTCACTGGAATGACCCAGACATGGTGAGAAAAATTTAAAAATAATGCAACATAGGTAGTTCATAAAATTATAAGACATTTCTGTAAGAAGTAAAAAATTAATTAAACCATATGAGAATAATTCACAATTATAGAACACCTTTAAGATATGGAGGATTTAATAAATTCAGGGGGCAAATTGTCAATCAAGCACAAGCTTTTCTGATTTCAGCTAAAAAACGTAAGTTTGTTTGTCAATGTGAATTAATCACTGTAATATATATTTTTTTTTAATTTACATCCAAACATGTCTTATATAAGTAAAGGCCAAGCTTTAGCCAGCTTTAGCCAAGGGATGTTCTCTGAATGATAACACATGTATTTAAAAAACTTAAAGAATTCATTAAAAAGTAGATATAAAATACAAATATTTGCAAAGCTGTGGCAACTAATATGAGTAAAAGGGCATGATAATTTATTTTTAATTAAAATATAATATAATTATTACATTTAAATAAATAAAATATTATAATATTTAATTTTATTTAAATAAATAAAATATAATTATTTTTTCAGTTAGTCATAGGAAATTTTGGATTAAGTTTAGAACAATCAAAAGTTCAAATGGCTTTATGGGCTGTAATGGCTGCTCCACTTTTAATGTCAACAGATCTTGATACCATCAGACCTGAATTCAAGGCAATTCTTCAGAATAGAGATGTCATAGCTATCAATCAAGATCCTTTGGGTATTCCAGGAAGAAGGATTTTTAAGGTAAGTTAAAAATTAATTCAACAATATCATTTTAAATTAAGTTAAACAGGGCGAGGGTGGCAGTTCTCCTTGGGCCCTAAGCTAACAATAAATTTACTTAATAAATTAAAAATCATTTACTTACAATATATTTGTATTTTTTATAATTATGATCTACATTTATAACATCAGAGTTCAAGGGGCCCAATACTCTAAATTATGACCTAAAAAGCTCTTATGAGACAAATGTATTTTAAAAACTTTAAAATATTCTCTTCCTAAATACATTCTCTATAAGGTCCCTATTTATCATACCTGGACCTTTAGAATAGAATAGAATAGAAAAAATGTTTATTCTTACAATAATAATGAAAACGAAATATCTTACAATAACATTTACGTTTGTAACAAACGTTATAACCATGGTCTGAGACCGTCGATCTTTGATTATTCTTATTATTTTTATACAATTATATATTTTACCTGGACCTTTAAGGGCTTCATACAGTAGACTAAGGACAAAAGGGGCCCTTTTAAATTATTGGCAAGGGTTCTTAAGCAGTACAATAAGGGCCCTAAAAGGTAATGTTTTTTAAGTAATTTAAACTTTTCTTCAACTTTAGGATCTTTATAGCTCATTTCATTATACCTGGATCTATAAGGGCCCTTAAACAGTATAGTAGGACCAAAATGTCCCTTAACATACTTGATCAGGGCTCTAGAGATTAACTTTTTTTAAACACTTAAAAATATTATCAAAGTGCTACCAATATCTAGGATCTTTATAGCCTCTATACTTAATACCTACCTAGACTTATAAGGGCCCAATGCATAGATTATTTAATAAATACATTAAGATATTTTTCTGTATTTGACATGGTATTATACCTATTTTATATCTAATTAAATTAAACAATTTCATTTGATTAAATATTAAAAAAAATATGCTTGCTATAATCATTAATAATACTCTAATAATAATACTAATAATAATACTCTACTATAATAGTTAAAAGTAGATTCCTCTATTTAGGAAGTAGATAAATAGCCCAATATCCCTCCCTATATTGGGCCCTTAAAGGCTAAACCTTCCTTGGCTCAGTCCGCCTCTGAAGTGAAATAGTTATTAATAAATTATAAAACTCCATAAGTTAACTATCATAATTAGAGTTTCTAAAAATTGAATTTTTATCCTTATGGAAATATTTGTTATTAAAATGTGGAAATAAGAAATAAAATTATTCAGAAATGTCCAAAACTACATAGATTATGATACGATAATCAAAGATTTGAATGAAGAGTTTTCAAACTTATTTAAGTGATAGTAAACTAAAAGACAATAAATCTATAGTAATTAAATAAAAAAATAGCTGTTTAATTTTCTGAAGTTTTAGAGACAATATTTATTAATTTATAAATTTAAACTAAATAAAAAGACAAGAGGACAAATATAAAATATTTTCTAATATTGTACTAAAATAAAAAAAAATATTGCACTAATCAGTACAATATACAAATTTGTTTCTTTTACAGAATAATAATATTGAAGTATGGAGAAGGTATGTACTGCCTGAAATAGGTGATGATCGTTCCATGGCTATAGCTGTATACAGCAGAAGAACAGACGGGGCTCCCTATTCTGTTAAATATCTCTGCAAAAATCTTGGAATGACAAGAAAAGCAGGATACATTATTACTGTAAGTTAAAATATAGGCTCTTTGGCAGAAAACGCTAGAGAAACCTCCCAGTAGCTCCTTCACAAGAGGTTAAAATGTGGCCTCTTGGAGGCCAATTGTGAACTGACTGTTTGGAATAGCAGGCTGACCAGACCAAAAAAGAGGTTTCCTAACTGCCTCCCTACCTGCTAACTCTACTGAACCTAACAGATATCGTACAGGTCATCCACATAACAGGAGGCATGCATATATATGTGTGTGTGTTGTTTGTGCCACTTGGGACAGTGGATTGAGCTAAAACTGGTCTCAATCGATTTTGCCATGCCAAGTTTCGTTTTGATTCAAGAAAGTCATCAAGTGTAACTCGAAGTAGAAACTTTACATACAGACATACATATGATGGAGTTATCCTGTCGTCCAAACAATCTCACAACTGTCTTTTTCAAAATGAAAATTTACTAACATAGCATTAGAAAACACATTTAAAAAATTATGGGGGATAGTAAAAAATAAAGTTCTGAGGCAAGTAATGTCAGATTCCCATATTTTTAAGAGGTTACATTCACCGCAAGTTGAAGAATCAGCCACCACTGATAAGGTGCTGTTATATATACCACAAACTTAGCTAAGAAAAATTGAGCCTTCAATTCCTATCTTATACTAATTTAATAATTTGTTGAAAATATTTTGCAGGATTTATACAAAGGAACAGAATTTGACAGGACATACTTCCCGAACTCTAACCTCACTCTCAGAATAAATCCAACAGGTATATTTCAATTATATATAACCAACCAAAATAGTAAACTCTCAAAATATCATATTTTGAAAATAACAGTATTAAGCAATAACAGGGGCAAAGAAAACCACTACTGTCTCTATTGATATGAAGATATTTTCATAGTTGGTAAATTAAGATAATTTGCCAACAACTATCAAATTATTTTGATGAAAAAAACATACATTGTTTTGCTTACTTATAGTTAAGCTCAGCAATGATGAAATAAATCAAATATTAACTGTTGGCTAAAAACAGGAAATAATGAAATTTCTACCCAGAAAGTAGGAGACATTATCATATTATTTTAAACAGTGCTGCGCTTTTGTCTATACAAACTGCAAGATGCAAAATATCCCAATTCATTGAACAAAGTTAACAAAATAGCCTAAAAATTGTTATAGTTGGTAAACAAAAAGTGGAATTCAAGCAGCATCCTTTATAGTCCTCCATAAGGGTTAAAATATTATTTTATTTGATTTCAGGTGTGATTTTTCTAAAGGCAACAGTCAGAGCTTAAATTATGAATATATTAAGGGTCCTAGATTAACAAATAATGTAATTTATTTTATAATTAAATATTATTTAATAAAAATATTTAGCTTTTTATTACAATGATTTTCTCAAAAGAATCTTTTTGGCTTTATAAGAACTATCAAACTGCAAAATATTGAATGAAACAAGTCAGAAATAACAGTAGATTATATAAGTCTGCAAAAAAATGTGATTCCATTGCTGCATAATTTTGTATATTGACAAGTTAGGCAAAGTAATGATATATTAAACAGCATTAAAAATCACTTTACAGCCTTGTTCCACATAATTTGTTGAGAACCTCAACTAATCAAAGAACATAAGTATTTTCACTGAAACTCAACTATTGAGAAATAGTAAGAAAGTTCCAAGAATGTAATAGGTATAGAATGTCAGAAGGTATACGAGTGAGTCAGACAGGAGGTAGGGGGTTAAACTAGGTGCTGGTCTCTATGGGAGCTCTATAACTACTCTCCTTACCGTAACATTCTTCTTACTGTTATAAGTTATTATTATGAAATCTTCTCGTTCTTTATTAACTTTATAATGGACGAGTATCTACTTGATATTGGTCATATTATTTGCAATGAATCAGCGAAGTGCCATGGGTAATTTCCTACACAAAAAGACAATTGATCACATCTTTTAGGAGTTGCATCATTGTCAAACAATATGAAATTAACAATAAGAAATGAAAGTCACAATGATTACAAAAAACCTTTTACTAAAGGTTCAGATTCAATAATACTCAAGATCGTATTTAATAATAATTAATAATAGAGTTCTACTAGTGTTCCTGTTAACAGGCTGTGGAACTAATCTTTTTTTGTCTGAAATAATAAAATCAGGACCATAGCAGTAATATAGTTATTATTGTCCAGTAACCATTCTATCTTTATGTATTATATATAACAGACATATTTTGTAATAAAACTTTTCTAAATGGTCTATTTTAGGAAGATATAATATATTTTAACATTTATACATTCTTTTCCTATTGATTACACCATCTTTAAAATAAAAATGTAACTTTTATATTTATTTAATTTAAAAATGTTATTTCTTTAACACAATAATACCTACAACTGCTACTAAAAATAGATAATATTACAATAGTACTTTATTTAATACAAATACATATAATATTGATCTCTCTTAAAATTCTAATACGAAAGATTTACACATCAAAAATATAAAATCACAACATACAAAAAGTCAAAATTAGAAAAAGTAATCGAGAAGGAGGAGGTCAGTAGAATGTTTTTAACTTTTAAAATAGCTACGATTGAATATCCAACTGGGACACAGCATTCCTCACTTTGTTAATAATCGGATGATTTGGTTCATCCCTAACAAATTTACAGAGATCAGTCATAAAATTATCAATATCATCTATAGATGGGGTATTCAAGCCTGAAAAGTACAAAAATACCAATAGCGTTAGTTTTACATTCCTACGAGGTATAAAGCAAAGAATTATACTACCACATATAAATTCTGAAGTGTAGTATTTTTAGTTTATTTTTCTCTAAAGTATATCAAGCAAGAAATTCCAAAAGGATAATTTTAACTCTTTAGAGTATAACATAAAAATTCATCTCAAATAACAAGGCAAAACTTTTCTAGGAAAATTTGCTAGACTTATTAAGAGGTAGAGAAAAAATATATAAACTCAGGTAAAGTAAGGTGAAAGGTTTTCATGAGAACAATTTTCAATGAATTTGAAAACTATGGCAAATTCAATAATATTAAAGGCAGTTTTTAAAATAAAAGTGTACAGTGACCTATAACAGTTCTTAAAAAGTATATATATGAGGTAAGATTATGTATAAATTTGCTAAACCTTTTGTAAATTTGCTTGAATTTGTCTACTTCATTCAAACTAAAGCCACCAAAATTTTGATATTTCTTTTTAAGATTAGTTAGTTCTTATACTTAAAAAGAATTATATTTTCATTAATTATTCAGTTTTATAATACTATGCCTACTATGCTAATGTCAAACAGTAATACATAATTTTCCACACCCCAGCTAGATCTAATATTTTTACCTTTATGATGTTTATCATGCTCTTTTACAAACTCAAATTATTACTATTCGAGTTGCATGGAGCTAATGATGTTTAATTAAGCTTTATAATAAATAAATAATAGACAGCTGTAATAATTCTTGAAGTTGGCAGCACCGACTGGTGATAAGGCCTTCATTTTTCAAACAGTGCAGTAACTACACAGGGGATTTTACAAAAAGATTTATTTAAATTTGTTCAATATTTAAGGCAAAATTGTATGCATGTCAGTTAAATTATATGTCCTTATATTCATTTCAAAAGAAATAAACTCTTAAATATCATTTTCATTTACATAAGTCAGTTTATATGAAAAATCCCATTGTAAAGGATAGGATTTATAGAAAATGATTTGTGGCGGAAACTTGAAAACCTCCCCATGAGGTAGTGTACAGGCTATCTTCGTCCAGGTGTCTATTATTTAAGTCACTAAAAATTTACCTGGAATTGTAATGTTTTTGAAAACAGAGGTGAAAACAGTTCGCAAGTGCTGTAAATGTCTTTTCAGAGCAGCATTATTGTTTCTCATTTGCTGGGTTTCTACTGACATCTTATCAATAGCATTGTGTAGTCCTCCCAGATATGTTTGTATGGTTGCATTCTGTTGCTCATAGTCTGTATTGCTTTTCCTCAACTGCCTTAGTTCAGACTCACGACCTTAAATAGAATACTTCAATTAACACTCAACTACCCAAAAAGTAACCAAAACAGGCTAAAACTAGAGCAATACTAAGAAAAACTAAAACCAATGGGAGGTAAACATGTATTTTAACAGAAAATAAAATATGATTGGTACTAATGACATTACTTATAATTAATTCCCAATAATAAAACATTCAAAATACATCATGTGTCTCTGAAATAGGGACATGTTAAAAATTGTAATTTCCACACAAAATTATTCTGCATTCACTACCATAACTCAAATCGCATGGGAAATCAATCAAACATTATGATTTTTTGATATGATGTAGTCACTTCAGAACAAGTTATTACCCCAAATTATAGCTTTCAGTTTAGTGTAGCCGTAGAGCACTGACCTGGTAAATTTTTCTTGAGACGGGAAAACAGAATTTCAACTGTATCTTTAAAACAGCCATTGTCCCAACAATTAATGAAGAGATCAAAAAGAAAGAATACAAACTGCAAAACATGTTTCCTCTTCTATTTTCTTCTAATACCAATAGTAAAAAGTCCCAGTGGAATAAAAATAAAAATTTGTCCGAAAAAACTCACAAAGCTGTAAAATTTTGTATTAAATACAATGGTTTTCCAATTACTCCAGGAGCCAGATCTGAAAAAAACATGACTCATTTTGCACTGCTACAAACCAATTTAAAAAAAATAGACCTTAAATGATGAAGAAAAACATAGTCTGCTTATCCAGAGTGGAGCCCTTCATATAATTGCACACTCTCAAAATTTTAGAAAATCGCACAGATTTTAGATTTCTTGAAATAAGTTGTTCCCTGTTGATCGTGTGCAAACCTTAAAGAGAACAATTTTTACAGCTGACAACATTTCCAAAAAATCGAGTGTTTATTAGATTACACACTAGTCATCAAAATTATTACTAGAACCAAAGTTATAGCATTTGCAAAATGACTTTAAATTGCACTAAACTTTTTGTGAAAGAAAATTGCTGACTCCATAAATTAACAATTTTTGGGTGCTTTAGCGAATGCCATAACTTTGGATGCAGTCATCAAATTTTAATTAATAAACAATTGGTTTATTGGAAATTTTGTCAGCTTTAAAAGATGTTCTCTTCAAGTTTGGCATACGGTTGTATGCCAAACTAAAAGCAGAATGCAAATTTTTATTTTGAAATCACCCAAATATTAAACTTCTTGAAATAAGTGGTTCCCTGTTGGTTAACAGGGAACCACTTATTTCAAGAAGTTTAAAATTTGGGTGATTTCAAATATTTGAGTGGGGGCAATCATATGACGAGCTCTACATTGGATGAGCAGACTATGTTTTTTCTTCATCATTTAAGGTCTATTTATAAAAAAATTTGGTTGAAGCAGTAAAATAAGTCATGTTTCGTTTTTTCAGGTCCAGCTCTTGGACTATATGTGAATATAATTTTTGTAGGTTTTTTTAAACAAATTTTTATTTTTATTCCCCTGGGATTTTTTTTATTGGTATTAAAAGAAAATAACAGATGAAACATTTATAGAATAGTTTGTCTTCTTTCTTTTCGATCTTCTCATTAATTGTCGGGACAGTGGCGAAATGAAATTTTGTTTTTCAGTCTAAAGAAAAATAAAACTTAAAATAACTTGTTCTTTAGTTGACTACATCATATCAAAAAATCATAAAGGTCGATCTATTTTACATGAAAATTACAATTTTTAGTTAGTTTACATTGTAAAAAAATTAAAATATGGTGGGTTGAAATAGAGATTAGATTAATAGAAAATTATGTTTGACAATTTACTTATCTTCAAACTTTACATGTAAGAATTTTTGATGTTTTATATCCCTACAAAGATATTAACAAAGCATGAAAAACGGAACACGTTTTGGTCCACTACGATCATAGCTATGATCGTAGTACAACTTTTTTTGGAGCATTCCTAAACATGTCCAAACAGATTCCCAAAATAAAATTTTAACTATTTAAAACTTCCCAAAAAAACAGTTCGTTGACTAGACTACAAACATAAATCAAATATTATATAATAATATTTTATTTATTTTTCATTTATTTTAATAAAAATAAATGAAAAATAACAAGTAATTTAAATTATGGAAGTGTCATTAAAACTATTGAGTGGAGGACAAAAAGCCTGGAGAATTCCTTAATTCCTTAAAAAAAAAAAATTTAAGCAAAATGGTATTGGTGCTTAAAGATTTTGGTTTCAATCATTCTGAATTGCGTAGGTTAATTTCCATAGCTTTATTAAATTTTGTACACACATTTAAAGCTGGTTTTATTTTATCATTAAATTATCCTCTTTTGGGATTGCATTACATCACTTACAACAATGTAAGTGATGTAAACTGAAAACTTAAGCAAGAAATGGGTTTTTAAGCAAAGAAGCAAGCATTCTTCATGCCAGAATTAATTTGTAGATATAAACATATAAAATTTAAAAAATACCAGTAAATAGTTATGGTATTTTTATTTTTATGATAAGAATTGTACCTAAGCCTATGGTTTTAGAGTTGAGAACTTCTAGGGCATGCTTCAAATTATTTGAAAATATAGATAAATAAATTTGTAAAAATAATTTAATAAGAAATTATGCAATAAAAATTAATCTAAAATTATATGTTTGCTTAAATTTTGTAAATGTTTAATATTAACTTACTTTTATTATGGTCAAGAAACTCTTCAGTAAAGATAGGAAGTTCAAAACAAGATGGATCTGTATCTATTGAAGGCTGAGGTGCCTGTATGGGCAGTAATTCAACCTCCTTGGATTCTTCTTTAGGCTTTTTCACATTCTGTTGTTCAATAAAGGTTCTGTATGCTTCGGATTGTTTATAAGCAGCAAGTTCTTGAATATACCTCTCTCTATCTTGCTCAGCAGCAGTTAAGTATTGCTAAAATATTTTTTTATTAGAATAAATTAATCAATCTTCCTGCAGTATGGATACACACAGGTAAGGATGGTTGCTTCTCAGGACAATAAACAAGAATGGTTCGCTTCCCAGGTCAACAATTAGCAGTCCTTGTCTATAGTATTGGCCACTGACTGATAAGACTATGAGCTCATATTTTCTGCTCAATCCCAGTTTTATATTGGGCAAGAGCAAATAGTATTTCTTATTTTTAAATGGCTCTTAGTATTTAAGATTTTAAGCATTATAGTTATACTATAATTTCATAAATTGATCTGTTAACAATTAGCTTTATATGCAACATATTCATCTTTTTACTCTTCCTCATTTGGACCACAGGTACAAATGAAGTACAAAGATAGGATTTTCAGTCTTTGCACTGAAAATCCTGAAATTAGGATTTCAACTAAATTATTTGCTTAAGATCTCCTGAGTAGTTTTTACAAAGTTGTCTGTTTGTTTAAAATCTATTTATTACATCCTACATAATTGTAATGTAAGATAAGGTAGGAAAAACCTGAACAAGAGCATAAAATCAAAACACAACTATGGCTCCTACAAACAAGCTAATTTAAATTACTTCGTAACACTAGTTATCTTATTTCCCCAATACAACATGCTATGCATTGTCTATACCTGCTTCTGTTCCTGAGGCAGTGCTGTCCATTCCGCTGCAAGTGTTTTAGTGATTTCTGAAAAAGGCATATTTGGGTTTTCAGCACGGAACTGTTCTCGCCTGTCATTTAAATATCTTACATAACCTAAAAAAAGAAATAGTAATAAGAATTAAAATTGAAGAACAGGATTGGTTAAAGAGTCTAAGAAAAGAGTTGATTAATTAAGAAAAATTCCACTGGCTTCATTCTAAATCATAAGAAGATTGATGATTTATTTTCAATTTGGTTTCATTAAATTTTAATTAAATACCTCACCATTTAAAGGTTGACGAGGAGCAGTTAAGTCTCTGATTTTCTTTCTCTTCTTTCCTTTCTGCTTCTGTTGCTTCTTTGGAGATTCATCAGAAGTTCCTTTCTCAAGTTTGAAACTAAATAAAACAATTTATTTTAATAAAATTTTAATGGATTCTATTTCCATGTTCAGACTCTGAGGTTGTATTTGTTCCGCATAGTTCATACAGCGTATTTATATAGAGAATCTGACACGCTGTGAGTACCTAGTACTTACAACTAGCTAGGCAACGGGATATGGGGACTAAACAACATCTTTATGATCCTTTGGATACCTAACTATTATATTATTACCACACTGGTTATTCTTAGATGTAAAAGACCCTGAATTCTACCAAATTGTTAGTAATATGATGAGTTATTTCATACAGAAATTGAAACAAAATAAATTACTGAAGATACTTACCTGAGCTCGAGTTTAGTAAATCAGTGGGCTCTTCTTTAATTTGAGTAACTGCTTCTTTGGATTCCATAGCGATAAAACACAAGATAAATTAATTTTCTCGAGCAATTATCAACGTTTTACTAAAGAACCAAGCAAATAAACATCAGGCAAAAAGAGAATTAAAAACAATTAAAAAAACTGCGGTAAGGAACCGCTGTTGTTATTTTTTTTATTTTAAGCTTCCTGTTTTTCTTTTTCTTTTTATTTATCTTCTTTAATTTAATAATTCAGACACTATCAACTTGGTTTTTTACAAACTTTGATTGTCTTAAGGTTAATAAGTTTAGGACCTAATGATTTTTTTTAACTTTTGTAGGAAAGAAAACAGTAAACTGTTTTCCTAGGTGGTAAAGAAGCATTTCGTTGCTGCGGAAATTTTTTATTGACAAGTGAGAGAGAGTAGATACGAAATCTCCCAATTTATATATCGAGTAACTATCGCTCGTCAATTTGACTAATATTTAGTACGTTCACACACACTTCTAGATCCGCGGATCGCGGATCGTATAGAATACATCTCTCAATACGTAATATTAGCTGTATGAACCATGCGAGCACAGAATAGAAGCAAAATTCTAGTCTTCCATTCTTGCCTTCGAGACTATCGTATTTAACGGTAACCTTCTCGTCGAACTTTATTTCACTTCAATATTACTGTTTTTGATCAAATAACTTTGGAATAATGATTTTTTTAGTGTAACTTTATTATTATGCAAAGAAATCACAATTTAATTAAATATATTTTGTTTTAACTCTTCATAACCAAAAGTGAACCCTTCACTATAAAAGACGCGATGTTTTGGCGGATTAGTTATTACGTAATATCACTCGATCGACTTAACAAAGACGCTGTAAGAACCGTAAAAGTTAGTTGACGTATTGCATACGTATGCAATACGATTGCCTGTTAATACGCTGTGTGTGCGTTGTAAATGAAAATGACGCTTTCCCGCCTTGTATAACAATCTAAAATTTTTTTAGAGCGCATTAAACCTCACTATCCATACTTTTTTAAATTTTAATTTAACAAAACAGAACAAAAAACGCTACAAGAAAATGAATTAAGAATATTTTAATAACTAATAAATGGTGTTTGAACGCATCGAGAGTTGTACTAGAAGGGGCATAGCCAATATCAATCCATTAAGAGGCCTAAAACATCATATTGGAGCTCTCAGGGGCTCTGTGTAACCTCAATAAGCCCTCCTCCAAGAGAAATTAAGGTTATATCAACTGTTTTCATCTTCCGCGCATTGTTTTGTTTTTATAACATTCTACTACATAAGTTACTGAAATTTTGTACTGATTATTTGATTATATTTATAAGCGAAGGTGCTCAGGTTACTTCGTCAATGTTTCAAAATTTATCTTATAATAGGGCCTCTCTGGTAGGAATATCTCTATGCTTAAATACTTCAAATCGAATAAGTTATAACTATTTACTTTTCCTCATTTATACCGTAGGTATATAAATAAAAAGTATTGTGTTTGTAAAAAATCTGAGATGTCACCGGATTATATTTCAGGTGTTTTTATAGCCTCTGAAGTGGTTTTCACAAAGTTGTCTGTCTCTATGTGTGTGTAGTTACTATCGTAGCTCCATTTATGCTATAGTTAAAACTTAGTAAAACTCAGACTATAGGTGTAGTTGTGATACCCGGAAAATATTTTTATAACATTATTAACCGCAATAATGACTCCAACAAAAAGTTTGTAAAATCATACAACGCTGAAAAATTATGCGATCGATGAGATATTGCCAAGCACCATGTGCTATGTTGGACTAACATATAGTAGCCAAGTCAACTCATTATCAGCAGTTGATGTGATGAAATTTGAAATCATGTTTATGACTTAAAAAATCAGATATAATACAACGTGTCAACTTCCAAGTGTATCACCTTTAACTTATTAAATAAATGAGTTCACCATTCTGTTTGTCGTATCGTTTCAATAAACAGACAAATTATTGGCTCAATGAATGACATTTTGCCAATTATAAAAAATTTAATATTGTCTCTTTTTGCTACCGTAAGTAAATAACAAATATTCTTGTGCCACAGTAGTAAGCTAAAAGTATACATTGTAATTTTAAATTATTTGATATGAATATAGAGAACCATTGTGTCCTCTCCTTACGGCACAATGGGTACTTTGAGAATTTAAGCTGACAAAGCCAACCTAACTGGTTTACATGCCTAGCTTTAGGGGTTGATGTGCATGATAAATGTCAGGATTGCTCGTATCTCCCTTTCGAACCGCAATACACTAGTTTGAAGAACAGATGTGCTAATGCAGAGTGCGTAGCTTCTTTAACTTATCCTGCAGATCTTAAAGAATAAACCTATGTATTTCATTTGTAAAAAAATATTTTTTGTAGAATGGGCCATGCCGTAAATTATAAATAAATAAACTCACCAGAGTAGGATTTTATTATATAAGCAAATATATTAGATTATATAAACAAATTATATGTACAATGAGGAAATTAGCGGTAATACTTCAATAAATTTCTGGATGGTCATATACATTTTTCAAATATGGATATGGAGCATATGGAGGATATGGATATTCAACTACGGGCACTGGGAGAGGTTGAGGTATAAGTAATGGCTCTTTTAGGACGAGACTGTTCAAGGAAACATCGTATGGCAAATCATAAGCGTAAGACGGTGCATAGGCTGCAGACAGACCTCCATAACCACGAGGAAACGATTCACCTTCTACTCCTCCATATGGATAAGGTGCATGTCCGATTCCATACGAATATCTGCTACCATCTCCTTTTACTGCAAATGAAATAGAGAAAGTTTTCATTGGAACATTTAATTACACTAGTTGGGCACTTAATTAAATATATTATAATTTAAATTCTGTATTTCTAGTCGTTAGTATAGTTTAATTAGCAGCTGCAGTTTCGTTTATATACAACCAAACTGATAGAAAAATAGAAAACTAATCAACAATAAATAAATGAATAAATATTCTAAAATTTTGTGACGACAACATCATTATATTACTACAAGAGTAATATTCTCTTTGGCAAAAATCAACCTATAACTCCAGGTATGTGTCGACTTAATAAACACAACCAAATAAAAAATTAAAATAAAGAAATTAACATGGTTTTATATTTGTAATTTAAAATTTCCTAAAATAACCCGTATCCCTCATATTCAATTTAAACAGAGGATTATCTTCATTACTCTTTAATTTTCATTTATTTTAAGCAATTACCAAAATATATACACAAATTAACTTATTAAAAAATATGAAGGCGTACTAACTCATTGATGCATAGCTTGTAGCCACAGGACCTGATGGGACGATAATTCCTTCCGTAACCGCAAAAACCGCCGTAAGAAATGTTAAGCAACTCTGTAGGAAAAATAAAATTACATGTTATGGCTATTTGCGAAGGAGGCGGTACAATAAGAAAAATAAATATATATATTGTAAACCAGAAAGTGTAATAAAATATAATATAGTGAATAGAATATGTATAATGATTTTACAGCAATTATAGTTTATCCTATATACGTGACGTACCAATACCGATATAACCATAAAGATATATACTAGAGGGGCATGGCCTATCTCATTATATTGGAGTCCTAAAACATCTTTTTGGGGCTCTCAGGGCTCTGTGTAACCTCATTAAAACCTCCTCTAAAGAGGGGGAAAGAGTGAGTTAAGGTTATATATATTAATAGTTTTCGTCTTCCCTTACATTTTTGAGTTTTGATTTGTATTTTAAACGTTCTACTATGTAAGAGTCTGTATTTTTGTTCTATTTATTTGATTTATAATGATAGTCGAAGGGGTTCAGGTTACTTTTTCGATGTTTCAAAACTTAACCAATAGGACCCCTCTAGTAATATCTCTATAGAATATAACCATATGTGTTGACTTAAATAAAACGAAGCTTTAATTACCATGTTATACCACTGTTTGATTTTCCCTTTGAATAAATATCATCCAAACCAATTTCAAAAATTTAATTTATGTCGTAAAATATATTATATATAATTTAGTACAAAATATAGATTACATACATCGGTAACAATCCATCAAGTTTTGAATGGTTTTCATTTTTGCGAAAATTGATTACAAATACATTATAATTTTGTAATTGGTTCAAAACAAACGAATTAGTGTTTGCACTAATAATCTGGAACCGGGATTCCAACAGAATAATCTATTCAAAGTAGTATCATCGTAGCTCCCTAAGTGTTTGTTAGTTTTTAGAGCTAAGTTTCATGTCATTATCAATGACTGGTGTAAACCTGTCATGATAATGAAAGGTTTTTAAAAAACGTTAAACGCTAAAAAATGCTGAAATTGGTCACGACTGTATCCATATTTTTGGTTTCACAAAGCCAAACTAAATCGATCTTTCCACTCCACCTTCAACTTCTGTCATCCGAACGACCCTATAAGCGTAGCGATATTATTACTAGAGAGGCCCTATAGGTTAAATTTTGAAACATCGACAATGTAACCTGACTACTTCGCCTTTAAATATAATGAAATAATTATTACAAAATTACAGCAACTTATATAGTAAACGTTAAAAATACAAATCAAAACTCAAACAATGTGCGGGAAGCCGAAATAAATTTATTTATTGTAACCTTACCTTACTCACAAAGGAGGTTTCAATGAGGTTACACAGAGCCCCTGAGAGTCCTAAAATGATTTTTCAGGACTCTTAATGTATTAAGATTGGCTATGCCCCCTCTAGTATATATCTCTATTCCTATAAGGGTCATTTTCATGATAGATATTAACTAAAATGTTGACTACGGCAATACTGATATTTATGAAGTTGTAATTTTAATCAGCTGTTTATGAATCGTTACATTTTATTGTTTGTTTTGTCGCTTATTTGATCACTTATGATTTATTTTATTTCAATAAAGTTTAAAATCTAAAAACGTTGTAATGAATTAATAAAACTGTAAACAAGGTAAACTACTTTTGCTATAAAATATAATGGAACAGAATTACAGTGAAGAGAATTGGTAATTATACCAAACTACTTTTGGTTATTATTTTTTTTTATTATTATTGTAATTTTGGTAGAATTGACGAATCACATGACCAAACAAACAACTTCAGAGCAATATATATACAGCCCTTAAAATATCATAGCAAGTATTTTAACCCCTTTTTCTGCTCGTTTATTTATTTAAGATAAAGTTTCTTATTTTAATTCAATAATTTATTGTATTCTAATTTTTTGCTGTAACCGATTAAAATTAACGTATATTTTTAAATGATATGTTATCATTTATAATAATTTTGTGTTTAAAACTCAGCCGTAAGTTGAAAAAATAGTATAATATGCTACTATGCAACAAAGGAAACATTGCTGACTTGTGCCAGAAATTACCTGCATCGGCTCCGCATCTGCAGCCAATTCGCCATTTGCCTGTCTCAACTTCGTCTCGTGAGTCCAATAATTTACCAGCCTCGTATATGCCTCAGCAGGAAATTTCGGTAGTTTGCCCTCGCCTTCGTCTCAGGGGCTATTTTATTAAACTCGTCTGCAAAATTTCATTTGCTGCCTAGTAGCATAAGTTACAATTCTTACAATTTACTACTCCCATTATTTACATGATTATACTTATAAAATGTATACTTACTAGTAACATAGAAGACATTTTAAATTCCTGATATACACTATCAACAAACTAAGCACTAGGAATGCTATCAATGAAATGCGAGTAGATTCTGATTGAATTATTTACCTATCAAGTCATCTTATAGTTTTATAAAAGTGTCCTCGGTGATCACTACACCGTTAGATCGAGTTATCATCGCACTGTTCCAATACCAACCGGGTGTTTTCTTATCCTTCACCAGGGACGAACAAGTCCTCGTGTTCAATACCTTAACCAAATGCTATTGACCGTGAAAATAGGAAAGAAAGGTTGTCTAAAAATAACAAGTCAATATCATGACATAAACTGAATTCGTCTTAGTTTTAAATCAGAATTCGTATTTGTTAGTTGCAATCATATCTTAAAAACAAACTAACATAGCCTAATTTTAAAGAATTTTTTTCAGTAAAAAAATAGCTCAGGTATTTGTTGAAAGTGTGTTCAAATTGAGATTTAAGTTTCAAATCAGGAAAAGAAGGGTTTACATGGAAATATTAAAATGTAATATAAAATTATATTCATGTCTACAATTTATTTTTGATGTACGAAACAGGAATTTTGACTCTAAATTTGACGGTCTTTTATGTGAAATTCATGATTCTAAACGTTTAACAAATATAAAGTAACTTTTTATAAGTTTTGAAAGGCGATGAAACTTGAAAATTATGATTAAGACTTGTTGATGCTCGAGAAAAAGTTTTGAATTAAAGATTTTTACATCTTGGGTCGTTTGCTTCGTTCAATTTCGGTTGTAGCTTCACCAGGTGTTACAAATTGCTTTTTTATCTCAGACAGAGACCTTACTCAGACTTGGCAATTTTATACTCTAGTGAAAAATCGATATACACCAGGAAACATAGCTTTTATTTTGCTGGAAAAATATCTACAAAAATAATACATCTGAAAACTGTTTAACAAATCGTAAAGTTTACGATGTATAATTTTTTTTTTAAATTATTTAATAGCGGTTAAATTAAATAAATTAAGCTATAACTATATTATTTTTGTAAAGCTTAGAAAATGGTCTGCATAAAAATATAATAGGTATATATATATATATATATATATAATATATATAATATATATATATATAATATATATATTATATATATATATATATATATATATATATATATATATATATATATATATATATATATATATATTTGGTCTCCATCTAGAATTATGACAAAGTTGCCATCCATCGAAGTCAAAAATATTGATTTCAGTGAATTTTCACATGAAAAAGTATTTTATATCTGGGCTTTTAAGTGGTCGTGTCTAATAAATTTCGTGTCAAACTTGGAATTTCGTGGCATGGAAACTTTTATTGTCGCTACTCTGAACGTTTTTCTACGGATGATTGTTTATAATTAAATCCAAATACACTTGTGACATTTAGAATATGTATAAAGAATTTATGTAGACGATATTAGTTTAGAGCTCCATAACCGAGATACCAGTTTATACACTTGAACCCTCTCTTTCTCATATTATTATTTCAGTTACAGTAATATCTTTTATCTTCTTTTTATTTCTATTTATATTTAGTAATATTTATCTTTCATATTATCACCTATATATTTCTATTTATTTATTTATCTATTTTTTCATTCAGGATGGCACAATGGACCCACCTAAGAGGTCTAAGTGCCCTGGAATTTTCCACCTGAATATTTAAAAAAATTGTGACATTTACTAGTAGTTCACATAATTATAACATAACTGAACAGAGGTGTTTATCAAAAACTAACGCTTCATCGAAAGCTGTTGTTTAGGTAAGTTAATTTTGCCATTTTGGAAGCGACTAGGTATCCAAAAATAACAGATCTAATACAGAAGGCTACATCAGCTCTGCTAAAACATACTCAAAGCTTTCACTTTTCCCAACATCAATTTCTCTTGGGTACTACAATGTTGGGTAGCTCTATAATAGCAACCCGACCACTTAAAGGTAAATGAGATGTGGGTCCCTAGACAAACAGTCATACCAAAGACTCATACATAAGTAGAGTATGCATAATGCTATTGTACTCCTTAATCATACTTAAAAATGCGGATAAAGTGTCTAAAAAGAGTCATGTACAGAGTTTTGCGGATCAGGGCCAGACACCAAAGAAAAAGAAATCCCTAGTAAAAATTTTTCTTACTCAATTTGAATGGAGGGTACAATAATTTTGGAAATCAGCAACAGATGTAGACAGTTAAAGATAACATTTCCAACATTAAACACGTGAAAAAGTCGATAGCTTCTTGTCCTTATAATAAGCCTTTTCTTAACTTGTGGTAAGAGTTCTTCCTGGGCACTGCAGGCTTTATAGACATCGAGCCCTAATGAAAGTAGTCAAGAGTGAAAGTAGTTCACATATTTCTCCCCTGTGAAATATGTGAAAAAGATATGGTAGAAACAGTATCCCATTATTTTAGAATGCTTAGGTTTCAATTATTTGGATAAAGAGTGCTAGGTGATTTAGATCAACGTTGCGCTTCATTTCGAAGACTCATATTCTTTCTCGCGAGGAGCATGAGTCTTGAAAATATCAGAACCTTCTCACTTTCAATCACGTAGCAGGAGATTTATCAATGACAAAATAGCCGAGTTATAGTGTTTGGAAGGAAGGACCCACACACCCTTAGGTGTGATCTAGTCAGCAGGCTTGACCTCCCCACTCTTATTACTACTAGGACTCTTATTAAATGATTTGTCTATTGTAGAATAAGCTAAGGATAAACTAATGTTTACTTTTTGTTGTGGTCGTTTTGAAAATAATCCTAAAACATATTTTCAAATATTTAAATTCTAAATATTACTTAAATATTTTTCCAAATTATCTTTTACATATACATACAAATATTATGTATAGATATTATATAATATGTAAAATATATATATAAATAGAATAGTATCGCTTATTAATATCAAGACGTTATAGTGTATCCCTTGTTACTAAATTTTATAGTCCAACGTTAAAACGAATTATATGCCTTTTTTATTTATTTTTTATTATATTTTGCTAAAAAAAAAGTTATAGCTGGAAAATCATTAAAGTTTTAAACATTAAAAGTCATTAATATCGTAAAATGTGATAAGATACCGGTAAAACTGTATTTCATTATAAACTTCAAAATCTTTTTTCTTTAATATCAAGTCCTGTACCAGAATGAAAAGTAACTAGTATTTTGGAAAATTGAATATAGCGTCCTAAAATACCGACCTTTTGAAGTTTTAAAACGTTAAAAATATATAATTTGCTTAAACTAAATCCGACCAGGGTAAATTAGAAGAGTTCTCAATTCACCAAAACCTCATCAACAAGTTTAATGGCTTTATATAAGGCCGTTGTTTTTATGAAGTATCTAACAGGTAAGCTTAGTTCCATATTCGGCAGCTGGTTGCCAATTATGATTTGTGACGGCCATATAAATTTTTGAGTCAAACCCAAGTTTTTTTTTTTTAATTTGAGTAAGCAAAATAAATCAATCATAAATTCCACAACTCGATTAAATTAGATTGCAATAATCATTGAAAGAAAATTGTTGAACTATTTAACCCATTTATCCATTTACATAGAAAGCTCAAAAAAAAAGAAGAAACACTTAAGCTAACTAAATAAAGAACAAAACATCTTCAGTTAATACTGAGTTGATAAATCCAGAAAAATTAATTATCGAAAATATCAATAATAGCAAAGTTAAGCAGGGCTCCCAACCAGGTACGACTTCATTTATTTTTTAACGTACCTATTTCCTGTTAGAGATACAATGAATTCGTATTCTTTTCACATAGAAAATAAATTAACATAACATCCAAATATATTTTTGTAATGAAAAATAATAGAACCAAAAATATTAATAATACTGATTTTATATTAATTGAATGCACAAAAATTTTGTAAAAACATTTTGCTGTTGATTCTATGTAAACACAGTGAATTGAGCAGATATTGATGGCAGTTTCATGGCAGTTGACTTAGGAAAACGATGAAAAGGTGTATTTGCAAGACTTTGAACGAAATGCTGGAACTTGCTTGTTGGTTTACCAGCTACCATGACCTCCCTGTCCACCTCCATATCCTCCGTGACCACCCTGTCTACCGCTGTATCCACCCTGACCACCGTGTCCACTTTGGCTGCCTCCATAACCACCGTGTCCACCTTGGCTGCCACTATATCCACCTTGGCTGCCTCCATATCCACCGTGTCCACCTTGGCTGCCTCCATATCCACCGTGTCCACCTTGGCTGCCACTACGTCCACCTTGGCTGCCTCCATATCCACCGTGTCCACCTTGGCTGCCTCCATATCCACCAGAACGTGCTGTAAAATAATTGCAAGCGAATTATACTCTATTCAAGAGAAGCATATTTCTTAAGAAATTTTTAAGACTTACTTTATGGAACGTTCTAGAAAATTCTTCAAACATTACGCTCACATTAGGTAAAAGGATACTAAAACATATTGTAGCTAAAACGCCCAGTTAAGTTATTACAGTGTAGCGCCCTCGTTCAAACTAAAAAGAAGAAATAAAACAAGGTCTATCTAATAAGACCCAGGTTTTGTCACACAAAAGAAAGACCATTTAAAAATGAAGTATCTATAAAGGAATGGGAACTTGAATAAAGTTGTAAATTGATAAGTCGACAGTTGAGAACCATTGGTAGTAAATCTTTTGTTTCATACGTTTTTTTGTATACTTTATTTAATAACAATAAATTATATTGCTATTTTTACTGTGCCGAACAAATTCAAATTGATATATTCGGAATACTTAATTCATTTAAACGGATTGTTTAAACACATTCAAATGTTTTCATACTTATCAGAAAAAAAACAGAAAACTGGTCCATTCTTTATAATTAATATAGCCGTAATTTTACGTTATTTTATAACCTCTGATTAACAATGAGCGGCACTACGCTCCTGCCCCTAGACCTTTAGGAAATAATATTTAAATTTGAAGTAATGAAAAAACTTACTCATTTTAATTAATAAAGCTAGTTTAAGGATGATAAAAACGTACACTTGAAGTTATCTTTTTTTGCGATCACATATTGAAGTATCAATACATACAAATATTAAAATGTTTCCCCATTCCAATTATAATAATATTTTCTTCATTTTTAATTCATAAATAAGTTAAAGTAATCTTCATTAAATATATGTTATTTGAATAATCATGAAATATAAAATGTAAATATTCTATTACCCCAAGAAAAAACATGAATATACTAAAACCACATTTAAGGTAAGTGAACGAACCTGGGTTTGTAGTAAACTTGTAGCGCAAATGCACATATATGTCCATAAAGTGTAGCGGAAACGCAAGCTGATAGAATTTATGAGGTGATTCAATCGGAGGATTTTTATAAATAAATATATATTTTTTGACATATTAGGTTATAGTCCGGAATTGACGTCATTGAAGGAATAAATTGTAAATTTTCAATGTTGACTGCCTATACCGATTACTGCAATGACGTCACACGTCATTTATAAAAACGTTAGGTTATAATCTCCGAATGCGTTTAATTTGTTTACATCAAATTGAATCACCTTATAAATTTCTAACATCTTGGTGGAAACGTCCATTCTTGATTTTAGCGTAAATGAACTTACAACTCATTAACAGAGTTAGACGTCTGTGTTACAGGATGTTAACGCGAAAGAGCGTTCTAGCGTCAAATATCGAAAAGTCTTAAAAGGTCGTCTTCGCGACTGGGCATCTTAGCTACAGTTTTGGTGTACAGTCGTGGAGACGACCTGTAGCGTAAATGACCAATCGCGTTCATACTCTTCTTTTTATACAGGATGTACAGTGGCGTTGCTGTATAGTAGCGATAAACGCCTAGACCCGTTATTATCATTTATTGTCCTCGCACGTTAATAAACAAATTTCTGAAACAATAAATTCTCACTAAACCAATTCTAATTTTTAGTATTTCTTAAAGGAAATATTAAAACATTTTCTAACCTCCTCCTGATCTGTAATTGATGTATTTAGATTGAGCGCCAGGTATAGTGGCTTCGTAACCGTAAGACTCAGGGGTATCTATGATGTTAGCACCATATAATTCCCCATTTGGACCTCTTTCTCCGGCAGATCTACCACCAGCACCTCCACCCTGCTGCCAACCACCTCCTGACTTTCCACCAGCTCCCATTACCACCATAGATGATGATACCCCCCACCACCCAACCACCACTCCACCCCCCTGCCAACCACCTCCTGAACCACCACCACACCTCCACCTTGCTGCACCACCACCACCCCCCACCTGCTTTCCAGCTTGAGTCAATCAACGCATAGTGCTACGCAGACTGCTACTAAAATCTAAAACCCAAAATAAATGAATTATTATGAGAAAAATAAAAAAAGGTGGAAACAGGTATTATCGTCAGAATTTCCTGATTATACAAAGCTTAAGGTCTACAGTGTCGCGCCTTCAGTCTCGCTAAGCCTGTATTTAGAATAAAATATTAACCTAAGGGGATGATGTTAAATAAAAATCTTAATTAAATATTAATCTTTAGAATACATCCTAAGGTGTATTCGCTGGTCGTCTAGAATAAATATTATAACTATTTAAAGCCCAAGATTA
Organism: Microvelia longipes; assembly: GCA_018340805.1. Classification (NCBI taxonomy): domain Eukaryota; kingdom Metazoa; phylum Arthropoda; class Insecta; order Hemiptera; family Veliidae; genus Microvelia; species Microvelia longipes. Next base: position 25,364,150 of record JACMZG010000008.1, read on the forward strand.
CAAAATAACCAAAGCAGCCATGACCAAAGAACTGCTGAAATATTTAAAACTAACAATACTTTAGTAATAGATCCTCAATCTCATCTAATTAATATAA